>JAWWLZ010000042.1:14902367-14962932 GCA_035041345.1 Poliocrania exsul
ATCTTTTGGGGTGAGCCTTTTACTTCCTTGTATTGCATGATGAAACTGTTCTGAAGGTTTCAGTGAAGATCACCTGTCTCAGATAAATGTGAATGGGGTTCAGATGTACAATGATTGTGCTTTTGTAGTTCTTAGTTTGGGTGAAAATAGCCCACAATGATGTTTTTTCTTTTACCTCTCTGTTTTAGTGAAGGAGAAACGAGAAGCTGTTTAACTTCTCTGGCATAAGAATTTATTTATATTCTTGTTTTTCAAGAGTAACTGACAGACACTGTATTTATTTTTCTAAATTAGCTGTACAATTGTAAAAGAGATTCCAGGTAAACATCTCAGAACGTTCTTAATGTCCTTTCTTTTAATCAAAATATTTGGATGAGAAGTCAAGTAACTTAATAACAATGATACTAAGATATCATAGTCTCATTGGAGAATAATTTGAGATAAAGCTTTGGGGGTTTCAGTCTTTGAGCTCATGGATTCTTCTCTTTATATATATGAATATAATTTGTGCTGTAATTGTCAATGAGTGTTAAATTCAAAAGAGAGTAATAGATTGGTAATGACATCTCATAAGATGTAGTGGTTCATAGAAGAAAAGTAATTCCAGTTTCTGTTGCTGGTTTGGAAATCAAGAAGGGAACCTTTTGAGAAAGTGACCTTTTTAATAAGTCTTATTTGAACACAGTGATGAGTGCTGTATAGAAACTTGAATCAGTTTCCTGTTCAAATTTTCAGTGCTTAATTTTTTCAATTCAGGACAGTAACTAAAACTTTATGAAAATGGATAGGACATTGAAAATGCTATTTCAGTGTATATTTGTTGGGTTTCTGATTAGATGCATTTGGCAGTATTAAAGCTGATGTGCCATCAGTGATGCTTCCTGCTCAAGAATATTAAAAAAAAACCCTGAGAAACCCAAATTGAGCGCCCTCCTATTTTTCATACCTGGACTTAAAAATGTTTTAAACATCTATAGGCTTTTCAATTTGCAATATAAACAGTGTGCATTACCAGATTCTGAGGAAACAAAAGATTGGTACAAATTTGCAGTTTGTTTGACTTCAGACATGCCTTCATGAAAAACCACTATAATATTTATGATAAGTGTTTTGATAATTGTTACTAAACTACTATGTTTTTTTGTTTTTTGGATTTTTTTTTAATGTGCATATTTTGTAATCCCATCACATCAAAACTTTTTTATTTAACCTAGTGCTACTGTTCAGCAATTGCTATTGAAACAGGTTTCTCTAGTCACCTATACCTGATATTTGTTTTTCAAGAAAGTTATTTGTATTTGAAGTATATTAAACATGTCCTTTTTCTGAAGTGAAACACAGAATGGTAACTGGTAATACTGAGAGCTGCTGTTACTGAAACTGGAAGTGGCAGGCTGGCTGTGAGCTAAACTAACCATGCTAGATTTGCAGTTTTGCAATAATAGTACAAACATGACATAAACAATAGCAATTTCAGAAGGATAATTATGGAAAATGTAAATCAAGTTGTAAATGACAGAGTGTAAAATCTTTATACAGTTATTGATAGACAGTGAAACATCAGAGACTATTGCTTAATAGCCAGAGGTTGGTATTTTTGTGGTTTAATATGCAGTGCATGTTAAAAAACATGAGGTGACAGGACTAGCACCAAGAATTTGTAGCTAAAGGAATAAGGATCTTGGCTAATGGAAAAAAGAGGCTTCTATGGAGAATTTGCTAATGAATACCTGCCTTTCTGCCTAATCTCTGAAATCACACTGAGCAAAAACTGAATCTTGACTGTAGTTGGAATGGATCAGATGTGAGCTGCATTAAGGCTTGTTTTTCAGTGCCCACCAACACCTCTTGTAGTTATTGTTGTTGACTCTCCCTTATTCTGTAAATTTTCAGCCAGGGAAACATAAAACCTGAAGGACAGTTGATTCTCAAAAGAAAATGTGTTGGAGAAGGGTAGATGTTGATATTTGGGACTTGCTTTCAAAGCAAAAGGTGCAAATATGTCTCAGCTTCAGGTAACTTGTGTGGAAGTCTGTGATGGGACTTCCAAGCCACCGAGATTTAAGTTGTATATGCCGATACCTTGCCTCACTTAAAAATAACTGCAAAAGGACTTTTAGACTAAATAATAAGATTTTATTTGAAATGGAATTAAAATGGGTTCTTAATCTAACAAAAACTTTAAGTGAGGTTGAATATAAATAGTACTGACTGCATAAATTTTACAAGCTTTCTTGATGCCTGAATGTTTATTAATTTTTGGGGTTGCTACAAACTACACAATCCTTGACGTCCTTCGAAAATGTCTCCATTTTTATTAGCATAAAGGCCTCATTTTAAGAGGAATGTAGTCTGTGCACTCATGAATGAGCAAACATTCTTTTGTTTCAGATTATATATACTTGATTGAGTACCTGTAATTAGAACAAGGCACACAGCAGCTTTCACTCTGCGGCTTATTTGCAGCCTTTCAAAGGCATATAAGCATGTCCAGAAGCAAATAATTGAGAGGAAATACAGCATGTCACAGACTTCAGTTGAGTCAGAGAAAAGTTCTATGATTTCCCTGCTCTCCTTTCATGCTGAGATGCTTCTCATGGACTTGTGAGCTTTTGCAGGTCCTACAAGCTGCAGTTTACAGACTTAAGGAGGTTAGGTTCTATGATACAGCAGGCAGTTGCCTTATTTCTACATTTACTGGTTGTTTCTGATTTTTTGTTAACCAGTATACAGGCTTCTGAATTGTAAAACCCCACACTGCAATATTAGGCAAGATTAATTGTTATAGAATCTCTTTTCATGGGCATGTTATTAAAAAATCTAAACTATGTCAAGTACTTCTTTCTGTTATGAATAAATAGAATAATGCATTAATCAAATACTTCTTTCAAAGAGGTGAAAAATCATGGGAAGATCATATAATATTTCTTTCCCTTGAGGAAGGAGGAATTTTATATCATTGGAAAAGCTCCAGAGGGTAAGGGCTACTTAGTATTAAGTACTGTAACTGAATTGTGTACAAATTTGGTTTTAATATGTGCTAATACCCTGAAAATGCTTCCTTTTGAAGAACTGAGAAGCTCTCATAGCATTGGAAGTTAGTTATGAGTACCAGTGTTCATTTATGCTTTTTTATGCATGTGTTTTATACTAGTAACTCTGATAATAAATTTATCTTCAATGAGATCTTCAGCATCTTCATGAGGTAAAGTAGAGGGGCAAGTCTTTGCTCTTGTGACCAGTAACAGGATGTGAGGAAATGGCATGAAGCTGAGTTGGGGGATGTTTATGTTGGGTATCACTAAAAAGATTTTTACCCAGAGGCTGGTTGGGCACTGAACAGGCTCCCCAGGAAAGTGGTCACAGCACCAAGCCTGTCTGAGCTCAAGAAGAGTTTGGACAATGCTCTCAGGCACATGGTGTGACTCTTGGGGTGTCCTGCACAGGGCTGGGAGCTGGACTCAATGATCTTGATGGGTTCCTTCCAACCAGCAGATTGTATGACAATTTTCAAATGTCTTGTTTAAAATGTGCTCATCGCTTGTTAAATTATCTGATGGTTTCTTTAACTGTTTTTCAGATCTTTGAAAGAATTTTGTTTATCTGGGCAATACGTCATCCAGCCAGTGGATATGTTCAGGGCATAAATGATCTTGTTACTCCTTTTTTTGTAGTCTTCGTTTGTGAATATATAGGTAAGATTTGTCTTTATACCTGATTATGAATTAGTATTGGTTTTGAAACATCATTTTCATTTTAATCTGACTAATGGTTTGGATGAGCTAATCAAAGCATAATTTGATACATGAATTTTATAATAAATTTTTAAATTATAAATCTGTATCCTTATCTTTAAATATATACTGAGAAGTAATCAGATTTTAAGTAATCAGTGGAGTTCAGGAATCATCTTGATTTCTACTTAAGAAGTTTTCACCACTCATAATGCTCTTTTCTTCATATATGGGTTTATTCTCCATTTCTTTCTCTCTCTTCTATTCATGTTTTGTATGGAAATTTTAAATTGTACATATGGACCAGAAAACAGCAGCAAAACAAAGAAGCAAAGCAAAAAATCCAACAATGCCCACCCCCAAAAAACAACACAAACCTCATACCAAAACAAGAAAAAGAACCCACAAAGCAAGGAAACCTTTTAAATGAGAGGAGGGGAAATTAAAATAAAAGGAACCTATTAAACTGCATCTGTGACTGAAATAGTGGCATCCTGGAATTAGGATCTGAAAATTAAGGCAATGGTAATCAAATTCCCATGGTTAAGAACTCTTCTCTTCTGGGGCTTTATGACATCAGTAATAATAATAGTGTCAACAGCTCTCTTTGTGTTGAGTTTGTGGCTTTGTGTGTGAGTATACTTTTGAAAACTTAACCACTCACGTGTGGGTTAAATCTTAAATTTGTAGTATTTAAATTATTACGAACAATTTAAGAGAATGAATAATTGCTAATTCATTAATAACTTGAGTATAACTATGGATATAAAAGGCAAGGTTTAAGACTAAAAATGACAATGTTATTCTGTCTTGAATTAAAACTGTTTTCCTCATACCTCTGTTGTCATACACACATACAGTGAGAATGTAAGTGTTGTGTCTGTAAACTTGGGGTGTACACAGTGGAGTCTTCCTACCTTCTCTATGTAACAGTCATTGGTATATTAATCCAGATTGATTGGTTTTAATGAAGGACAGATTATCCTCGAGTAGATGGTAGACTATCCATTTACTCATTAGTGTGACAACACCTCTGTTGCTTTGTTCATTTCTTGTTTCATAGGGAGACATTTCATTGCTAAGCAACCAGTGAGAACTGCTGCTGCTTTCTCCCTAATCATCTCTTAAGTAGGTAGAGCCCTACTCCTGAGAGTAGTTGTAGTTTCTGCCTTTTACTCTCTCATTTGACAGATAATGAAAATGTTCTTAATGATCCTAACAGTAGGGTCTCTAGTAGACTTTAGGGTTGCTAATTGAAATAAGATGTGATTAGAGAATTGATATTCTATGTTAAATAGGCCATTTAATTAATATGGTAAATAAGTTTGTCTTTACCACCAACTAGCCCTGGTGATTGTTAATGTATTTGCCAGTTTGTCAGTGTTTTCATATCACACAGCATAGCTGTTCCAGTAAGTGCTCAGTGAAGAAAGACAAAACTCAAAAACTTTCAACCACAGGAGATATTCTGCTACTGAAAGTGTATGAAGCTCGGAAAACTGCATTTTGAAAGCTCATTTAAAAGCTAATATCTATGTCATAAGAAAAATGGGAAAATGGAAGGTTTTTTCAATATAGTAGTGGTCCTGGCTAAGTGCTCAAAGCACTTATTTTCCTCCAGGGACATATAAAAACCTTCAAAGATTTGTCTTTAAATAGCTTTTTGATTTGAATCTTTCTTATATTTTCAAGTTACACTGAATGATGCATTCAAGTTAGAATAAATAAGAGTATGCATTTTATTTAAAGTTGAAATGGGGACATGAAATTTATGAAGTACCTCAAAAAGCCTGAGATTGATAATAAAATTATGGGATCCAAAAATCAGACTGTGAATTGTGGTTTAGTAATTTATATAGAAATAAATGCAGAATTGCAGAAATGTCCTAGCAAAAATGTTTAAACTGCTAGTATATTTAATATTTACTCTAGTAATGCTCTCTATTTACTTGAGATTTTTACTCTAGATCTCATTTCTTGGTTTTAAGTGAATATTGGTTTGTACATTTAAGTGCTATATTTATTGCTATCTCTTAACTATTGATTTTTGTATTTTTTTCCACAATTAACTGAAACCTTTTTGTTGCAGTTCAAAGTCACTAGGGTCCTAATTTATACAGTTGAAATTGATAATGCCTTTTATTTTAGTTTCTTTCCATAATTAAAAAAAAGATCCTCAAGAATTACTAAAGATAATAATACGTTTTTATGGTTGACAGTGCCATTAATAATAAGTATGTGCTAATTAGATCATTTGATGGTATATCCTTGTAATGTTTAAACACAATTGCAGTTTTGTCAAATATTTTGGTGGGAGGAAAGCCATGTTTATTTTGGCTTTAAGACAACTGAGAGAGCCCTTAATCCTTAATCGTGCATTACAAGTGTATGACATATTTATTCTAGTGATGGGAGTCTTTCTGCTTTGCTAAAGATGTTTACAGACTCTTTGGAACAGCGTTGTTGCAGAACTTTTGAAGATACAAATGACATGGATGGAAGTGATAAGTTACTTTTCATTCAAATCTGAATGCCATAAAGTAGGATTTGTGGGTCTATATATGAGGACTGAAGTAATAGATATTTTGATGGTTTAGTATGGATTGTGCTACCTAATACTAGCACATCAGTTCACGTATGTAGAACAGATTGAGTGACTCAATGTAGGAACTGAATATGTTGAATGTTGAGGGCATTCTTTCAACCTTTCCATCAGTATAAATATAATGAAAGTGTAATCTGGTAATATCTCATTAGTTCCCCACTCCGCAATAAAAGCAGAATGCTGTAATATTTTCAGCAAGATAAAACTTGGTTGTCAAACCAAGCCAGGAGAGACAAAAACATAATTTAAGAAAATTTCAGAGGGGGTAGATACTGGCCCCTGCTGCAATACAGTAATTTCAGTTTTGAATTTCTAGTCTAAATTAGGAGAAGGAGGAATTTTAACCTTGGGTTTCTTATACCAGATGTTTGTGTGTGTTAATCTCAAACTTTTTCTTTATTTTTTCTTTTTCTCTTTATGAGAACTGCTATACGTCTTTATCCTTCTGTATTATAACACCTTCTTTAGAACTTCAAATACTACAGGTGGGGAAAAAAACTATTACATGTTTTCTTCTAACCTCCTGCATGACATAGCAGTGTTTTAACACTGGTTGTCAGAACAAATGTTAATTACTGTCAGGGCAGTGTTCCTGAAAGCTCTGTTTTTGCAGCATAGTAGTTTGTGTCAAAATGAATCTCATCCCTGCGGATGCACCAGAGGTGTTTTTGTTAATGAGATAAGATATACCATGTGACTGCTCACTGTTAATGTGGACAAGGAAATTTTGTGCTGGATTGCAAGTCCTGTTTCAGGTTGCCACACGAGTTGCATTCTTTCTATACCTTCCTCTTGCCCTGAGATCCTGTTGATCTACATTATTTCCAAGTATTAGGTTGTGCTGCACAGTTGCTTGTGGTTTCTTGCTCACAGAGTTAGCTACACTATAATTGTCATTTCAGTAATTCACTGGGCCTTGTGTGTATATATAAAACCTCAGAGAGGACCTGGATTTATTTACCATCCAGAGAGATAAAAGCTCCAGAGAAACACCACCATAATAAGAATGCATGTCAGGTGTTGCTAAGTGGAGTGGCTGTATGAAATAACTTTGAGACCCCTACCAGCAGTGTTGGATCAAAAGAAAATTAGGAGTTAGTAGGAAGTCCAGGGCAGAAAATGAATGCTGTTGTAGCAATTCATCATTTTATATTGGATAAAGAACGTCAAGAAAAATGAGGCTGCTGAAGACTGGGATGACGATTGAGATATTGTCTGCAATCTTCTTGAAGTAGAGGAGCTTAAGACAAATAGATGATGCTTACAAGAACTCATGAACTGAAAACTTTGAAAAGAGAGGTCTTGTTTACCCTTGTATTTTTTCTTGTGATCTTAAATCCTTTTATAAAAGACATTAAATGAAACTTCTGTTACCTAGTGTTTTTTAAATTGTTACTGGCATAATTAATCCAGGCCCAAATGCTTTTGGGATTGGGGTGGGATTTATTCCCAGTCCTGTGTTACTACGAGTCAAGAAAGGCTCTTTGGTCCTGAAAAAGACTTCATCTATCTATAGCTCCCTTGCCTACAGTTTTTTACCCTTCCTTCTCATGTGTTACAGGAAGTCTTTCTGTCCCTAAAACCAGTATTTGATCTCATTTTTGCCCACTTTCCTTAATTTTCAACAGATCTGCTCTGAACAATTATATTTAAAGCTATTATTTTTTCCCCACAGTTTGAATGCTATGTCTAAAATTCTTATTTTCATTTTGTAATTGAAGTTTCTGAGCATTTTATCATGGCTGTATCTGAGGTAATTCCGCAGTGTTTGTTTATAAAATATGAAAAAATTGTCAATTAAGCAGAGATTATTTTTTTCTTCAGGAAAATTGTAATTTTTGTGCAATAAGTAGATCTAGTTAGAATGTACATAAAACTGAGTTTCTGAATGATGAGGCCAGAAGCCAGAGAACAAAGAGTATTAAACGACTGACTGTAGAGAGCTGCTTTTCTTCATACTTGCTTATGGGGTGAAATTTTGTTTAGGATGCATTATTTCCTTTCCTTTACAAGACCAAGCTGAAGCTTTGATTGCTGCAGTATGTAAATTAATTTGAGATAATTAATCCTGCCATCTAAACACCTAGACTTTTCTTAATTCAGTTCCACCAATTCACTACTTCTTGGAGAATTCTGAATACGATTCATGCATTGAGGTTTTGAGGAGTTCAAGTAAAAAAGATGTAACATATTTGTGGTTATTCTACCTAGAAGAGACTGAATGAAACTGCAGAAATGACAAATTGCTTTTATAAAGTGGAAGTTGAACAAGGAGCTATAACTGGATTAAGTGGATACTTCTCCTTCTCCCCAGCCTTTCAAGTTTTGTTGTCTTCCGATTTACCAGGACAGAGATTCTGGAAAATCTCTGAGGATTGAGTGCTCAGAAATGTGAGGGATTTCTTCAGCCTGAGAGAGATGAAAAGATTGTATTTGCAATTCTTGTATGCCCTTGAAATTTTTTTTGAATTTTGGCATTAAACTTTAGTAACAAACTTCTGCTTTAATGCTTTTCTTTGTTTAAATAAATACAAGTTTTAGCACAATGTTTTTATTTACAGATTTGCTTGAAATTATTTATGAAATTTACACAAATTAAATTTGCATAACAGCAGGAATGTGAAACATAACTGACATTTGGACGTTTTCCTGCGAGGTGTAAAAATATTAAGAAAACAGATGTTTTTTAGAACCATTGTATAACTTGTATGAAAAACTATTCAAAATAATTTAAATCACTTTTCTGTCATACAAAAATTCCATACCACAAATTGCATTTTGATCACATAAAATTTTTTTGCATTAATGCAAATTGCCAGTAATGTAATTTCCATTTACAAAAGTATAGTTCAGTGCCAGTTCTTAGTAATTTCCATAAATTTTTATAGTAATACTCATGACATCAGTGAAGTTGACTGAAATTATCATAAACATGATATGTGCAATACTCGTTGATATTAAATGCAATATTGTTATCTGTGTTATTTGGGTGGGCAAAGAATGAAGAAAGCTTACACAAAACTCTTGAATTCAAGACTTAAAAGTATGGAAAAGCCCATTACATCTTCTGCATAAGTCCAGAGAACATTGTATGCGTTCTTCTGAGAAAGAGCTGCAATATACATGAGCACTCGGTGATCTGAAACTTTTTCCTTATCTCTCAGTTCTCTTTGAAGCATTCTTTGCTTTCACATATTATGGAACACTTACTGTATGTATACACAGGATGACACGGAAGTTGTTCAGCATTTTCTTAGATTGCTTTGAGATAATTGTTCACTTCTTCAAGTTCTATGAATATGTTCCCCCATGCTCCCTCTGTTGCTGTGCCAGTCTGTTGTCAGTGAACGTATTGGGTAAGTGCTGCAGAGTAGCTGAAGAGGGGGAGGATTGTGGTAAGATTAACTACATTTGATTTTGTTTTTGTACATTGGTGATTCCTGCTTTGTACCAAGGAAAAGGTACAGAAGGTCCATGAGTAATCAGAGACCCATAGTGAGCCCGTGCACAGGGTCTCGGTACTTCTGTGCCAGTCCTCTGTACTCTGTGGCACGACTGATTTTGACTGCAGTGGAAAAGCAGCTAGAATTTTTTTCCATTCATTTAAATGTTTTTGATTTGTAGTTTTTGAAAGAAACCCAAAGTTCCTTCAGGTAAATTACATGGAAACAAAGGCAATGAAGATGTAGACCTGAATTTTAGTGCTTTGAAAAACACTCTTTTGAAGCGTTTGGACAGATTATATTTTAAATTGTTAATTTCTTTTTTTTGGTATGTCTCACTTAAGAAAAAATGAGTTATTCACAATGTTTCAGCAATTGTCTTTGTTATTATATAATACAGTTTTTCAGACCTAATTGAGAAATCTCACTATTTTACATCCTTTTATTTACTTTAAACAAGTAGGAAAATCCATGTGAAAGTAAGTAGCAGTGAATTGTTTGAATTGTTTGTCAGCTAGCAATGCTCGCCATGATAAACTGCTGTGTTTAGGATTGGTTAATAAAGCAGGATATTTGGAGGCATTCCAAACAGAACTAAGGAAAATGTGGATAATATTAAGTGGACATCTCCTGCTTAGTTTATGAAGGGTTAGGGAATGAAAGGATGAGGAAGTTCAAATGTGTTGGCAGAACTTGTGTAATGGAGAGAACTGATTAATAGGGGACCAGAGAACTATAAATTGCCTTTCATATTTTGATTGTTTTATTTTTGTTTTTGGATATTTACTTTAAATATATATCTGGATAAATTCATCTTTATCTTTCAGCATGACTTGTTAGAGTATTAATTTTTTAGTTGCAGTTTGACTAATGCTTTAGTGAATACTTTGTTCTGGCTTAGAATTATATAACTTTCATTTAAGGATTATTTTTTAATGTAGTTATAGTAGTACAAAAGTCCTAATGAATGTAGTTGTGTTTTACCCAGTTATGCAGTTTCTGTGTGGCTTGATAGTGATAGAGTTTATTCCCTACTGTTTTTCCCTGGTGGCTTAACCTACTGAAAGTTAGTGGTGGCATTTAGTATCAAATATATATGAGTGGATCTGTTTGCATAAGTGCTTTCTTGGTCTGCTTTGATCAAAATTAGGTGTTTTACTTAATTAGTGGATTTTTAGCAAACTGTACCAACCCAATTCTGGCATTTGTTGGAATATACCTTGAAAAGTTGTTAGTAATGAACAGCTGAGCATATAGTTACTGTATGTAGTTGATAATAGTATATTGCTACCTCTATTTTACTTGTTAATCTATGTGATGCCCAGCGGGGCCTTTGGACATTGTGAACTACATTCTTACCTGCTATAGAATTCATCTTCTTTGGGTCCCTTTTATTGTTTCAAGAGGTCAGTGTAGGGTACCCTCCTTGTTCCTTTCAATGGTCCTTAAACTTCACAGTGAAGCTGCATATTTGAGTAATTCCAGATTAGTTTTAGTTGGACAGAAAAGGATTTGCTTACCATACTCATAGGTCACACAGCTAAATTGGGGCTTTTTGTTATCAAAATGGGTAACTTTGTTTTCTCTTTTCCAACCCGAAACATGCATTCCTGTCTTTTCTTTTTGGTCAGCATTGGCTTTTCTCTGGCACAGTGGATCAGTTCAGTTACACTGTCTGGAAACTAAGCGCATAATGAGCCAAATGATTGAACTTTCTGCACTCGAGGATCAGAGATGAATATCAGTGGGGATGTGGGGACAGGAGCATGTTAGGGAAGAAAGGAGAGGCAAGATCTCTGTTAAATGCCAGACAGCGCTGAGACTGCCTTAGCTGTGTTGTTAATCTGCATGCTCATGATAAAAATTTGATTTCCACTTGTTTTTTGCTTAACAAGTTAGGGAGCACTCAGAAAAGCATTTCAACAGACAGATACAGGGTATGGCAACTTAGTGCTGTTGTACCAAACTGATCCTTCTCTAAGTGTTTCAATTTTTATTTCACCCTCTTTAATATACTGTCAGATTTCTAAGCTGATAAGAACAGTTCATCTGAAATGTTGCATCCTCTAGTCTTGGGCTTTGCCCCCTTTCTTTGCCTGTCATATAGATGTTTTTTATGTTACTTCTGTCATGTTTTCTATAATTTTATTTTTTAAGTAATTTTGTAGTTCTTTATAATCAAAGTGTTAAAAGTCGTATCATCCTGATGCAATGGAGAAAGTATATCCAGTCATCTGCATGGCCTCCATTGAAACAAAATTAAGTTCTTGAAAATCCATTCAGTTAACCACACAAATTGCAAAATCAGAATTCTTGTTTTTATGGATTGGCACATAACTTAAAGCTTGAATAAAGTGTGGGCTGTGATAAAACACCTTGTTTGGTTTGATTACGGATACAGAGTAGTAATAGTGTTGGATCCTTAAATCATAGGATTATTAGTTGACAAAGTAGGATGCACATCAGCTTCACTATATTTCAGGGAAAAAATAATGTATTTTAAATAAAACTGATTTTGTGGTTAATTTAGAAAGGGTTCCTATCTATTTGGAGTGGAACAAGCTTAATTAAAGTTAAAATTCTCTGGCTGTTGTTAACAATAGCTGTCAAAAAAAGAGACAGTTAAGATTATCTTAAGTATATTCAACTGCTTAATTGCCTGTTATTTTTGACTTTCTGTGTGAGGGAAAATCAGTATTTTGAGTAATAGTATTAATTGCTCAGTGACTTATGAGTGTCTGTTTAAAACAAAACAAAACAAAAAAGCCCTCAACTCCTGAAATTTTAAGGTTTATTAGTCTTTTCAGGCTTTTAAGTTTTTAAATTACCTTCAAAGAAAGGATTATCTATACAACTAAAGCTTAGATTCTTGAACGTTAATACTGAATGAAAAAACTCAATACCTAAAGAATATATGAAGGATAGCTTTGCATGAAAGAAAAGTCAACAGGTGATCTGTTGTTGCATTGGTGGGAAACTTAAAGTTTGTGCAGATTTGTATGTAGGAGTTACCAGGTTTTTCAGAATCAGCTCATGAGGCCAACACTCAGTGTTTTAAATCATGGAAGTTATGCAAGGAAAAAGGCTCAAACCCACAACCTTTTGAAAAACAAAGTAAGAAGACTTCAGTTCTGTTGTTAACTTCTCTGTTGCATTTATGTTTTCATACTTCAGTCAAAATTGAATTCAAGTTTGGATAAAAAGGGACAAAGAGCAGCTGTCACAGTTGTATTCATCTACTAAACTTTTATGAAGCTTCCCTGTCAGTGTTTACATGTAATTTAAACCAGTTTGGTTTCTATTTTCACACAATAAAGTAGACTTCACTAAATTATACTAGGATCGTTGCATTGCTTTATAATGTTACTATTTTCAGTTTAGGTATGTGTTTCTTTGATCATTCGAACACTTTTCAGGTAATGGTGTCTTTGAGTTTCATAATTCTGGACTGTTGTATATTCATACTTTTGTGGGCAAAATATAATTCAAGATGAGAGTTTGGTTTAAAATTTTTCTCATGAGCTTCTGTTTGATAACTAAGAGTAGTATATTTTTAAGTTTCGTTTTACTTTGTAAAGTGTTCACTTTACTCTTTTGTGCTTATACTTTCATGATGCCTTAAACTGAAATCATATTTGTCTAAGAACATTTCTTTGGGGTAATCTCCCTGATTTGCGTGTCTGATACAAATTGGTCCAATTCTTATAAATAAGGAAGTGTAAAAAGAAAGATGCTTTGCCCTCTTTTAGAAGCTATTCCTAACTCTTCTTGTTTTGACTCAAATAAAATATGGTAGTAAGAAGAATAGAAAAGTTAAAGTGGTGGTTTTGTAATAAAGACTACATCAGAGGTTATTCAGGTATGTCACATTGAAAAAGTCAAATGATTTTTTTTGTGACTATACCTTCACAGGAAAACTCTGTTATATTAAAAAGTAACTTTCCCTTTCTTTGGGAGAAGAGAGCAGAAAACATATTTAAAGAAAAAAAACAACCCCAAAACAGTACTTTTGTTTTTTTTTCCTTTACAAATGTCAACATTATTTTTGTTAGACTTTTAATAAAAGGAAAGAACTTTTATATACTTAAAAAGAAAATATCTGAATTGTTCAGAGTTGTCATATTAAAAGGTACTCTTCTTTTTTTTTTAGCATAGCTTCTACATATTAAGTTGCTGTGCTCCGAGTCCCAAAGCTGTCACTTTAACCCCCCTAAATAAGTGTTTCAAAGTGGTATCACATCTAATTATCATGCTGCAATATTTTCTTTGAAAATGTAGTAAGCAACAGTTACTGCATTTTTTGATCTGTGTTTGACTGACAAGCTTTAAAAAAAGTGTCTAAAGGGATTAAGAAAGATTGGCTGCAGAGAAAAGCTTTAAGAGCAGCTATTGAAGAAGCAACACCTATCTCAAAGATTAAAATAAGTGTTCAACAGAGGATTTATCAGACGTAAAGATTTCTGATACCTGGGAGTAATTACTTCAAGGTACCACTGTTTGAATTAAATATTCTTTTCTTAGAGATACTGCTTTATATGACTGACTTTCTTGTGAAGTAGAGAATTAAATGAAAAATTTTGATCTTCCTTGTTGGAATAAGATAGTAACTGAAAAATTGGCAATTAGTGTTCTTATAATTTTTTTGGACTGTGTCTGTAGGTGTAAGATTACAATCATCTTCCTACTCTTCCTAACGTTACCAAAATTTCTTATTGCTGCTAGAGCAAAAATAATTGGATTACACTCCTGTAAACTTTCAGCTTCTTGTTATCTGTTCTGGTCTCTCCATGTTATTGCAAGTGGAGACAGCTGTAGGTGGAGTTTGAGGTTTTGGGTTGGGTTGGTTTGTTGATGGTTTCTTTGTGGGTTCTTGTTTGTTTGTTTCTTTTGTTGTTTTTGTTTTAAATCTTCACTGAATGCTTCCACGTCATATCAAGAACGTGTGTCTTGAGAATACTGTTCAGTATACTACAGTGTATTACCCAGCCTCTACTTATTTTTTTTTTTTTTTCAGTGAAACTACAGTGTGAATACTTTTCTGAAAAGCAGCCAGGAAGTTCAAGCCTGTATAAAGCCCATCTCCTTTTAGATGACTGTCATAGTTTTACACATTAGAGGAAAGTAGAGACTTGAAAGTTACTAATAAAATTTCTTCAATCATGTCAGTGCCAGGAAGTCTATCAAAGAATCAAGAAGTCTGACAGAGGTGTGATGGAACCTGTGAAATGTCAACTCATAGCAGGGGAGCTATGTGGATTTTTTGCTTAGATGTTTCTTGTGAAGAAACTTTCCCGACCCTGTCTTATGGACAAAATCAGAGAAATTCTTTTGAATTTTTGCTATAGGAGATATATAGAAGAAATCTCTAAATTAACCAAAAAATTCTAAGATAAAATGGGAGTAATCAGAGGTTTCTAACAAAATCAAAGTAATATTTCTGTACGGTGATACTACCCTTTTATAGACCATGAAAGCAGCTTTTGTGTCTGCAAACTTGTCTTTTGTTCTTCCTTATGAATCAGCTGGCATGATAGATATATACACATTCATCCTACAAACTCTGCTTTGCCTTTTTTTTTTTGTGGTTATACTCCCTCTTTCTCTAACTCAGAGCGTCTTCAAGTTTGAGTTACTTCCCAGCTTATCTGTTACTGCCTTCTGTGTTTTACTAGAGGGAGTCTTCAAGACCTTTAAGTTTCCTTAGTTTAATTAAATTAGTTTAATTTTATATTTTGATTAAGTGCACGAGTTATAAAAATGCAGAGGTAACATAATTATACTAGTTTCTATTTGTGGTGACTGGTGAGTAGATTTGGTTCCTGGACTATAGGTTGTCTCTGCTGTCTGTTCTTCCTGAAAGTTTATTCCACATCATTTTACTAATGCCAGACATTTCTGTTCTCTCCATGAAAGTCTGTGAGGTCATAGCAATTATTCTATTGGATATGTGATTATTTTATTTATTATATTATACTTTTAAATTTTATTTTTATTTATCTTTTATAGTAGTTTTTACTGTGAAGGTGGTGAGACCCTGTCATGGGCTGCCCAGAGAAATGAGAATGCCCCATTCCTGGAAGTGTTCAAGGTCAGGCTGGATTGGGGCTTTGAGCAACTTGATCTAGTGAAAGATGTCCCTGCCCATGGCAGGGGGTTTGGAATGAGATGATCTTTACCATCTCTTCCAACCGAAACCATTCTGTGAGTCTTTACTGTTCTTGAGACAGAGATCCACAATCTCACTGGTGTTCTGATTTGAGTACCTCAGGTACTTTAGAGCTTCATATGGGTTTTATTCTTGCCTAGTATCTTAACTGTACTCTATATTAAATATTATTTTACATTTCCATAAAAAAATAAGCTCAAAACTTTCATCATAAGTAATCTGAATAAATAAGTCAGATCTAACCTTTCTATTGATTTGAAATATTTGATGCTTTCAAGTAACTCAGATTTGTCCCTTAAATAACACTATTTTTTAATTATTCAGATTTGTTTGGGGTTTTTTTCTTCTCTGTGGCATATGAAAAAATACTTGAGGAAAAAGGATTTTTGTTTCCCATGTATATGAAAAAATCTGTTAATGAAAGTTCTGTTTTAGTGCAGAGGATGATGTGGATTTTAATTACCTATTTTTAAAGTTTGTTTTGCAACTCTATGTGTGTTTCTAAATTTTTAAATATATCTGTCTAAAGAAGATGGTTTATTTCATGATGCTTAATGCACACTCTCAGAATTTTAAAAATGAAGTTAATTTTAGGCTATGAATGTTGGTATATAAACCAATGTGTTTCTCAAGTTTGAAATACATTTTGTGGTTTATATTGTCTAATTTTTGAAGGCAATTAAGTAACTTAATAGAGTTGTACTGTGAGGAAGTCATGAGAGGTTAGTGAAAGGTATTTTACATGAAACTAGAGATGTTGCATCATGGGAATAAATGGAAAACAATATCTTGATTAGTAGTAGAAGCAAGTAAATAAAATTGAAGAGAAATCAAAAGATTTCTTCAGGTATAAAAATGAAAGAATTGTGAAGGAGAAAGTTAATTACAATTAGTGCAACTGTGGGAGAGACATGTATTCCAAGGGGCGCAGTATATTTGAGTTCTGGCTTCTGCATTTGTATCCCTCTCCCCGTGGTCTCCATATAGTTATAATTAACGATCATCTTTCTGTAGTGAAGTGACACAGAGATGGTTATACTTTCAAATCTAAATCTTCTCAAGCATGCTTTCCAACAGACTGGGAAATTAATTTAATCACTTTTATGCCATTAAAGGTGGCTTTTGACATCCAAATATCACAACTTTGTGTGTTTACTATGAAGTAACTCATAGGAAGAAAAGCAAAGAGAGGAGAGTTGCTTAAGCCATCACAACATGCTGTACAAATGCCAGGACCATAACATTCAAATCCTGTTGCATAGATCAGTAGCATCTGAAGATCTAAAACCAGATATTCAAATTGGGTAGATCAGTACTGTAAACAGAATTGCAAGCAGATTTTTTTTTTCATTTTTTTTTTCCAATAAGATATTTGTTTAGTTAGTAATGTTTTATAAATTTCAAACCAACACGAATAGATTTTTCAGAACTTTGTGTGGTGAAATTTTAAAAATTGGCTTTGCTTATAGTTTGAATGCAACACTTTTTAAATCATAGTAGTAATAAAGTCATTGTTTTTTTAATGAGCATGGGGATATTTGCTTGGGGTTTTTTGAGACATTTGGTATTTTTAATTTTTACTTTAAGCTGTGGAAAACAAATTTATAAGGCAGATGTGAAGAATTAAGTACTTAAGTACAATAATCAAAAAAGAAAAAAAAAACTTTTTTAGCAAAACAGTTTTTTCCGTAGGCTTTCATTGCATTATTGCATAGAAGCTGAAAGGATTTAATGTTTTTTTATAGCACATTCATTTTGACAAAACTCAATACATTAAAAAAATGACTTATGAATTGGTTCTCATCAAAGGCATTTGTGAACTGATTTACATGTTCCATCTTAAGTTAATTATGAGATAAAAATTTATGGCAGTATGACTGTAATTTAAAGACAACTACTTTTCTTAAAATAACTTTCTGGAAGAAAATGGAAGAGACTATACTATTACTTTTGAACTGATGGAGCAGGGTTTTTGTCCTAAAGGTTTGATTATTTCTTTAACTTAATGATAAATACCTATATAGTATATAAAAATATGTTTGAGTTTCATAAATAAAGCAAGCCTTGTGGCTTTTTTGCCTCAGAAGCATATGTTAAAGTTTCATTAGGAAATTGTAAATCACAGCAGATGAAGCTTGTTAATGAATGCACTCCACAATTAAGCAATATAAGAAGAGTTGCCTGCAGAGTGCATTCCCCTCCAATATGCTTCTTCAAATTCAGTATTTGCAGTTTGTACTAGAAAGTGGAAATAATGGATGGCACTTGCATTCTGTTGTAAATAAGGCAAGAAGTCTATAAGGTAGATTCTTTCTTATTAGCTATGAATGATGTGGGAGATTAGAAAATAAGGAAGCATGTAATTTTGAATAAGAAATTAGTCCGATACTACATAGTGCGAATTTGCTGCAAACTGCCACTATCATAGGTTTGTGCATGTGATGCCATTGAAGAACAGTTATTTCCTCTGCTTTCTGTTTTAACTTGAGAACTTAGTTAGTTGTGCCATTCAGTTACATTAATAAAGAAAAAATTGCTAATGAGTAAGTGAATTTATTTACAGTTATAAACGTATGTAAATGGTTGCTGAGCTTACTTGACAGTGGAAAAATTTTCAGTCTTCTGTCATGGAAAAAATTAAATTTCAGAATTTTTAAAAGTTTTTCTATTTACATACAAATTCTTGGATAATTTGTATTACTTTTATATTTTTCCAAGTTAAAGTTGAACCTTTGGCCTTTTTAAGATATCCAGCTATTATATTAAATATAATGCTGTTTGTTATTGTTCAAATGAATTCTCTTTGCCAGCCTTCTCTTATGAAGTAATTACATGCAAGATAATTTTTTTCTTTTTCTCTTGCTTTTTTTCTGTTGTTTTAGTTAAGAAGTATTGATTTTCAATATTTGTAAAATTCACGGTTGCATATGCAGATACATAGACTGGTTTCTTTATCTTTTAAAAACATTGTAGCCTTTAGTGCAGTAATTTTTTCCCTCTCTAATAAATAATTCTTTTTTAAATTTACATTAATTTATAGATTATTTTTGAAGGTGTTTCCGGTGCTAGGGTGATGGTCTCTAAATAGCCCTCTAATCAATCCTGTACCTTAACACAGGGAAGAACTTTGTTCCTGAGGTTTGCTTTAGGCTTATTTGACCATGCTATGGTTTGCTCTTATCCCATATTTGATGTTTTGTCTTTCTATGTTTGTGTGTAGGCACATACATGGACTTTACGCTTTAAAAAATTAAGTAATAAGCACAAACTAGGTAATTAAAAATGCTATGTGGGAGACATATTCAACTTTTAATCTTTTATTTCATGCTCTCCAAGCACCTTTTGTCTTTCTCAGGAGATTCCCTTATCAGGCATTCTAAGAAAATACTCGTCAGCATCCTGTGCTTGTCATACATACTGGTTGCTAATTATGAGTCTGGTAATTTGGTATCACATGCACCATTTCTCCCTGGCAAGCTGTTTTGGTTGGCAGCAGCAAATCTGTTCAAGTGAATACTCTGAAAAGAATTTTTGCTGAGCATTGTGTTCTAGATTGTTGCTCAAATAATTTTGAAGAGGAGCTGCCATCTTATGAACTTTGAAGACTCCTGTTTCACAGTAATGCCCAAGGATAGGATTTATACTCTTTATTGCAATTGTAAAATGTGTTTATTGGCCACAATTGTCACCCATGTAAGAGGTTGCCAGTCTTGTATTTGGCATTATTCAAGTTCTGTGGGCCAAAGACCTGTTGGTGTCACCAGGTTTATTTAATTCTCCTTTGTGCCTGGTTTTGGTTGTAGAGTTTTTGAAGTAGTAAAGATATTTTTCACCTTCATGTCTGACTTGTAGACATGTCTGCAATCTCAGTCTGCAGCCTATGAGGAACTGATGTCTTTTGTATAATTTGCAACATGAGCTGAGAATTTCCTTTTTTCAAATAAATTTATCATCCTTAAACACAGGCCTATTTCTATTTGGATATGTGCAGTGGGTTATGAATATGAAGTAATGGCAAATTCTGGATTATTTAATGTGGGGGAAACAGTGATATTTGCCATTAAAATCTAGTCCAGAAAAAACCTGAGTAGCAAAATCTTACTGGCAAGCGTGTAGTCCAACTAAAGGAAGTCTGAATGATTTGCTGATTACTTTGACACAGAATCTGGAATTAGAGAATAAGTGTATGGAATATTTAATCTTTTGTGATAAAGCAAATTGAGAGTACTTGCAGGGTCATATGTTAATTTTGATGAGCATAAAAATTCAGTCCAAGTGATCAAGTTTACGCTGGTTTTGGTCATGATGATTTACGTTGCTCTCCAGGTGAAAGGAGAAGTATAATGATTAATGTTTAAAGCATCATTCTTATACTGATGTATTAAGAGACTTGTCTTGCTTCCTATTGCATGTTAAGGAAATTGTAGCAGATCAACTGAAAAGAAATGTAAGATCGTTAGGAGTGGTATAACAGCCATCTATACATTGTGTATGTGAGAACACGACTGATTATAGGGTCATGTTTACCTCAGCCTGGGCTGATGAGGTGATTAAGGTTTTTGGTTTTTTGTTTTTAAATTTTTAATTTTACCTTTGTGACTGTAGTACCACAAAGAAGGGTTTCACTTTGGTGATTAATCCTTAATAGCTCAAAAGCTATTTCTATCAGATTAATATGTAATTAGGACTTTTACAATGAGAGATATTGATGGGGTTTTCTACATATTTAATTAGGTAATTGTTACTGAAAGAATTTACATTTAAATGCTCTATTATGTCCTGATCTCCTTAGAAAAAGCATTGCCTTAGTGAAGCAATGACTGAATAGCTGGCTCATAAAGCTTTTTGAGAACTGAGTTTGAAGTGGAATATGTAAGATTTTCTAGATACGGAAACATTACTGTGCACCTCTGCATGCAATCATATTCGTGTGATTTTGTGGTTTGTATATTTGGGTGGTAACTTCTAGGTTAGGTCTATCTGAAGATACAACACCTGAAGTAGATCACAGCAAACTAAGCTTTGTACAGACAAGTGCCTGTGCATATATGGTCAAAATGGTTTCCTTGCACCACTGCAAGAGCTGTGTAATTTGGGCTTGAAATACATGGCAATACTTTTTATACATTAGGTGAGAAATAAATTTACACAGATTATTGCTAAAAAAGAACAATTTAAAATCTTAATATAATTACCCACTACAATGTTTCTATGTATTATTTTGTAAATTGTGTGTATATAAAAAACAATCATAATTGATTGGTGGTCTTGCAGTCTATTTTGGGCTCCAGCACTGGGTCTTTCTTACACCACAATCCATTTTGTCTCCAGCCTCCTACTCTAGTGGATTCATGGGAGTTTTGCTGGTTTTCAGTGTTGAGAAACCATTTCAAAATAAAAAGCCAAAGTTAAAACATTGATAATATAATAAAATGTCTGTTTCATTAAAAATGGGTTTCCTTTGAGAGAGTGTATGCTTGATTTAATAGAGATATCTTTTGTATGAGCTTCCTTAGTGGAATGAAGTACTAAAACTGTCAGGTTACATTTTTGAATTTTTTCCACTTAATATATAAAGACTGAGTTTTGGCGTTGACAGAAAGGTGTACAGAAGTTCTAAATGCAGGTTTTGCGTTTGTTGGTTGCATTTGAACACGATTGGACACAGATTGCTATTTGGATGCATTGAGAGGGCTGCTAGTTACTGTAACAATATTATTAACCCATTTTGGTAGTATCATATATTTTCAAAATTTTATTTCAGGACATGATTTCTCCATAAATAAAATTCTCTCTCAAATGACATTTTTCCACTTCTTTAATGCAAAAATTTGCATTGTATAATTCCATCTGTCTGTGATGGGAGATGTTTTTAAGCATAATCTCTACTGAAAAGGTGAAATTCCAGCATTCTTTAGAAGAAATCAATTACATATAAAAGGCAGAAGTCACATATGAACTTAATTTTAACATTTTGAACAACTTCCATCGAAATCATCAGTTAGGCTTAATCTTGTATTAAAATCTATTTTTAATGGAGGCAAACTATTTAGCATGTTTACTTTCTGCTATCATTGGAAAAGTAAATCTGTAAGTAGGTATAAGTAATATTTTTTTTTTTTTTTTCATTTTATCCTTATGTCTCTGCCTTTGGGAATGGGTCCAGTTAAAGCTGTGTAGGAAAATTTACTCTTTCCTCACTGTGGGAAGTTTCAGAACCATAGCCTGGGAGTGAGTAAAGAACAGCTAATACCAGCTTACAGCAATGCACATATTCAGATCAGCATGTCATAGACTCCATGCTACAACAGTTTTCCTCCAGGCAACTATTTTGCTGTCTTTTACAGTTACATAGATAACATGATAAAGATCTCCACAGGAAACTGAAGAAAATGAGACATGTTTCTGTAAGACTCTGTAATCTGTTTTCCCCCAGATACTGATACATGCATGCAGTGGACGTCTCTTTCTGTCTGTATTCTTTTATATCTGTCCATTCAGATACGACTGTCCCTTCAGATTTCACTCATTGAAAATAAAGTTATTTAAAACCAGAAATTGCAATTATGTTCTCAAGCACAGATAATATCTCTTGTATTTTTAGAATGGTTATATTTTCTTCTTCTGTTGTTTTTCCTGAAACCTTGTCTACTCCTTTTCTAAACTCCTCTAATGTGTTTATTTCTTCATCCAAAATAGCAAAAAAAAGAACCAACCAAAACCAAACTCACCAAAAGGGAGCAGCATAGATCTTGATTCCTTTTTCCCCTTAGAACTGCATGGAAAAAGAAGCATTTTGCACTGTGTGCCTACCCAAATAAATGAATAAATTTTAAATATGTAAATTACGATTTTGCATAGCATTCTGCCAATGAAATGTTCTTTAATTGGAGCTTGTCATCAAAATGGATGGCCTTTGTTGATTTCAGCTGCAGTGTGGAAAAGGGTCATTTGGGTATTCAGTGTCAGTTTTGAACTTCCTCAGTAACATATGGCAAATTAAGGTGAATTGGTGCAGCAGAAACCACTGTACATCACTGGACACTTGCTTGTTTGCTTCTTTATTTTTGTGATGTGCTGCCATCTTTATTAGAAAAGGGCCTGGATGCTTCCACAGTGTAGCTCCTTGTTCAGCATATACCACATTCAAATCAAAAAGCACCAGTTAATATATCCAAAAATATACTACTTAGCTGATTAAATGGAAATGTATTTTAATATAGCTTGAAGTAAGTAGACTTTTTCTTTGAAATATTTGCTTGCAGAGTTTTAAGCAAAAGTTTGAGATGGTTGTTTCACAGAGAGTAAATACTATCAGGGTATAATTGAAGTATGATTGAGTTGTCTTACATGTTTAGTTAGATTTTTTTAAGTTCAAAACTTTATTATCTGACTTTAGAAGAGATGACTTAGTGATGCATTGGAAGCACAATGGGATTGAAAATTAAGCTAGAAGAAGCTTATATATTTAAAGAACATATAAAAATATTGTGTATATATATTGCATTTAAGAGGCTTAAGGAAATACTAGAGATCAGTCCATTTAAGCCAAAGAAAAGCATAATGTTCTCGGATGTCTCTTCAGAAGGGAGAGACAGAACAAGATGCCTGGATGAGTGCTTCCTAAAAGTGCTATTTTTATTTCTGTAATGGCTGAGCTTGTGATTCTGGGACATTGTAATAGTGGATTGTGGATTCTTGCAGTGAAAGAACTGGATATTCTTAAATGCTTTCTATGTCTGTTGCTTTATAGGGTCATCCAAACAGAGCAGAGAGAATTTGATAATGGTGGCCTTTCCATGTCTAATTTTTTTGTTGTTGTTCCCTGTGGAATAATAAACATTTTACTTAGAGCAGTGAAATTATGGCAGACCTGTACTCTTCAGAAGGACTTGTCATGACATTCTCTTTGTGCTTGGGGAACATACTTGTGATAGACAGTAATTGGAACAATTGAAAAGTGTTTCTTAAAACTTGTGTTGTATTTTCTGGTGGAGAAAAATAAAAGTCAGTCTAATTTGATAGTCCATCTGTACTAGAACAATCAGAATCTAGTTTTTCCAAAATATTAATGCTGGAGTGTCTTTGCTGTCCCAGTTGCATCATTCAGCCCAGGTTCACAAACTGCTGTGGTTTTCTGACAGCTTATTGCAGGTGGTTCAGTCACAGGATGGAAAATCTTTTGATGGGTGTTCAAAGTTTTATTTCAGGTAATTTTAGACATCCTCAGTTTAGAGGACTGCATTCTGAGGCAATTCTTTTAAGACCAAATTATAGCTAATACTGAGAAAGATGGTTTTTTTTAATTGTGATTAATCTGATTTATTATAGGTTACTAGTTTAGAACAAGTCAAGTAATACTCTGTCATTACTTGTTCTTCTATGTTGGCTGTGAGGAGAAGGGAAGATGCTCAGCTTCGATAGTTATGTGTATCCTCAGCGTTTTTGTTGGTTTAAATCCTGCTGTGAGAATATAGTGTGAAATGGTAGATTTTGTAAGAGGACAAAAAAAGAGGTGAGATGAGAAAGAGAAGATAAAAAGTCTTTTTAATTTGTTATCTTTTCATACCCACCTGTAGAAGAGTTATTGTGTTGTGCTACGGTTCGTAGGTTCCTATTTGTTCAGAAATGTGATAGCAGTATCATGAAAAGAAAAGGTGCTCCAAGGCAGGAAATTTGCAAAGGAACACACTATCTAAGTAGTTGTAATGTCATTCTTTCAGCAAATGTTTAGTGGAGGAGGGCCTAAAGACTGCTTCATTCAGAGGGAAGTTCAGTGTATGTTTGTGTTTCATATAAATGTTAGGAACTCTGGTTCATTTATTGTTTTTTCTGTAGGCATAGTGAGGCAAAGTGGGAATGAGTTACTTCTTTTTTTGCCATTTAAATATTAAAATGAAAATTAATATTAATGAGACTTTTTCACTGGGAAACTTAGGTGGCAACACAACACATTCTTGTGTTATTTTGAAAATGGATTAATGGAGATGCTGTTCTTTAAAAAGACAATGTAGCTTAAGTGGTAAAATTTTGGTTCATGTTGAAATATGAATTTCTTTTAACACACTTATGTGAAAGACAGTTTCCATGAATTAGACATCATTGGGGTTCTGTGCTTTTACAGAATCACAGTTTTTTGGGGATGGAGGGTGGAAATCATCTGTTTCCTTGTGTTTCATTTCCTTCTAATTCCAAATACTTGCCCAAAAAATAAATCCTCCTTGAAAAGCTGTAGTCTGCTTTGTAAATAAATTTCAGTGGTTTTCTAAAAAGTATTTTTCAGGACTTTTTCCTGTGTGAAGACTGGAAGCATATTTGCACATTCTGTGCATGATGCAACCATAGTCTTCTTCTTCAGAAATTGTTCATATATAGCTTGAGGGCTCTCAAAGTACTTCTTGTCCTCTTTCAGGTGTGAAACGCTTAGAATAAAGTAATTTATTATATATTAATTCTGGTTAACCAGGCATGATTTGAGATTTTCACAGTCTGCAAGAAATTAAGTATTCATTAACATTTAAAGCCATTAGATGACACAGCTGAGCAATAAATGATTCATTTAGTCCCTGTTAAAGTAAATGTGCATTGAAGTTTCTGACTAGAAGATAAGTGGTGGCTGTCTTTGTTTTCAATTATTTTCCTCATCCTTGCTTTATTTATTCTGTGCACTTCATTGACTTGTCTTTCTCTCTATTTTCCTGAAACAGAAGAAGAAGAAGTGGAAAATTTTGATGTTTCCAGTCTGCCTGAAGAAGTGCTGCATAACATAGAAGCTGACAGTTACTGGTGCATGAGCAAGTTGCTTGATGGCATTCAGGTAAATTGATTTTTCCTGTCTGTAAGTAGTGGAGTTAACTGATTAATGCCATGGCTTTGAACAACTTTAGGTTGTTGAGAAAGAGTACATTGATGAAAAACAGGGGAGAAGTTGATTTTCCCATTGAAAATGTCCACTGCTAGTCTGGCATAGAAAGGAGAGAAAAAAAAAAATAAAAAAAAGAAGTGCGACTTCTTTTCATCAGAATGTCTGCATGTTTCTTTGTGGTATGATTTTCTAGAGCACAGTTGAAATCTGCAATTCTAGAGGCATGTTTTGCACCTTAGAATGCTTGCTCAAGATCTCAGTGAGGTGATGAAAAGCTGGCTTATTTATTAATTTTTAAGTCATTAATGTAGCAACCTATAAATGATTGCTGTCTTAATAGTTCCTGAAATTATCTTCATATTTTTAAAATATCAGTTTAAAACTTGACACTTATGCTACTTCACTATTCGAATTTTTTTGATGTGGAGAAGTTCTAAATGCAGGCACAGATTTCCTGTTAAATTCAGCAAGTTATATTCTTAACAGTGGTGGGTTTGTGTGTACATGTTTGCATTCATGGGCATGTCACTTTATGAAGATTAGAAATATCTACAACATTCTTTGCTCTGATACATGTTTTAATGTGGATGTTTCGTTGGCTAAGGCATATTAGCTAGGCACATTGTGAATTGAAACTTTTAACAGAGTTCATGTTTTCAAAATTGTTATAAAATTGAGTTACAACAGAAGTCTTTAACTTTTTTGAGGGTACTTTAAGTGTATTTCTCCTGTTTAGTGGTCAAACAGCTCTGTTTTGTGTAGCACTGTAGAAATGCATCGTGATTTCCTCATGTCGATTCCTGTAAAAAATGTCACTTTCCTTATTTCAATGTCTCAGAACTATTTAATTTTAAAATACTTGATCACATAGCAAAAATATGTGACAAGTTGCAAAGAAAAAAAAGTGAGAACTTGAAGTTGAGTGGGAAAGAAGAACGCCAGATAAAGAAATGCAAGCCCTCCAACTGTTTTACCTGTTTCTGGAACATCATCTGTCACTGGCCTGCTGCTCTACTTTTTTTCTGGGAAAGGAAGCTTAGAGATTAGGTAGTTTCTCCTTAAAACACTGTTTTCATACCAAACCATCAAGTACTGATAAGCAAAATGTGGAAACCAACTGCGATAGAATTAAACTACATCGATGAAAATTTAAGCTGTTACATAAATGGAATGGTACTGAATGTATTCAAGGATGCACTCAACTATCAAAAGCAGGCTTGAAGGATTATGCTAGGAGTGTGACTAATGATGTTACAGTTAATTCAATGCAAGTGCAGAGTGCTTTTGAAGTGGAAGGGTTTCTTGTTTTAGTTCTTCCTTTTTCCTGTTCTGTTCCTTTTCTGTGATGATATCACTTTACTTGGCAGATAGAACAGTCATGTAGTTGCAGATTGAGATGGTAAGGAGGACTAACTCTGTAGAGAAGGACCTGGGGATACTGGTGGACAAAAAATTAGACATGAACAGACAGCAGTGTGCACTTGCAGCCCTGAAAGCTGAATGTATCCTTGGCTGAATCAAAAACAGTGTGGCCAGCAGTCAAGGGAAGAGATTGTGCCCCTCTACCGTGCTCTTGTGAGACGTGACCTGGAGGACTGCATCCATTTCAGGGATCCCCAGAACAAGACTGATATGGAGCTGTTGGAGTGGGTCCAGAGGAGAGCCATGAAGGTGATCAGAGGGCCAGAGCACTTCTCCTGTGAGAAAGGCTGAGAAAGTTGGGGTTGTTTAGCCTGGAGAAGAGAAAGCTTTGGGAAGACATTACTGTAACCTGTCAGTACTTACGGAAGCTGGAGAGAGACTTTTTGCCAGGAACTGTAGTAATAGGACAAGGTGCAACATTTCAAACTGAAAGAGTAGATTTAGGTTGGACATAAGGAATACATTTTTTTTTTGTTACGAAGAAGCCCAAAGAAGTTGTGGATATCTCCTTCCTGGAAGTGTTCAAGGTCAATTCTGATGTGCCTTTAAGCAGTCTTTTTTGTCTGAAGCCAAATCCTGCCATTGGCAGGAGGTTTGGACTAGATGAAATTTAAAGATTGCCACTGGATTCACTCTATGATCCTATAGTTCTAACTGACTTGCATCCTGGATGCACAGTCATTTTTCTCTGAAAATAAGGTGTAAGAGACTCACGTGATAGTTTTGTCTAAAAAACCTGAATAAACCATACAGGGATTTTAGAGTAGAGGAATATGTGATGTGGTAATAACTACAGTCAAAGAATCTTTCTATCAATTTATTCTTCAATATAAGCTTCCATTTGATGTATCCCTGCCAGTATTGGTAAGTTTAAAGAGTGTACTTTGATATCAATTAGGGTTGTCTTGTGAAATTTTTGACTAATATAAGCTAGATACGTTTTTTTGTGTGTTTGTATTTTCAGTGCCTAAGAGTGTAATGAAAGAATGATTGTATTTGTATCCCTTTGTTATTGTAACAGAAAACTCATTTATTTTTCCAACCCATCCTGACTGTCTCATTTTCTGGATTCCGGAATTGTCAAAGGTGTTATTAAGAGATATGTATTTCTTGCCCAAGTTTTGCTATACCTAGTATCTATTATTTCTCTGTTCCTCACTCATCTTACCTCCCTCCCTTATGTATCTAATGTGACTCTGTGTAATTTTAATATAAGAACACATCTTTGAACTACAGAGACCTATGGAATGAAAGATAAGAGTTGGCATTGAGCATCAGGACAGTTACTTCCTGACATGCATACATTTCTTGTCTTAGAGAATAAATTAAAAGCTTGGTCAAATCATCTGTTGCTTTAGCAGATTTACCTGTGCTGGCTTTTTGTGATCTGGACATTTCTGTGTCTTTGGCTCCAGTTAAGAGAGTTTCGCAGAACTTTTCCATTAGTTCATCTTTGATATTGCACAATAGTTTAATCTATTTTGTGTTCTTAGATGATTTTACATCTTCTTTCTCTGTTGGTTGTCTCTAGTTACAGGCTCCTAAGTGACTGCACAATTTGATTGAAATTTTAAAAATTGATTTAATAGAAATACTAGGAGATTTTTTATTATAAATTCATCTCTCTCTAAAATGTCAGTTAAACTTGTAATCTGAAGATGTATATACTGTCTTATAGCAGTCAATTAATTTTTGGTGATTATATGCTGTAATGGTTTTCCTTTTCAGTGCTTCATTATTCTGTGCTCTTGTTTTAGTCTTTATTTGTTGTCCTAATTAGACTGTACCTCACTCCAATTTTTCTTACTTGTTTCAGGAAAACAAATGAGAACTTCTAAAATTGTAACAACATAGGATAATTCTGGTGGTAACAGACCTCTACCCAACCTTCTTCTCAAAGTAGGGTCAATTCTGAGGTCAGATCAAGTTTCTCAGGGCTTTGCCCAGTTGGGTCTTGAAACCCCCAAAGACCGAGACTGCACAGCCTCTTGGGGCTTAACCTGTTCCAATGTTTGCTTGTCCTCATATTGAAGTTTCTGTCCGGTTACCATATGGAACAGTTTTTGTTTGTTCAGGCTGCTTATCTCTTATCTTCTCACTATACACCACAACTGAAAGTGGAGATCTGTTGCCTTGATACTATCAGTTTTATGAGGCTGCTAGTAAGTGCTTCTGCAATTCTCCTTTCTTCAGGCTGAACAACCCTGGTTTCCCCAGCCTCCACAAAGCATGTGCTCCATACCTTTGGGCATCTTGGTGACCTTTTGCTCTTGCTCCAGTTAATTCACATTTTTCTTGTATTGAGGTCCCTAGAACTAGATGTGGTTTTGTAGATGTGCTCTTAAAATACAAGAAATTATTTTTAAACATTACATTAATCTACACAGTAAAGGTGATTGAACTCTGGAACTGTTTGGTCAGAGAGGTTGTAGAGTCTTCATTCTTTTGAGTTCAAAACCCGACTTAACATGGCCTTGAGCTGCTTCCTCCAGGTGACATTGCTTTGGGCAGAGTTTGAACTTAGATGGCTTCCAGAGGTCCCTGCCAACCTTAGTGATTTCACAGTGACTGCTGAGTGGGGATAATCCCTTCATCCACTGGGCTGGGAGACTGCTGGCCAGCTTTGCTGCCAGAGCTTGCCACTGACTCATTGTGAGCTTGCTGCCTGTTGAGGCTTCAGCTCCTTTTCCATAGAACTCATCTTCAGCCTGTATTCTCTTGCAAGATGCTGCTGATTTATAAAAGCCTGCTTCTGAGGGTGTGTGTGGCCATATGCAAAATAGATCTTCCATGCTCATGATAAAGCTGGTTGTCTTTAGAACACTTCCAAAACGTAGATGATGCATGAGCATTTTTGCATTTTTACCTGTGGCTATGCATATGGGAAAACTAAAATTATCCCATGAGTATTTTTTCCATTTAATTAAGTAGATGTTCCCATACATCCATTGTAATTAACTTTTTTTTTTATTACTAAATTGTCCTTTATAACACTTTCCTCAATGGAGTCTCGTTAACATTCAAGTAAAAAGTTCACATTGATCTGTGCCACCTGAGAATGTAATGTTCATGTATAAAATAGAGTATAACTCTTCATTTTAAGTTCAAGTATAATGGTAATAAAATAACCAAGGGGTAATATATGCATTGTATAATGATCTAACCAGATGTATTAAAAATAGCACTAAAATATTAGTGTCATTATTTATCAGGGCCTAGCAAGTTTTAGAATAAAAGGGAGATAATTCATTACCAGGGACTGCAGTATGCTGAGGTACATATTAGCTATTTCTATGGCTGATTAAACTGCAAGATTTATGATCTTTGAAGAGAATCCTGCAAAGTTCTTTCTCACTCCTGAGTTATGGAAATTTGTTGTTAATGTGTGCCTGAAGTCTGGATGGATGGGTGGATGGATGGAATGCTGCTTGGAAAGCCTTTCAGAGTTCTGCTGGAACTGTTAAATAACATGAACATGCATTTCAAATGTTGAGAAGTACATGCAGAAATGACTCTTCTGAAAATTCTTCATAGGGCCTTCTAAGGGTTTATTTTAATGGAAAAATAGGTCAAATATAGATTTCCTTGTACCTTTTCTTCAAACTCCTGGAAGAGAAGTTTCTTGGTTACGGCTGCAATTCATTTGGGTAGTTAGTTTAGGGTTATGCTAAATTGCAGATCTCTTGTCTGTGAATATGGGTTCATTAGCCAAAATAGAAGGCATATGTACTGTAAGTGTGTGCATCTGTCTGTTGCCTGTCTCTTGTCATGGGAACCCTGTGTCTATGCATAACTGCTTTCATGCACGGGTCAAGTTTCTGTATCATGGGCTGCAGGGTCTACCTGTGCAAATGTAGCAGTAGATCGTCTGGGATTTCTGGGCATGCATCAGCCCCACACTTCTGGCAAGCTTAGCTAATTGGAGAAAGTAGCCTTTCATCCTGCCCTCGTCAGCTGAACATAGCCAGTGTGGTTTGGTCAGGGAAAATGGGATGTATAACTATCTGACAAGCAGTCTCTAGAGTCTCCACTAACATTGTATAGCTGATATGGAAAGGCAGTACTGCAGTCGTCCTCCAATTCTGTATAAACAGATCCTAATGCCAGTCTTCTTAGAAATGTGGAAGCCCTGTCAGGGATTGTCAGAAATGCTAGCAGCTGTTATTTCTGTACGTTGTTCTCTTCAATGTTTGAACTGCATATTCATGCTCTGTGTCTGTCCCTGCAGCTACTGTTGCTGTCAGTCCATCTGTGAGTCAGAACTTCTCTATGGTAATAAGTGTTTTTTAGTAGTTTCCAGAAATCCAGATTGTTCATTATATGCTAGTGTCTTGTCCAAGTTGGATGTTGACAGTGACAAAACATGGTGTTTTTTTTGTCTTGAAGGTGTGACTATTCCAAAGTTTGCTTGGTCTGACTTGTGCTTTAAAACACTTAAAAAACTAGCAGCTTTTTGCAAAGTTATGAACATGAGAAGTTTCATGAGAAATAGGTTCCATAGTCAGGGCAGGAATTTGTGCCTATTCAGCATTCTACAATGGCTTTTCTTTTGATTAGAAATGGGCAATTTCACTATTTTTAGTAATCACTTATCAAATGATGTTTTTCTGTTACTCAATCTGCATGTCATACGTGAGACTCAAATCTTCTGAAACATAGGCCTGTACACAGTAGGTGCTTCTATCCAGAATCCTTTCTGTATTCATGGTGTGATTTCTATTTCTCCTAATAATCTTTTGGAGCAACTACTGCTTTATGGTGTTTTAAACTTTCAGTGAGGGGAAAGAAGATTCAAAGAAGAGCAAGAATTTAGAAATTTTTCCATAAACAAGTTTTACCTTTCTCAGTTCGAGAGGTTTCTAGTAGCTTGCTTACTCACTAGAGGACTTACATTACTTCCCATCAGTTTAAGAAGAGTGAATGCATCACTAGGGTACTATGCATCAGGATGCCTAGAAAAAATTTCAGTCAGTTGCTAACTCTGCTCAGTTTAATGTGTCTGTGATTTCCTCATATTGGAGCCTCTAGTAATGGATAAACCAGAAGGCCAATGCTCAAAACTGCTTTGGTATTGGGTGGAATGGAATGGGGTAGGTACGACACTGGATTTTGTAATATGATTTCAAGGGAATTCAGGAGAGCACAGATAATTAGCCAGGTGCATCAGAGCAGTTTGGAGAGAGCATAAAATAAGCAGAATTAATGGTTAAAATTTAAAAACCTATATTTTATAATATTTTCTATAGCACATATAAAGCAGCACAAATCTGACAGTTTTTGGAAGGAATAAGCCTGCAAACACCTGTACAGTTTAATTGTATTTCCAAAGTGCATTTTGATAAAGTCCTTTACCAAAAGTTCATTAAAAAGCTAAGCATCCATGGAAGAAACATTGCCTGCTATCACATAGGGAGGAGAAGCGTTTATATAAGTAGTCCTTGAGAGAAAACATCACTTTTCTAATTTTAAAACCTGAAATGAGCTTGTGCTCTATGCTATTCTAGTCCCTTTTGTCCATCCCGTTTGAAATGATGGCTTGAAAATTAAAAAAAATAATAATGGAGCAAGATAAGTGTTATCAAAGGTATGGAACAGTTTCTGGGTGATGGATTATGTTCTCCAGTTTGGATGACTTAGCTATGTGGAGGAATGTAATATAAGTTTTAAAGATGATGAGTGGCATGAAGATGGTGAATAGGGAGGAGCTGCTTTCCATCTTGTCTGATGCAAGACCTAGGTAGTGTCTCGTAATTCTACTGAGTGATAGTCTTAAAAAATAGAGTCATTGAGTAGGTGAGCTGCTGGGCTGCTTGTCAAGGAATGGAAAGCATTTTACATGGGCTTAGAACCTGAACAATTTGAAGTTTAGTTTATGAAAAATCTTTAAAAAACTTTAATTATGAAGATACCACCCTGAGTTAGGGAAGTCTCAGCTCTGCAAACTGAAAACCGAGGATGTTGGAAATACATCACTGCAGGCTTACTTTGCTCCTACCAGCCCCTGTAGTCATTTGCTGATTACTGCTCTTAAAAGGGAGAAACCAAGGAGGTTCTTTTGTTTGGCCCAGTAGCCAGTTTTAAGTTTGTAATGGTAAGCTTTGATTGGTACTTCAGGTAATAGAAAATTTGAGGGTAGCAGTAAGATTTATCCTGAAGGCTGTAGTTTTTCTTAAGGGCAAGTGTCTTCAGAAGCTTTTTAAGGGGCCTGTGTCACTGTGGAAGGTAATAATGCAGTTTTCCAGCCTGTCACTGAATAAAATTTTCAGGAAGACAACAAATCTATTTGTAATCAATAGATGAAATATTCTGTGCTGTCAGTATGCTTCAGCATAAACATATTTTATCTTCTATCCAAAATTTACAGCATCAGCTTTTGGGATTGTAGGTGTTCATATTTATGATTTCTAGCTTTTACCCAGATTTGAATTGTTGTCTGGTCTATTGCATAATCCAAAAATATATCCTGAGCACTTTTGTTATTGCTACTTTAACGGTTTCTGTACTTTATAATACATCCACTTGTGTAAAACTAGGTTTGATTACACTCAGTAAAAGATGGGATCTTTGGTTCTGAGGCTGTCAATACTATTCTAACACGAGGATCAGTACCTACGTTATAATAAGCTGTTACTTTTTTTCATCATTTTATGTAGGAATAAGTATGATACTGTTTTACATGTAAAAAAATTTGGGCTGCAATGCTTTGTAAATCTCTTTCCTACTACTTAGAAAACTTTACATTTTCAAAAGTCAGGTTTAATAATTACAAAGGTTGAAAGAGCTTTTCTTTAAAAGGAACTATCTGGAAGCAATTACGGAACATGCTATGGAATATGTGCTAACAGCATAGTCCAGCACACTTATGTGTTTGTTCTCATGCATCTCTCTCTTTCCTCAACTGTGTTTAAGAGTGAATCTACATTATAATCCCCATCTTCAGGAAATGTTTTGGGTAAACTGTGCCTGGCATTGATAGTGTTAATATACGTGCTGACTTTTGTCATCTAATGTCATGCTTCCCTCCCTCCTCCCACTACCTTTTCACATAACTTTGAGAGCAAGGTGAACCAGCATTTTAAATAGGAGTTTGCTTAGAGAATTCAGAAATATGTGAATTAAGTACTTGAGTTAAAAAAATAAAATTCAGAAGATCCATGTCTGACATAATGAGAGAAGAAAGCTTTTTTCTCTGGTTGTCATTAGTTCATGTGATACTATGCCTGAACATTCCTAAATTGATGAATTGGGAATTCTTAAATATACACCAGTAGAGAAAATAGACATCTATGTCTGTGTGTCCCTAGGATGTATATGGATTGCTTAATCTATGCTTTATATTTAAAAGTCCTGATCTGATAGATAAAACCTTGTTCAAAATGAACAAACAACATATGAAGACTTTGTATCAAAACTTTCCATTTGCCTCTATAAATGGTGAGATTTTTATCAGTACATTGTTGGTGAACAGCATGTGTGACCTGAAAAGATGGAGAAGCATTATGCCCATACCTCTGTTTGGTTGCAGTTATTATGTCAAATTATTGACAGTGTTTTTTCTTTTACTTTGGCTGGCTCTGTTTCTCCTTCATGATGACATAAAAGGTTGTTTTTCTTTCCCCTTCAGCTTTCTTCTTCTTCTCGTAAAATTACCCCATCATCTCCTATTAAATGAAAATGCCCACAAAATCTCCCTCCCTTTCTCTCTCTTTTACTCCCTCTTCTCCCCTTTTCATCCCCTTCCCCATGCTCTCTTTTTTTGTGAATATGGAAGGATAGTCCCAGTTAAATTTGTTTTATGCATTTTTTCAAGTTTCCTTCATTTAGAGTTTCTCTATGCTTAAAAAAATTGTAAGAAATTACCTAATACTTTTTAAAATGTTTAGTGAAGTCTATAATTTTAGTATTTTATTATAAATTATTATGACTGTGTTTTGAGAAGTCCTGCCAGACCTAGTTGTAGTTGTAGGACAATGGGGTGGTTATATAGAATAAGTACTGAGTACTAACACAAAAATTTGAAGCTGAAGCAAGTTTTGATCTCTCATGACATTATAAAGTCTTAACCTTCTGTATTTTAAGGTGAAACTAATTATGTGTCAGAATCTGAACTAGATATTATAACCATTCAGCTGTGAAGTAGATTAGCATAGTTCACTTGAAAGTGTGTTGGAAGCTATCTGAGCAGAACGGCAAGGAATTTAGATATTGCACACCAGTGCATGAATTTTTTATGTTGATCATGGATTCTCTTGTGTACTTATACATATTTTATCATATGTGAATCCTTACTGGAAAGTGTCAAGAACAGTGTTTAGAAATAACAGATATTTTATGTGAACTCTGCTACAAATCTGTTGAGGCAAGACAAGCCTGTTCTCAGTTACTTACGACTTGTTCAGAGTTTGTCTTTTGCTTAATGTCAACAGTCAAAATTACACAAGGAATAAATGAGGAAATACAACACAAAAATTTGCAGTATGAGTAATGAAAAGAAGATGCACAATTTTGAGGGGGAATAGGTAAGAGAGTTGAATACTGAACTAGTTTTTTTCTGAGAAAGGTAGCAGAGAACTTGTATTGGGCTTACGTGGTAAGGTTTTTGTTAGCAGGGTGTTTTCTGCAGGGGTGTTTTCTGTAAAAGGGCTCTGTGTTGCGCACAGCTGGTTCCAGCCACCTCCCAGATGGACCTGTTGCCAGCCAAAGCTGAGCCCACCGGTGATGCTGGTGGTGTCTCTGTGGTAATATACTTAAGAAAGAGTAAAAAACCCTGTGCAACAGTGAGAGAGAGGAGTGAGAAAATATGAGAGAAACAGCCCTGCAGACAGCCAGGTCAGTGCAGGAGGAGGGGGAGGAGGTGCTCCAGGCACTGGAGCAGAGGTTCTTCTGCAGCCCATGGTGAAGATCATGGTAAGGCAGCTGTGCCCCTGCAGCCCATGGAGGTCCATCATGGTGTAGAGATCCACCTGCAGCCCCCATGGAGGACTCCATGCTGAAGCAGGTGGAAGTACCTTGATGGAAGCTCCAGCCTGTGGAGAAGAGCCTGACCCGAGCAGGCTTTCTGGCAGGACGTGTGGGAAACAGCAGAGATGAAGTGTTATGAACTGACCACAGCCCATTCTCCATTCCCCTGCTGCTCTTGGTGGAGAGGAGTAGAAGAGTTGGGAGAAAAACTGAGTCAAATTTCAAAGCTGGTATCGCCAATTAAATTGAATGATAGAGGAATTAAAATCTTAGCTGCTGTACTTCAATGTTGCAACTTGACATGTTTTTTCTTTTAACTGTTTTCCTACCTTGTTCCTCGACCTATAAACACAAAAGGGGCAAGAATAGTAGCTAAGAGAATACCTTTTATGTTTACAACGTTCTTACAGTTTCACAAACTTCAGAAAGTCAACTACAAGTGTCATAGGAGGGGATATGTACAGCATAGTTTAATTAGAAGAGAGGACTGGGGGAGCCAATAAAAATCTTTCCAGTTAGATGAATGGAGAACGACTCCCAGCTGTGTTCATTTGCAGCTGAAATAATGAACGGAAAAATAAACAAAAGATCAAATGTAGTGAAAAAGCAAACTTACCTGTTTAGAAATCAAGGTGGCAGTTTTGGGTTGCATTTCAATGTGTGTATAGAGTAAATTAGACTTTGAGAAAGAAAACAGTTTCAGATTCATAGATTACAGTCAGGAGTTGCACTACCTGGGGAGAGACTAATGATCGAAGTTCTAGTGTTTTAACTCTGTGTTGACTTCAAGTGTTAAATATGTGAAGGTACTTTTACAGAGGATCTGTTGGTACAAAGGAGATAATGAGTATCATGTTGCTGTACTTTGAGTGCAGTACTTCTTCTAGAAATACCAGTTAACTTTCTTTAAATAAATAAATAGAACAGTATATAAACATTTGGAAAAAAACCCAACCAACAAACCCAAACCTTTTTGGTTGTTAGAGTAGGCACTGTAAAGAAAATTATTATGGTTTCCTAAAGATGCTATATCCTGGATATTATACATGACTAATACAGGACTCTGTCTGCCTTATATAAAAGGCAATTTTCCAGGACATAGGATAGTTTCTTTGTCTCTGAAATGAGATTATAATAGATTTGAATTCTGTGTGAGTCTTTCCATTCTTTCAATTTTGGCTTTCTTGCACTATAGAGGATGCTTATGTTCTGTTTGAGAAACAACACCAACAATATGAAATGGTTGCCTATTTTACTTGGTGAGTCCTGTGGAAAATTCAAAAATTCAGAGAATTATTCTTGCTTCCTTGGTTACTCTGTTTCAGTTTATACATTGATTTCTAATGTTAATTACTGTGAAAGGGTTACTTCTAGGCCAGTAGAAAATTTTTCTATAATTTTTAAAATAGCTACTACTGTGGTTAGTTACAAGTGACTAGAGCACGTAGTAGACTTCTTGATACTGTAAATCACTTGTTGGCTGATGTGCTGTAACTAACAATTATTAAGGTATCATTTTGCCTTGTGGACTTTTAGGCTTCATACTTTCTGGCAGTTTTATAGAATTTGAAGATTGAATTGCATTTCAGTTTCATAAAACAATCAAAATTAAAAGAAAAATCATGTAAATATAGTCCAGAAAGTCCTTAAGTTTTTTATTTTTTTGATATAGAAAGTTGCATCAAAATACATAAAAATGAACTGATAATTATGTCTTTTGCTCTAGAACCAAGTTAAAATTTGAAATCAGGTCAAGAACAGTATTTCAGTGTCAGTGAAAATTTTTTAGGCTGATTTTTGAGATAGTTACCTCTCCAATTGGTAAAGGAATTACTCTAACAATAGCAGTTCAGATGAAAAATCTTTTACCTTTGTTTTCTCTGTAAGTAGTGAGTGGTTACACAAAAAAAATTTTACACAGCAACTTACTTTTAAAATATGTATGGGTAATTTTCTTTTTGTAAATATCTCAAGAACCATAGCAAGACAACCATAACAAAATGAGTTGAAGGAAGGGATTCTCAATTAAATATTCAGAAATATTGCTGTATATTGAAATAATGTAATGATTTAAAAAGATGGATCACTTTGGGGTTCAAGCAGAAAAACCTTTCTTGTTCTCATAATTTCATACTCTGGTCTATATTTTAGAGCTGCAATCCAAAAATTAAAAAAATCCATTTAGATTTGATACATTCAAATAAATATATGCAAAAATAATGCCATTTTAGCTATGTAGCTTGTGTGTTGGATTTTGATGCATGATATTAATTGTAATCTTGGGTTCAGAACAGTTTTGACTACATTAAAACTGACTTTTGATTTCTTATGGTACTTGAAGTTATTATTCTGCACTTCTAAAGATCAAATTCTTTTCCTGTCTCTGATTATGGTTTAAATTTTTATATTTTCTACATTTTTTGTGTTAGAATTGTAAATTTATGAGAAAAAAGTCACCTTAAAAAAAAACTCTGATGTGGCACATTTGGGCAAGTAAGATGAGAGCCTTTTAAAGCGACTTGTCCCTCTGCAGTAATCTATTACTTCACTAGGTTAGCAAGCAGCGAGCAATTGTTTCAAGCATAGCTATAGGGTATATATTGTTAGAGGTGGGTACTTACAGGACTGAACAGTGGGATGATTCACTATTTTACTGTAGAAGCAGACCTCGGAAATATAGAAGCAAAACAGAAACATCATAGGAAAACATTGAAAAATATGGATTTAGATAAGTAACTGAAAGAAAAGAAACCTTTTTTTGCTTTTCTACAGCTAATACTTGCATATGGTCTCCTCTTTAGGATAACTACACGTTTGCACAGCCAGGAATTCAGAAGAAAGTGAAAATGTTGGAAGAACTTGTTAGTCGGATAGATGGTAAGTCTTAAAGGCTAAGCTAATTTCTAACTGATGTTTCAATGAAAGTATTCGGTTAAAATGTTTGCAAGAAGACAGGCCACCAGCATTGCAGTCACCTGTAGACATCTGCTGGGGTGACATCGCCTTCCTCAGGTCAGGTGTCATCATTAGCTTGGCCTTCACGGATTACTGTCGTGTATCGTTTAAAGGAAAGCCTCTGGAGCATGAGCCACTTTCATTACTTTTTATTAAAGCAATATAATCAAAATTCAATGGCAATTTCTTTGCAGCAGAGTAATGACCACGTACAAAAGGCAGCCAGTATTCATTTCACATTAAGCCTCAATGATTGTTGTAATTCGAGCAAGTCACAGCAGTTGTTTATGGTTGTCCTTTGGCACTCTGTTTTGTGCCTTTGTGCATCGTTTTGCTATCTGGAATGCCTGGATAATTTCTCTGTGGAATCCAATTAATTATGAACTCTGGAAATAACATCTTTAATTTTATAGATAAATTGCAGTATGTGCAGGGGTACTTTTAGATTATGCTTTCACGTTTTAGCATGGCACTTTGAAATATTTTCTACCTTCATCCTTAAAATAATTCCCTTCATGAAATGCTGACTGTCATATTCCTAGAACAGAGTTTAATTAAATGAAATGCAAGAGATAATACTTGCCCATTCTAAACATACTCTCCTGATAGTTTGTTAAATTAATGAATAGAGTATTAACAAAGGGTTGCCAAGCAGAACCAGGCATATATTTGCAACTCTAGCCTGTCAGTGATGACTTAGAAAAAATATTTCTTGTGTAGCTTAATAATTGATAATCTTCTTGGAAACATTAATTCCCTCTTTTTGTTACATATACTGTGAAGTTTTTTTGCCAGTGCTTACCATAGGGTATTTTACCTGCTCGTATGAGCATCCTGAATATTTGATAATGGTCTTCGTGCTTTTCTAGGATGTTAAAGTATTTTTAATGATCAGAAACTAAAGGTAGGAGAGCAATGTTTGAGTAATATTTCAATATAAACTAAAATGTAAAATTTTCTTGTAGATATATTTTTTAAAAATGCAAATGGATATGAAAAATATAAGGGGGTATTTCTGTATCTTGGGTAGCCAAATATTATATTCAAAATATCTTTTAATCAGTGTATTTTATTACTTCAAAAATAATCTAACTGCTTGTAATTTGACTTTTTATACGTCATTTCAGACTTGAATCAATATTGGTGTTTACATTTCACTTATAGAAGCAAATAATTGTATATGAAATGAAGTGTATAATTATAATGCCTATAAATAGACTTCCTTAACTTGTCTAATTTAAAATAATTCTGTGAGGTCTTTATAATTTTCTTGTAGTTTTCAGTAGACATCATGAATGCCAGTTAATGTTGATTTTTCCTATTGTCCTTAATGCTTACAAATTAACATCTCAGAATAATTTTAATGCTAGAGAATTTCCATGATTGAGTACTAGAGATGTTTTGAGCAGTATAGTTGGAGAAAGCAAAGCAAAATCCTTACTTTAAAGGATTTAACATATTATAGGAGGTATATTCTGCAGCTTGTCCATATGGCATACCTGTAACGTATGTAGAAAAGATGTTAAGGGAAATTATTTTAAAAAGTAATGGGATGATGATGCTTCAGAGTGGTGGAGATTTCATTACATGTTTTTCCATTGTAGAAATTAGGAAGTTTTAAAGAAAGCTATAATCACTCTTTGAAAAAGAAGATAGCAATTAATTTGATTGACATTATGGAAATTTATAACTGTTTAGGTTATATAGAGCCTCTGGAAATCAGTGTTCAAAACCTCTGCCCTTGTCTCTCTTGATCCCTCTTTAGCTAAGGAGAAAGGGCCAACTTAGATCAGGCTGTGTAGAGTCTTGACCTGTTGAATTCTGAGGTAATTCTGGGGGTGGAGATTGTGCAGCTTCTTCGAGTAAGGCTGTTGAGAGTTTGACTCTACTTCCCTTGCGATATCTTTCTAAAAATAAATATTTTTTCTTTTTTTATGGAACTTATGTCTAAAGCCTTTTATTTTATCTCATCTCAGTGTACCTCTGAGAAGAATCTTCCCTCCCACTAGATAGTTCCAGCTGCTCATAGATTTCTTTTTAAGACTGAACAAACCCAGTTCTGTCAGCCTCCTTTCATGTGTAAAGTGCTCCAGCTTCCTGTGCCCCTCCCTGGACTTGCTCATGAATGCCAGAGTTGCAGAATTGGAGGTAATGCTGCAGACAAAGTTTCCCAAGTGGCAAATGCAGAGGAAGAATCACTTGTCCTGACCTGTTGGCTTCTTTCTTGCTTAGTAAGCCTAGCATATATTTTGCCATTCTACAAGGACACTCTTTACTTGGGTACAGCCTGTTGTCCGCCGGGATCCCCAAGTCCTTGGCAGAGCTGCTTTCCATCAAGTTGTGCCCAGTTAGTGCTTGCTGAATGAGACTGTTCCATCCCAGATAGAGCACATTTTCCTCTCCTGAACCACAGCAGGTTTCTGTCAGATACTCCTTCAGCCTACAAAGGTCATTTCCAATAGTAGCCCTCACTTTAAACACATCAGCCACTCATTCCAACCTGGTATCATGCACAAACAGTCGACTCTGTTATCATTAGTTTTTAATAAAGGTGTTGCACTGTATTGGCCCCAGCGCTGACTCCTGAGGGATGCCATTAATAACTAGTTGTCAACTGGACTTGTACTACTGATCACAACCTTTACAATAAAGAGGTTCCTGTTAAAAGTTTTGGGTAGTTAAAGATACTTTTAATATTCTTAAGGCTGTTTCTTTTTATCTAGAAGATTGTCCACTCAGTTACTTGCTTTTGCAAGAAAAGCACACCAAAGTACATGTAAGATTAGAATAAAGTTTTAATTGTTAATTACACAATGATATATGTATACTGCTGTCATATACTTTTGGATCCCTCAGGTAAGGGATGTTGAACTTGTTGACCTCTTGGTGGCATCATGACATAGTTTGGTTAAATTATGTGTTATTGTGCTTTAGTTTTAATTTCTTTTTGCTTTTGTCTTTTTATATTGGATCTACTATATGGTAGTTAAAGGGAAATATATGGTTGATATGAATTCAGTGCCTTTTTTAAAAAACAAAGCCCACCTCATGATCTGTATTATCTGTATGTATCTTAAGTGCTAATTAAGGTTACTGTAGAAGAAAATAATGTTCCTGTGGTTGCTGTGTCACATTATTTTCTTGATGCTGGGTAACTACATGGTGAAGAGAATCTTGATGTAATAAGTAGCTGTGTGAGTGGATGAAGCTCATACAGCTCATTTGCTATTAGTAATGGATTACCAGTTGATGAAAAGTGATGCTTTTGCTTTGGAGAGTGCTAATGCATTATGTTAGTGATTCAAGCAAACTTCATTAACCCAGCCTTATGGATCACAACTCCCCTCAAAGTAACTGTCCTTGTGTGTACACTGCAGAACATTGCAGAAGACTTCAAACCAGAAAAATACTGCCTTAATTTAATCATAATTTCCTTCTGCTTAAACTTCAGAAAATAATTGTGATTAATTGTGTTTAATGTAATTTTTTAGTTTGTTAATAGAACATTGTTATAGACAAGGTGGAATTTGAAGGCAAAACATTTGATCTCATATATCTCGTCATCATCATTCAGATTTTCGTAGGAATTACACAAAAAATTGAGAGGGAGGGTCATTAGATAGCTCACTAGTGTAAGGAATCTGTTATAACTAATTATCTTTTCTGTTTCTTGTGATGCCAGTAGAGCTTTTCTGCTCTAAAGCATTACTCATGGTTTAGAAAAAGATCCTACTCACGTGGCATGCTGTTTTCCACCTTTGTTTCATTTAAGCTTGAAAGCAAAGAGATGTGGTACAGGAATGCCAAAATTACTTTAGGATGCTGTTTCCAGAATTTACAGGTGCTTAGCGTTTGGCTATTTTCATCCTTGGGAGAGTCACAACTTCTTCAGTTTCCTGTAAGATGTCTGGTAATTACATTAGAGCTTGAGGTAGAAGTCCAACCATTTGTAGATAAAAGTAGTCTTGTGTTTCCACAAACATTGATAAAGGATGGTAAAATCATGTAGCATTCTCAAAATTAGCAAGAAGGCAGTTCTGTGGAAAACTAGGCTATTGTAGTGTTAATTTTTTTTTATTTATGTTGGCTTCTTACTAGTATTACAGAAAACTATACAGTCAGTATTGGCCACTCAACTTAGCATAAGTATCCTGCATCTTGTGTGAGGATAAGTTTGAAAATATTTTTTTCTGCATCTTTTACAGGACAGCTCAGCCCAGGGTTTTCATTTGTGTTCTGCACAGCCTGATCTTCTTTTTAGTTGTAGTTAAAAAAATTCTGTGCTGTTGCTGTTCCAGATTCTTTCACCAGAAATCAACAATCTTTTTGTAGAATTCGCCCTTGAATCTGAGTAACAAGATATGAAAAAATAAAAATGCAGAAAACTATTAAAAAGAAGAAAGCTCTTACTGTTGCTGTATGTAACTTTCTCCTTCTCTTGAAAATGGAAGTGATGGAAAAATACCTAGGATCATAAAAATAGTGCTGCATTTTGACTTCCCCATAGGGAATTCTAACTTTTGAGTTTATTAAAGACCTGTGTGTTCTTTTTGGGCTGCTAAAGTTTTAAATGTCCAGAATTCATTTAAGTTTCTTAATTTCTTCTCTGAACATTGTGTGGTTGTTTGGCATTCAGGAGGTTTTTGTCCCAAGAGATGAAGGTGCCTATTCCCACAGAACTGTCCAATGCTTTGAACACAAATGTTTCCCAGTTCTGCACAGAACTTAACTTATCATAAGAATTTAAGCCAAAAATTACTTAGAGATATCCACTAAGTAGTTTTAATACTTTCATAGGGTCTGAAAGATATTTGGTTTCTCTGCTGACTGAACTTTTTAAACTACAGAGAAAATTTGTTTGCTTTTTTCTTTAGGAAAATCTGAGTCTCAAAAAGGCAAAATATTGACCAAGACTACTAATACATTTTCTCATTAAATGGTTTACTCTTGATTAATAAGAAGTCACAGAAAAGTCATCTGTTCAATATACGTGATAGATATAGATTAATTAATTTGTTTTTTAATTGGAGTCTTGGGTGGTTATTCAGTGAACTGATAATGAAACTGTGGTAATAGGTGACATTTGATCTATCTTCATTACATATTCAATCATGCTAATGATTTTTTGGTTGATGGTTAAAGAATGCATAATTGTATGTGCAAAATTATGTTCATGTTTAATTATATTGTAAAACACTTTTCTGACACCAATAACTTTGAATTAAGATTGTGTTGAAGTATCTGGAGAAAAGAGCTCTAATTATAAGAGTCACAAAACTGGTATTCCTAACCATGTAAAAGCATTTTGAATTGGAAATGGACATAGAATTTATTTAGACCTTACTGCTACTATTGAAAGTGAGTAATTAATAAGGACTTTGTCTGTTGGTCTATCTTTGTGTCAGCTTGGTGCTGAAGTGATTAAAAATCTTGTAAGCATTTCATAATTGTTTTAATTAATTTGCACCGTAAAGCTCTTCTCATTCTAATAAAGCTATTTTATTTAGCCCACTAGTAGTTATTTTATATCTGATTTTATGGTTGTAATTACTGTATTATACTTTAATCCACTTATAAGTGCTGTTCATTGGGCATTATAATTAATTAATATATCTTTTAAATCGTATTTTTATGTTTTACTGTGGAGATTATATTTGTATGCTATTACAGAGTTCAGAGATCTTAGTAGGAGTTGAGACTGTAAAACCATTTGTAAATTCCTGACTGCTGTAAGCACTTTAATTTTCAAATAGCCAAAACTTACTATTTGCATGGCAAATTAAAAAAAAAAAAAAAAAAGGGAAGAAAAAGGATGTTTAACATGATGGAGAATTTAAAAAGTGTTAGGCATAAGCCTTTTTCTGAATGTGCACTGTTACGATTCTAAAGAATAAGCTGGAGAACTTCTGGCTAGCAGGGTTGATCTCTTCTGATCACTAATAAATGTTTTTCCTAATACTGTCCTCCATTTTGTGTTAGATACCACAGAATTGATACTTTCATTTAAGGCAACTGGGCCTTCCCTCCTCTCAGTATTTTCTTCTTTGGCTTTGGGATCAGGGTCTAGGGCTTTTCAGTATTGCAGTATCAACCATATTTTTTGTGTATGATGAAGATACTTCTCAGTCATAACTATGAACTGTACATTTAGTGAGCTAAATTCAAACAGACCATTAGCTTTCAGTGGGTACAGTACTGAGAAGGAAAGCAGTCATTGACTGGTGACAAAGATTTTTGTTTTGAACAGCCCTGTTTGAGATGTGGGAACTGTGTAACATGGGCATCGAGTGCACCCTCAGTCAGTTTGCCCAAAGTCAGGTGAGTGTTGATCTGCTGGAGGGTAGGAAGACTCTATAGAGGGATCTGGACAAGCTGGATGAATGGGCCAAGGGCTCTTGTGTGAGGTTCAGAAGACAAAGGGCCGGGTCCTGCACTGGGGTCACAACAATCCTGTGAAATGCTACAGGCGTAGGGCAGAGTGGGTGGAAAGGTGCCTGGGGGAAAAGGATCTGGGGGTGCTCGTTGGCAGTGGCTGAACATGAGCCAGCGTGTGCCCAGGTGGCCAAGAAGGCCAGTGGCATCCTGGCTTGTATCAGAAACAATGTGGCCAGCAAGACCAGTGATTGTCACCCTGTACTTGGCACTGTTGTGGCTGCACCTCAAATCCTGTGCTCGGTTCTGGGCCGCTCATGAAAGAAAGACATTGAGGTGCTGGAGCATGTCCAGGGAAGGACAATGTTGCTGGCAAAGGGTCTGGAGCACAAATCTTATGAGGAGAGGCTGAGGGAGCTGGGGTTGTTGAGCCTGTAGAAAAGCAGACTCAGGGGAGATGTCATCACTCCCTAAAACTACCTGAAAGGAGATTGTAGTCAGTCAGTTGTCCCAAATAACACGTGACAGGACAACAGGAAGTTTTGCCAGGAGAGGTTTAAATTGGTTATTAGGAAAAATTTCTTCACCAGAACAATTATCAAGCCATGCAATAGGCTGCCCAAGAAAGTGTTTGAGTCACCATCCCTGGAGTTATTTAAAAGATGTATAGATGTGGCCATTAGGAGCATGGTTTGGTGGTGGGCATTGCAGCGTTAGATTAATGGTTTAGTGTCAAGATACAACAGGTCTTTTCCAGCCTAAATGATTGTTTGATTCCATGGAGAACAGGAGTTCTAGTGTGTTTCTGTGGCTTGTTTTCATATGTTGTGCGTGTAAATGGCAGTGCCAATAAGCTACTATGGCAAAGGTTAACTCATTTTTTTGCTGTTCATTTTACCTTGGTAACAGAGTAGTTACTCTGTAGCTTTTGTGTACTTTTTAAGAAGAATTGTGTGCCTTTTCCTGAGAAATACTCTTCTTCTGGAAGGCCTCTTTACCAGAGATTCTTACCTTAACTGCATTTCAGATAATTTTTAGGAAATAGTATTTTTATATTTACAATGAAATATGAATACTGTATTAATAAAATTGAGTTAAAATGAAGTGCTCAGGGTATGAAATATGAAAAATGAACTTTAAGTAATATTCAAAATTTCAACAATGGGTCAAAGTCAATCTTCAGAAAACACTGCTAGGGGTGATAGGAATCTTTGAATAAAGGTGAAAATGAAAAGGCTAGTGTTCTGAAGTGATCAAGCATACAGATGGATGTGGTGGCACCGTACTGTGCCACTGTAATTTGGCACTTGGTACATAATTTTATATTATTTTGCATTTCCTCTTTGCTTACGTGTAAGCTTGCCTAGGAGTTCATTCTAACAGCAGCCCCCAGTCAGGACAGCAGTCAAGTCATGCTTTAGTACAGGTTATTTCTGTCCTTAACCATTTAGTTTGTGATTCTGTAGTCACATACAATTGTAATTTTGAAATCAGTAAAGCGGCATGAGAAGCTGACATTAAACATGAAGAATAAATATTTTGTGTGTATAGTCCCTTCTGGCATGAAAAGCATCTGTTTAAGGTGGCTAAATGTGATCATTCAAAATAATATATCCAATAAGTGTATTTACTAAAAATATGAATAGTTGTAAATGGTTTTTATCTACAAGTTACCTATTTTTGACAGTGTGCTACTTTGGAATGCACCTGTATAATATATTCTTTAATCAGAAGACTTCCTTCACCCAAACTTTATGTATAGATTTATTGAAAAAATATTGGGAAACTTACTAAATATAACTCTTATTTCTTTGAATTTTGATTAAATAATTTTTTTAATTGTAAAATAATTTTTCCATCAGAAACTTAAGTAGAAGTAGTTTTTCTAAAATACTTGAAGTCTTAAAGCTGACAGTAATTGTACTTATTTTCATTGAAATGGAAAATTAAGATTTAGATTATGTTGATCGAAATTACCTTTATCAGCAAATTACCCTCTACTCACAATTACTTACAAAGTGGGAAGAATTAGCTTTATTCAATACATCTTCTATTTTAGTCTTGCATCAATTGTGTACAATGCTGAGAATTTAGTAATCCATTTTTCAACTTGTTTAGATTAGAAAGCAACTTTCAAGAAATTCATTATTCCCATTAACAACCAAAGCTGAAATATCACAACTTCCACAATTTATTGTTCTTCATTACTTACTTTCAATGGCTGCAAGCAACCAAATGAAATTTGTTTCTGCTGTGTGAAGAACAAAAATGTTTGTAAGTAACTTCACTTACAAATAAAACTCTTTTTTTCATCCTGCTTGATGTTGTGGATTATCTAATTATAGTAGTATGCAATATAAGTATCTAAATGTGACATCAAAAAAATAAATGCAACACAGTATCTCACGTCAGTATGTTTAACTTGCAGCTAAATTTGCCCTTAGCAAAGGCAGACACACGGTAGTAATTTAGTATTTGTCTTGAATTACTGACCTAATAATGGTGCACTGGGTGGAGAACTGGCAGAGGACAAGGCTCAGAGGCTGCATCTATTTGGCAACTGTTCACCAGTGGTGTCCTTCAAGGTTCAATTCTGAGGCCACCTCTATTCAGTATTTTTATCAGTGATCCAGATGCAGGAGTTGAATGCACCATTAGTGAGTTTGCTGATGATACTGTACTGGGAGGTGCTGTTGAGTCTTGAGGGACAAGATGCCTTGCAGAGGGATCTTGTTAAAGCGGAGCATTGGGCAACCATCAGTGATTTATTTAACATTTGAAAATTCAACAAGAACAAATGACAAATTCTGCACCTGTGATGAAGTAATGCTGATCATAAGTATAAAAGTAGGAGAGGAGTGGCTGGAGAAACAGCCCTGCAGAAAGGGATCTGGGGTTCTGGCTGGTGGCAGCTCAGTAGGAGCCAATGGTGTGCCCTGGCAGCCAGAGGGCAAACCCTATCCTGGGGTGCATCAAACACAGCATCACCAGCTGGTCAAAAAAGTTGATTATCCCACTGAATTTAGTACAGGTGGAGCCTCACCTTGAGACTCTGTGCAGTTCTGGGCCTCACAATTTAAGAAGTATGTGAAGGTTTTTGAATGTATCCAGAGGAGGGCAAGCAATCTGTTGATAGGGCTGGAAGGCATGTTCTGTGAGGAGCAGCTGAAGACTTGGTCTTGTCTAGCTTGGAGAAGGGGAGGCTAAGAGGCAATCTTCTTTTTCTCCATAACTTTCTGAGCAGTGGAAGTGGTGGGAGAGGTGCTGAGCTCTTCTTCTTGGCATCCAGTGAGAGAGGGGATGGGAATCCTTCAAAGCTGCAGCAGGGAAGGTTCAGACTAAACATTAGGAAGCACTTCTTTACTAAGAGGGTCGTTGAATACTGGAACAGGTTTCCTATAGATGTGGTTGATGCCTCAAGCCTGTCAGTGTTTAAGAGGCATTTGGACAATGCTCTTAAGAAAATATTTTAACTTTTGCTCAGCCCTGAAATGGTCAGGGAGTTGGGCTGGGATAATCATTGTAGGTCCCTTCTAACTGAACTATTCTATTATACCTTTTTGGAAGTTAAAGACTTGCAAGCCTTTGTGTGGAAGATGAAAATACAGAGGCTTCTGAAGCTTACACTGTCTTCAAAATGTGGACTTTTACATATAAACTGCCCTGTTTAATTTTTAAACCTATTTCTCTAAGGTTGCAGAACATATGTGGTTATCACATTTGTCTTCTCCTTCCAATAAGTTTTCAAGCTGGAGTACTTGCTTAATCAGCATTTTCCAAAAGGAGAAGCATCACTACTGTGCAGAAATTCATACCTTTTATAAAACTCATTTGTTGCTTATTTAAAACAAATAAAACAACAAACAAAAACCAAATAAAAGAAGTATGCTGCTGAGGAAGGGCTGCAGAGCAAGACCCATAGTTGCTGTTATGTTTGGAGTGCTGGCTTGATGCTCATTGCATTTGCACAGTGAGAGTTCAGAGTTAGGGTGTTGACTCTCTGCCACCTGCATGTTTTCATGCTGATGATGACTTTTGCAGAAATCCTGGGAAAGAGGGATGTGAAGGTGACGGAAGGATACTAGGTTTGTAGAGAAAAGGAGATTAGTTACAAGAGCTTGAGACTGGGAGTCTGAGGCTATTACAGGTATTGGAAAATCCATCACAAAGTTCTCATTTAATTTTTGAAATATTGACAATATGTAGGCACAATATACAGTGGTAAAGCTGTAGTACTTTTCCTGTACACATAATGACAGAAAAGGAGAGGGAATTGATAAGATGACTTACAAGAGCACAAGATCATTACCCCTTCACGGTCATTCTCTGCCATTTCACATCCCATAGTAGAAGTTCAGTCTCCTGTGTAGCAGAAGAGTCTAATTAGCTGGCTAATGTTGTACATAAAAATGAAATTAATAATTTAAGATTCACATATCTTTATATATAGCTCTGACTAAAAAAAGTTTCTGGGAGCAGTAACAGATATTTTTAAGATGTTCCTACAATTTTATGTATTTGCCCGTATTTATATTATGGAAAGGTATGACTTTAGGAACATAGATACCAGGTCTGCTGCAGAGTCTTTGCCACAGATAGATGGAGGCTGACATTGCCATGGAGAAATACCAATGAGTTATACGTATTCAGATCTCCCACGTGGCAGATCACAGCAGTCCCTGCAACAGGCCTCAGGCTCTGATAAGTGAGACCAACACAGAGACCACCTGGGAAATGGACATTTCCTTAGTTACAACTGGTTACTAAGGAAGGCCTGGATCAAAACTATCACATTATCACAGCTTTCAAATAGTAAACGTGCTGCAATAAACACATTGTGTATGGGTACTGGTTTAGAAACCATTGATTTGTACTGGCTTTATTTGCATTTATTTGTTATACCAAGAAATTATTTAAGTTGCAAATTGGTTAAGTTTTCTCACTGTATTCCCTACACATTTATCTCAGTTTTATTTTTGTTTTGTCTCAATTGAATGCAACCTATGCAACCTTTGCATATTCCTTCCTTATATTTCTTTGCCTTTTTAATATTGTCTTCTTTTTATTACCAACACTTTATTTTTGGAGGCCATTATGTTATTTGGAAACCTTGTTTCTTGTAATCTTGCCTCAAATAATTTATAGCCTAAGAAATTAATGAGGATATATGCATGTAATCATTTCACATTATAACTTTGTATATTTTTGTGGTATATTGTAAGCTTTGATTTTAATGTTTTCTTAAGGTAGTGTGACTCAGATCAGGTGTTTAAGCATGTATAGGCAGAAAAATCAGTCCACTGTAATGTTTAACTAGTTTGTATTTTGGGTGTTTTCGTTCAGTTGTAAGAACTTGCATGCACCACCACATTTTATTTCCTTGAGATTGGAGGAGTATTTTATTGTCTTAGACAGTGCATTTGATACTTAAGACTTAAGAAAAGTTGCAGTAAAATACCTGTTTATTTTTTCTTCAGAACAAGTTCATAGGCACTTGGATCAGCATGAGGTGAAATACTTGCAATTTGCTTTCCGTTGGATGAATAACTTGCTGATGAGAGAAGTCCCTTTACGGTGTACCATCAGGTTATGGGACACGTACCAAGTAAGTACTTTTTTAAACCTCCGTAACTCTGGTGATGTGTTTTGGACAAGCCAGTATCTTTGTGAGTGTCTTTTCTAAACCTTTTGTTTTAGTGTCATCTGACAATCATCATAATATGAGAAAAAGCCTTCAATGATCACTACTACTTAGAAACATTTAATGTCCATCCTCAGTTTTCCTGCCCTTCAAAACCAAGCACTTGATATCATGCTAGTTTATAGTACTAAAATGAACCTTGACTCAGAGTTAATGTCAGTATTCCCTTCTGTCTCTTCAGAGAAGCAGAACATTGGATTATACTTAATCAATGCCCTCCATCGATTCTGAGTTGCAGACTTCTTATCGCCCATGTGTTTAATACTCAGTCCAATCCTAGCTTTCAGTCTTCAGTTTTCAACATTCATCCCATTGTCATATCTTCTGTCTTATTGTTTGTCTAGACAAAACTCTTATGTTACTGATCTCTGCTTGCAGTAATTCATTTTCCTCATTGCTTTCTTTTCTGACTGTCAAGAGAAAGAATTGATATTGGAGAAAGAATGTTTACCCATTCTGTTACTTGATGTTCCAGTGGCTTCTGATTGCAATTTTTGACCGTGTATTTAAACTATATATCCTTATCTACCAACTGTGTTGTTAAAATTAATGGGAAAAAAACCCCAAAACAGAACAAGAAAAAGTAGAAGGATTTTAATCTTAACAATTTTCAAATGAATTAGTTAGTAAACAGATTAACTCATAGTTTTTGTCTCATAAAGAGACGTAACGTCTTTAAACATCAGTGTCTTTATATCTACTCATTGGTAGCAATGTTCAGTTAGTTTCATGCACTCTAGTGCCAGAATGTCTATTTAGACCATCTATTCAGACCTCCAGTAGAGGGTGGAGAATTGCTTACTATTCATTTAATGAGTCCAGTAAGTTGTTTCAGTGAAGTCTGATGGTATCCAAATCTGATACGTGCCAAGTGAGGGATCTAGCACTTCTACAGTTAATTGTCCTAAGAGGTGGTAACTTTGCAGGGTTTATTTTGTTGTGAGTCTTCAACAAATTTCTGAATTGGGCTTTTGCTTCCATCTGGAGTCCTTTTACCTCTTTTGTCTCATTATAATATCCGTTATTCATTGTAATATTTGTTATTACCTGGTATTTTATTCCACTGGAAAATACTTACTCTTTGTAAGACTCATTTGATAAATTGAAAGGTTGAGCTATTTAAATGTTTCACTGTAGCTAATTTATCTCCTTTTGAATAATTTTTCTTGCTATTGTTGCAGCATTTATGAGTCCTAAAGGTTTTTTACCATGCTCACTCTTAACACTGCACTTGGTACTTGATCATTAGCTTTATCTATGTGTTAAAATTATATAAGAGCACTTCCTTAATCCAGCTAACAACCCATACGTGCCCAAAAGTTAAATGTTTTTGCCAAAGCTTCATTTTGAGCCCATCTGTGAGCTGTGATTTTATGATAATGTTGAGAAATGTCATTTGCAAACCAAGACAGTGGTTAATTTCTCAAACTGTTGCCACGCTGAAGGGAACGCCTTGTCGTTGCTAGTCCATAGGCACTTCTAAAGGTACACTTCAATGGGATCTTCATCAATAACAAGTGTTTCTGATTATTAAATTCTGATTTTTAACAAATTCTGCTATATTACAGTAGTTCTTGTAGTTTTTAAAAGCTAAATACTTAAGTATTTACATAGGATTTCCAAGTGTATCTTTTAATTTAAGGTTTCTTGTACCTAAATATCTAAATGGAATTCTTATACCTCGAGTGAGACTGTTTTTCTGTATTAAACAATCTTAATGAATAATTCTGTATTTTGACTCAGCAAGTGCTGCAGATCTGTGCTGTTTTCTCGCTTTCATTATTTAGTAGACTGTAGTGTACACATTTCTTGTCTAGTAGTGTATTTAAAACCAGTAAGGATATCTTAATGTGGACACCTCTGTTACCAACCCCTTTTTGAACAACCTCAAGCAATTCCTCAAGTTGCTAATTAGATTTCAGTTGTGCTTATATTAAACTTATTATTAATCTGTAATATGGATCATATCACTGTGATAATATAGATAATAAATGCAGTGAACCTACAAGGCCAGTAAAGTTTGTGCAAAATTTTTGCTAAAGTGTTAAGCAATAACATTACAGATTTTTACACAGATAACTTGTCACTAAGCTATTCCATTGCATGTGATTTCTAATTTAATAATTTGCAACTGTATCAGCAGTGCTGCTTTCCGAATGGAAAACACTTTAGAGGTGGAATTTCTTCAGTTGGTTGTATCATCTGACTTGTGTTTTTAGCTGTAAAGCCTGCTATAGGCCAAAAAGGTCATTTGGAGATATATTTTAAAGAGGTTTTCAGAGGGTATAGCTATGGATGGACTTGTGTTGTTGGATTTGAAAGAGAGATGTAAAATGAGTAAAGGCAAGAAATCTAATAGGGGATCTTTTTTTTAAAAAAATTAGCTTTCCAGATACAGATGGGAGGGACAATAATTGTAAGTGTCTGGATAGATGCTTAATTGCTTTTGTCACTGTACTCAAAGGCTGATGGTCCTGTTATCAGGCTTAGTTTTGCTACCTCATATATCCTAAAGCAGTAAAGTAAGGAAATGTGGCGATTCTCCGTAGATTTGGACACTTTTGCCATCTGCTGTTTCAGTGCCTGCTCAGTTTGTGCATGTACTGACCTTTACCCCCTGATGTTCTTCATCCACTGTAAACAGAAATACCTTTAACTGCCGTGTAAGTGCGGAGAGGTGAACTAATCCTGTGGCAATGTAACATCAGCCACAGCAGGGACTACAGGCATCCCTGCACTGTTGATATCAGGGCTTTTACTCAGACTCTGCCTACCTTGTGGCTCTTGGGAAGAGATGGAGCATTTTGCAAGGCACTGTTTACAGTTATCTCTAGTCCCAGTGCATGGCATGATTTGGGAATGGCATAAGAGCAGTGCCAGAGGAGGGTTAGAGGATAGGTGTGACAGATTCCTTCACGTGGAAGGAATGGAAAGGCAGGTGGAGCTGTCAGATCTTTTCATGTGGAAAAAGATCTGGAAGTGCGTTCTGGCTCCCTTGTTTCCTCTGGAAGTCCAATGATTAGAAAAGAGTGCCCCCCCTCCCCTTAAAAGCAAGGGTCCTGCTGCTGATGACTTCACAGAAAATAAAAACGTGCTCTCTTTTGTCTTTCTCACTCTCCATTAAAGCTGGAACCAGACCTTGTCTTGCCAAGCTGCCTATTTTCATGTGTTTGCATTGGAAAGATAAATACTGTGCTGTTTCCAGATTAAATTCTAGATTGGTCATTCTCACAGCAGGCCCCAGTTTCCCGTGAACTGCAACAGGGCATTTTCAGGGAATAACCACACACTTAGATAGTCTGCTGGTGTAGATTTCCTAATGTGACAGGTAACTGCTGCTGGATGGAGGTGTTAGAACTGCATTCTATCTCTCGAAATTTGTTGCTGTTCTGCCATTAACTTCATTGAGAATAAAATTGGACACTTAAATGATGTCCACTTCTGTTTTGGAATGTAGAGTAGCAAAAGTACTTGGGCTAGTGTCGTATTCTGTCTAGTTTAATTTATGAGTCATCAATCATTTTTTAGGCTCTGTGAAGAAAATCACTGAACATATAATCCAAAATACCTGTACCTAAGCTATTTAGAATTGAGGAGGAGAGAAATTTGGAAAGGTTCCCAAATCCTCACTTCAGTTACTCTGTTAATCTGTAACCGTGTCTATGAAATATACTAAAATACATCACTGTCTTCTGTTGCAGAACTGTATGAAGTAGAAAAAGTAAAGACATCATGCATCTTACTTACAAAGAATATGTAGGGACAGCTGCTTAACCATAAATATTTAGTTTGCTTTATTCTTTAACATGAATTGCATTTTGATGAGAGTGAATTATCCCACGTTTTTGCTTGGTTCAGGCTTTTCTTCCTTTTTTTTCCCCTTTTTTTTCTTTGTTTAAGATAAATATGGCAAATACCTTGTAAATTCTTTAAAAATAGAAGTTGCTTGTTAAGTAATTGACCAGCCATTTAAATACTTTTGTTCTTCTAGGAGGGCTGAAGTGTATTTTTCCTTTTTTTGACTTAGTGTTCATTTTTTTTTGTCATGTATCTCATGTTGGACCAATAGGATAACAGATGTATTTGTTTCTCCTTTATTTGTTGGTATCATTTATGTAGCCATTCTGACATCTGATCCCGTCAGATCTCAGAAGCTCAACCGGATCAGCCCTGGTTAGTACTTGGATGGGAGACCTCCTGGCAATACCGGGGGCTGTAGGTTCTAGTCCTGAGGACTTCACTGTCACTGTCCAAGCTCACTTGGCCATGGCAGATGAACCTTAGGAGTTAAAGGGTGGGGCCAGTTCTGCGCACGCTGTGCCTCACCTAAAAAATCCACTGTGCAGGCTCAAAGGGCTCACCCACGTGGGGAGAGCCCTTCCCAAATCTTTGTTCATGACGCCTAGCCGTGATGACTAACTAGCTTGTGATCAAGGGGGTTTAATTTAAAAGTAGGCATCTAATGTTATATTTTAATGAATAACATTGGTATGATTTTCCAGAAGTGCAGAGAACCCAGAAATCTAATTGAAGCTCATGAAAAACTGGAGAAACAAAATAAAGAGGGTTTCTCTTTATCCAAATGGAGAAGTCAATTACTAACTCCAGGGAATTATTAAAATAAAGGTTTGGTTGTGGAAATGGTAACACCACTACCTCTTGCTCCACCTTCCCCCACCCCAAGCAAAACGAAACAAACAAACCAACCCCAAAACCAAACAAAAAACAAGAAAAGAAAATAAAGAGGGCGGGTGTGAAATGTTATACATAATAATGATTTTTTTCTGATCATAAGTGTTCAAAAATGCCGTTATAGTTCTTCCTATATTTCTATTATTTTGCATAGTCTTAATCAGAGATTTTCATTTCCTAAACTGCAGAATGGTTTAAGTCTTTTTTCCAGTAGTTACCTTCTGTTTAGTACTTATTTAAAAAAAAATCAATCAGAGTTGACACTGGAGTGCATTTCTCTCTGTAGGATCTGTAAAATCGCTGTAGAATCTATAAAAGAAAAACATTATTACTACTCTCTTCTCAATCAAAGCTTAAGCCACCTGAGACAAGTGACTCAAAATACATCTACTGAAAGCAGATTTAATTTTTCATGGCCAGGAGTACTGAGAACATAAGAACTCTCCCTGTTCCAGTGGTCTGGTCTCCTTTTTTTTTTTTTTCTTAATTCAAAGCCTGGTTTGGACCATAAAGATCCTCGAATCAGTTTAGGTTAAGTGGACAAGAACAAACATTTACAGTGAGAGCTGAAAAATGGGGAAGGTGTATACCCTCCCCTCTTCTACTGCTTGCAAGATTCATTATATATCTACCTGTTACACTTTTTTTTAATACTCATCGAATATTAGTAAATATGTATCTAATTGTTTTAAATTATACTATTTAAAATATCCCATGGCAGTGATTTTTTGCAATTTCTTTATGCAGTGTGAAAAGAAACTTTCCTTTTTTGACTTAACAAAAGATTGTTTTGAATTCGCTTCCACTTATTTCTTTGATTGTGAGTCCTTGTGTCAAATCATTCTTTATTCCCTTTTTCCCCATCAGCTGACTCAAAACTGTTTTCTGTCTCTGTATGAAATTGCTCCTTTTCCAAGCTGAAAGTATCTGTACTTACAGAAGCCATTTCATGCCCTTTTTGTGCTTGTTATGAATTAAATGGAGACTTCTTCAAGAGATGAGCACTCCATAGATTCATAAATGAGATTGTTTACTGGGTTTTTTTCCCCTACCTTTTCTCCTTGTTGAACTCCTATTTGTAGTTAGTCCAGCTTGACTATCTTAGTGGTTAATGTCAAGGATGACATCAGATGTTTATGCTTTGCAGTGTTTTTACCTCTGTGTGTAAATCCAGATCTAATTTCATTTGCCATTTTATTATTCAGTGACACAACAGCTTTCTCCAATTTTTTTAAGCCAAGATTATTTTTTACCAGTAAAAGCTACCCTGAATAATTTTGCATCTCTACCAAACAGATCTTTATCAAGACCGCTTAGTATTTTAGTGAACAACACAGATCCTATTTTGTTAATTTTATCCTTTTATTTCAGGAACCCTTTCTCTCTTGTTTGGCAATGACTTAATTTTAGAATCTTGCTTAGTGTCCTTGTTAGAAATGTCTGGACATCTGAATATTTAATATCCAATTACTAACACATGGGCAGGATCACGTCTTTCAGATTTCTAGTCATTTGTCTATTTGGCTAAAACTGTCCAGTAGGTTAAATGCTGTGGAGTAGAGGAGACAGAGATAGTGGGATATAACCTTTCCTGCTAGATGTGAAATATGAACATGAAAGTTTAATTTTCTTAGGAAATAAAGTTAAAAATACTGTATGGCTTGACAGTAACTCTTGTCCACCTGCCATATACCATAAGAGAAACCAGCTCCTAGATTAAAAAGCATTGGCGTCCTCTGGAGCCTGTACTCAGGTCATGACACTCCCTTTGATTCTCCCAGCTCTAGTTTTCTCTTGGGAAATTTTTTTAGCTTCTGACCTGAGAGATGGAATCCACCATCCTACTATATACTGAGCCCAGTCTTGGTCTCACCCACTTCCATTATAATTCAAGAGCACCTTTTCATATTGTTCTCTTTAAAAGTAAATGTAAAATTATGATTTAAATCAAATCGGGTTATTTGAAACCATGGGAGGTTGTGAATAAGTGAGAAAAGAACATTTTATTGCAAGACTGTCAATCTAAACATGTTCCTGTTTTAACATAATGTCCTTATTCTGACTCTGCATTCCTTTGGAAGTTTCTTGATCATTTTGTATTCAGCAAGTCAGTATTTTCTCTTGTGTCAATGCACTCCTGGTACATAAAGCTTCCATTCCACTTGAGCAATTGAAAAGTTTTTATACATTTCAAATCTTTGTCAGGCAATGGACTGTCATCACCTTCTACCACATGGATAGGTACCTTCCGAGATAACTTGGTTGCCAGGGCAACCCTCCACTGTCAAGAGTTGTGCTCATTAGGAATTTATTGTGGCAGGCAATTATATTTCAGTGTTACAGCACTGAAGTCAGTGACCTCTTATTGTTTATTTTGTGGTAACTGTAATCTGGAATAGTAGAAAACTCAAAGAAAAGAGGGTAAAAGTGTTAGTGAAAAAAAATAATCACACTGCTTTATCTTTAACTGTGTATGTGTGTGTGTATATATATATATATAAAACTTTGTGTAGCATATTCAACATGCCTAAATATTATGTGCACAGTGGAGAAAAAACAAGTTTCTTAGGCAGTAACTCAGTTTTTCAGCGTGACTTTAAAATACACTCATGTGTTCACATTTATATATGAATCTCACTCTCAGGTTTTCTCCTAGAATAGAAAAAAGCCAAATGGTATTTGTGGAATTATAATGATGTGTGTATACGTTTGGTAGTCTCTTGTTCATCATCTAAGCCTAGTTTGTTAGTTATTCCTGTTTATTTTGTAGTTTCCTATGAAGAGGCAGGGTTCCCAAATTCTCAGTGAAAGCAGACTAAGATTCTGCATTGGAACACATTCTTGGACAGAGCTGTATGCCCATTCACGTTCCAAACTGTGATTACACTTGGACTTACAGTATCAATTATAAAACTAACAGTAGCTGCCTCTATGAGATGCTTAAATGTGACTCCTCATAAAAGTTGAAGTTGTTATCTGGCACAAATGAATGCCTTTGGGTTTGAATATTACTTGCCAACACATGGGAATCTCTTTGTTTAGAGGTTTGTCATATCTGGAACTCCAGAGTTTCTAGTCTCTGTGGGCTTACTGTGAACAGTAGAGGTGGAGTTCAGTTTGAGATATAAATGCAAAACCAGAGATGTCTTACTGTAAGTTTGGGGTTGTATGTTCATTGCTGGGTTGGGTATCTAAGCTTCACCTAATAAATATACTCATAGGAACCTAGAGAGAGATTTTGAGTGACTTACGAGATTAATGGTTTAGAGTGGCTGGTTTAGCTGCATCCCTTTTTAGGCTCCATTGAACATATTCACTACCTCTCCATTACCTGTGTAGCTTAAGTACACAGCATGCTTGGAGACACTTAAATTTAGAAGTATTTATCTCAAAATGAAAGCTCTCTGCGTTTCTGCAAAATGTGAGTGAAAATTCCTTTCATAATATTCAAAAGGACATTTAATGACATGACATTTTTCACCACTAGGTCAACTGCTTTAACATAAGTGTGGATTGCAAGTATGTTCGTGTATTGCCACTTTTTGTCTGCTTTTCTTTGGTAGCATTCGTTGACATCAGGAAAGATTCAGTGTGAAAAGTGAAAGAAGGAAAAAGATGTGTACCATGCTCTCTTATGAGGAAGGTAGTTGGACATGTAAAAAACATAAAAGATCAAAACTCAGTGGTATGCATAGAAAAGCCTGTAGGTTTTTCTAGGTTCAATTTCTTAAAGACAGCTTCCAGTGCTGTTCGAATAGATACTTTTTTTTTGTGTAGTAAAATGGAAGTTTATTGTGAATGCAGAGAGGATGAGAGAAAGTACTTTCTCTTATGCTTAGCTTAAAGAATAGAACAATTCATGAATTTCATTATTTAAGCATGTACTCTCAAGTGCTTTAGTGATCAGGATCTTGATAAATGAATGTAGTATACTAGTAGAATGCTAGATACAGTCTAGAAAATAGTTTGTTTTGCTCCTTAGCTATTTTGAAGTAGTCAGTGTTTCTAGAGGAAGGCTTCATCAAAATTAATACTGTTCTTAAAGGCCAAAGTCTGAAAGAGAATTGTGTTGCTATATAGGAAGATAGGAACAAAAATTGCCTTTCTCACATGCATGTACTCTTTATTTTGTGCATCTTTTAGATTCTGTACACAACAGACTTTCCTAACACTTTTCTGTTATTTCAAAGGTAGTTTTAACATTAGTATCTCTATTCCCCATGTATTCCCTTAGTCTTTGGATTATGTTTGTATTTGTAAAAGTTCTCAGCAGTGTCCGGTGAGAGGAGCTGAACTGGTGAGTGGGCACAAACTGAAACACATACAATTCTGTGTGAACACCAGAAGACACTTTTGTCCTGTGAAGGTCATAAAACACTGTCACAGTTTGTCTAATCTGTGGGGTTTCCATCCTTGGAAATATTCAGATGCCAGGTGGACATGGTCCTAGACAACCTTGTCTAGGTGACCCTGCTTTAAGGAGGGTTATTAGGATCTTGAGAGGTCCCTTCCAACTCAAATGATTATGTGCCTTATATTAGACATAAGTTAAAAGAGTATGTATTAAGAGTAGCTGATTCACATCTGTTTTGCCTATGCAGATTTGGAAATCAGAAACTGAGAATATATCACATACTTTTTAAAAAAAA
>JAWWLZ010000042.1:14964939-14976418 GCA_035041345.1 Poliocrania exsul
AATTTCTGTCAGCATCTGAAGGGAGGGTAGCAAGAGGATGGAGCCAGGCTCTTCTCAGTAGTGCAAAGTGATAGGAGAAGAGGCAATGGGCAGAAACTGATGCACAGGAGGTTCCACCTGAATGTGAGGAAAAGCTTCTTTACTGTTTGGTTGAGCAGACACTGGAACAGATTGCCCAGAGAGGTTGTGGAGTCTTCCTCACTGGAGATATTCAAGAACCTTCTGGATTTAATCCTGTGCAATGTGCACTAGGATGACTGTACTTGAGCAGAGAGGTTAGACCAGAGGACCACTGTGGTCCCTTCCAACCTTACCCCTTCTGTGATTCTGTCATTTTATTGTGTTCAATGTAGCGTTAAATGACTTTCCATTAGGTAGCAAATAAATTACTCTGTGTTCATTAAAGTTACAATTTTGTTATGTTTACACATTTATTTTCCTATTCCTCTAAAAGAGGCTCTTTGATGGCTCTTCAGTGAGGAAACTCCTTTGTTAATGCTCCTTATGCAAATAGGCCAATACTTTCTAGATTAATTGATTTTATCTTCAGGGTATTTTGTTAGTAAAATGTCAATAAAGGGAGAAGTATATACAGTCTAAGAAAGAAATATTAAAAGCTTATTTAAAAAGCCTTGTGCACTTTTGCTTTGTTAATGTGCTTTATTGTTACTCCAAATGATTTGTGAAGTAGGCTAGGTTAGTTAAATATGTCAGATTTTGATCTTTGACTGTTGTTTCAACTGCTGTCGAATGTATGGTTGTTCCCTGAAAAATGGTACTCCACACTTTCTGTTGATTGAGTAGGTATTCTCTCAGTTTACTTAGACCTAACTTGAGTCCTCTGAATGACAAACTCTGAAGTATCACTGCGAGGTATGACTCTGTTGGAATTTAATTCTGTTACTTCTATAGTCTGAGTCACACAGATCTGCATAAACCAGATTCTTAAAATAAGAAATATCAGTACTTCTGAAAAGTAAGTAATTCTTTACATACAGTATTTCTGAATGTTGTAACCAGTTTTAGTTCAGTTATTCCTGGTTTATCTTAACAATACTTTCCCAGGGTCTATGTAATATAGTATTTTTTTTTGGTTACTAAATTTCATCATAGAACTGCCAGTCTAAAACTAGTATGTGAAAGTCAAAGAGATTTCTAATTTTAGCTATGCACAATAAAATTTTTGTAAGCCAAAGGATGGCTATAGTTACAGATAACTGTAAGTTTGTCTTCAGAGCATTTGTTTATGGCAAACTGGTTCACTGTTGATAAAAAGTACCTTTGAATAATGCATGAAGCAGCTCAGATCCAAGCTACTGAGTACTCTCAGCTGTATGGATTTTGCAACCACATGGATTTCTCTTACAATCAGAAAAGGGGAGTGAGCTTCCTTCATTACTTTAAAAATAGATTGTTATTATTAGATCTTAAACACCACTGGAAAAATGTTCAAGATTATTGTAAGCATTATTTAATACAATATAGCAAAAGAATTTCCACTCTATAGGGTGTTCAGTTAAAATTCATTGAGTAGAAGTTATGCTTGCTTGCTTCACTTTTTCTGCCTCTAGGTACTATTAAAATAAATAAAAAAAGAGGAACACTCCATTACAAGCATTCTTATTTGGAACTTTTTTGAGCTTACTGCTTATGGGTTTTCTTCTTATACCCTAATGTTCTTTAAAGCTGAGCGTTAGTGTACACAATACTATTGCATTCTGTTTGTGCTCCTATTTGTGTCACGATTGCAGGGACACCCCAGTGTAGGTTGTGAGCAGGGATGCAGAGTTGGTGTGTAAGTCACAATTTCCAGGGGAAAGAGCTGGAGCACACCAAGAACTTTGCAGGGTACCCCTGCAATGCAGGATGGAGCTGCTCCTTCCTCTCATCAGCTTCGCTCATGTGTCTTAGGACTACATTACAACTAAGGCCACACTGCAATTTCAAGTTGTTTAGTTTAGTATTTTGAAATGTGAGTCTGCTTAGTTCTCTTTTCTGAAGCTAATGTTAGTTCTGTTAGTTATTGGCGTTTGTAAAGTGAACACTAACAACTAAACCACAGGGTTTTTTGCCTTTTCTTTCTGATGTCTTGGTGTTGTTAAAACCTGAACAAAAGTAAAAAAGTCCTAATATGTTGTACAGTTCTCTGGTTCCTTGTTTCAAATTTATTAAAGCACCCATAGCTAACACGGCCTGCCCAGAAAAACTATTAAGCTTTCAAGATTATTTTAACTCCTTGCCACTGTGTAAAATATAATACATAAATTCAAACACAACCTTGGAGGAGTGGGGAAGGGGGAAAAAGGACAAACTAGGATTCAACAAATCCAGTAAAATCCAGTAAGAATAGTTTCTTTATAGTAGCATAGATATTTGTAGAGGGATTATGAAATTGATATAATTACTATTTGTTTCTGGAATGCATAACATCATTGGAATTACATGAAATATCAAGAATCTTATCTTCTTTTGTCTCTCCATAGCTTTAGCTCCTAGTAATGATCACTACTTCTTTAATATTCTGGCCTTTCTTGTTTTCCTGATACATGACAGTCTTGTGCTTTACTCTGCCACTTGCATTGTCCTTGACTGTCTATTTTGAGTGCTATTCTGCCCTTTCTTCCAGTCTCACAGGGTTTCTTGGTTCCTTTTCACTTTTCCTTCTCCGTCCTATTCATGGGTGATCTGAGGCTTTTTTAAAACTTCGCTGTCAGCTTGTGCTGGTGATTTGCATACCTGCTTTTTTTTCCCTGACCTGTCTTCCTTCGTTAGATATGCATTTCAGAGTGTCTGTATGACACTTCTCCCTAGATAGCTGATGACAATTACTGATACCAAGAATTCTTCTTCCCTCAATAAAGCGCTTGCTTCTCTTATTTCATAACTTTTTGTGGTAGATACAGCATAGGATATTTTTGTTCAACATATTTTTCTCTTACATTTTTCCAGACAAGCTGTACCATACTTTCCCCTCATAGAATTTGAAAAAGCTCAATTCTTATTCTTGTTTTGAATTTTCCTCTAATATGAATCTCTTTAAATCAGATAGAATATGTAATTTTCATCTTCTGTCATTACTCAGATCTTCCATCACTCAGTTCCTTTATTTTCTTGCCATTTTTCTTTGTAAGTACTCATGTGGTTATCCCAATTTAGTTTCTTTTCTCCCAGCAGTAGTTCGGGAATGACTGATCAAAAAATTCCCAACTATTTCAAAGTGTATATAAATCTGTGCTAAATTTTGGCTGTTTTGTGCTTAGTTGGAATTAGCTGTAGTGTGAAACTGAAATAATTATATGCATGCTGCAGTATGTAGATGAATATGAAGGGGTTCTAAAGTGATGCCTAATGTGACATCAGAAAGGGACAGTGGTTTTCAAATTGAATTTGATTTCAGCTGCCCTCTGAACTGTCTTTAGTAAGCATTATTTCACTAAATCTTTGCCACCTTTAGCTAATAAGATTAATTTAGAAACAAAAAATTTCAGCATAAGAATCTTCAGTTGGCACTGGTTCAGAAAGTAAGTTGTCCTGATTATTGAGATCTCTGAACAGAGTATAACATGAAAGTACAGTTTGTGAAATATGTGGTTTTTCTACTGGTTATTCTGATTAAGTGTACAAATCAGTTATTACTAATAATACCTGCATCTTTTAAATTAGTGAATTAATTCAATACATCTGTCTTTTGGTTTGTTAAATTTTGCCTAGTCTAATTATCTATTTGAAAACATATGTCTGCGAATGAGCATTCATTTCTATGTTCAACATTTTTGGCTACACTAATCCATTTTCACTGCGTATTTAATAAAACAGTTAACGAACTTGTACACAGGAGTCAGTGCTAAGATTCACTTCAGGTAACTCAGTTGTCTTCAGTAATGTTCCACAGGGCAGGAATATCTTTCAGTGAAGCTAAAACTCAAGTTTCTCTAAAACACTGACTTAAGACTAAGGATAATGTCCGAGTCACAACTTCAGCATCATTACTATGCTGCAATACTGTAATGACTTTGTGAACAATGAAAGAGTTTACAAAGTGAAAATAGCTGTTGTGGGAAACATCTTTCAGAGATGGTGATCCACATCTGCCTTTGTTTTTGAAAGCCCTGGCTGGTGGTAATTGAGGGAAGATAAATTTCAATTCAGGCTGGTGGTACGTGGCTTAAATTTTGGAAAAATATGCTTTCACAGTGGAGAGAGAAAAATAATACTTTATTTTTATTTAATGAAAAAGTTGATTGTAAGAAACAACATGTGCTTTATGTAGCTTTCTCAGTTTGTATTAACCGTGATGTTTGAGAAATACTGAGTTCATATAGTGAGATAGAAGTTGAGTTGTGTGTCGCCAATGGCACAAGCTTCTCATTCATGTATGCTGACAGAGGTTGCAAAAAATGCTTTTGGGAAATTCATTTAAAGATAACTTATGAAATGAGTTAAAAAAAATCATACTTTTTTTCTTTTAACTTTCTCTGGTTGAACACTTCAAAACTGGTAATTTATGAAGCTGAACAATACCCTTTTCTCTAATGTTTAGTCTGCTATATACTGAATTTAGCTACTATTATTTTTAAAGGTTGAATATTATTACACTAAGGATACTTCAGCCCACTTTAGCAGTGTAATAAAGTACGCTTGTATCTAGTTGATTACTGTGATTTCCTTTCATTCCAGTTGCAGGGTTTCACAATGTTTTAATTTCACCCAGGCTAGATTTTATTTCTCCACTGTCTTAATCAGCCAGACAATTCACCAACTTTTCTATCTTTTTTTTCCAAGTTCTCTAATTACAGCTTGCATATTTTCCTTTTTCCTTCTCCTAGAAATTAGGAATGTTTTTTTCTTTTTAAAACCATTAAGCTGTTGTTTTAAAGATACCTTTTTACAGCCATGGAAATGAAAACTTCCAGCGTTTTTGAACAGTGTGTTGTCAATAGCCAGGCTGCTATTTATGCAGGTTTGTACTTGTAGGTGATTATAGGCACTATCCTGTAGAAACCCTAGCCCAACTTGCTCTGATCTTCCCATCATCTCCTATTGCCTTCATTCACTTGCTAATATAAATGCAAACATAAGCTTTCAGATAATCCTATTTGATCCATCTCCCATAGTCCTGGATTAAGTAGGACCCTATGTGAAGGCCAGTTATGCATTTTGTTGTTACATGGAGATCACTGCAGCTTGTTGAATGGTTAGTAATCTGAAGCTAAGGTTACTCAGTGTGTCTTCAACATCTGCTGAAATAATATGAAAGATGTACAACATTTCAGACTATTTGTGCTTGGTTAAGAAAAGTCCACATATATCTAGATTTTCTGACACTGCTGTATCATGATAGAATCATTTGGTATCATTATACAAGATAAAATTCATCATTTATTTGTGCAACCATAAATCAGAACTTAGCCCCACAGGTTGCCTTTTCATAGAAAGAACTCAGGTTAGTCAAGCAGGACCTGCCTTTCACAAACTCATGCTGCCTAATTTGTAAATGTTTCAATTTGTATCTTATTAATATTTTTCTGTCTAGCTCAACAATTCCAAAAATTGTCATGTTGCTTCCCATATATGTAAACTAGTTACAAATTTCATGTACATTTTTAAAATATAATTGCATCTTAACAAGCAAACACACAGGTAGTTATGCTTTATTTCTTTTGAACTTACCCTTTCATGAGAGGAGTGTATTTATAAATGCCACCATCATCAAATCCCATTCAGCGTGTTTCAGTTTATTTTCCATGGAAATTTGCATTGGAAAGCTGTGTTACCAGTGCTTTTCCATTTAAATGCAGTAGCAACCACTAAGGAAGTTGCAGTACCTGCATTTTTAAGGGCAATGTGTGTTCTTGAAACTGACTGATTGTATTAATCTAATCAAGCTGTCAGAGTAGTCCTTCTTACAATATTCTTCTTCATAAATCCACTAAGCTTTTGAACTTGCCTTTTTCTTAGCAGTAAGTAAGCATTGATCACGATAAATGGATTTAGAAATGAGAATGTTAATAAATATTTAACTGTCAAGCTGATACGCAACTGTGAGTCATTAACAGGAAAATCTATGCCAGTTGCTCATCAACAGTAATTAAAACAGTTTATAAACTTTCAGCTGCTACTTTAAAAAGAACTGAGGTACATGTTTCTAGACATTTTAATATAGCATTTCAATCACAGATACTTTCCTTTTTGAGGATAGCTGATTAGTAGTGATTCATACAAAGCCCACATTATTTTCCTGTATGATGATCTTTCAACCTGCAGACTTAAGTCATATTTTAAAACAGATTCATTATAGGGGGCTTATTCTCAATTTTGATGTGATGATGGTTTTTTCCCACTGACTAAAACTGAGTTTCTTTTTAGAGGGAGTTTGATAATGATTCTAGGAAGCTTTATCATCTGGAAGCAACTAGAAAGAGCACTTGTAATATTGTTTGAGGTAATTCTGTGTAAAGATTAACTACAGCAGAACTATGTCTGAGTATGTAAGATGTCTTTTTTTCCATGTTTCTAAAGTCCTCAAGTCTGTTGTCATCTTTTATTAGATATTTTTGGTATTAAAATTCAGGAAACTGTAACTAGCTTTATTTTAATTGATAAATCTACCTAATTGGAAAAACAAGTATTTCCTCAGCTGGGCTGAGTATTTCAATGAAGTGGAAGAAATAAATGATAAAAGACATGTCCAAGTTTCATTTTATCCTAGTATACTTTAGATATATGTAGTTATCATAGATAATGTAGATATATATTAGTTATTTTAATGCTGTCATTACTTTCTGTTGCCTTATGTTACTTCAGAGCCTGAGTTATTTAAACCCATTCCAAATTTGTTCTTCTTCCAGTTTGTTCCTTTATATAAATGCTACATACTATATTATTAGGTGTTCCATCATATTGCTAAGTCAAGGTAATTAACAGAAAATTATGCAAAGTCAGAGTAATGTTGCAGGTACTTTTATTGTAGTAAATAAGTCTTGCAAAGGACTTTTTAATGAGGAATTTAACAATTACTCATTTTGGTATTAAAATGTAATGAGTATCTGTTTTCTTTTAGTGCATTTGAATTTATATTTGTATGATTTAAGCTATTCTATGCATTTTATCACCCTAGCTTTTGTTCAGATTAATCAGCTTGTTGCTATAAATATTTTTTCCTACTGTCATTTCCAAAACTTCTGCTAGTATCAGTAGAAAAGTAGACTTTGTAGAGTGAAATCTTCATTAAATGTTTTTACTCACCATTGCAGTAATTTTTTTTCTTGCCCTAATTCTGCTTCATTGTTTTCAGAAGTGCAAATAAATCCTAAGTCAGAAAATTCTTCATATTTAGAAAGAGTTCTGGGAAGTGTGAAGATGAGCATGGAAGCATGGATACCTGTGCTAATGCAGGCTTAGTCTGATGCCTAATCCTGAAACTGATGCCCATGAGTTCATTGATGTTGTGTAAAAACTCAACAGCCTTGAGAGGTCTTTAGCTCATCAAACATGTCTTGTAGCAATCTACCTTTGGTGCAGGCAAGTTCTTTTGAATGGTGTTAACTGGTTTTTGTTGATGCCTTCTCTTCCTTACCTTACTGGAAAAGGGTGTCACCAAAATACTGTATACTAAGGTCTAGCAGCAGTGCAGATGCAATTTTAGCTATGTGCTTTCACTGATGAAGGTCTTTAGTAGAACTTAATCCTGAGTTTTGATCTTTTTACAAACATGATTGAGAGGTGCAGAAAAGTATTTAACACATTCTTAGTGGGAAAGTTGCTGTTCGTGTCACTGGGTCAGTGTAGTTCTTCAAGAAAATGTGATCAGTTGAGTCATTCATGAAGTTTTAGTGCATATCGAGTATGCTGAGATGTCAGTTTGTGTTCTTAAAACAGTATTCAGAAGGCCTATTCACTTGCCACATCAATGCCTTATTCTTAAGAGGCACAAATGTCATCCCCTGTTTCTCCAAGCTGGAGCTGATGCTGGAATACTTCACAGCAGAGAGATTCACTCTGTTCCTGTTCACTCTAAAATGGACTGTGGAGTGTAGTGCACGATCGAAATAATCTGCTTCTGGTCAAATAAAAAGGCATTTCACAGTCTCTACAGCACCATCCTTCCTCTTCATCCTTTATGGAGCAGCACAGGAATTTAAATAAGATCACATACAAGGAAGATTATTTTTTTAATATAAACATTTAACTGATGGGAGAAAATCAGAAGATCTTGGTGACTGTCAGGAAATAGAAGCATAAATCCACTGGTTTTGTGATTATGATGTATAAGATTTACAGAATTAATGGACTTGCAGCCTAGTATTGATGTAAAAGAGAATGTCCTAAAAAAGAATTTTTTCTTGGGTTGGTTTTTACATTTTCTTTGCCAAGCTTTCTGATGTCTTTTCTCCTTTCAGCTGCTATATCTTATATTCACAAGATTGTGTACATTTTTCCATATCGTTATGAGAATAAGTTTTGATTGAAATATCTTAAAAATACTTAGTAGAAATAGTCTTTCTAGAGGAACAACACTACTTTATAGCTGCTCAGAAAATAAACTTTATCACAACTAACTATTGAAATATAAATTTTTGGAAAGCACTTTATAATATATTTATTACTGAAAATCCACCAATATACTTGAGGTAGAAAAATGCATTTTTTATTTTCCCTGCTAAAGCGTAGGTTATTTTCATAGTGGAGTGTTGATGATGTATTGGAAATTAGACAAGTAAAAGTAAAAAACTTGGAGTTTCTCATAAAAGCAATATTAAGTTATGAATGATGGTTTGGTTTCCTTCCTGATTTGTCTGATAACTTTATCGATTGGGCTGTCTAGGTTCTGGGGGCGTACTTGTAGAGATTTCATATTAGGCTAAACCCCCTGTTTTGGCTAAAGCAATGTGCACAACACTAATCAGTACAGGGAGGAGACAGATTCTGCTTAGACTATCAACAGTCACCCATTTTTTGTTCTGACCTCTTATTTTCTTCACTTTATTAAAATGAGCAAGAACAAGTCTATTCTTAGGTCTGTGCATCACCAAAAACAAAAGTGCTTAAGGGGAATTGAGTATGAATAGAAGAGACGTCAGTGTTGAATCTTTCTCACTAGTAGAATAATTATTCTGCTCATCCTTTTCTTCTGACAAATGGAACACCACTGCTGCCAGTTGTCTATTAATTGCAGCCTTTTTATCAACTTCCAACTCCTTTTATTAAACTGTGATATGCTCTATTTAGTATATTATTCTGTAGATATGTTTCTTAGAATTCCCACTCAACAGATATTTATTTCTGTCATGGGTGCATTCCTCTGCCAGAGTGAGAGTGTGAAGGAATGTGTTGAGCATTGTCAGATGAAGCTCATTGCTATTCTAACAGCATGACTTCACTCCTTTAGGAGGGCATTCAATCCTTGGCATTCATTCCCTCACACTGATGTGATAACAGAATAAAAGAGCTTTACAGCTGATTGAAGTCAAGTAGTGGAGCCATTGTAAAGGCTCACAAGAAGATTACTGATGAATACCATTACTGCTGGAGGTTGGACTAGCAATTGTGCATGTCCATGCTTTCTTAGAGTGAATAATGAAAGAGAGCATATGTTAATAATTCTGAATTAGCTATGCTTTCTTTTCTTAGAGGGAAGATGGTGGTGCCCATTTTTACTTCAGAGTGCTGAGAATTATGTGATAAATGTTGACCAAGATCTGAGAAATCTTCATTTTTAAGTGGTAATTGGAGCTGTGGCTGTATTAGTTCTCTATTTCTGAATATCAGAACAGAGGAAATTGGGCATGATATTCTGCTTTAGTCTGGAGTCAAAAGGTATTTGGCCACTTCAAGAATTAATGGAAATTCACAGTTTTTTCCATCTTTTGCACTGCAACATTCTTGTTTTTCTTATGACAGGAGACAGATTGAAGGCTTTGAATTTATTGCAGTACATGGAACATTCTTTGCTTATCAATGAAGCAGATGACTGAGATAAAGTTGAAGCCTCTTCTGTGATTTGGTTTGGCTGGACGTTTTTGAAACTAAAATACTTTGTGTCTGATTGTTTCTTTCTGCAGAGAGGGAGTGTATGGGAAAACATTACATCAAGTTCCCAGGCTGACTCTAAATTTTTCTGTTATGCTTGTAAGTAATGATGGAATACGAGATAAAACTTGGCAAGAAGCTTCCATGTCCAAGAGGATAGTTCTTAACTACCTCTTGAAAAGACCCTGAGTGCCCAGTGGAAACTCAGGTTGGCCTGAGCTTTGAGATGGGCTAATTCTTTCACTTGAAAGCATTTCACAATGGCTTTTTGAATCGTTTAAATGTTGTTTTTTATTAGCAGAAGTTAAATAATTCTTTTCTTTACTAGTCACAAAATTCTTTCTATCTATGGGAAGGCAGAAGTAAGAGAAGTTTGTAGGCAAATCTACAACTATGCAATGCATCTGTAGGATGGGTTTGCTTTTGGGTTTGATTTCTATCTTTGAGTGTCTGCACTGGCAAATAATATGATGCAATAGGAATCCATGGAGAGAAACTGTGCAGTGCAAGACATGATTAGTACAGGACTGTATGTGTGAATGTATTTCAAAAGGATGCTTGCAATCGAAACACAACACTTCAATAGCTGTGTTATTCAGAAGTGACTTTCTGAATCCCAGCACTTTCCTCAGAGCCCTCTCTGGCCTCTACAAGATTCCTTTCATCAAACTCTGTTTGCTTTCTGATCCTCTCAGTAGTCTTTCTGGCTCTGGTTGGTGCAGGCTCCTAGTTCTTAGCTCTAATTTTCCTTCTGGTCTTCACTGTGGTCCCTGGAACTTTCCTTTCTCAGTTGCTCCAAAGGGAAGCTCTTAAGGGATCTCACTTTTTTTTTCTGGAGACAGCATCCTGACCTCCTGGTGTCTGAAAAGGAATGTAAGCCACATAAACTGAAGACATATAATAATCTTTTACAATACTCTTAAATGGGATCATCATAAATATCCATATCATTACTGTACGTTGTATAACCTTTAATATGTATTCCATTGTTTTGATAGATTACAATAATTACATACTGTGATTTTTTTTTGTCCTTTATCTGTCTTTGAGAACAATGGCAGTAATTCCCAGATGGTGTTGATACCTGCGAATGAAAAAGGTATTATGAAAAGTAATAAATAGAAATGATGCCTCCAACTTATATTTGCTCTGAATTTGTTTCTAATGGAACTTTTATGAAACACAATAAATAGTATTGAAAATGCAAGTTTTATGTAGTGACTTAGAAAATAGTAGTAATACCTTCAATAAGCTAAATAGATATTAAAAGCTATACAGCAGGTTTTTGCATTCTAGGCAGAAATTAATATTTTGGAGAGGAAACATGGTCTAGTAGATAAGACAATAGAGATAACACTTGAAATGCCTGTGCTTTCTTACTTTTTCATTTAAATAGTAATTTTTTCTCTTTTGCAAAAGGTTATAGATAAAAATTTCCAGATAACATCAT
>JAWWLZ010000042.1:14976518-14987031 GCA_035041345.1 Poliocrania exsul
TTCTTTCTAATGGGATTCTTTTCTTGTTCATAGCAATTTATCAAACCTGTGGAAAAGCAGTGTGTTAGTGGGAAAACAAATCAATCTGTCCTTTCTGAGAGGTATAAACAACTTTCATTAATGATGCTTTTTTAAAGCTTAAATTGCAGGCAGAGAAAAGTTGTCTCTTAGATATGTTTTAACTTCATTTTAGTATTTCAGGAAAAAATTGGTTTTCTGGGGGTGATGTGCTGTTGGTTTATTTTGAAGCAAGCCAACACTTGCTTTTTAATAAAACACTGTTATAATTAAAAACTTCATTTTTTTTTTTGAGTTTCCCATAAGATACAGGTTGAAATGCATTTTGTTTCATGATACTGTGTCACTATTTGAAGTTAAATATTTGAGTGCAGACTAAGTTTTGTATAATTGCAATATATTTTTTTCAAGTTTTAAATCTGATTATTAATGCCATCTCTGAATACCTGCTATGTAAATTAGATATGTGGTAAAGGGGTTTTTGGTTTTCTGACTTGTAGATTCCCTTGCTCTGTGATACTGAGTCCTGTTTCATTACACGTGCATTCTTTGTGTCTTTTATTCTAACTGGGCTATGGCTTTGTTTGTTTGTTTGTGTGTGGGTTTTTGTTTTAATTTTTTTTGTCTCTGGTGCTGTACCCATTATGGAAACCGAACTCTGCAGTTTAGTTCCTTGTAGGCTCTCAGTGAGCAGTGCTGACAACTTTTGCTTCCTGCCTGTTTCCATAGTAGCAGCACCTTGTCATTTTTAAGAAGTGATTAATAATTTGGCTTATAATTTAAGTGCCCAGAGTTGCAGTGACTTCTCACAGCCTTCAAAGACTGGCCATACTTTAGTGAGGTAACATGAAAAATAAGCAGCCGTAAAAAAGTTCCTGATAGAGTCCTTGCTGTCTGAAAATTATGTGCCAAACACTGATTCTTGAAAGGGAGCCAGGACGCATCTTCAGTAGCTCATCACTGTCCTGAGAACTGTAAAACTCCTGGAATCAGTCAGTTGTGTGCCAGCACTGTTTGTATCTGTGTGCCTGGATAGGCAGTTCCTGCTGGCTCTGGGAGTCTCCTCAGTGGATAAACTCTCAGGATAACTTTGCATGAGCTGATGACTGTTTTGCAGCTCGTTTTGCACAGTGCTTGTTTCTTCCAACTATTTGCACTGCATTACCTCTGTTTTGGTTGGCATGAGCTACAGATGTTGTCAGTATGTGATGAGCTTCATCTTTCCACAGAGCCATTCTGCAACAGCAGAGATTTCATACCAGTAAGTTTTTAATGCTGCCCTGAAAAAACAAGTTGTACAGAAGACAGCTTCAAAAATGGTATTAGATGATCAGTATTGATGATCATAAAATCTTTGGTTGCTCTTTTTTGCAAGGTTATCTAATTGCATAAATTCTAGTTTATTTTATTTAAGTCGTCTATATCCTTTGCCATTTTGATATTGATTTAGGATGTTTGGGAATCGAGGAATCACAACATATGCAAACTAGCTGAATAAGCGGTGCCAAAAATCTTGTAGCTGTGTACCAAATGAAGTTGTATTTGCAGTTTAAATTATTTCCAAGATATTAAGAAGTTGGCATTGACTTAAATTTATGCTTTGACATACAGCTTCACATCCTTTCTTGTAGCCTTTTGGGATATATTTTAGTCAGATTTTAAAGTCTAAAAGTTCAGAGTCTTAAGTGTTCATTGCTATAAGCAAAATCATGTAGGAGAAATCAGTTTAATTTGAAAAAGCTGAAGAACAGATGCAGTAAACATTTGGATATTGATGGTACATATTTTAATAGATAAATATTTTACTTCACAAGTTGGGTAGATAATATTTTGTATAGTTTCTGTTGTAATTTTCTAGAGGCTGGATTTTTACTGTGCTACATATTTGTTCCTTTGACATTCATTTTGTTGATAAAATTCATCTTGAAGCCTTGCAGCATGATTTTTTTTATGATTTTCTTTTTGTTGCCTGTTACAACTTAATAAAAGAGATTTGAAGAAAATTGTGTGTATTTTTTTTTCTTTTATAATAGTAGAAAATAAATCCAGTGGAAGTGATTTATAACCTCAGGAGGCACTCTTTTAAAGGCTTGAATAAAATAAATTGTGAAATACCTCTGAAAATTTGGAGAGATGCTTAGGAATCTATTGCAGTATGCATTGTCCACATTGTTTCAGTTGGACTTGTATTGTGCTTTTTAATTATTTGGTCAATAGTTTTTGATTAAGGAATTGGCAGAAGTACTGTTAACAGTGAATTTTAGCTGAAGATTCTGTATTCAGTCGAAAAACTCAGCTAGAAAACTTTTTTTTGCATCAAAGCTGTCTTGCTATTTTGAGCTGCTTAAGGTTGGAGGTAGTGGTTAGGGCACTCTGGCTCACTTTGTCATCTGTTCTAAGTGTCTCAAGCTCCTGGTATGAAGACTCAGTCCATTAAACGTCAACACGGATTAGTGGAGAGTTGCTCACAAAAGCTGATTGGAAAAAAAAGAGCAAGTCATGTTTATTGACAGCAATAGGAGATTTGAGTAACTTAAATGTCGCAGAATGGTGATGTCCTATCAAATGGGAGAAACATGAAGCTGTGTAAGTTACCTCAGGCTGTCAGTATGGAACCTGTACTGTATCTGTGATGGAGTAAGGTTTTCCAGAAAGAAAACCCCAACACATTATTGGTGATATTAGAATTAATAAAGTTGTATGCAGGTGGTAATATCTTGAAATTTGCCTCATTTTCTGCCAGTTTTTTCTTCATTTACGCTGCTAATGGATATTCTCATAGAAGCTTTTCTAACAAAGCAGCTGTGAGGAAGGCATTGATGGTTAGTGTTTGATACATCTGAAATGGAGACAAAGTGTGAGCGTTACTGTCGTAGTGATCTCGTAATGGCTCAGGGCTCTTCATGGTCAACACAGAACTTTCAGTTTTCAGAGGTAAGAATAGTAGCATCAGAGGTAACCTCTGGAGAACCTCAATAAAGCATATTGCAACTCTACAGGTGTGATTCCCACATGAGTCTTTTGTTTCATGCTGCTGTCTTCAATCAATGATCTGGTGTGGAAAATTATTATGAGTGCAGATTTTGTCTTGATTGTTCTACCTTGATTGTCAGCATCTTAAGAAGATTCAAATTGAAGAACTTACCTTGATTCAGTGTCCTGAATGATATTTAAGTACTGAGCAAGCTCTGACATCCATGGAGACATTTAGCATCTTCAGAACCATAGTGTTATTTACAGGAAATATTTTTGCTTAAGCCAATGAAGGCAGTTGTTATTTACTCTCATTCTGATCAGAATGAGATCAGCAAAGCTACACCTGATCATCACTATTAATTCTTTGTGTGCTAACAAGTTGGGGAATGGGGATAGAAGTGGTCTGTAGAGTATTTTTTGGATTAACTTGGCAAGTGTTTTGTATTAACAAAAGTAGCTAGTCTTACTCATCCAGAGAAGATCAAGCTCCCAGCGATAGCTATCAAGTATTTAATAAATTTAATTAAAATTTGTGCATTATTAACATTTCCAGCTGTGATACTGAGTGACTAGCAAATTTCAGGTACTTAGAATGAGTAATGGTGTTGGCTTTTCAGTTGCTTTTGACATCAGCCCTTTTATAAACCTGCAGTTTTGCACAATCATGACTGTAGAGCTCTGTGCTGGGCGAAGTTGAAGAGCAGCTGAATAATGTTTTCAGATGTTGTGCTTTTTCATCTCTTTAATCAGACAATATGTTGCTGTATTTAGCAAATGCCTACTTTAGTTTCTGTGTCATTATGAGTATGTTTTAATAGAAGGTGAATGAAATGTGAAACGTGCAGACCAAGGAATGCTGTAAGCAGTAATATGGTCACAAAAAGCTTGATGTAATTAGATCATCATGGCCAAGCAAGATTGACCATTAAGACAAATTGCCATCTCTAGGTAGAGACTGATTCAGATACTGTTGCTCTCCAAGGAAACAGTATTTTCACAAATAAGATTTTTTGCCAGCCAGCAAAGGGATACCAGTCCCAGCTATTTCCCAGCCTCTAACGGGCTGATCAAAAAAAAGATACCAGTGATCAGAAATTAAGGATTTTGTTGCTAGTTTCTAGTTTGTAGAATGTAATGTGGTTTAATGATGAGAGAAGGGGTTGGTAACAGCCAGTGATGTGAGACTTGAGTATCTTTGTAATGGTTGGGTTGGAAAGTTAGATAATGTTCTTGACTCTGTGTCATGGCTTAACTCAGTTGTGAATGAGCTTGTAAAGATTAGCTGGGAAAACAGGAAAGTAAGGCAATGCTGATTACTAAATACCTTTTTGGTATTTCCACTTATCATCGTAGTTGACAAGACCACCTAATAGAAAACATGTGACTGAATGTGATACACATATTTCTTAATTCTCTGTGCTTATGGTATGTTTCTTGAAAGAAAGAAAAAGTAGTTGGAAGAGCTTGCTTGAAAATTTATTTGTCATTATTATTAGTAAGAAAACTGGTTTTACTTAAACCACACAAAGTTTTGGTGTATATGTCATTTTATGTTAAGAATATAATAAATCTTCACAAAACTTTTACACATTATATTGATGTAATCATCCCCTCAATTTACAGAAGTGGGAATTTGAGGATTTTAGTGTTTCTATTCACTTAACAAGAATTCAGTAAAATCTTTGTTGGATTGTTTAATATGTTTGACTCAAATGACCAGTAATATTTTATTTAAGAGTTAATTGCACTCAAACTACCAACTTTTGTCCAAAAAGGCACATGAGAGCCCCCATATCTGGAAGTGATGTATGTGACCTAAAACATACTTAATGAGAGGATGTCTTTGAATTTCAGTATAACTTGTGATATATATGTGTACAGTTATTTAAATTTTTTTTGGTGATGAAATGGTGAACTACCACTTTTCAGAGGTCTACTTTGAAGTATTAATTTAATAACTTTTATTAAAGCTAATAATATGATAAAGCTAAAGCAAATTAATCAAGCAATTATAAAACTATTATACAACTATTTCAGTATCTTTGAAATCCGTGGGCTAAAAGCTCTAGTGATTGGCTTGAGCATGTATTTCAGCAAATGTGATAATTGATGAATATCTGCAGAAGAGGATATCATTGTGCTCTTTTTAATGAACTAACAATTTCATATAAAAAATGCAGCAGTACCACTGCTTAGAATGAAGGGATACATGTAAATGAGGCTAGTGCTGAAATTATATTTAAACAATGCTGACAGTTCTTCTATTGTGCCCATTAATTAATTTCCCAGCATCGAGGTTCTCTGGGAATGATCTGTAAAAGTAATTAAAATGATACATGAGGTAAATAATTTAGAAATTCAAAAGGTGAAATAGGTAATTATTTTAGTAAATATTAGTCATGTTGCTTATTTGAACTCCTTTGCCTTTTAAAAGCAGGTTACTGAGGAGATATGACCTGTTTTTGATTCACATTATGTGCTGAAGTTCTCCTCAAAGGTGGAAAAGTTACCATATTCTTTATCAATCAATTGTGCCTGTCCCTATTTCAAATCAGTAGTCTGCTTAAAGCAAGCTAACATTTCTGTAAAAATATTTTGCCTTACAGCAAAGTACTGCAGATTTAAATCAGTTGCAGCATATGTTTACTAATGATCTGGATTTAGTTTGTGCTTTGTAAGTTAAATCATATTTTTAAGTGGAATTCTGTGCATAAAAGCAGTGTTGATTTTGGTGTGACACAGCTTCCCTTTGTTCCCACCACATTTTTGGCCAATTACTTGTTGTCAAGTCACTACTTGAGATGGAATTTAAATGTCTAAGTTCAAATTAAGTTAGTGGTTTCAGATAGAATTAATAGGGTCTTAATTAGAAGGAAACTTCAAAACAAATATCTTTCCAGCTGAATAATTATGTCTGAATAATTGAAGCCTAACTTTAAGCTTAGCTTAAAATAAAAGAAATCTTTGCAATACATATTCTTTCTGTCATTGAATAATGAAACAAGGATTAGATTTAAATTTTGGTATCCCAAATATGCATGCCTTTGAAAATATTTTATCTGGAGCTTTTCAATCAAATCTGCCATGTAGCTTGTTAAAAAGAGATAGACTACAGCTTTCAGAAAGTGTTTTCTTCAACTTCACCTGTGCCTGGGAGGCAACCAGTCAGTCACCTTCTGGGTTTTTCCTCATCTTACTGCTCCTACGCCTTTCCATAACAACTGAGTTGGTACTTCCATAACTCATGCATGCAAGAGGGATTTTAAGCTCAGGTGGGGGAATCTCAGTAAATGAAAGATGCAAAATTAGTTTTCAAGGAAATGGCTAGAGGATTAGACTTTTCAAGCCTGTGGAAGTTTTTGAAAAGGCTGTTGGTAGTGTCATCTTCTCATATCCTCCTACAGCTTGTGTGAACTCAATGCCTAAGCCTTTTCCTGAGGTAAATATTTGGAACTAAAGGGTGTAAAGAAGTATGGGCTTCAGCTTTATGTGCATGCAAGAGACAAAAATTAATTGTATGCTTGTGTTTCATGCTGTTAGAGGAAGTAAAGGACATAGTGATGTTCAGTGTTAATTACACAGAGATTCACTGCTTTGAGTCACTACACTGCGTCATGGTTTGGTAACATAATTAGGAACTGTATTAATGGCTCTAACCAAAATACTTTGTTCTTTAATACATCAGCTATGGTGAATGAAAGAAAATATAGCTGTAAATAATCAACTCTTCTCTAAAACCTAAACATTGTAAATTATCTATTGTTATGGATGAGGATTTATAATGTTATGTGGCTGTTACTTGTTAATGCACTGAAAGCAGCCTGGAGGAGTTCCATTAGTTCTTGCTGCTGGTTCTCCTGTTCTGGTCTCCAAGTAAGTTTAGAGTTTCAGATCTTAAAAACATGGAAGAAAATCTCACAGAAAGTAATTTCTTTTTTTCTATTAGAGAAACCATAAATATGTATGTTCGATTTGGATTTTATATGTCACCCCTCACCATTATGTTGCTTGTTGTTATCTAAAATGGCAGCGATTGATCTGTCACTGGCAGAATTTATGCTCATGTTGCCACATCCCTGTTTTCACTATGTTTGTCGTAGTCATAACTGGTAGGTAAAATGGATGTTGTTTCCTTTTGCTTTGTACAAATTCAGAGCAGCAGATTAAGTAATAGTTTCTCCATAACTTCAAAGAACAACTTACAGTCAGTTTTCATTACAGATGAGAAAAGAAGGCTTATTAACATGGGAAGTTAGAGAAAAGAAATCAGTATGCTTTCTGATAGTTTGCTTCTATGTCTGTCTGGGTTCTGTTCAAAGTAATGTTGGAAGTAAGTGTTGCAAAATGTTCTCCTTGTGTACAGTTCAGCACCTTCTTGCATTTGTATCGAAGGCATTGTCCAAGAAAACTGCCTTCCACTTTCTTCTGTAAATAACCAATTCAGCAAGAAAGGACTGTAAGTTTATTGCATAAGAAGCTCCATTCCTTTGATAAGATCTAGCAACATTCTTGTGTGTGAAGGTAATAAAACACTGCACATGAGGAGAAAAATATCTGTAAAGGAAATCACATTTCAGTATTGAATGTGAGGAGGGTACCTCATTGAGTGAGAATTCTCTTGACATCCTAGTCATGATGGAACTCTTTAAAAACTTCATGGTGAATTCTTGAAATGAACCAAATGAGAAATATTGATTTTTTTTTTTTCCTCCACCAAGTTTATTCTGGAAAAGGACAAAAAAAAGTCAAATGGACTCTTGACATCAGTTATTTTTTATTGTATTTGAATTGAACATATTAATGAGTGAAGAGGGCAGTGATTTAAACTCCATTCTCAAAATGCAAGGTAATGTGGACATTTATATGAAAGATGCTTCTTAAAACTAAATTATTAGTTGGAGAGTTGATAAATCAGGTAAATGGTAATTATCACTCAAATCCATTTATATCTGATATTGATTAATAGTCTTAGCATGAATTTTGCATCCCATATGGAGCATTCTAACAGGGCAAGATATCGATAAAAAAAAATCCAGCAGTTGTCGGTGTTCTTTGTGGTTGGGATTTCACAGCAGAGATTTATATCACAAGTCATCTTTTAGGAACTGTTGCGAAGTTGTTGTTGACTAGATCAGGTAGGCCAACGACTAAATTGTTATGAAAACTGATCTTCACCTTGTTTTCAGCATAAATTTATCCAATCTAATAGAACATTGTAAGATATTTTTTTAACATGCCTCGTAGAAATAGGAAGTGTGAATACAGTTCTTGTCAAGTTTTTATTTTTTTTTTAAATAGCTCTTATATAAGGGACTAATGAGTTCTGAGGATTGAGATGATAATTTTTGGATTGTGTTTTGGCTGTGACAGATACTTCTAGCTTGCTGTTATGACCCAGAAGTGTTCGTTTCCATTACAGGTTTTGAAGTGCTGTGAAATGTGTTTGGATCAATTTTTTTTTTTTTTTTTAATGCAGAGATCAAACAAGCCCATAAATTTTCATGTTAATAGTTGGGTGTTTGCATTAGAAACAGCTACTTATAAGCCTTACCTGTAAGTGAGGTACTTTTTTGGTTTTGTATTTTCTATCAAAGCATAAAAGATCCAACTTTATCTGTGTTTATTGTGAGAGTAGATGCAACTTAGGCAAGTGCTGTTGGTCACTCACTGCTTTTAGAATCCCTCTAGAGAATAATCATAATGAAGCAAAAGCCATGATGGAAGACAATTCAAATTGTGCAAACTCAGCAAAAATAATGGTTTTAATAAGTATTTTTACATATAACTGTAAAAAACTTTTTAACACATATAGTGACTAAAATGTAATTTTTAGCATCACTGAATAAACAAAATTTCATTATATAACTATGTTCTCCTGACAGGCAGGAGAAGGTTATGATCCTACATGAATTGGTGGGCTGCTGTGTACAATAAAAATGGTTATGTTAAAAGTTCAAACAAAAAAGTTGGGGAAAGGAATATATACACACACACACACATACACACACACAGTATATATATATATATATATTGTTAAGAACTGTTTCTATACATTTTCTGATTAGAACTCCTTAATTTCAAAGTTGTGGTGATTTCTTAGGGGAGGCTTTTCTTTCCTGGTCCATATAAATATCTTAGTTTTCTTCTAAACTAAGGCAAGATGCAAGCCTCAAACTATCTCAGCATCTTTTAGAATGACAAGATTAAGGTGATTTCAGTTTACTGTTCTCTAAACTTAATATTCATTCACCATGACTAAACATGTCATTTTAAGAAAGCGTTTTCATGATTTTTGTAGTGAGAAATCACACCCCACAAAGCTTTAAGAGCCAGTGAACACATGTTGATGTAGAATATTGAGGTTACTAAAAATAGTGAAGAAGGTTCTTCACTAAAGGTTACTAAAGAAGAAACACAGCAGTGGAATTCAAGGGACTGCCCTTGTGTGAATTATAACTGGCTGAAAGATAGCAAACAGATAGTAAGAATAAGCAGGCAAGTTTCAAAATTAAAGGAAATAACTTGTAATTTTTTTACAATTTGTCATGAGGCTTAAGCTGTTTCCACTGAAGAGACAAAAAAGGGATACAGGAGCAAGTGAGGCAGCAAAGTTTGCTGAAAACATCCTGTTACTAAGAGTAGTAATGGTGAGAGGTGGACAGCAAGGAGCTGCAGGACTTCATGTTGCTGTTATCAATCAGGCATAAATAACAGGTGAAACTTCATGTGGAGAGATACAAAGTGGTATTGTGTATTTGGAACAATTCTAGCTTTACTGGTAATAAATCTGGGCTATAGGGTACCTTTATACAGTCAAGCATAAGAGGAAAATGAGCTCAGTAACAGTCAAGAATAGAAAAAGAAGCAAAGGTTAGGAACTACTGGGAAGGGAAGGGAGAACAAAATATCATTATACAGCTGTGAGAGTAATATTCCTTCTCCAACTTACAAGCTGTATATTTGTATGTTACAGGAAATACTGCTTAGGAAGGCTGAGCAAAGACAGTGGAACTGGTACATGAGGAAAAGTGGAACAGACAAATTCTAGTCTGCAAAAGAAAAGGAAGTATGAAAGGACTGAAGAAAGTGAACAGGATCTTACTGTTCATACTCTTTCCGTGCTGAACTACTTTGAATGAAACTAGCAGGTCTTGTGTTTAAAACTGCATACATTTGTGTTTTGGAATTCTTTGCCACAGGACTTAGTGATTTACCTAAAAGCTTAGAGTTGCAAGAAGGTTTAGGAAAACAAGTTAACACAAATCCATTAACACCTATTAAATGGACATACTCTACATCTTGTCTCAGGACATCTCTGAGCTTGAAATCTTTGAAAGTTGGAGGAGTGTTCTGGGGAGGTACTGCTGTATCCCTGTGTTCCTATACTCTTAGTCATCTGCTGTGGTGATTCCTGGTGACGGACTGGTTACTGTGGTGGACCTCTCTGTGGTCATGCTGTGTTTCTTCTCAGACAGGAACTCTGAGTCTCAGTTTTGACAGTGGATTCAGTCTGTGCCCA
>JAWWLZ010000042.1:14987131-15037599 GCA_035041345.1 Poliocrania exsul
CATGCTGTGTTTCTTCTCAGACAGGAACTCTGAGTCTCAGTTTTGACAGTGGATTCAGTCTGTGCCCAGGAAGTCAAAGCTCCTGGCTGATTGAAAAGGCAAAACTTGGAGGAGCAGCCGACGTATTCTAATTTCCATGATGTTCATGTGCTGTCTTCTTTCTCTTTTTCTGCCATAGGTTGCTTGTATAATTTGGGAAAATATTTAAATCTCTTTTCAGCTCTACTATCTGTTCGTTGTAATCCACTTGAAATGGAAGTTCTTAAAGTTGCTTTATTTGTATGTAGTCATTGAGTGTTTGTAAGCCCTTGTGTCTGAGCCATTTTTTGGGTCTGAAATGTGGTGGTTTAATACCTAACCCTGGCAAAATTTTATAGTTTTAATTATTCTGAGTACTTAAATAATGATCATGTATTGTATTTTTGTTGTAGTTTGGAATTATCATGTAAATTCTCTCCCCTGCCACTAACAGCCCAAGCCAGCACTTAACAAAGGGGTGGTTAACTTGATCGCTGGGGGAAGCATTCAACTGCCGAGGCGGTCCTCGAACTCCCGACCTTGGGACTCAGAGACTGGAGTGCTCTCCATTACACCACAGTTAACTGCTCTTTTGTTAACTGCTGGCTTGGGCTGTTAGTGGCAGGGGAGAGAATTTACATGATAATTCCAAACTACAACAATTTTCTTTATCAGTTTCCCTTCCCTAAATGTTGAAGTATCCAGGGTGTAGGAGGCTGCTTAGACTAATCACTGACTAGACAGTAGTCAGTCTAATCATACAACAAAATTTGCATTCTCTCAGTGATTCCCTAATTCAAGAAGTTTGGGAGGTGCAGTATAAAGAATACCTTTCATTTCGCCGCAGAGGAGATACAGCATGTGCAGGGCAATGAGATTTTTGTGTTGTTAACAATCTAAATGATTTTTATTGATAATGACAGATGGTTCTTAGATAAGGTGCTCTGAGTTGTCTGTAATGTGTTCAGAATAAGCCTTCTGGAAGGTTGTACATCTGTCTTGAGATATTTTGCTAAAATATTTAAATCAAGGTCATTGTTTATACTTGATTTTAAATAGCTTTTAGCTGATATTCTGCATTTCTGTATATTTAGAGATCAAATGTTTGTAACTTCAAAAGCTGCAAATGGAAAAGTATAATAGGTAGCAGGTGTTAGAAAAGGCAATTATGCATTAGCTGTTTTACTCAATTTCTAAAACTGTCTAAAACTATCCATTGGAAATACTTTGTACCTAGACTTATCACTGAAGCATGATGAATTTTTAAATCTGTAGGGGATATGCATTTTTTCTCTAATGAATTGCATGTTTAAACCTATTTGGTTTCATTTAAAAGAGCTGAAGAAAATTGTATTGGTGAACAAAAAAAAAAGTTGAAAAGAAAAATCCCAAGACAAAGTAGAGGTTTTTATATACTTCCAGATAATTTTTCCATAATTCCTTAAAAATATTTTCAATTTCCAGTATTGCAGTTCTGGGCATTTTTTATTTTAATTTTTAAGCTATTTATCTGGACTTTATATGGAACAATTTTCTTTATTATGTGATAATAGAATGAATTCTTAGGTTTATAATCAGAATTGTGAGTTATTATCAGAAAAAGAGAATACTTCGATGATCTAATTTGCTACCTATGCAGTATGGGTTTACAAGTCAATGTAAGAGAGATCAAAATAAACAATTTTGCCAACAGCTATTGCAAATTGACTTTGAAAGTTAAATGTTGCTTTCAGATAGATTTATTTAAACCTCTCTCCTTCTCCCATATACTTTTCAAGAAATTATGTAATGTTGGAGGAGTTAGGAGACAAAAGGAGGTTAGTATATATTATTACCAAAACAAGTTCCTTTCAGTTCCTTCTTTCTTGCTTGTGTCATGTAATTAAAGTAGTTTACACCTTTATTATATTCATGCAAGGTAACAAATAATCCAATACAAAAAATATTACAATTAATGATTTTTTGCCTGAAGGCCAGTCAGTCTTTCTGCTTCTTCATCTGCAAAATGGTCTTAGTTTTTCTTATCTACCCTCAGCAGTAATTCTGTGCTTTAGTTTATCTGTTTGGCAGTCTCAGTCCAGCTTTATTTGCCTTCATCCCATAACGATCATTTTTCTTCTTCTGTGCTTTCTTGTTTGATTGCAAATGCTCAGGCTGGTGCCGTGACATTCAGTTACCCATTCTTGGAAGTAGATCTGTAGTTCACACAGTTCATGAGGTAGTTGTGAACTGATCTGGTTCATACTATGTCAGAAAGTCTTCACTGGTGGCAGCTTACACTTCAGGGTGGGCTTCTGGAAATGGTGTGGATGTTTTCTTCTTTCATAAACAGAGTCTGTTTTCATTGGACATTACTACCCTGTTTCCTTCCAAATTTGAAGAAGATTGTGACTTACGAGATTGCCTTGTGTATCCCAAAATAATAGAAGCTTCATGTATGATTTAAGGTTACTACTTGAGAGGACATTTTTAAATTTCATGTTAAAAATGTGAAAGAGGTTGCAGTTCAAGTTGAGAAAAAATTGACCATAAGTAGTGTTTTTATACTTAATTTTAAAAATTTTAAAATATTTTCCTCATTTTATAGATAAGTGTTATATTATCAAAGGCTGAATTTAAAGGAATTACTGAATTTAAAGGAAAATGTTCTGTAAATTTATTTAGACTATATGGTAGGAAGAGGTTTGTTTTCTTAAAATTAGCTCTTTGCATTTTCCCCAGTTGTGTTTAAATATTACCATAGTAGTATGTGACATAAGTAGAAGCATCACTTTGCTTACAAGTATGTGTTCGAGAGATGTAATTTTATGCTTTTATATATGTTAACTTTCCATCCCAAAAGAAATGCCAACACAGAAGTAAAATACATGGATTTTTCAGGAGAACAGTACTGAGTGCATAATTCTGTAAAACACTGACTTCAATACTGTAAATTGGACTTTATCTTGATTTTTCTGGCAAACTCTACAGAGAAGCTTAGTGAAAATTACCATATGCTTTCTCTGTCCTGGGATTTTACAATCTTATTCAAATAATTTTATTGAAGTACAGTGTTTTCCTACGGTAGGAAGCATATCATAGTATTTTATAATCCAAATACTTATTTTCTGAATACAAAATTAGCTTTTCCTTATTTTCCGTTCCAAGTTGTTCTAATTTAAAAGAAAACAAGATGTCTGTCTGGACTATGCAAGGGGCCTCTTTCCAAAAAGCACCACAACCTTTGAAATTAATATACTTTAAGCAGAAAATGTATAGAAAAGGATAACAGTTCTTAACTGCAAATATATATAACAGAAAGAAACCCAGCACAGAACCAACAGCAACACGGTAACCAAAACCTTTAAACAAAGTCAAGTTCTGTCTCTGCTCCTCTCGGTGCAGTTCTATTTACAGACAGGAGGGGGTGATGCTGTGCCTTTGGAGGCCACAGCCACGAGGGCTACTCCGTGGTTTTCCAGCAAAGCAAAGACAAAGGGTAGGGAGAGACACTGACTCCCTCTCCGCTAGCTCACCTGGGAATGGCGGCCACGAGGGATGGGGTGGAACCTTTCTCATGGGCAGCATAGACTCGTCCTCGTCATTTGTTCGAAGAAAAGCGCTGGGGTGGGTGGTGGTGGTGGGTTTTAACCACTCTTCTGCAGGTGAAACTGGCCCTCAGGAAAGTCTGTAGCAACTCCAAGATAGCAGTGATTGCTCTCTCTCTCCTCAAAGGATGGCACCGGTCATGTGGAGTTGGTGGAGCGCCCGAATCAAAGGGAGCTCCAGGTGCCTCCACCAGCCCAGCAAACAGGGCTCTTGACCACACTGCAGCTGGAGCAGCAAAGTGTAGCAAAAAATGTGGAGAGAACCTCTCTCTCCATCCCTGCTCCACCCCACCTCCCCAGGGATCGAGTTGGAATGCAAAGCAATTGACCACCCTTGCATTGGTTGGCTCCAAGGGCAGGTGGGGGGGGCAGCAGCTCTCAAACTCCCTGGTGGTAGGGAGAGAAAAAATTCAATGAAAGATTTCAAAACTATAACACAAGGACACTTTTAAACTTAAAGCTTCACTTTGGCATTCTCTCTTAATTCTTACCCATTTGGTGGACCAGATTATCTGTAGTTTTTGTAGCTGTTTAACAAGGTGTTTGTACAAACCTCTTGTAGTGCATTGTGCTCTTTTATCAGTCAAGGATGCAAGAGGAGGAAGAGGAGTATGCGAATACTTTTCCTTCTCCCCTTATGATGGTGGGGAAATTAATTTATTGCACATATTTTAAATAACCATTTTTGGGGAAAGGAGCTGCATTGCGAGAGGGTTCTTTGTGCCCTCGCCAGCTCACCCCAACAGTACCCCGGGCTCGGCGCCAGATATCAAGATGTATTCTCATAGAGATACAGCCTTGACTCCAATGGTTAAAAGCAGGAACATTGCACTTTATTGAGGGGTAAACAGGTTCTTATAACATTTTGGAGTGAACACGAGGACAATAACAACTTGGGATAGGCTAAGAGGCTTTGGCCCTGAGGCAGCAGTGTGTGCTGATAGGGTAAAGCCTCTGTCCATGCGGCAGCAGTCTGCTCTGATTGGTGGAAGAGCTGATGTCCACGTGCCGAGCAGCCCAGCCCTGGTGCCAGTGAGACTGGGCTGCCCCGCCCCGTCTCTGGGGTTGTTTACCTGGGTCTGAGCTTGTTTACCTGCCTCATGACTGGCTCAAGGTTAGACTGACCTTGGCTGCCTGTCTGCCCCTGGATCGCGGGTTGTGCATGCAGGGCTTAAGGCCAAACCTCCCCTACATATCATGTTCTTGGTTAAATAGCAATAAAGTAGGTATTTTATCATGATATGCTTTACGTAAGAAGTTGTTTCAGTTCACTGTACTTGGGCAGAACACTGGATTTTAATAAAGAGTAAACTACAGTTTTGAAGAACTATCAGAGAATATGAAAAAAAACTGGTATATTTTTAAAGCACTATAATTAGATCTTTTAAATTATACAGATATCAGCATTTAAATATCTCTGCATTTGCCAGATTATATAGTTTAGTTTTATAATTATTATTTTTAATTTTTTAAAATGAGATTTTGCATAGCATGAGTTTAATCATCACACTGATAATTTAATATCATAATTCTTTTTTCAATTCTCAGTGGTATAGAAAATAAAATCTAAGATTAATTTGGTAGTGTAAGAAAACTTGATGTCCTTTTAAAATAAGATCAGAAATTTGTCTAAACTCTTAGGTATACTTATAAAATACTAATTTCTAGGGTGAGTTTTCTAAAGGGATGGACTCTGCTGACTTGAACTAGAACAGAAAGTTGCAGATCTGAATACAAAACTTAAGTTGTCAATGTTTCATATTACAATTAGTAGATTTTTTCCTCTAATTCAGTAAAATACAGAGCAAGTTGTTTACTTTTAGAATACTGAATAATTTCCTATTGCAGAATTTATAGTTCAAAAGCTACTAGTAGTAGTAGTAGTTTGCTCGTAATATTGGAGATGAAATGTTATGTTCATGCCACAATATTGAGCTGGACAGTATGGTATTTCATGCCAGATGCAAGAAGTGCAAAACACATCAGTAAAGAATGAATTTAAATATGAGAAATGGATGCATACCTCACCTCCATCCCCGTTAGATAATAGCTATGATCAGGTTTGGCACAGATGAAATGCAAGCATGTTTGTGATACAGAGACAGATGTGGCTGACATTTGTAGTTAAAAGTGAATGTCATAAAAATAGGGTTGGGGTATATGGTCATAAAAAGTATTATTATGTGTGTATTGAAAAGATGATATATTTTTATTTTTTTCTAGTCTGAACCAGAGGGTTTTTCTCACTTCCATTTGTACGTCTGTGCTGCCTTCCTTGTCAGGTGGAGGAAAGAGATCCTGGAAGAGAAAGATTTTCAAGTAAGTGAAGGGAATATTTTTCGAGCACAGGGTGGTATTTCTTAGATTTACCTTCCTAACATTACTTGTGGATGAATTTAAGACAAAATAGTAGCAACTGCAGCAAGACTGACAATGTCTTGCTGTTAGTTAGAATTGCTCCTAAACTGTCAGACCTGAAGTGATGGACTATAAGCAGTAGGAGATGTATTTTCTTTGTCCAGTCTGGCTGTTTTAACTGTGGCAGACTTTCAGGTGATTTCTGGAGATGCTGTTAGCTTGCTATTTCACAAAGAGATTTTCTGAATAGGTAACTGGATTTTTTTTTAATCTTAAATGCATCACTGAAGTATTTATTTATAATTTCTTATCTGTATAATATAACTTTCTCTAACAAAGTCATGCTCATTCTTTCAAAAAAGCTGGGCAAGCAGTCTCTTAAAGTAAGGAGCATGTTTTTTCAGTAGGAAGTGAAAGGACTTCAGGCCCCTACATTTCAAAACCTAATATTTTTTCAGCAAAGAGCATATCAGGAAGTTGGTTGGAACAGGATTTGAATATGGTAGGTAGGCAAAGAATTAGTATACATCTATAGAAGTTCAGTTATTTTTGTGAACTGGTGACAGTTCACTTTCATGGAAATATTTATATTGAGTTTTACCCTACAATACTCCTTCAATGCCTGAAAGGCTTTAAAGTCTTGTTTGGAGGCTGAATGTAAACAACCCATGTTGCAAAGCCCCCCATCATTGCCTACCGTGGGGAAATGGCCCGTTACAGCTTATTTTCTCTCCATCTGACTGAACTCTGTGGCCCTGTACAAATGAAACATTGTGCAAATTTGTGTATTGCTTCAATCTAGTTTATCTTTCTTCATAAAACGATTTATTCAGAGTACTTTAACTGTCGTTCCCTATCTTTGCAATAAATAAATCCCTAAGGGCACAACATAACAGCTTTAATTTATACTACCTGCTAACGCTGTCAGATTTTCTCAGTTTATGGTATTTTGTCAAAAACAACTTTAGTGTTGGTATCCATGCCTTGCAACTACAGTTGTTCACTGTTAATCCTTCCTATTAAAGTTTTTCTGGTGGTTTCCTACACCAAAGATCATAATTTCCCCCTCACTACCAAATCTATTAGAACTATGTTTTAAGTAAATAATCCCAAGTTATAATACTATGAAGATTTGTTTTGTTCTCCTTACATGCAGCCAAATTTGTTTACTTATTTAATAATTAAGGCACTTTTTATGGTTTAATTTCTTTATAGGCTACATAAACTGGACTCTAAAGAACAGAAATCAGGAACACACTGGAATATGTTTATCAGACTGATTTAGCTTACTTTATAAAATGCAATTAGTAATTTTGAGGATCTGTAGACCAGGGCTAGTTTTCTCACAATCATATGTTATTACTAAAAGGCTTCGCCTTCTTTATTGTGTAACATGACCTTTTAAAATGACTAAACTAAAGTGTTGTCAATTCTCTAAATGATACTTCTGTCCCACAGGCAAGAATGAAATCCATTACTCTTCTGCTTTGTTAATAATAGCTGTAGATCACTGCCTAGTTTTCAAAGTAGTAGCTCAAGTAATAAGCACTTAAACTACAATGGGAAATTGGGAAGTTCAGTCTATGCTGTTGAAGTACTCTGCATTGAATTCACATTATTGAGAAGTCATAGCTATAGTACGTTTGGCACAGAAGTTTTTTGTTCTGTAAACTGTACCCAGAAGCATATGCATCCAGTCATTTCTTGTGCAAATTGTGTGTGTTGTATTTGTTTTTCTGCATGTGACAGGAAAAAAGGGAGTCTCTCTTAAATGTCAGTCAGAGAGCCTGGTTCTTTACTACTAGCTGTGAAAAATCCTGCTCTTCTTTTACATGTCTGTTTGACCTCTGTCAGTGGAATTACATACCTCACAGGAATTTTAAGTCAGAATTATTTCCCCAGAACATCAGGGGCAGCGATATGCCAGATGAGACAGTGAACAGATTTTGAATCAAAGACCAGTTTTAAAGAACTTGGTTATGCAATACTTTTATTCCTATTATTGATTAAGTATATTATCAGTAATGTTACAGACAGGACTGTGATAGAAAATATATAAGATACATGTTTCCATTCTCTTAAGTATGTCTTGCTGCAACTAAGCAATCAGTAAAAGTGTGATGTTCATTCTTTCCCTCATATGAACAGATTAATTGACTTATATACCAAATGTTTATTCCTCAATAATAATAGTTCCTTATTATGGACACCATGTGTGTGTAATTATTTTTGTGTATTGTGTAGCAGAGAACGAAATTTTGCAATGAAAGAAGTTGGGCTGACTGGAGTAACACTATAGAGTGATACAACCTGAAAATTGCTTGGTATTTGGTTCATATCTGTAGAATTAAATATTAAGATGTCAACAGAAGTAAAAATAGGGCCTTCAAATGTTCATAAGAATATATTATATATATATTATAGATGTATATATATACACCTAAACAGGTATATAGACTTGGAACACAAACGTATAAAACTGTGTTGATCCTCTTATGTTTCAAATAACATAAAACAATAATTTTTTCCACTATAAATTGAAAAGTCATGATGGAAGTTGTCTTCTTTGAATAATTTGAACAAGTTATTGATCTCACTGCCATCTGTTTGGTTAAGTACAAGATACCAGTGTAGACCTACTCTGAAATACGAGATTTGCAGGTACCAAGAACAAGTGAGGAGAAAAGTGATGCTTTTTAGGTAAATCTGGAGCAATTTATGTTATTTCTAGAAGTTGTCCCATGCTTCTGCCTTTTGAAAACTGGGACCCCTTGGCTTTTCAGAGAAGATTCCACATCACTTCTCTATTCCATGTCCTTGTAAATGGTTCCTGCCTGACAACTGTAAAATACATTGGAGAATGAGGAAAAACTATTTCAAACTACAGTGTCCCAAGAGAAAACATTTGGTTTTAGAAAAATGGGGAGAGGAGAAACGTCAAATGGGTTTGTTTTCCTAGAAGTTTATAATTTCTTGCATTTTCTGCTACTTAATCAGTGATCTTTCTAGTAAGCTTTGATCCCATTTTGAAATTTGCTGCTTAATGCAATGAGCTCCGTGATGCAATGCTATGTAATGAGGGAAAAAATTATTGGATGTAATTTTCAAATTCCCCAGGGTCACTTTTTGATAGCAGTGAAGCTAAACCTACATGTTTTCATGTAATCAAAATTATTATTATTGAAAAGAATGAGAAGCGTTTCCATTTTCATTACAGCTTGTTCTTTTCTCATGGTTTTCACTTCTAGAATCCTCTTTACCTCATGAGGTGCCCCATAAACTCAGGTACAGAGAACTAGTTTGGGTAGCTCTGTAGCTCTATTCGTACTCCAGATTAGCAGTTTATACTTCACATGTTGGGGAGCAGGGAGCACAATGGGCAGACAGTAGATGGAAGACCTTTTCATCCTAGGTCAGATTTTAATTTGTAATCATTGTGGTGTTTCACAGAATCAAACAGGTTGTTCTTGGTTTATGGTGTTTCAGTTGATGGCATAAATGTGCTTCGTTAATTTACTGGTTCAATACTACATCAGATTAAAAAAAGAAAAAAGCAATAAATTTAATATAGGTAAAAATACATTTTTAATGTGATAAAGTATGCCTTGTGAATTAAAAATGTGAAAGTCATTTAGTTTTTCCTGTCTAAGCTTGTCATTAAGCATGCAGGTAATGTAAACCTTTCTATCTTCAAAGTCTTAGACTTTGACTTACTGTTATTCATTTCCCTAACTAAAGCCATAATTCCAAAATTCTCTGGAATTCTTGAGAGAGGTGAATGGTTGATGCTGTTAAGTGATAAAATATTCAAGCATGATTTTGAGCATATTTAGAATTAAAATATTAATAGAAAATATGACTTTTGAGTTTAATGGTATCATGTACAAGCTACTGAGAGATTTGTTATGAAACAGGACTTCAGAGACTAGATTCAGCTGTCAAATTGATTTTAAGCTCATAGTAATTATTATTAGGTGTAGTTGTACTGATACTGGTTTATCTGTTAAGATTTATTCCAAATTTCTAGTATAAGTTAGTTATTTTGTTGACATAGCTGAGCTATAAAAATATATTCAATATGTTGTAGTAAGGAATCTGTATTCTCTTATTCGTGATTTTAAGATACCGGCTTTTCTGTCTGTCTAAAAGACATTTACATGCATGCAGTCATCAACTCACGTCTTTATTACTGCAATGTCCTTTTCTTTGTCTTTGACAAATGTATTTTTGCTTCAGTTATATTCACCCAGACTGCAAAGAAGCTGTAAAGATCATTTTTTAGTCCATAATTTTTTCTTGCTTTGCATCTTCCTTAGCTTCCTTTCCTTTAGTACCAAGGAAAGCTTAGACACTTTCTCTGTCAAGGCCTTTAACGGACTGACACCTTACATGGTGTCTCAGATTCGACATTGAGAAGCTGACTGCCAGTTTATCAGCCAGAGTTGACAGAGCCTCATCATGCACTTGAGCTCTCAAGAAAGTATCTGTGCTATCTGCCAGGTGACCACCTTACTTCAGTGGAGCACATAATGCAGATACTCAGTTACTTTTCTTTAAATCCTTATGTTAAGTTGTTTTTTTGCAATGCCCAAAATAGATTTGACACGTAGCCTTGAGTCTGATAGTAGCAGTTACAGTCACATTGACTAGTGTTGTCTTGCTTCTTTTTACTTTTCTGTGAACTTGCTGTCTCTTATGCTTGAGCATAAAATCTTCAGGATAGTGACTGTGCTTTATTCTGATTTATATAATATTTAAAATCATTATTATTTATATAAATACTAGACAGTAAGCCTTATTGACCTCATTACCAAAATGAATGCATGCACAATGGTATGTCTTATTAAAATTTTGATATATGCTGAATAGCAAGATGCTTTGAAGACAAATTCAATACATACTGCTGTGTATATATGTAACACATTTTAGTTTAAAAAGTTTAATATTAATATCCTTCCAAGAAATTGCTTACTATCTTTTTACACTCAATTACAGTATTACAGGTTTCATTAATAATTTGTGATCTTTTACCTAGTTTATGATGTAAATTTTTAAATAGTTACTTTTTCTGCATGAAAGTACAGGAGTTCTCACTTCATATTATATGAGGCGTAACTAATAAATATATTTTAATTTAGCTTCTTGCTGTGTACTTTGCTAGAAATTTAGTTTCCATTGCTACAGCAGTAAAAATAAATGTTTCTAAATTAAAGCAAAAAAATTAATGTTTCTGAAAGGTTTAGTTTTCTGAATAGAGAAGTGTTGGCCCTCCTTCACTGTTAGCTCTATGATTAGATGATTTTGTGGTTCTGCATCCTGCACCCTCACTCTTCTGTGTATGGAAGCGAACATGGTCTTTTCTGTCAACGTACCAAAACCTGTAAAGAATTAAGGACTGTGAACAAGGAAATCTTTCTAACTTTAAAGAGCCTGTCTACTAACATGGCTGTGATTTTATTCCCTGCTGTGAGCGCTTTTGGAAGATGTTCAATATATTGTCATGTGTTGCAGGAAACTGGAAGCTCTGCTGTGTTAGACTTTGAACATCATAGCTAGCAATCTAAAGTGGATTGCTCCTTAATCTCTGAATGCTGGTAGCAGACAGCTGGGATTCAACATTGTTGAATCATTTATGTTCAGAGGAGCCAATTTACAATAGTAAAATTACTGACTTTATTTTTGCATGCAGAGTGCTTAATGAACAGAGAATGATGTGTCTGGCAAAAGTTTAACTGATGTGCTAACAACCCTACTCGACTTTGTCAAAAACTTCTGCATATTGTGATTATCATGAATATCTTGATCTCCACATCTGAGTATATTGTAAACACAGAGATGTTTTAACATGCAGTCTTAGAAATACAAATTTTGTCCCACAGAACTTATTATTGCAAAATTTTTATATTGAAGTGAAATATAAAAGATAGACTGCATGTCATCCTTTTTTTAACATGGACAAATGAATAGTGCTTGCCTTGTACCAGGAGGAGGACTTGACCTCTGTCTAGAAAGTTACTGGAAGACTCTGACCAGCTTATGTAGTACACTAAATATGACTTGGAAAGCATAAAAAAGGAAATAAAAATCCTAACATTACCCTTACTTATTCATGAAGTTTCAGTGTGGCTTTCCTTTCTCTTTTGATGAGATTGTAGGCCTATTTTTCCTATGTTATACAGAGTTTTTCCTCAAAGCTTGGCTTTAATGTGCAAGCTGAGAATGAGAATCATTTAAAAAAAAGCAACAAGCAAACAAACCCCACTTTTAATTTAGATGTTATTCAGCTAGCAATGTACATATTTTTGTACCTAAATTCACCTCTTTTGTTTGCTTGAGTTTATATACCAAGAGTCTATAGTAATAATACTCATGCCTTACATTTCAAAAATATTTATCATATGTGCAGTAACACAGATAAATTTTGTAATAGCTGAATTTGGAATCTGCACCTGTTTCTGTTGCCCTCTATCCATCTAGCTCTCTGCCAGAAGTCATGCTTACTCCTCAAGTCATTTGAAACAATTTCCCATAGCAACAATGCAAGTTATAGTACAATGATACTGAATTGCAAGTAGTTTAAATATATGTATTTGCTGCTAAAACTCACAAGTTACTGTGTGATATGAACTGGTCTAATATTATCAAATAGATCACAGGAGTCAGTGAAACAAAGCCCTGCTCTCTCCAAAGCAAGTGAGCAAAACTGGAAGTCCTTGAAAACCTAATTACTACATCCATGAATTATCTTGGGAAATCTACTTTTTTAGTAATGAAATAGGCTTGCCAAAACAGGAAGATATTTTCAAAATCCCTGCTGAAGGAGACTAGCTCCTTAGGGCCAGGATATTGTATCAGTAGAACTTTTATTTGGAATGCAGCGTGAAAAGTAGAAAGCTGAAAGTTTGGTAATAAGAAACAGGACAAGAGTCTTCAGCTTTTGATATTGATATAAGTAGAATAAATATGTTTTCTTAATTTCTTCATATTTTATAAATTTTTAGAACTGTAATCTTTGTTATGAGTGTTGAAGCTTAGTAACTTTATTTTCATTGTTACCCTAACCTTTTTAAAGTGTAATTCCAAGGCACATGGCTTTTACCAGGTCCTTTCTTACTTGGGGGTTTAACAAGCCTGAAAATCAAGGCTCTGGGACACAGTAACAAGTGTCTTCTGCCCCAGGACATTAGTTGAGAGCATCTAAAAGGGAATGAGGTACTTCACTGTAAAAGTTGCCAGTGGCTCTTTCTAGAGGCAATGTGTAAGATGTAAGAAGTGTACAGGGAATTGTTTTGCAGTGATTGCCAGCTACTTCTTCTTGCAAGTAAAGGGGCGTTGTACTTGAAGAGCAAAGATCTGAAGAACTTATGTCTTTCATCAGAATAGTTTGGAGACATATTTTGAGTGTTTACACAAAAGTATCACTGTGTAATACTTTTACATTTGTTTGCTCTTTGAAAAAAAAAATTTAAAAGGGGATATAGTAATTTATAATCCTGAATACTATGTATTTTCTTCCATGTAAATGTTCTTGCACTTTCAAAAATTGCATTTCATCAGTGTTTTTCTTCAGGTAGTTCCAAATTCAGCTGCTATTTGAATAGTTGGCTTTTGTGATAGGCAATATGTTGCAATTTTAGATGATGCATTAAATTAAGGAGTTCAAATGTAGGTGCTGAAAGTTCGTATTTGTGCTTGGATTCCATGTATGCAGTATGCACGCAATTTATTAACTTCTACCCCTTCTTTCATGCAGAACAAAATCTTTAACAACAGATTTGGTGTATTTGACAGCTGAGTTCATTATACCACATATTAGTGGGACAGAGTTCTAACTCTAATGTGTCTCTGTGCTCTTAAAAAAACCCAACAAAGCAACTATATGACAAAGTGAGCAATCATTTCTATTTTCTAAATCAATTATGTGTGATATTAGCTAATGTTTTCCTTATTTTTCAGTATTAATCTTCTAAGTAACAAAAAAGATGTTAACCAGGTGCATAGCTCACTATAAATATTGTATGTAGATATGATTCATGTTACAGAGACCATTTAGATTGAAAATGTCTTACATTATATACCTAGGCTTAAGGTTTAATGAAATAAAGTAAATCCTGTGAGTCATGTCTAAATTAGAAATAAAGTCACTTTGAATTACATTTGTAGTCAGTGGAAAGGCATAAGTGTGAATCAATCACTTCTGATCTCACCCTACCCTCTGCAAATATTTATTTCACTCCATTAATTACAAAGGAACATGGCATTGACAGAAATCCTACATTTAATGGTCTGAATATTAAATATTCTGTGAAGACTTCCTTGAAGATTTGAATGTCTCCTTGCAAGCCTGAGTATTGTTTCCTGTTACCAGAGATGTTGCCAGTAAGGAAGAGGGATAGAAGCTGTGAAGCATCCAGGAGCAAATTGAGTGCAGACTACTCAAGAGAGGGAAAGAGATATTGAACATAATTCCACTTGTAAAACTTGCTGGTGTGTGGAGAAAAGCTCTGGGCATAGTGTTTATATAATTTGTACTGGAAGATCCCTTTACATTCTGAATGTTTTCATGGAAAAAGTATCTGCTTCTTTAGCAAGCTTTCCTCTTCAGGACAGAGTTATTTGACTCTTGAGAGAATCCCAAGCCTTTGCCTTTGTGTGCAACTCTATTCTTATTACTTGAGTCAAAGGAATTTAGTGTTACAGAGTTGAACACAATTTGTTTGGGCTTTTCATCCGTGTGGTGGTAATAGGAAGATAACTTTAACTCTTGGTTAGTAATGAATCCTTTTACCGTAACTGAGTGAACCCTTGAATGCATTTTTATTTTACTTATAGTTACTCTGTAAAATCATAATAGGTGTTCTGTATGTTCTGGCCAATAATTGATTGGTTGTAAACCTTTAAATTACTACCCATTTTGCGTTGTGACTAATTGGCAGAACAACCTAAAAAAGGGTATTGCCAACATATCACTTGGTCCCTTACCAAGAGACCAGTCTCTTCAGAATGAGAGACTCTTGAAGAAAGAAATAGAAAGGTTTACAAAAGAGAGGCTATGGAGAGTTACCTGAATGTAGAGCTTCAGAGATCATTCCAGTAACAATGACATAGTAGTAATTTCTGTCTTGAATTCTGGGTATCGTAGAAACTTTAGGATCCTAACTCTTTAATCTTGCAAAGCTGACTACCTAGTGTTGCATATTGCAAAGTTCTGCAGTTTACAAAAATGTTTATTTCATTATACTCCCTGAAAATTGCATATTTTAAATGTTGATTAGATTGAATCCATTAAACTTAGGCTGTAATTGGTCAGCTTTTCCTATTTGCCCAAGGAATTAGTTCTCAATTTTTTAATGGAGATTGCTTGGTTCAATTTGTGCTAGATTAAGTGCTTTTTTTAATTTTTCATTAGTGTTGGTGTTTTAATTGCAGGAAAATTTTTAATAGGGCTTTATGTCCCTTCTGTGATTGGTTTTGTTGAGAGTTGTCCTTGCAGAATGAGCTGCCACCCAATAGAGGCCCAGATGTAGCAATAAAAATGAATAGCAGATACAACTTCTGGATGAATGAGACTGACCTGGACTGAATCATTGCTGTTTTAAAGGAGGTTTCTTTATGAACAGCCTTACAGAAACGTTAATTTTTGGGTCCAGATATTTTGATGGGGTCCTAAAGCATTCACACTTAAGATATTTAATAATGGATAGCAACTTTTTCCTGAGCTGAAGAGCTGTACTTGGGGTTTCATGCTTGCTTGCCTGCATTAAAATGTATATCAGGTGAAATTAATTCTAGTGATAAAGAACCATTACAAGTTTCAGATATAGGCACACAGAACCCTATTTCACTGATTATACAAGCATACAGGCATATTTTGCCAAATGAAAGATTTAGCTGTTAATCAGATGAGGGCAGCAGTTATATTCAGACTGTAACAGGAGTTCTTATTTTTCTTTGATCCAAAGAGTCTGTATTTAGCCATGTGTATTCTTTATGTCTTCAGGAACACTGTGGTTTGGATTATTCTAGTGCTTTTCTAGTGTAAGTACTTCAATGGTATTTGGACATCGTAAGATCAGAAAATAACTTTACAACTCTGTTTATAATGTGGGTTACATATTTTAGTGTTGTTCATTTGGGTTTTTTAAACAGAACTGTAGATGTACTGTTCCAGCTGATGGCACTCATATGTTTTTAATGTTTCTCCACATTATCAGAATATCACACAGGGTGATTATAGGTTGGGGTTTTAAAAAAAAAGTAAACAATACAAAATCCCTAGTACAATTTTTTTCCATGATACAGAGGATCCATAGGTTTGTTATATTCAACTATGGAAGATACAGGGCTAAACGCTCTAGCAAATCTGTAGTGTTCAGAACGACACACACCATTAGTGCTCCTCATGTGCAAACTGCACAACGAATCCAAATTTATGAAAATATTATCCTAGAAATCATAAATCTGTAGGGAAAAATGAAGCTTTCCCCCCTTCAACTCTTTGAAAGAGAATGAGATATGAAGAGCTATTTAGGGACAGAGGACTCTTGGCAGTCTCTAACAAATCTGGTCTTTTTTCAGTAAGTTCATATAAGTAACTTTCGCTAAACCTTGATGGTTTTGGCACAATTTTCTAATTACATTTAGATTAAGTGGTTGTGTTTGCATCTAAAAATCACAATGTATGTCAAAATTGAAACAGAATTCTGTTCTGCTTATTCTAGAAAAAAGAATGAGATGAACAGTATATGCATAGAATGGAACCGGTGTGATGAATATTGCTTGTCTTAAGAAGTGTTTGGGAAAGATGCAGGAATACCAACTGATTTTTGTTTGCTTATCCATAAAGTAGTTTCTTGATAAGCCTCTAGGTCTTTTAGTTTTTCTGTTTTATAGTTAAGACTTACACATGTAATTGTTAATACTTTGTAATAAAGTCCTGGCAGAAAACTAGATGAAAAAGCTGAGCCAAGATTTTTGCATCAATATTCTGATATCATTCATGCTTTTAAAAAGTGCTGTTTCATTCTGGACATGCTGTTCTTAGCTAATCATAAGTGAGGAGCAAATCCAGATAAGGGTTTCTTCCAACAGAAAATAAAATTATCACCAGCAATTTTTTGTCAGGTAAAATATCAAAGGTATTGAATCTCCCTTCATCTTAAAAGAAACAACCAACCAACTGAAAAAAAAACCCCAAACAACCGAACCAATGGAAAAAAAAACCCTAACCACAACACCACAGAAACCAAACATCCAAACCAAAAAAGGCTGTCTGTGCTATCTGGTTTAACAAAAACAAAACAAACACAAAACAAAAAAGACTGTGCTTTTTAATGGGTTCATCTATATACCTTCCCACTATAATTTGTGCATTGAAATAGCACATAATGTGTAACTTTCCATGATGTTTGAATTTTCACCTGATACAGCAGTACACTTCTTGGCACTGAAGGGGATTTTGATTCTTGTAAATTCTACTGGATGCTCTTGTCAGTCCAGATTTCATTTTTGCAACATTAAAGTTATGCTGTATCTTGAATGGTTTCATCATAATTACTTCTTTCTCAGAGGAAACATTGAGTTTCTCTTAATTGCAGAATTATCATATTTTGACTTCAGTAAAGTTGCCTGCCTTAACAATTTGAACCTTAGGATAAAAATATCTGCATAATAGAGGACATTTGCTGTAGAAAAGTAGTGCCAGACTGTCAATGTGTCAACAAATTATGCTGAAACTACTTCAGCTAAAAGTTATGTAGTGAATATCAACCAAATTGAGAAAGTTGACCAAGAGAAAATGACTAGTACTGGAAACATGGAACTGGAAGATGTTTTCACATTTATTTTATAATGCCCATTTCTACAGGCTTAATGGGGAGCGAATTGGACACAGAATGAATATAGATTTTACTCATGGAAAAATGAAATTATCTGAAAATATGTTAAGTAAACCAATGGACATCACAAAATTGAAAAAATACTCCAGTTTATTTCAGAGCAACTAAAGTCAAAGTATTCAACAAAAGAAACTCAGTACCCCAAATTATATTCCAGTGAAATGACTGAATTTATTTGAAGACTTGATCAAAGTTGAAAGATGCTGATTTTGTTTGGATGTTTCTTCATGTGACCAATAGACAGTATTTGTTTAGTGCTTTCCAAATTTGGCTTTTCAGATAAAATCTTGTCAGTAAGGCAGAGGGTTTTCCTGCTGTTCAGGTTCCCAGAAATTTTATTCAAATCATTTGATTATAGGTGGTAAATAGAGTTGCTAAAGATGTACTGTAAGAAGCACTAGAAAAATCCAAACCAGAGTATTCCTGAAGATATGAAGAATACACATGGCTAAATATATACTCTTTGGATCAAAGAAAAATAAAAACTCTTGTTGCAGTCTCAGTGTAACTGCTGTTTTAACAGCTAAATCTTTCATTTGGCAAAAGATTCCTGTATGTTTGTCTAACCATTGAAATAAGGTTCTGTGTGACTATATCTGAAACTTGTAATGGTTCTTTATCACTAGAATCAATTCCACCTGATCTATATAGACTTTTTATATTTTAATGCAGGCAAGCAACTGTTGTTTGCTCTTAACATGTAGTTCGTCATCTGCTTTGGCTCTGACCATAATGAAGTCTCCCATCATAAAGCAGTGTGATGGCAGAATAAACATAATGTAGTAACAGCATGATTTAACAGCATGAGTCAGTAGTGGACTGCTGGGGCTTTCCAAATCCTTACTACAACTTTGCTATCTCAACAGAATGTTAGAAAGTAAATGAGGTAGCATTAGGTTGGAGTGGTTCCAGTTGTTGTATGTAGCCTGGCTTTATGCTTCACTGGGGCTGCAAGGATGTTATTTCAGCCTTCAGTCCTATCTCAGTCTTGCTGAGCATGTTATCATTTCCCTTGTGGCAGCAGGATCACTCACCAATAAGTGGTACACTGTAGGTCATGAATGTGAAACTATAATGAAAAAATTTGTCATTTTATTACCTTTATTTATGTTTATTTTTCAGAAAGAAATTCAGTTAAACTTATTTTGGATATATTTAGCTATTTGGATAGTCTTGTATGTATATTTTTGCCTCCATGCAGATTTTGAATATTCAAATAATTTTTGTTAAGATATATCTACCCCTGTATCAGAACTCTTCCTATTAATGGACTTGTTCTCTTTGTGGGTAGCCTATTCAAGCTTTTCCTACTTTTCTGAAAGACTGTAAATAGGGAAGCTCCAACATACCATCAGATAATACTGTAGAGACTGTGGTTTTCCGGTGACCATGGTGTGTCCAGCTAACAATAGTAATAAGAGTTATTAATATTGTCTGCAAAAATAGCTCTATGTTAATTTTCTTCTGGGGATTTTAATAGCAGTCTTGTAATATGCAAGTGCTACCTGTATCTGTGACAATTTTTATCTATCTCCAAAGACGCCGAGAGAAATAAATATGTTCATGAAGGTAGTAAAGACACAGTTTTAAGTATTAAATTCTATCAGCTTTATTTAGTATCTCCCTAATAATTATTAATCTATTTACTTACCCAATTTTCTTACCATCAGTTAAGAGTGTATGAAATTTTTTCTTCTCCTCCAGGTCATTCCTAACAGCTTCATTTCTGCTTTTGAAAAGGGAACCGACACTGGTAGATGCAAGTGTGGAAAATAATAATTTCATACTGTAGTCTATTTTTTTCTTTACATTTAAATAGCATTTAGCAGTATCAACAAAAACATAACATGTCCTACCAGGAAGACTAAAGAAATAGGGTTTTTTGTTAGTTGTGTTTAAGAGTGTCTAATGAGTGTCTGTGGGAGTCAGTAATTGGCATAATGCTATTCAGCACTTCCACTAAAAAAACAGTGGGTAATGAAAATCTGTGGATGACACAGATTTACCATTCTGACAAAGTGGAAAGAGCAGTTACATAAACAAATCTTGAATCACTTGTTCAATTGACCTCTTCAGGCAAGCCGTATTTTGATACAGTCAAATGAAAATCTTTTGCAAATAAAGAAAAATTAGAGTAGATCATGCCTCTGAATTGTGAGACTGCCCTGGGATGTGTGGCTCTTAAAGAGATCCATGGGGTAGGCAATGCTGACAGTTCTCTTGATATGAGCTCCCAGAGTGATACTGTGACACCTCAGAGTGATTGGATCCTTGAATTAATGAACCTGTGAGCTTGTTTTGCCTTTTGGTACTTTTCTTTCTTTGGCAGTGTTGCATCCAGTTTGTTGTCTTAAGTCAAAGACAAAGAGAGGTCTCAGAGAAGATGACTGAAGTATTAGAAGTATTTAATTTATCAAAAAGAAAATCAATAGGTGAATTAATTAATATTGAGAAATTTGATATTAAAGAAATCTCAAGACACTAACAAAGTAAGTAATTAATTTCTGCAGCTCCTAGAAATTTCAAATTGATGTTTTTCCTGGAATTTAAAAAAAAAAAAGTTTAGATTTAGTTCCTATTATCCACACAAGAGATCAGACCAGGATAAGTAATGATCTTTCCTGGCAGTATCATCTCTAGGAACCAGCCCGAAATTTTTGTTGTGTATCTGGCAAATAATACTCCAATGGACATACATGGTTGCTCTCGTGTATAGTATCTGAAGGTCTCAGAGTTGTTGAAACAATTAGAGAATGAATTGGCTTTAGAGTATAATTTTGAAATGGCAGTCATCATGTTAAAACATGCATAATGTTTTTGTCTTCACACAAATACCTCCTAAATATTTTGATATCTAGTAATTTTTAGTTATCCTTGCCATCTAAGAAGCACAGTGTTAGAAACACATTGCTGTAGTACAAGATATCTAAAATTGTGGTTCTCTGTTAAGCCTAGTTGCAGAGGAAAAGCACTATTTTGTTTTAAAAAGGGTTCAATAGTTGTTGAGTACTTGCTGCTTTTTCTCCATAACGTAATTGAACTCTTGCAGCAAGCTCATTTTGTTCTGCCTGTAAGTTGTGTCCTTCCTTCTCATGGAAGCCTATATGAAGCAAAAAGAAGTGTATATATATTTTTGTTTGGAGCTTTACAGCTCTAAGGATGCTGGGAGTATACTCTGTATGGATCCATCAGTGTGTTTTGCAGGCTGGGAGGAACACATGGCAAAATTGGGGTCCCCCCTAGTCTGCACATGTTGTTAAGAATTGTGTTTGATCTGAGTCCTGCTAAGGAAGGGGAAGGATGTGATGCCAATTGTATATAATCTGGAGAGATTTCCCGTAAACCTTGCTTTATGGATTGTACTTCACACAGCTGCAGTTACTATCCAAGTTATAAATCACATCTTCCACACAATGAAAATCTGATTTTATTGTCCTGTAAGTTTCCAGAAAAAGCACTTTTTTGATTCCTGTAAGGCATTTTTCTCTCATCACCAAATGTTTTTATTTATTTTCAGTAAATACCACAAAGGGATCTCTGCATTTTCTCCATTTCAATATAAAAGGATTTTTGTGAACAAAGAAAGAGCTCTTGTTCCTCCTGAGCAATTTAAGTGACCTGCTAAACTAAATGCACTGGCAGGGTTTCCATTTAGCTAGTAATTCACAGCTGTCACTGAAGACATCTCTCTACAAAGAAAACTGTTTTCTTTCCATGTTTATTTCTTCAGCAGAAACTGCTGCATAACAATGTCAATTATTGGCCTTATCAGTGTGTAACCCTGGAGGAGACTAAAATCACGAGAGCCTGAACACTTGACAACCAAACTCAATCAAAAGTACTGATAAGAGAACAAAGGAAAACTACAAGCTTTTGGAGTATGAGTTGAGTAATAGGATGAAGTGACATATGCCCTTCTTTGAGACAAGCAGGTGGAGGAGGATTAATTTTCTTTCTTTCTTTCAGTTTTCTATTCTCTACTATAGTTTCCTAAATGCTGGTGCATGTAGATTTTGCTATCTTACAACAAATTGTCTCATTGTAACTGCAAGACAGTAAAACTAGGAAGAACTGAAATGTCTATTGTTTTGTCATCTACTTATAAACAAATCAGATTTAAATTTTTTCCAGAAATGTCATTATAGCAGATTTCCTATGACTGTTGTAGCCTCCTAGTTAGCTCTTTCAGCTGCCATAAAGAGTGAAAATCTATGCACATGACAGCTCATTTGCTCTCTGTAGTGTTTTTTGCATTAGACGTCTTTTGCAAATATAGTAAGAGTTCCCATTTATCCCATCCTAATTCATTGTCTTAATAGTAGCATTTACTTACTGTTACCTGAGCTAATAGCAATGGTTGCATTCAGTCCTCAGGAGCTGATTCACTAAAGCTTTGTTATTTTTTTTTTCCTTACGAGTCTTAGTTTCAGGTGCTGATCTACATAGGTCAGCATGTTAAACAGAGGCATCTGAAGTCTTTAATAGCAGGGACATCTGAAATCCTTAATAGCTGTTGCTCTCTTCCACATCCTTTCCTAAGTATTGCCACCCTTGAGAAAAGATGACAGAGCATGGAGCTGCTTCGTAATTGCCAGCTCACAGGCGAGCCTGTTAAAGGGAACCGAAATTGCCAGCAGTAATATACCTCTGAAAGTTATATTTCATAGAGTTGACGTCTTTACTCTTTTCTGTGAGGAAAGACTACATCTCCCAAGCTGTTTCCTTTCTAGGAGATTATTGAGATAAATACAGGAATTCTTCCTCTCATCTGCCTGCTAAAGAACTGGTGAGGGATGTCATCGCTGTTGGTAACCAGCCCATCAAACACTTAATTAAAGCACATAATGCATCACTGAAGTGTTTATCCATTAGAACTGTTAATACGGTTTTGGCCAAACCCTTAAACGCCTTTTGGTCATGTTTATTTATTTAAACAAAATGGCATTTTATTCACAAGATGTGGCTTTATAAAAGAAGTAATCTTGTAAAAAGTCCAGTTCTCCAAAGAAAATGAATTTGGGTATAATGTTGTCCTTAAAGCCCATTTAGTTTCTGTGTGGTTTTGATTCTTTGGATAGCCACTTCAGACAGATTTTTTTTGAGGCTTTTCTGTGAATCTCTTAAGGCCACAAACCTTTTCTTAATGTAATTCAAATTTTTACAAAACCAAGTGGGTGTAAGACCCCATCAGCAGGGAGAAATACTGCAAAGTATTATTCATATTTGGTTTGCGCCATACTAATTGTCACATGCTAAAAATCATTGTTATGAAAACAGTATTTCTCTCTCTATCTTGATATTCCCTGGCTTTAGTAATATTTGTCCTTACGTAGTGAGAAAATTAAGGACTTTGACATGCTAATCTTTGATGACTGATCTGGAGCTGTTCAATTTTCAGTGTGTTCCTCTGCCAATGTGCTCTTTTGTGTATTGCTCCCATGACAGAGGCCACTGCTTTCAACGTGCAGATTCTTTTGAAGTTTTACTGTGTAAACTTGTTTATGTGTGGGCCAGGATTGCCAACAAGAGGTACTCATGACTTAAGTGCTTTTAGGACTTTAATCTTGGAAATCTTAAGAATGAGCAGTCAGAAAAGATTAACCTAGTCCATTGTCACCCATGGTACTGAAAAGACATTTAGTTCACTCGTGTTTGTGTCTGGAAGCTGTTCTTTCATGGATAAGCAAAGAATAAACCCTGCGTTAAGCTGCTGGTTCGCAAACTCTTATTTTCCATGAACATTGAGGCATTTAGCATCTTATATAGAGATATGATCTCAAATTCTGGCTGGCCAGAGTTTAGTTGTTGGTTTCTCTTTTTGTCAGTATAATGATATGAAAGAAAGGCAATTAAATTATATAAAGAAAATGTGATAGTATTTTAGTTGTCTTAGAAGTCCAGGGCCTTCTAAGGATATTTGTGTGTACCTTAGGGCTTTTGTTTAAAGTTCCTTTTTTCTGTGGTCCCAGTAATATATTCTTTGTCTATATGCTTTTGAAAAATTGCATCTCTCTGGGACTTGCATGAGAATTGTGTGTTTGAGTTTTATGTTATTTTTTAGAATTGTGTTTAACAGCAGTAGACTGGGAAATGAAAAACTGGTCCTAGAACAGAGTACTAAAAGGATGTTGCTTATTTAACCTTGTGAAGCAAAGCTTGAGAGGGAATATGATTATCTCCTAGAATACACTTGGATTACTTTTTAATGGGGGTAAAGTTTTAAATCATAACATAATTTTGGTGAAAGATCAAAAGTATATAAAATATTTCACTTTGATTTATAAAGCAGTAGATAAAGTGAAGCACTTTCTATGTAAAATATCAGGAGGTAAAGAGCAGTATATATTTTCTGACAAAGCTCGATAAATTTATGTTACTGTGTGACACAGTAAGATTGATCCTGCTTTGGGTTTTTTTGTTGTCCCCAAACAAGTTAAAAGATGTCTTGAGCACAGTTGTTAATCATCTTGCTTGCATGGCATTTATTATGTTTTAGACTATTTTCATTCTTTAGCTTATGGTGTGCCCTTGAATTATGTTGTGTTAATTTGAATTGATGCTTCAGTCTGATTGTCTATGGATGCACTTTTGGAATTTCTCTCTGATGGAAACATTCTATATCATATATTTTTTTCTCTTAACACGTCGAGGAACAGATAGAAATTTGTGGGGATGTTGTGGTAGATTGGGAAAACTTGTACAGCTTGGATGACCCCTTGTCTTGTGCTCCTGTAACTATGTACTGTGCTCACCAATGTACAGTGAGCAAGGGCATTATCCTCAGAGATTAAAGAATTTTTGGATTACTGCTTATTGATTTTTGTGAGGCTTCTCTGGTTAACTTGGAAATTTTCGGTTGTCAGATTCCCTGTGAATGTAGAGACCTAAGATTGGGCAGGTTCTTTATCTGTCCTTTCCTTTAACTTTTCACTATCTTCGTGAAAGTGGTTTGGCTCTTCTCTTTCACTGCCAAGTTGTTGGTTCTCTGTATTATTGTCCTTAAGTCTTTTAGAGGTACACAAAAGCTTTATGAGATTTGACGTGGCAAGTGGGGATTGGTTGTTTATTATTCAGAACAAAATACCAATATATGGCTTCATATGGTGGTGATGGAGCAATGTAATGGAAATGGCCTTGTTNNNNTTTACTTGTTATGATTCATATTTTGATGCATAAGAACACGTGTCTCCAAATACTGTCAATATAGCCATAGTGCTTAAAACAATATGGCAAAAATTATAATCAGAGTGGTTCAGAGCCATTCTACTCTGAGCTGTAGCAACTGGATGTTGAAGGCTGACCTGACAAAATGCCAAGTGTCAGCCACAGAGTCAGAGCCCCCCACAACCCTGAGGGAGAGGGAGAAAAAAACCTAGAACTAACACTTAAAGTGTCAAGCTTTTCTATTTACATAGAAGAGAGAAAATTAAAAACAGAATACGCTGTAACACACACATATATATATAAATGTGAAAAGAAACAACAACCCCACTGAGTTGCCCACCCAATACAGATTTCACCACCCAGACCCACAAAAACACCCCAAAAGACACCTCTCAAGAGATACTCAGCAAAAGAGAAAAAAAAAATCAATAATAAGATGTTTACTTTCCTGAACCAAAAACAACTGTGAAAGTAGTGGTGAGTGGGTGAGTGGCAGCAAGGCCTAATCCTCTCGGAATAGCACAGCATGTCCACCTTGCACCTCAGCCATGAAGAAAAAGAGGACTAGGCACCTCCTACCCCTGCTGTTATACTTGATTTGATGTCAAATGATATGAAATATCTCTTTGGTTGCTTAAGTCAGGTAATGCTTGTCCTGTCTAATCTACGTAATACTATCTGGGCCTACTAAAATTAAGGCCTAATCACAGCTCTTATCTCACAGGCTTCTTTAACACCCAGCTTACATCCTGAGTGGTCAGATGTGCCCTGGGCAGCTGCTGCAGTTCATGAGAAATGAATTAGAGGGTGGAGAATACACAGCTTTGGTCACACCCACACAGTGATAAACTGGTTCCCACTACCGAACTAGGACAGCTGTGAGCGCACATTGCTATTTTTTGTCTACGAACACCCCCAAGTCTTTATTTCCAGGGCTCCTCTCAATCTGTTCTCCTTCAAGCCTGTTCTTGTCCTTGGAATTGCCCTGATGTGGGTACTTTTGGAAGATGATGACTTCCTCTTCATATTCTGTATCAGTGCCTTAACTTCTATTTCATGTGCATGTAATTTTGAAGTATTTTGAGGCAGTTCAGCATAAAAAGGTATTACAAAAATAAGATGTTTGTTTTTGGAGTTGAACAGAATCTTTTAGGTGGCAATGCTTACTTTGATTTTAAGTCCTTAACCTTGTCTTATGAACCTGAGATAATAATGTGTGGTTAGTAAGTTTAGTTAAGAAAAAGATCTAGCATGCAAATTTGTTTCCTGTTTTAGGGATGGAGATAACTTGTATGTTTGCTTTTGTTTACATTTGAGACCAAGGACCTAAGAATACCTACAATGCCAGCTAAATGTGGTCTTATAATGTGCTTTTTAATCATATTAATTTATATATTTTCATATCCTTGTAAATGAAGATGTAAATCTCTTCAGCTAAGTGAGCACAGTGTCTCTGGCATAGTCCTTTAGAACCACATATTTTATGATTAGCAATTAAGGTTGTTAATGACTTGTATAAGAGATTCATATTGGATGAAACAAGACTTTTAATTGCTGGTTTAGTATGCTGAGTCCAGGAATCTTCTTTAGTAGTGATGAAAAGAAAAACATGAAAGGGAAATTATAAGACCATCAGCTTTCCATAAGCTTTCATTTTTAGGAAGTTTAGGTGTGTTTCTTATTAGGAATATAAGATTCATTAAAAGAATAGCATACTTTCTGTTTTCATAAGATTAATGGGAGATTGATCAGTTGAAATGAAAATGTATATTTGAATGGAAGAGTATATATATATTTGAATCAAAAGATAAAAAATATATAGTTGTTGAGAATCACTATGCCCTTGAACTGCTAAATGGAAGCTGGTAGCAAAAGAAATTAACCTATAAACTATTAGATTTTTTTAAGTATTCATTTTAAGATGCAACAAGTCTAGCTAGAATTCTGAATAACATGTTTTCTGTGTAGTTAGTTTCCTACTGTTCCGAGTTCTGCATGGTGTGGTCTACTGGTTGAGATTTCATGGTGCATGAGAAAAAGGTCAAATTTAAAATGTGTAAGACTGATTGAAATAATTAGTAACTCTTTCAAGAAATTCTAGATGCATAATTTAAGTAATGCACAATAAAGGAATGTACAAGAAAAAAAATCAAATTTAGCGTTGAATTTAGGAAGTCTAATGTTACACTATTTCAGCAAATATTTGGGTTGGAGTTTTTTTTAATTGACTTTTTTGGTTTTTTTCCTTTGAACTGTCATGGACAGGATGCGAACTTTCGCATTAAAGGTGAGAGTTCTTGAGTGACACGGATTTATGACTGGCCAAGAGTGTCTCTCTCCTAAATTCTTCAGACTGTGTGCAGTGCAGGCTCCAATGCTTCTACCACTTGGCAGAGATGAGCCAGTGTTTCCCCTTCTTGTGCATATCAAAGTTTAGGTTCATTCATAGTCTTTGAAATTATGAGAACAAGGAGGGCATTGTTGCATGCACTGTCCAAAAGGGACTGTTCTGTGCTGTGCCAGCCATCCCTGCCTATGCTGCATTGCATGGGGCACGTAGCTTTCCATGCTCAGGAAACTGCAGGCAGTCAGCTGTACCACTGAAGGATCCAGGTCCACTAACGCCTCTAACCTGTATCTGCAGCAAATATTTCTTTAGCTACAACAGGTGACTCATTCCTGCTATCTCTTTAATATTAGATTTTGAAATCTTCGTATTCTCAGTTCCAGCTGTGCCCAGTAGGAAAGAAATGTTTGACTCCAAGACATAGGTAATTAATAAGACACACAGCACTCTCGAAATACAACTCATTATTTACAACTCCATGTAGCAGGCTGGGGAAGCTGGATAAGTAAGAAGTGGCAGCAGCACAGGGAATATTGCTGAGCACATTGAGAGAGGAGCAACAGCACTCAAGAAAGAAAAGAGAACTTGTCTCAGAGCTAGAGCGCTATTCATTTGGTGCACTATGGAATCAACAGCGAGGGGTAGAGAGAAGGGAAAAGCAGCTCTAAGGCAGCTGAACAAGGTCAACTGAGGTCTTGAGTGCGCTGGGCCTGCGCTTTTGTGTCCCCAGCCAGTGCAGTTGTTCGTGTTTTGATAGCAGGCTGAAGGGGGAGGATTTGGACTGAGCTTGACTGAATCCCAAAGCAGCAGGTATCCTTCATCCCTAAATATCTGGGAAGAGGATGAGAGTTTAACAAGGCACAGCACATTACCAGTGTGGTCACTGCAGCTCTTACAGGGTCTGAGCCACACTGTAGCTCTGGCAAATCTGTCTGTCAGCTTCATAATGCAGGAAAGGGACCGAGGCCATGGAGGAGATGCCCTCTTGGCCCTAGCCATCCCTCCAACCCTTTCCTTTCACACTTGACAATCCCAGATACAATCAGGTGAAAAAGTATGTTGTGAAGGAAATAAGAAAAGAATGAAATAATTCCTATGTTAAGGATTTCTTTTGTCTGTATAGTGGTTACATCTGGTTGCAAAAAAAATATTCGAATCATTGTCCAGCACTGTCCATCTTTGGCTCAATATTATGCGAATTCCCATAAAATCATAAAAATATCTAGAATTTTTTTGTAAGCTTACATATGGTTTATTTCTTTTTTATATTTTCTAAAAGGATAAATGCGCTTTTTTCTCTTACACTAATTGGTTTCCTCCTTAGCTTGTCCCAATAATTACTCTAAATAAATTTTAGTAGAATTTCACCTCATTAGTTCTTTAAAAGTAAGTGCTAAGGTCTAGAATTTCAAGCACAACTTTTGAAAGTATAAATAACTCATAAAGGACCTATTTAATCAAATTGCCAGCATAAATTTTTCAGTGTGCATAATGTGTAACAGATACAGCCCTTATTAAAAATACAGTTTTTAGCAATTCCTTAGGAAATACTGGAAGATTATATATAAATTTGATTTAGCTTTCATTTACTTATATATAGTCCTAAAGCATAATATTGAGAAGTTTATGTTCGTAGAATTTAGTGAGATTGGAAGTTCTGTCCATTAGTACAAAATAGAGCTGTGGTAGACCAGAAGTACTCAGAGCATAATTACATTGCAGTTAGCAGCAGGAAGGATTAACAACTCTCGTAGAAAAATACTGCATTTTAGGAGTGCCTTTATTTGTTAAATTAATAGACCAGTTCTCAGTTTAGACATTAAAAACTAACTCTATTAATGTCCTCAGTATGTTCAAGTTTGATTTTAACTTTAGTTATTGCCATTTTATATTATCTAGAAATAAAAACACTATTACTGGTTTTTATGTTCTGTTAAGTATCTTCTATTAAAAAACCCCAAACCTGCAATTGAACTATGACAATAATTCACTCAGACAAGAAGTCTGAACTGAGTTTTCCAAGTAAATATATTGCTTTGATTATCATAGAAGATACCTTCATGCTCTTCTCATCAGAATAAGATTTTTGTATTTTATTAACTATCAACATGTTATCTGTTCTGTAATTGGTTTTGATGTTCCTTCTTTCAAGATCCACATAGGGAGTCAGAGTAGGGGTGACAGTAAATAGCATAACAGCTACAGATAGCCATTGCCAAGTAACTAGAATTATTGCCCAATCTTATGCTAAAAACTTTATTGATTAAAGGGATTAGAGCAGACTTCGTACTGTAAGAAGATTTGCTAATGAACCAGATTTCAAAACTTGATAAAATTTTCTTTCTTCGCTTCTGGGTTTGGGGTTTTTAAAGACTGTTTTAATATGCTGAGATTTCACTGGGTTACAATCTCAGTAAGGAAAAAGAGGCTGATAACTTTGTAATAATTATTAAAATGTAATTTGCGAAGTTGTATTAGCATTCAGTTTTGATTTATTTTGCAAGGAACAGGCCACAACCTTTTTGTTTTTAGAGGAAACTAAGGAATATATTGCTTAATAAGGGCTTTGGAAATCATCTTTTTGAGCTGTCTGTCTGGTCATCTGGTATTTTCGTTCAGGTATGTGTATTGGATCTTGAGGAATAACATTTTTTTCCCTGAAGAATAATTTTGTATCTGATAAGAGCTGTTTAACAGGCAGTATGGCTCCTAGATGTTACTGTTGTGGTGTTTAAAACATAGACTTCGTACTTCTACTATTCATATGTCTGAAGGTGCTTTTATGCCACAGCACTTCCAGCATGTGTACCACTGTCTTGTCTTGACTACACGTGGTGAATAGGATGGTTCTAGAATACATGTTAATTATTGAAGGAAAATGACATTTTGAAAGTACATTGACTTTAAAATTACATTCAGTTGCTTCTTCTACATTCAATCTGCTTTTAAGTGTTGAAAAATACTTTATCATCTACTTTATAAATGAGCATGCTATATATAGTATAAAGTGTTTCAGCATATTTTACTGTGTTACAAACACACATAGGTAAAGTATCATGTAAATCCAAATGCAGTTAAAGTAGTGGAAATATAGTGAGTGAAATTCTATAAAAGAGGAGGTTTTTGTTTAGTAACAAAAATGTTGAATATCAAATGTGCTGAAGAATAATTTCAGAATTGTGGTTTAAATACATCAACATGAACCAGAAATCTTTTACAAAGCAGAGTATGTAGTTTACATTCAAATCCTTTGCCATACTAAAAAGTCAGTTTGATGTATGGATTTTTAATTTATTCATAGACTAACCCAGCAAGTCTGCTCCACCAGCCTGCTATCTTGTACAATTCCAAATAAAAAAGACATACCTTTTAGGAAACATACCTTTATTTTTTCTTGAAGTGATCCAAATGAGTAAATGTTCAGTGGGTTTTGTTGTGCTTTTGGACTTCTTTTCTAACTAACTCCATGTCCTTTAAAAAATAAGAACCTGGAAAATTGCAGTGTGGAAGGGAGATCCACAGTGCAACCCTCTGCTGCAAGGCAGGCAGGCATCAGAGCTCGAGCAGCCTGTTCAGGGGCTTGCCCAGGCAAGCTGTGAAGATCCCAGTGAACAGATTCTCTTTTTCCCTGGCAAGCTGCTCAAGCACCCTCACTGTGAAGGATTTTTTTCCTTATGACAAGTTAGCTTCAACTTGGTACTACTGCCTCTTGGCCCCTCTTGCTTGTTTCTGACCCTCACTGTATGTAATGGAGAGCTGCTCTTAGATCCTGCCTTAGCTTTCTCTTCTTCTTGCTAACAAATCCCAGTTTTCTCACACTCCTGCTATAACATCAGCTGCAGCCCCCTAACCGTGTCAGTGGCACTGTGCTTAAAATGTCTTCACTTTTTCTTGTGCTTGATGGGGGGCAGAGCAGATATGAATGGTACCTTGATCCTCCTCTGCTCTTTGCCCAGCTGTTGCTCCTGCACACAGAGGCTTGTGATGGTTCAGAGCAGACATGGTCAGTCAGAGCTGAGGCAAGAAGGTCATCAGACTGTTCTCCCATTCTCTACAGTGTTCAGGTTCTTACCACTTTGAAAATACTCTGTTTTTCTTCAAGTTTTAGCAGAGGTAAAAGTAAACAGGGTTTAAAATTGGGAGTGGGGTGGTTGTATTGGTTGCTTTGTTGGTTGTTTTAATTTAGCAAAGTTGTGCCACAGATGAGGAATTACCTGCTGGTTTTACATACCTCAGACACCTGTGACTTCCCCAGTCAGGAGGAAATCTGCCACTGCTTGGCTGGCAAGGAGGGAGGGAGGTTGGAGGTGCCTTTCCATGGTGTGGCATGAGAGGGCAAATGCCATGTACAGACTGAGCTGAAGTTGTGCTGGCAGGCTGGGCCATGCAGCTGTGCCCTAGTTGGAGAGATTAATACAGTTATTCTGCTCAGTAAGTGTCCGAGAAACCAGGGCACTCTATCTGCCAAATGCAAAGGATATAATTTTGAGCATATTTTTTGTTGATACAGCCAAAATATAAACAAACATTGGACTGGGATTTTGGAAACCCTGGCTTTGATGATGATCTACTGGCTGCCCTGATTCCTCAGCCAGGTGGTATCACAATATCATTTAAATTAAGAAGAAAATAAAATTCTTGCAGGAATATTTTACAAATACTGCTTTTCAGACTCAGTTTTCTTATTCTGAAATAGACCAGACAGTTTTACCAATGAGTTTTTAATGGTAAATACTGATTCAGATATTGATGATCATCATATTTCAAAGAGTGTCTCATATTTTAATTTTGATGTGGATAAGAAAAATTAATTTTAGCAGTTAGCAGGGATACATTTTTTGCACATGCAATCTAGTAGTTCCTGCTTTATCTGTTGGCGAAAAATAAGACTAATAATTAAAAATAAATCAGGGACTAGTAATCTTTGCTCTTTTTAACTGTAAAATGCTGAATTGAGCAGTTTTAGACAAACTTGTCATGTGGTGCTGTAAATATTAAATAGTGTATGTCTGTACATTTCTTCAAATCTGAAGACTGTTTGGTGCTTTTTGTTTGTTTGTGGTAGGGTTTTTTTTTTCCCCAAAAGATTGCTCCATACTCAGCGATAAATTCAGCATGATTTTCTTTAGTAGTTACAGAGAATGAAGTTTTCTTACTAAAAGAAAAAGCTATAGTATGGGTTTTGCCAAGCTTTATTTTTAACAAGATGTAAGTTTTATTTCTATTTGAGCTAGTTTTGGAACTCTGTAGCAGATCACAGGAAGATAAGCTTTATCTTTAGGTAATAACACAAGTAGAGTGTCTTTGGCCAGTTACTTCACTTGGATTTGCAGCACATATTCACTACTCAATGTCAGTCTTATACTTTGGTCTTGGTACCAGTGGCAAAATGCCCACTCAAACAGAAATGGATTTGGACAGTCATTGGATTACTCTGCTGTTTACTTATATACTCAATTCTGATGAAAATTATTATTAAATTTTAAATTAGTGGTAGAAATATTAAACTAGTTCATCACTAACAGTCCTGTTTCAGATTTGAGCTGCATACTAAATTTCATGTAGTATGGATATTGAAGCTATGCATGTGTGGTGAGGAGCATGAGGTTGAATGGTTTCAGGCTTCAGCTTGAAGCACCTGATTTCTCCTGCTGTTGTGTTAAGTCTCCTAGGAGAAATATCATGTGGTTTATGTGTTTTTCCATGGGCCCTTTCCAAACAAACCTTTACAATTGTGAGCTTATTTTAGCAAAATTTTTTTTTGGTAAGATAATGTACCTTCAGTGCTTTGGAGAAGTAAATATGACAAAATTAATATGACTGTTATTTTACTTGTTTTTTACTCATGGAGCAATAAGATGATTGCAAAAGTGACTGCTATGTAGACAGTTTTAAGAAAATAAGCTATATTTTTGTAATATATTTTTGATATGCATATCCATCCAGTGTGATCGCCTTAATGTCAAAACAGAATTATCAACAGAAATCATTCATCTGCAAGAATTATCTGTGTTGCACCAGTGTAGGAACATTTGCTACTTTGAAAAATATCTACAATTGCCAGAGAAACAGTCAGTGTAGCAATGCAGACTCCTGCATTCTAATCTCATTCTCAAACAGTTCAGCTTTCCTTCAGTAGCTGTTGAGTAGCTTTAGTAGTACCTTCTGTGCAGGCAGGTGGGGTTGTGTTTCCAGTGAGGTGATGTTCTACCAAGTACAAGCACTGAGGGCTGGTAGAATGCTCAGGGTTCTCCAGTGGCTGGAGGATTGGCTTGGGCCAAATTTATTTGACTAGTAGCCAAAGGGAAACCAAAACAGTAAAAGAGGTAATTTCACAAAGCTCACTGAATTAACTGTTGTGTCTTAGAGCTGCTTGAAAGTTACTTTTGTAAAAGAAGAGAAGAACTTTCACGGAAGTAGACATCATTCCTCCATAAAACTTTCCTGCTCTGCACTGCTAATTTATTAATTACAGTTATCAGCATAATGTCAAATAAGTACATAGAAATAATTTAAGAAAGGAGCAGGATTTTGACAGTTATACAATACTTTATTAAAAATGTGTTCTCTCAAGTGTAATGGAGACATTCTCATGCTAACTGTTTTTTTACTACTTATTATTCATAATTAAATACATAATACTGCTCAACTTCTATCCTTTCTCTTTTCATATTACAAGAACCAGTATAGCAAGACCATGAAATAGATGAATTCAAAATAATTTTCTCACAAACACAAAAGAATGATTTTATGTTAATTTCAGCTCCTCTCTGTTTCCTAAAATCACTGAATCCTTACTAAGGGCTCCTTCAGCCATCTTCTGTGAAAGCAGGTGCAGAGGAGGGAGAAGAGGGAACAAGGAAAATAAGACTGTTATGAAGAAGAATAATTTCCCTGGGTACTTATACATGATACTGGAGAATTCTGATTTATAGCAATATAATGGCTGGTATTTTAATTGCATTCCTGCTTACTTGTTTCTGATCTTTAGAATAAATCTTAATGAACATATTCATGTATAAATATACATTTGCATATCCTCACGAATATATATGCATGTTTACAAATGTGCACAAATTGTCTGTGTTTTTCCATAAAAACAGAGCACCTAGAACACACAAGCAGGCTTAACAACTGCACTTATTCTTAGCATTGCTTTATACCTTCCATCATAAAAATCCTCATTCATTTTGTTTTGACTTGTCCATAACCTCCCTTTTGCTGCTTTGCCACAGCTTATCAAAACAATTAAAAGCATGAGACAGGAGTTCTTCAGTTGAGCTGTTCTATGCAAAGTTGAAAACATGAACTTTAAATTTGGCCTAGGATGGCTTTTGCATCACATTGGAGGGTTTGTGACCTTTTGGGTCATCATTTTAAAGACAAACTAACTTCCTGAGTTTGGTCAAATTACAAGCCGTATAAAAATTGTGATTTACATAAACTCAGGAGAGAATTTGTGGTAGGTGATCCTCCACAGAGTCATCTCAGAGCTGACAGGTTTCAGCATATCCTGAGGATGTGAGGCTTTGGGCTGCTGTGGATCATGGTGGATTTTGGTGTATGCTCATCAGAACCAAACATACAGGCACTGTCCCAGTTAGCTCCTTATTACCTCTGTTTCTGGGCTTAGGCTGCTCGGAAGTGAATGTTGCCTAAACATAATACAAGAGAGACTTAAAACTGACCCATAGGAAAATATTTTGTGACAAGAAACCAGCAAAGAGTGGGAAACTAGGGCTAAGAATTGAGATAGAAGTTGACTGCAACTGACTGAAATAATAATTTATTACATAATTTTGCAGGTTTAAATAGAGAAGTAGCTTTTCTTTGCATCAGTGTGAGGGAGACTCAGAATTTGCAAACATCCATGATCTTGAAAATGTATCCAATTGTATAACTCTGTGCCCTGGAGCATAACACCAGTAATTTGGATAGGCAACAACACAGGTAGATTATTTTTCTCAAAAGTAAGCAAACAAACAAACAAAAACCCACAAAAAACTCCACAAATCTGGCAAATAACCATAATTTAGCTGTGACTGATAGCAGGTTTCTGAACTGAAGGGTTAAACTGCAAGTATCTCTGTAAAAGTTACAAGAAAATCACTAAACCTAATGGGGTCTCAGGTTTGTTTGGGATACAGAGGTGCTGTATGAGTGATTGCTTATTAATAATCATTGTATAAGTAATAAATTGCTATTACACTGCTCTTTGAAAAAAATATATTTATTTCCTTTTTTTTTCTCTTCTAGGAGTTACTGATATTTTTACAGAATTTGCCCACAGAACGATGGGGAAATGAAGACATCAGTGTACTCCTAGCAGAGGCATACAGACTGAAATTTGCATTTGCAGATGCCCCCAATCATTACAAGAAATGAATATAAAAAGAGAGAAATCATTAGATCCATCATGTTCTGCTGTATTAAGGCATCTGTTGTTCTGGTTGTGCTTTCAGCATATTACTCTTTCGTTTGAAGTAAGATGACCATTAAAATTCTGTTAGAATTTGCAGAACGAGAACAGAATACCAAAGAAATGGACAAAGCAGGATATCGAGCACTGAATGCACTTAAAAGTGAATTTTTTTGCTCAGCATTAAAAATGAGTTCAGAAGTCTTATCTATCACATAATTTCCTTCTTTTTTATTCTTCTCTAAATAGGAGAATTGCAGTCTGTGTAATTTATGTTGAGCAATTTTTCTGTGTACCTGAGACTTAAAAATACTTGTGGAATGATTTTGTCATTACTTCAGTGTCACCTACCATGATTTTATCAGCCAGTTTTGGTCAGTAAAAGTTACTTATTTTGTGTAGAAGAAGAGAACTTTTCATGGTCATAAAGACCATATGAGACAGCAAGGCCTGTGTTTTGAGGTCTGCTTAGAACTCAGAAGACACTGATATTAGCACACCATGTGTTGTTTTTTCCATGGAATTAGGTTAGAATACTTCAATAATATAAGAATATAGAAGCATGCAATGGAAATTGGTGGAATTTTTCTAAACAGTACTCAGTCTTCAATGATGCTATAGAAGCTTTTTAGCCATACAAAGAAGTTACTTAAAGCTAAAGACACATCTATAACAATAAAATAAATCCCTCTCAATACATTTTGGAGTGTTTTAAAATATTGAATTAAATAGAAAGCATGGTCTTGTCAAAGTAATTTATGTTTTTCTTTCAAGCCTTTCAATTTTTCAGCATGAAAGTTCACTTTTAAGAAATGTATTAAAAAGCTTGGTTTACAAAGTAAGATATATTTTTATCTCAGTTGTTGCCTTATTCTCCATTTCTAGCATGTTAGAAAAGGAAAATTAATATATCTTTCCAAAGCTTTTTTGTTAAATAATTTAATACCTTGTTTTCCTGATTATTCAAAGAAAGCGAGAAGCTATTTCCCAGTAACAATAACAGTAACTAATACTGAGATAACTTGTGGATCATTAGCAGAATAAAAATCCTCTATGAGTTTATAGACTAAAATTAATGTTTCTTCATATAACCATGGGATACTGAATAGTTTCTTAAAATGTACATAATTTCAGTGCACTGGTTTTTTTCAAGAAATATTTTCTGGTAAGAATTCTGATTTTACTCTGTTGGCTGTAAATAACTCATATTAATTTGTGCCTACTATACACATACTGGTTATTAATGGTGAGAGGTGCAATAAGCAATATACTAGAATTTCAGACTTATTCCTCAGTTTGGTTCTTGAGTTGCACAGTGTTGCACAAAAATGTAGTGCACTTTTAAGTTTGGGAAATAAAAAGCCTTCAAGAGATTTTCTCTTACGACTTTTTATTGGAAGATTATTTTCAACTTCTTAAAAATATGTAGACACATATTTTGAAGAAAGCTTTCTAAATGTTTTAGTTACATTACTTGCTTTAGGGGCCTTAGTTCTTGACACTGACTTTATAAAAATTAGGTGTTTCAGGGTAAATAAAGTAAAATACATTTTTACTAATGGGATTATGAGACCTATATTTTAAAAATACATGAAATTTTTGTTAGAAGTGAAAAAATTAATTCTTTCAGAAGCAAGCACATTTGGTGACTAGGATGCATTTCTTTTCCTTTGGTGTTAGCTGGGAATTTTAGTTGCAATGGATAGTAAGTCAGGCCTCCATTTGCACCTGGAGCATGTAGTGGATCTGTGCTTCTTAAATGTCTGTATACTGTTTTCTGTAACTTCAGTTCATGGTCTAATGTATGAAAATTTATCTTTATGTTTACAAAGAATGTCATATTGTGCCTAACAGTATCTACCAATAACAGAATAAAAGAAACATGAAAATTATGACCATTTGCTTTCAACTTAGTATCTACAATCATTTGTTAATAGAACTGCATATTATTATAATGAGAGAAGACACACAGCACTAAATGTTGTAAGGATTTTCTATAATTAACCTTTTTCTATTAAGACGTTATTTAGGTAGTTACATGTAACATGGAAAGTTGACCCAAAGTTGTCTGCTGTGTCAGATGCTCCTGCATAACGTTTTTGGGACTGGATATATAAAATTTCCTACATCGAGTCCACATAATTTGTCTGCCATGTCTTCCAAATTCAACAGGTACCTCTTACTTCCCTTGGAAGAAATTATTGCCATTAGAGGTCACATTTACTATTGTGTCTGTGTCAGAAGTTGAATATTGTACTTGAGCACATTGCTTTTTAAGGATAGTGGGACATTTCCTAATATAATGGCAATGTTTATTTATGTAGATATAGACTTTTCTGGAAAACATGATATAGATATATAAATAACATTTATATATCTATATAAGTAGGAGTAGTTTTCAGTAAATAGAAGGCCAACATTTGTGTAAAATTTCAAATTTTTATTAAAAAACCCACACCTTACACTTAACAATTTTGCATCTCAGGAAAAATATCATTCCAAACAAAATACTGCATAGAAAAGGAAATAACATTATCATTATTACATCCAAGGTACTTAGGTTTTTCCAAAATCAAGATTCTGAATATTGTAAAATTCCTTTGTAATATATATTTTCTTATGAAGGAGGCATCTTGACACATCACTAGTGAAACCAGGCAGTAATTTCCTATAACTCCTGTGAAATATTGAAATTGCAGTGTCTAAAATGCGTGTTAAATAATTTCTGTAATAAAAATTTAAACTAGAATGTACAATATAAAAAGATTTATGACTAAAGAATTTGAAAAATGTAAATAGTAAATCAGTTAACTGTGTAAATACAGTACATGGAGTAGGATAGAAATGTAAGCTGAAATCTTATGTAACTCTGTAATATGTTATAAGAAATTAGTTGCATTCTTCTTTGATGCAGTTCCTTATGGAAACGCCTGTTAATTTGTTTTTAACTTCAGAGCTACAGAATAGAAGTATCTGAAGTTCCATTCTATGCTTCTGGCAAATACTACCACTGAGGCACTGGTTAAAACTGTAAAACTGATGGAAGATGAGGAAATAAACATATATTTATGAAATGCTATATGGAGTGGAAAGCTTTTGTTTATTGCTTTCAACAAGCACATTGTATACTACATCAAAGCACGGCTTTGGTGTGTTTTTGTTTTACAGTCTTAAAAGCCTTTATCACAAGAGTAAATGCATTAACAGAAGCTCAGTTCTCAGTTACATTTTTAAAATTCTGTGCCTGTGTGTCTTGTACGTTTTGCAAGTCAATAATACAAGCAATTTCCAAGGGTATGTCTCTGCAACTACCATGTTTGAACAGAGTACTGAGCATTTTCTACAAAAAGCAGATGAAGATAAATTTGACACCATAGCAGAATTAAACTGAAAAGAAGGTGGAGCAAATCAGGGAAAAATAAACAGAAGAGGTACAGAATTCTATACAGCTCTGGAGATGCAGGAGAAGAGGAATCTTCAGCTCAAAGGGGGTCAATAAAATATAGAAATGTAGATCATTTAAGTAAATTAACAATCGGGGAGAGATGTCCTGTATATACAGGAAGCTTAAATCCCTTATGTTAAGGAAGTTAGTGGGAGAATTCCAATAATCCAGTACGTCTGGTGAGAAAATGGAACTGCAAGGAAAACGGAAGGCAAAGGTAATAATTTTAAAACTCCACTCAGCATTCAGAGGAAAAAAAGACATAGGGATGCAGCAAGGCAATCTTTGTGTTACGTGCTTGAGTGATGATGAATTGTAATCATGCTGGCTTCTCACCTTGGATGAAATTTGTGTTTCTTCATCTGCAATAATCTGAACATCCTGCATAAAATCAGCAATGGGAGATCTTTCAAATTGTTTTTTCAAAAGCAGAAGAGATGAAGGAGGAGTAAAGGCCCAAGGTCTGACAAGGTACATGCTGGCAGACAAAGCTGGAAGCTGTTTGTTGATTTTCTTGTACAAAAGCAGTTCTGGATAACTGATATCCTGGGCAAATGGAGGACTTTCCATGGATATAAATGTGAAGTACAACAGACAGAACTGGATCTGCACTTCAGGTCACTTCCTTTTTGAAAACAGACTGGAGGAGTAAGGTCAGTGCTCTGTAGCACATTAAATTCTGTCGAGATGGGAAGAGGAGATGAGGTGGCTCTCAATCCAGTGATCACTCAGGCAGGTTCCTGTGCCATGAGAGAGAACTGCAGCTCAAATGCTTTTTATCACTGTATGATGGAACATGAAGTTCCTGAGCAATTTAATTCCAGATCATTTGCATTTTTACAAGTTAAAGCTAAAATCTTACATTCCATCTAATTTCTTAAGCTTATTGTAGCTGAGGCAGGACTGGAGAAAACAATTAAATTGCAGTGGCACCATATCAAAGAACCTTTTAACACTTCAAAGTCTTCTGTATGTAACCCACATTTGAGTCAACACGTGTGCCAGAAGTGAGAGTCTGGGAGAGATGTGATACTCCAGAAAGCCTGTCAGAGGCGGGTGCTCTGAAACCTTGGCATTTTTTGGCCACAAGAATTTCCTACAAGCTTCCAAAAGAGAATTAATGTGCACAGTGAGTAAAGCATAGTTGTTTGGACTTCTATGTTTGTTTTTGTGATCAAGCTTCCACATCAGAGAAAGTTAAAGTGAGCAATTGAAACCAGTGTGTACAGAGATGCTTGGAAACTATGCTGGAGGCACAGGCTTGAAAGTCTGAACTACAGTACAGGTATTCATTTTGTTCCTAAGACAGAATCATCTAGAAATGTAAGTCAGAAATGGCCAGAATTTCTAGCAGAAGTCTACTGCAATGTCTGTTAGTCTGCCTTTGTTTTCAGATTGATGAAGATTTAGTATACATATTTCTCTGATTTTCTTGTTACACATCATTCTGAACTGAGATTTCACTTCCGTGAGATCTGGATTTGAGGATTCAGTCCACTTTACTCCAGGAATTTCTCACCCAACCATCACTTACCTGTGCCTACTCTGAGATCCTTCTCATGGGAAGAAGAACATTCTGAATTTGGGAGTGATAGAATTAAAAAACAAAACTCAAACCCAGGGAAAGTAGAGGAGTTTTAGTGTAATTAGTTTCTGATTTCCATAAAGGAGAAAATGCACTTCTTGGCATATTTGGACAGCTTGATCCTCAGACTCAGGATGCAGTCTCTCACACAGAGCTTTTTGAAATTCAGCTTATGTATTTTCATATATTTCCATCTTCCTCCAGAAAAGATCTGAGATTTCCAGTGAACAGTTCCTGCTACCAGCCCATTCGATCAATTCCGTTCACTCTCAGCAGCAGCAGAAATAAAAAATTCGTAGCTGTCATGACAGCTCACAGGAGGTAACTAGATACCCAGACTTATCAATTGCTAGATGACTATCTCACTCACAAGACGTCATTCAAACAGCTAAAACGACTCAACAGACTTGGTAATTTTTCATTGCTTTTGGTCTAAAAATAAGTCTGTAACTTCAGCTCGAAGCTGTGCTTGTAGAAGTACTTTTAGACTGTGGTTAACAATAAGCTATATATCTGGAGAAAGAAATTTAGCCCTGTACCTACCTGATCAAGAAAAATTTTTTCCTAAGACATCAAGTATTTGCTGCAACTGTATAGAGTAAATTACCTCATGCAAACAAATAATATTTATGCAAGTAATTATCACCCCAGTCAGAGTATGTCAGAAATGGAGACATCTGTATCTGAGCTGTGCTCACACTCCTTTTGTAGTTGATGGAGAGAAACAGGTCCTTCCAGGTGCCAGTGCCCCTGCCTCTGAGTAACCCCTGAACTGTGCCAACTGCCAGAACCAAGTTTAGGTGCCCCCAACACAAGGACATGGAACTTCTGGAGCAAGTCCAGAGGAGGCCACAAGGTTTATAAGGGGACTGGAGCACCTCGCCTATGAAGACAACTGAGAGAGGTGGGACTGTTCATCCTTGAGAAGCAAAGGCTGCATGGAGGCCTCATAGCAACCTTCCAGTATCTGAAGAGAGGAAGCTGGAGAGGGACTCTTCATCACGAACTGTAGTGATAGGAGAAGGAGTAATAAGTTCAAACTGAAAGAGGGGAAATTTAGGTTAGATATATAGAAGAAATTCTTTACTGTGGGGATGGTCAGGCATGGAACAGTTTGCCCAAAGAAGCTGTGAAGACCCCCTCCCTGGAGGTGTCTAAAGCCAGGTTGGATGGGGCATTGAGCAACCTGGTCTAATGGAAAGTGTCACTGCTCATGGCGGGGGGCTTGGAACTAGATGATCCTCTTGGGCACATGGTATGACTCTTGGGGATGATCCTATGCAGGGCTAAGGGTTGGACTTGATGATCCTTGTGGGTCCCTTCCAACTTTGCATATTCTGTGTTCCCAAACCATTCTATGACTCTAAGTGAGTGACACAAAAAGTTTCCCTGTCTCTCTACTGGTACTAAAGAGCCCAGGGCACAAGCCCTCTCAGCATTGAGGGCTCCATCTCAGCATTGCCAGTTTCATGCTTTGAAGGGGCTTTTGCAATTGCAATTAGAAACAGCAATTCTGTATATAAATTAGAAAGAATCACAAACACAGATGCATTTTTAGAATGCACACTTGAATTTCAAATCTTATATTCATTCACATGGCTCAAATAAACTATAATCTGCAGGACACATTGACTTGTTTATTGCAGCTACTGTACTGTGACATCAACCTAAGGTAAGCTTCAGCTCCAGCTAGATAGTGGTTCAGCTCATTAGCTTGCTGTTTATATTTGCTCTCTTTCCTGCTGTGAATAAACTACAGCCCTGTAGCACAGCCAGAGATAAAACTTAGTATCCCTGCATGCAAATTGAAATGAGTGGAAAAGGAAATGTTGACAAATTACTTCATTTTAAAATGGAATCTTTGCACTAGGATCTTCTTTCTAACACTTGTTATGTCACTAAACGTTATAGGCTGCTAAGCAAAATTTATAGGACACAAATTCCCATTCTGTCTAACCAAAAGTAATAGTAATGGTTGGGTTTACTCTTCCTATTTAAGTAGCATCCAAACGATATAATCTGTTTTCCCAACAGCGAGGAAGATAAAGATCCTACCTCACAGAATGGACTGTGCAGAGCACTACAGGGAGTGTTGGCTGGGATGATGATACCTGACAGGGAGTGGGGACCTGAGAAATGTTCAGAGGAGGCCCTGCTTATCTGACCAGATTCCCAATCCACAAATTAGTGTGAAACTACATTCATATTTCTCTGGAACAGAGAAACAGTATGTCCACAAAAAAACCAAAAAAACCAAAACAAACAAACAAACAAAAAGCCTGATTCTATTCTGACCTAATGTGTTTTTCAATTCAAAAAAACAAACAAAAAACCAGCCCCCCCAAATTAGTAGCCCACCACGAATGTGTTATCAATCCATGGAATAAACAAAGTAACTTCATTGCTGTGAAGCTAAACTGGTTTTTGAAGTACACAGATATCAAGCAACTGCCCTAGCAATTGAAAATTCAGAGGCTATTCCTGAAATTTAGCATGAATCCAACATCTATCTGAAGAGTACTTGATAGGAGGTGCCATATAGTGTTTGCATATCAGAGATTAGACTAGTTCTCAAAGTTTTTTAAACCTTACATTGGCTTTTATGAATGTGGTCATATTGTTTTACCATGTCAGGAGAAAAGGCAAACTTTGGTACACAGGGCTTCAGAAATGGCAGGTTTTCATGTTGTCCTCTCTTTACCTAGACCAATTTCTGTATCAGAGCCCAATTAGCCCACTTTAATCCTTGTCCCTCAACTAAATTAATAACATCAATCTTTTGGTTTGCTATTTGCATAAACTTAGAGTACTTTTTACCACATTCTTGTGAAGTATTGATGTAGTAAGTTTCTGTAGGACAGCAGTGGTAGTCTCTTAATTTCAAATTATCAAGTAGATCTAGGAGAAAATATATCAAGTTGTATTGAGCAGGAACATTGTGAAGATGTGTCTTTTCATTCTGAATTATTGCTTTCAGTTCCTTAGACTGCTTTGGGCTCTTTATATAGATTGTCTTTAACAGGCAGTGCAAACCCAACTTTCATCTAACTTAGATACCAGAATTGGTTGGAGGAAAATGATGGTTAGAGGGAATAGGTGCTGTCATTGGTAGCATACTGTGGAACTCATCCAAGGTACCTAGAGATGATATCTATGGATTAATACAGCTACAATAAATAGAAGTTTGGTTTCAAACAGCATAATACTGGCATGCTGCATACCAGCATGTGTCTTGGACAATGTCTTAGAGACTAATAAATACTACAAGCTATGTTTTAAACTCAGTTCAAAAAATAACTCTGGGAAAACAATTGTGTACTCCTGGATACTTTGACAAATACAATTTTGGTCCCTTCCTATTGTGTCATATTATTTGATAACTTTATAGTGTGTACAGTAAATATTTTTGAGAATTTAGTAATAGTACAAATGTCAATCTCCACTTTTATACGGTCATCTTTATAAGCTTTTTTTCCTCTGGCTTTTAAGGCATACTAACAGGAGCTACCAAATGAGATAGTGATACAGCATCTTCTGGTTTATTGAAAAGGAAGTGATTTGAACTTCAGAAGTAATTGGTAGTTTTCCTTCTTGGTTAGCCTGAGTGAAAGGAAGTGTAATTTCAGGATCTGAAACTAGGTTCCAGCAACAAGATTCTTTTTTATTAAAGGAAAGAAACAAATTGGGGTAAAAAAACCAACAACAAACCTGATAGATCTGAGGCAGCCCACAGCATAAAAGCTGCCAGTGCCTGAATGGAGACTAAGTGTTGCTTGTGTTTAAAGTGCAAATTAATTTTCTCTCTAGAGAAATGAAGTAGCTCAAAGCTATGAAAATCTCATATGTGAACAAGGACTATTAAAGAAACTGCCAGTTAAGACAACTGATGGAACAAATGCAGCAGAGGAAAAAGATTGAAATTTATGGTGACTAGGCAAAATAGATCAATGCAAACAAAATACATCTAGAATTTCCTTACCTACAATAGGAGATGAAGAGAAATAGCCTGAAAACTAACCAAAGACAGAAATACTTTTTTTTTTGTAGAAGATAAAAAAGGGAAAAGAAGAGACAAAAATTAATCTGTCTAAATAATCCATTGAAAGGAAAGCAGTCCAATGCCAAATAAAGATACCAACAATTTGATTGCCTTGGATAGTAGTAGAAAGAAGGAGGGAAGGCAAAGCATATTTTTGATGCAGCTATGTTGTCACCCAAAGAGGTATTATTCACAATACCCAAATTTAAACAGCTAGCTTACTGCCTACATTACTCAGAGGATCTCTTTAAGCTGCTCTCAGAGACCATGAAAAGACAGAGACAGCCTCCAGCCTATGTCTTGCTCCCAGTTACTGGGAAAGAGACACACCAAGAACTGAGATGGACTGTCAGCGACAAAAATTTTGCAATAGGAATACCTCCCCTTCCCACTCCATGGCATTGCTGAGGGATAATATAAAGAAATAGCTGACATAACTCTTCTGCTGTTTGAATTAGAATTATCTTCAGGACCTTTTCCTTGTCAACAAAGATGCTGTCTTGGCCAGTTAGAGATTCCTGTATTACAGCTCTGTCATATGGGCACCTTGTAATTTACTAGTATGCGCTCTTAATTTCAGAAGAAACGCAGAAAACTCCTGAAAAACACAGTAATTTTTATTGTTAGACACAGATACTGATGGCCACCATTTTGATTCAATGTTTTGTGATGAATTGATGCAGCAATGATGGTGTGAGAATTAAAGTAAGTAAAAATAAAAGATTTTGCAATGATTCCAGCTAAATTCAGGTGCTTCCCTAAAATTAAAATATGAACATCTGGTGCTCCACTTCTTCAAAGAAGTTTATGCAAAGTGATTGTTATCTTGAAACATTTCCTCCTTTATCTTGCTCTATTTGACAGGAATTGTACTGATATTATGAAAGGTGGATGTACGTAAAAATCTTATCAGCCCATTCCTGGGAATAGCAAAAGCTCTTGGGGAGTGTATTCATTTGTTTCTTCTGACTCGGGTTCCCTGCATAAGTAGAAAAACAGGTTGGGGGGCCACCCAGCCTCTCTATTTTTACTGTTGTTTTTCAAGTCTAAGCCTCTTCATTTCTTTCAAATTAAAAATTACGAATACATTCTGGAAGATTGAAAGAGTTTTGACAGAGACAAATTTTTGTTTTTTAAAAAAAGAGAATCTCCAAGTCTCTAGAGAGGTGCCCTGATGTCCAGTGCTGTGGCTCTGCAAACACTTCAGAGCTGGTACACGGGGGGGCGCATCTACCCTACAATTGCAGAGCCTGAGCTGCACTCAGCGTTCTTCGACTCAGCAGTAACCCTTTACTTCTGAGCATACAGAAGCTAAGACTGTAACAATCAAGTCTGTAGTTAGAATATAAAAATAGTAAAAATAGCTGCCATCCAAAAGTCTATGCCAGACAGAGATAGTTACATTACAAGCCAGGCTTCAGAAATTACTTGCTTCCCTTCAGTCAGGGCAATCAAAAGAAATTTGCTTAACCAGCTATGATGCTGCCTTCAGAACCAGGAAAATACAGTACTTGGTTTCTGTGGCCGTTTGGAGGCTGGTCATGTCTGACAGGGCACATCTGCAGGGGAGCAAATCTGACAGAATGTGGCCTTTATTGTACATCATGCTATGCTTTGGCATATGGACTGAAACTACAGGGAAATAGCATACTGAAAACATCAGCCCTATGTTAAAATTAGTGAAATACCAGCAGCAGTAAGACCAGAATCACGTATTTCTGCATGCTAGTATTTTGTCTCATTAAAGTTGTATATTACAGGCTGTCCCAGTCAGAATTAGGGGCCTCTGTGTGAGGTATTTGACAATCACTTTGCCTTGAGCAAACAAAGCTGGGAAAACAACAAAGACTGGGATTTAAAAATCCCAGCCTAAAGCAACAAACAGCACAAAGCAGTCTCATAGCTTGTTGTAAATGCCTCTGATCATGGGATTTATCGCTCTCCCACCTGTACTCTTCTAATCTAGCTACTTACCCTCTGCAAGCTCATTCAGAGAATGACTATCTGAATGCTTCAGCTGTTCACCTTGAGTTATACCACGGGGCCAGATTTTGTCTCTGCAACTTGGTTCAATATTGAAACGGAAGGAGACAAAAAGAGCACGTGCATCGTGTAGGGATGAATCCCAATTAAAGCTTCTAGGGTTTCTTGGTTACAAGGACAGGTATTGGCCAATGGTATCATGAAGGAGAAAAGCAAAGTCACACTCCTGCCTGATTTTTTGCACAAGGCAACACTGTCACCCTGCTGCAGTGGGGAGACCATACCAAAGTCCTTACACAGACATGCCCGACCTCTGAAAGTTAACTACTGTGCTTGTACACATTTTTGAGTTTGAATTTGCTTGTCCTTAGGCAAGACAATCATTCCCCCCTTCTTCCCCCCAGCAAAAATTCCCAAGCAGTTCTCTCCCTGCCTCTGAAATCCAGGGTGCTGCATCTGAACCTGCATCTGGAGCTGCATTATTGTATATCAGCACAATGTGGTCTAGTACTTGGGCATTGGTCCTGGCAATTGTGACTCTGCTTCTCCTAATAAACCAAAGCAATCAATGAAAATGGCAGAAAAGCATGCAAAACCTCCTGAAACAAACGGACAGAGGAAGAGATACCAGATACCAGTAAGACCCCAGTAAGGCCCCAGACATGTTAAAATTTCCAAACTAACTGTTTCCTTAATGGGATAATGCTTCTGAAGCCTGCTTTTTGGAAATGCAGTGGCCTGGAAATGGGAACAAATAAAACAACAAAAGGACAACTAGCATAGCTGAAAGAGGGGAGCATTTGATGGAAATAATTTAATCACCAAACTAATTCCTTATATGTTAAGTAGGGAATGCTGGGTTGGCAATGCAATGGAGCATGTTAAATCTTAACAGCTAACAATGTAGTTAACTGCTCTCTGGTGTAGCAACACATATCATCTGGGATGAAGCAAGTCCTCTTGTTCTGTTTTTCTTCTAAAATTATTAAAATGGCTAGACCCAGTAACAACAGCTGTTTGGTTGTTGGTTTTGAGGCCAGGATTATTCTGTATGTATGACACACTACCTTCATATTTTCTTTCTTACCATATTTTCCTTCTTATCATATTTTCCTTTCTTATCAAGTTACCCTGTGTGCTGTGTATTTGATACCAGCTCTACCATAATAACTCTGATCTAAAAGCTGACAGCAGGCCCTTTGTGAAGTCCTACACATTGCCACTGAACTTAATTGCCCAACACTATAATATGCTATTAAGATGAAGTTTAAGACACTCAGATGAAATACCATCCCTTGCAAAAATTCCTCTGGTCATAACTTATCACCAAGTCCTCTTCCTCTACTGTAGTTTATCCTGGCCTAAAATCTTTACCATCTAACCATCATTATATGGCATTATATGCCATGTAATTCAGACCAGTTCTTCCAGAAAATCAGGAAACATTGCTATATAATGCAGTAAAATATAATCTGCCCTAATAGAATTTTTAAGCAATGAGTATAGCATCCAATGCAAAAAAGGCAGTAGGACAACAAAATAGTGGAAATCTATGTTGCTCATTGACTGGCACAGTCTATAGGCAGACAAGTTAATGTTACCTGGGATTTTTGAGCCATGGCCCTTCCTAGTGTTAGTTCTTCTGTGCTTTTACATGTTTTCCATAGATATTTTTTCAAAAGATTCACTTTGAATTTGTGTATAGCACTTAATCTTTGAGAAATATACAGTTAAAATTGAGCTAGGAAGTACAGCTGTGGCTGTTCCTCCCAGATAAGGGATAGGAGTATTCATCTTCTTGTTTGTGGCAGAAGGACAGTCTGAGACCAGCGAGTGTTAAACTATATCAACATTGTCAGGCAGACTTTGAGGGTACTAAGCAGTATCACAAGTCTGGACAAAGTGGGTCAGCAAAATGACCTGCTGGATTAATACAAGGAGTTTAAGAGATGAGAAATGTAACCATCAAATATGTAGCTAATCAGGCTCATGAGATATAAGGAGTCCAAAGAGTCAAGAGTAAATAGTCCATAAATAATAAGATGCCATGCTTCAGGGTTAAGAATGTTGCTGATATAATATGATGTGATTTAACTGCCTGTGTTTTCTGTTAACAGATCCTCTCCAGCACAGTCTGATCATCATTTAGGTTTTCATGTCTCTGCCAAATGATGCAAATACTGTGTGTATGGAGAAATGCACTGGAATCTGTAATACAAGCAGAAAGAAGATCTATACCAAAAGGTAAGGTGAATAACAAAAATGCAAGATACAATCAAACTTTAATGGAGTGGTTTTTTTCCTTTAATTTATTAATATATTTTTTCAGCTTTGATGTAGCAAATCACTTTCAAATGCAGGATGAATCTTGAAAGCTGTGGCTCTGTCAGAGCTGATGCTGTTCACTAATGATTTGCCACTACTGTCTGCTGGGGAGTACTCTCATTAAACCTGCAAGCCCTCTTTCCATCAGTAAAGCAACCTGAGGAAGAGGAACCACAAAACATCTTAGTATATAAGAAAAGGTCTCTCTCTCTATTAGCCAGAAGGAGTAAAATTGTATCTATTGGGTTGCAAAGAACTTGTGATATTTTCTGAGCGGCACCAAAGTGTCCTTCCAGAGCAGCTAATGGTAATCTAGGGCTCGGTAACTGTAACCTGCACCTTCCCTGTGGACCAAGGCCGCACATTCTCCATCTCCACTCTTGCATTAGCCTTGGCATCTTTCTGACTTCACTTGGATCCCATTCAGGGAACTTACCTGGCTGAAATCTAATAATTAAATTTCATGGTAAGTTTTGAGTTTTTCCAGCTCTGTGAAGCACTACCCTATGCAAACAAATAAGTGCCTGTGTGCTAAAGTCACAGAGGAGAAGGATATAAAAAGCTGGAAATGGGCAGGATAGTGGGACCAGAGCAACCTTGATTTAGATTATCTTAAAACACATGCTGAGATGCCTTTCCTGAGGGCTCTGAGTGGGAGAGAACACAGAAGTCCCATCTTCTGCCAGCTGCTATCTAACCTATGCTCACATTTTGAGCATGTGTTCAGGCCTTTCTTTTTCCTCTGCTGCTTTGTCCACACTGCTAAAAGAAGAGTTCTTTCTTCTAGGCAGGCTGTCTGTATCTGCTTGGTGTTTGCCACTGGTCAGAAGAGAAGCAAAGCAGTGCTGCTGTTCTGTTGGACCCATGGATATGGTATGTGAGCAATGAGGGTGTCAGAAATTATATAACTCCTATTTTTTTAACAGTTTCAAGTAACCTTTTAATTGATTATTTTAGATGGTCTTGGGTTTGTCTAATTTTTCTAGTGGGTGGCTGCATTTCTCTTCAAAGCCTTTTTGCTATTGATTTCATCTTTATGCTGGACTATACCTGATAAGCTTCAATAAACAAAGCCTGAAGTAGTTGAAGATTGGATATCTGGGATCTTAAAATTTACATGTTGAAAGTAACCAGAAGATGCAGAGAAGATTAACAAAGACATTACCCCAGAAAGTTGGAGAAGAGGAAGAATGATATGAGAACCAAAGAATATGGAGGAAGAATGATATGAGAACCAAAGAATATGGACCAAATTAGGAATAAGGACAAGAGATCAATAACCAATAGAAGATAGCATACCA
>JAWWLZ010000042.1:15037699-15114674 GCA_035041345.1 Poliocrania exsul
TCTTAAAATTTACATGTTGAAAGTAACCAGAAGATGCAGAGAAGATTAACAAAGACATTACCCCAGAAAGTTGGAGATTCTCTGAGGAAGAAGGATATGAGAACCAAAGAATATGGACCAAATTAGGAATAAGGACAAGAGATCAATAACCAATAGAAGATAGCATACCAATTAATGAAGAGAACTGTGTAACTTGAAACCAGCAAACCTTAATTCCTTTGTTTGCTAAAAAAGTATAAATATGTGAAAAGTCTTGAAAGCGATATACATAGATGGAATGATTTGCTATGAATCCTGGTCAGAATAGAGTAATGCCTTTCTCACCAACACTTAAAAGGTAGTGTTGGAGGGTTTCATTTATTTGAGACAATTTTCTGTGACTGCCCTGTCCCTGCAACAGACAACAAAGTTAGTCAATATTCCCAGTGTTTATTAACCAAACTCTAATTTACAGAAAGAAATATGTTCATCTTCTCTTGATGAAAATCATCAGATTTGCACAAGAGTATGGCTCAGAATATGCACAAGAGTGCAGCACAGAATATGCACAAGGTACTTCAAGGATGCTCATCTCCCTTCAGCCCTGCTCTTCCTGATTGTTAGAGTGATCTTTCTCTGCCTGCAGGCTGTGCCCCCCACTTTACTTCTCCAGGAAAATCTTTGCATACTTTCTCTTTTTACTTATATGTAAATGTTTTTTTTTCTTTATACTTTAAAAATATGTTCTAAACAAATCCTTTTTTTTTTTTTTTAAGTCTTGGATTCTGTGCTCGTTTAATCAGAATCTCTTACATAAAATGTTCCCCAGAAATCAGTCTCCTCTCTTTGCTTTGCATATCTTGTATTAAAAATCCTATTTAAAAATTCACACCATAATTCTTACTCCTTGCTTCCAGAGCCAGTGGATAAATCCTGCCACAGAGATGGACTCTGTTATATGACAGCACATTCATTATGTATAATTACAAAGCACAAGTTGTTATTCAATGTTGTTAGCTTGGCTTCCCTGGAATTCCGGAACACATCTGTACACAATTTATAGTTGCTTATAACATATGCTAGCACACAGTGTGTGAACAGATAGAATTTAAACTCAGATCCTTCATGGGGCTCTTTACGAATCACAGCTGCTGCCAGTATTGCTTGGTCTTGGAAAATAGGAACAGAGGAATTCAACTCAAGGCAAAATGTAGATGGGGAAGATGAGGCATGAATGCCAAGGCTCAAGGAAGGGTGCAGAGATTTAGCTGCCTCTAAAGTAACTTCTGTTTTCCTGCAGATAGGGATATGGAGACCTGTGAGTAGCTTTTTCTGAATGTTCAAATATTTTATTTATTTATTTTTTTAAGATTAATGATTGCCTGACAAAACAGGAAATAAACTTTCAGAGTGCAAGAGAAGGCAGTAATTGTGATGTAAGTTAAAATTGCAGTGCCCATATTGGATTGACATGGAGCTTCTCAGAATGTGTTCAGGGGTCTTGTATTAACATTAAACAGCTGTTGAAATCTTGTCTTTAATAATGCACAATGTTATTACTCTGAAGAGTACTAGCACTGACATCTCTAAGCTCATATTAGAAGAAGAGCAGACTACTTTAATTGTATTATTCACTATTCCGTATGTCAGCACTGCCACTTCAGCTTTCAGGCTCTGGAGAGTGACTACATTTACTGCTGTGCCTTACACTCTGCAGTAAAAACTTCCAGGCAACAGACAATGCTATTTAAAAAGTAACCCTTCAGTTCTTCTAAATTTAATGAATTAAAGTACATTATTTCATCTCAACACACTATATATATTTTTTTTCAGTGGCAAACAATGCTGGTGTTACTCTACCTTGTGAAAACCAAACCCCATAATCTCCCAGCCTGCATGACTGAAAGTCTTTCTTCTCTCAACTGCTTCAGACAGCTTAGCTACAGATTTGCTTCCATGCCTTGAGTAAGCTGCATATCTTACACTCATGTGTGGTCCAAAAGGTGCTTCCTAGAAAACCCAACCTGTGAGTGGCTGCTTTGAGTCCAGAAAATTTAACTGCCATCCTGCTATCATATTTTTGATATTTCGAAAACCTGTATTCAGAACTGTGACAAAAGCCTCAAGTGAAAATGTTAAAAATGTGCCAGTGAAATATTACAATGTTTCATTCGAGTGATCTGAAAGCACATGGCTTTCAAATCGAAGTGTTACTGGTTACCTAAAAAGCTCCAGTTGATTGTGCTCAAAGTGAACCTTTAAATTCAAGCTTTTAGGAGGGAGGCTGATGCAAGGATCCCAAATTCATTGCCCTCTCAGAAGTGGTTAACATCCTGTCTAGACTGGTCATTGGTAATAAACCACATATATCAGTCTAGTTGTGACATCCTTTTAAATATGATTGACAAGGAGGATGTATATGTAGAACTTTAAATTTACATGTGAAAAAGTTAATTCCTGCCTTTGCATAACATCCCTGGACAAGTCCTTAGGGTAAGTTAATACTCTAAGTTTTTCCTGGGTGTGGTTGGTCCTGGTCAGCAATGGCCAGTTGCAAGTGGCTTCTCCTGGGCACAGTGGTTGTAACAGGCAATGGCTTTGTGCGAGAGAGGTAGAGGTATTTGTGCTTGAGGTAATAAAGAAAAAATCAGGGAGAGTTCTGAATTTCAGTTATACCCAGAGGTGGATCTGGGTTGTAAAAGAAACTAGGATGCCCTCCATCCCCATCCTCTTCCAAGAGTACAAATGGAGGACATGAGGCTGGAAGAAAGTGTCCTCAACAGAAAGGTTGGTAGTGGCTGGCAACTTCTCAGCTGGGCCATGCTGATGGAACAGTCAGTGTGAGGAATGCTTCATTTCCCTTCATTTCTGTCCAACTGTTTTCACAGGCAGCAGAATTGCTCTCCTTGAATTCGGTATACAGATTTTCTTTTGGATTTTACTACCCTTTCCTAAGAGCAGTTTCAGAGTAACTGGCTCCATCATTTTTGGTTATCCTAAGGACAGGAGAATGAGCTTCTACATAGGCAATCTAAACTCCTAGAGAAAGAATGATCCTCAGTGGCCAATGCTGGTCAGGAAGTTTCTGACACGCAGCTGTAAAGCGGGAAGGATGACAGGGGGTGTCAGTGCCACTAAGAACTGGCATTGCACTGAGCTGACAGGCTGTCCTGCGTGGCCCAGGTGGGACATGACACCTGGGCTGCTGGGCCAGGGGATCCCCATCATCCCTGCCTCCTCTGGTTTATGCCTCAAATGACATGTAGGAACTGATGGCTGGAATACAGGCCCAGGGAGTCTGCCCTGCTGGGGGCTGAGGATAAACCAGCTGAAACCCACAAATATTCCAGTGGAATCCAGTCTGACTGACAAGAGTCTGTGGGGTCCTTCCTTCTGCTCAGTGGAAAGAATAATTGATATTGACTTTTTTCCACAAGGAATTTTGCTTTCATTTTCAGACTGTTTTCTGACACAAATTTTTTGTAACAGAAAATTATCAACAGGCTATATAGAGTGCCAAAGTTATGCTCAGCCATTGATCTACTGTCCAATGATGTTATGGTCAGAGCAGATCAGTATGACTGTCTTATTCGATCTGATTTAAACAGCTGCGTCTAGCCTTGCCTCAAAGGCCCTACAACTTCCCTCTAACTTCTCTTCCAGCCAGAAGTTGAAATTCAAATACTTTGAGGCATGGAAAATTATATTTTCTTTTTTCTTTTTGCCTTTTCCAAAGCTCTAACAATCAGAAATATGATTTAAATTTTTTTATGGCTCTGTTTGTCATGCACCAGGAAGAACTTAGCCCATGGATCTCAGTGCTGTGAAATGAATTCAGATTTATAGCTGGTGCATCTGAGAAACAGCCATTTGGGACATTTTGTTGGTAGTTGTAGAAATCACTGAAATATAGAACTCTTTTGTTAATGCACTGACCATTGCAAACTGCAATTATGTATTTTTATTCCCTCTGCTTTAGGAAGTGGATCCATTGGTTAGTGATGGCTGTCATAATGAATGCCCCAGAATTCACATGTTAAAAAAGTGCCACTCATGGAAGGACAAAAGCAGTGACCTCCAGCTTCACAAAATCTTTGCCTGTTCTTTTCCAGCTGAGCTGAAAACCGTTTTCCAATCTAAACTAGCACTTGAACTGGTGTTCATCACCAGCAGAGGACGACTCATTTGGAGGTAACACATCTGTTTTCCAAAAGATTTGCTAGCTTAATTTTCAGAAGTACCATGCTTTTCTGGTTTCTTCTGATGATAATGTGGGCTGTATTTTTTTCTGACACTGAGAGAACCAAAATGTCCTGCAAAAAGGCACCTGTGTTGAATGACAGAATTACATCCAAATCCCATCAAAATCAATGGCAGTCTTTCCACAGAACTCCAACAGAGTTGGACTGGATGTGTTAGTAATCATATTCTATCTTCGCTCCATGGTTCCTTAGAGTACATATGTTTATTCATAGCCAAACTGATTGCAGGTCAAGAGAACTCCACATAAAACTTGACCCTGCATCTGAAAGGAATTGGATAGTACTTAAGGTGAATTACAGACTTTCCTCCCCCCAAGTGGACTTGCTTATCTTAAAAAAAAGGTGGGTTTTTGTTTGGTTTTTTTTGTTTGTTTTTGTTTGTGTTTTTGGGTTTTTTAATAATCTGATTGTGGAACTTGCTTGTATCTCTCTCTTGAACCATTGCAATAAATCTTAGCGGGATTATCAGAGTTTTACAGGCTTCTGGAAGCTTTGGATTTGCCTTTATGCTGTTAAGTAGCACAGACATGAGAGGATGAATCTGCATCACACTTAAACACCTGCCACTTCAAATCCTGCAGTGACAATGAGAATGTCCCAGTAGGATCACCCAATTACTCCAGCCTACAATACATATGATTTTTCTCGCAGCCACTAAAAGTTAGTTCATATTTTTCCATAGGCGTACTGCTATGATCAGACAAATATGAGAAGGTTGGAGCCTATGACGCAATAAAAAAAATTTGCTCTGAAATGAAGTAGTGTTATGATAGAAGAGATAAAGACAACTTGTTGTCCTAGGAAGTGGACTATGTATTTTTCAATTTGAGTAGAAATAAATTTGATAGATGATTCATAAGGCTGTGTGGAAGAAAAGGGGTATATTAATGCAGGCACCAACACTTTTAATGGTAAAGACCAGGTAAAACAATAGTTTAGTAGAAAGATGTTATTGCTGAGCTGCAAATGGCACTCGTGGTCGAAAGGAACTACTGATTCTGCTGTCCTGAAGGAGAATAGGTGGAAGAGAGCTGGGAGTCTATAATGACATCAGCAATGAAGGCATGAAATGTCATCTACACCTCTGCATTACTTTCCAGATCTCTAGGTAGGTGACAATGAAACACAGATGCAACAATTCAGTGACAATTTGGGGTGTTACTCATTTTGATGGATTTGTGCTCTTCTTATAAGAAGCTGTTACAGATTTTAATTAAGAGGGATTTGTGAAAAGGTTCAATCATGTAAAAAAAGCCCACAGCAAGGCTCCAATTTCACGCAAACTTTCACAAGATAATAAAGGCCAAGTATGACTTTTAATTGTAATGCTATTTGATTTATAATTGTAGATGAATACGTTATAAAAACAGTCTTAAAGAAACACTTTGTACCAAGAATTAAGAGTATGCTAATACTCAGTATTAGCAGCCAAGTAAAAAGAGCTTATTTTTCAGAAGTATGTCTAATTATTGCCAGCCAGTAGATAATTCCATATTTTTGAAATCAAGACCCAAGGAATTTGATTCCAATTTAATATTACTCTGGATGACTACTGACTGAAGCATGGTATACCATTGAAAATATCTTCAGAACCTCACCTGAAAAGAACCTGATTTTAGGTACCCAGTAAATGCCTTCATGCAGCATCATGGTTTAAATGTGATGGTGCCCACCATCCCTTCCATGTAGCAGTGTACTCTTTACTTTGTGCAGGGTCAAATATTCAGAAGACTAAGTTCTGATCCAATTAAATGTTTCCAGAAGAAACCTAAAAATGTTAAAAAATTACTAGAGTGAATTTAAAACATTTCAAATGAAAGCAGCAGAATCCAGAGAACAGATAAAAATGACTAGGATCAGGGAGAAAGGAGAGGAGGAAAGTAAGATGGATGAGTGAAAAAGAAAAAAATCTGCCTCTAAGCAAGCTGTGTTCAATCCTGCAGTTCCAAATACTGATCTGGAGGGAGATGTGGAGCCCAAGTGCTTTAACCTTTTACCTGTCTGCTTTACTCTCAGTTCTTAGTGATAGGACCAGGGGGAATGGCCTTACAATGAAAGACAGAAGGTCTAGTTTAGATATTGGGAAGAAATTCATGACTGTGAAGCTGGTGAAGCACTGGAACAGTTTGCTCAGGGAGGTTGTGGATGCACCATCCTGAAGTTGTTCAAGACCCACTTGGATTGGACTCTGAGTAACCTGATCTAGTGGAAGATATCTCTGCCCATGGCAGGAATGTTGGACTATATGATCTTCAAGGTTCCTTCTAAACCAAACCTTTATATTATTCTATTGTAAGAAGTGTGAAGTAACCATTGCAAGCTGCATCTACATCTTTGCTCTTTTTTTTTTCTTAAATTCACCTCTTTTTTCTCTCTGAAGTCTCAAATTCCTGTATGCAAATGCCACATCACAAAAAAAAAAAATGGAGTAACAGTTTCCATAGGTTAGAAAATTTAATAAAGATTCCTGTATGTGAGAAAATGCTCACACTTACCAATAAAATTTAGAGGGGACAAGGTTGTCGAAGCAAAACTAAACTTTTATTTAAAAATTCAGCTGAATTGGGTGTGTCCCTCTGGCCTAGGTGACAGACACAGGCCAGCAAGAAATAGAGATTTTTATACCCTAACCTGGCCAAAAAGTCCCTGCCCCCATTCCTATTGGTCAGTACTAGGGGGCTCACAGTCTGGCCTGGGTCTGCCCACATGCCCAAGACCCCCACCCCCCTCCAAAGGCGAGAAAAACCATTGGAAATTTAACTACCCCATCCCCCTATTCTCTTCTTTAGCAATACAGTTCCTTTAGCTTCAGCAAAATTCTAATTCTAACGTGTATGTGAATCAAAGGTTTCTCTGATCCACTGCTTGCATCTTAATTTATACCATAGAGGCATCCTCCAACACCTTCTGTTAGCAGCTGAACAAGGTGGGAGAGAGGACGGATTTATGAGGTTTCCAAAAGCAAGGTCTCTGGGACTAAGATGATGATCATCACAGGCTTTTTCAGGGAATAGTTCCATGCAGATTTTCTCTTGTCATGCAAGGTTTTTCACACCCCACCTGTCTCACTAATACAACTGCCTGTTGACCATGATCCAAACCACTTGTGCAATAGGATCAAGGTTAATTACTTTTGAGAGGTAATTGTTTTCTTTTATTTGTTACTCTTGGTTTTAAATACACAGTCACATGACTGGCCCACTTCAGAATATTTTCCCAACAGATACTTGCACAACTGGGTGCAGAAAATTGCAGTGAGGGACAATGAAGAAAATGAGAACTTCTTATACTGCCTTTGTTGTAGAGAGCTGGCATCTGGTCACTGACTGAGACTGAATGAACGAGAAGAGAATTAGAGTAATGTCATTCCTGTTCTCTCAACCCTTTTTCTCACTTTGGGATCAAAAAGTTGCAGTTGCAGGTCACATGTTTCCATACAGAGAAAGAATTTTACATCAGTATTGCTGCCATGCCATCTGCTGTGTGTACTAGATGTTAAGATGGGATAGTTTACTGGGCTACATTAAGTTAAAGTGACCTTTGAGAAACATCCTATATAGGTCGCTCTATGGGAGTTTAAATAATTGGCTGCAGCTGAAGAGGTTGCTCTGAGTATTGCTTTTTTATCTATGGTACATCTCCTGTCAGTGTGCTAGAACAGTAACACTGGGTGCTGGGTGTAGGTAGTGCACTGCCTTGATGAACCACTGCTACATAGGACTGGCTTAGCAGTTGGGCTGGTTCAAGCACAGCAGCCTTAGTACACCATCCTGTTAGCTGCCTGGCGAGGGCAGGCTGGGGCTGGGGTGTTGTTTAGGATGCCGTGCACAAAGAAGACTGCTGTTTATCCTTTTCTCAAAAATACACAGTAATTGAAAATACTTCTGCAAAAATCTGTCACAAGGATGTTTGACTGGCTCACTATCTTGATCTGATGGAGTTACATTAGTACCTTGTTAAATACACCATTGATTTTAGAATTGCTGTAATGGCCTATCAGTATTGCATGGTTCTGAGTGTCCGTATTGATCTCAGTGGCTAGTCTTGCATCAAGCCTAGATGCTACACAGCAGGGGTTCTTTCAAAGTCAGACTGTAGGATGTTTGAAAATACAGGTGCAGAAGTGTGCCCTTTTGCTTGCTGAACATGATTCTTTAGGCATCATTTTGCAATACGAGGCTGAGACTTTGAGTCATATAAGATATCATCTTCTTATTTGTTTAATAAGATTTTTTTTAATCTTACAGCCTTTAGAACATTTTGTCTACTGCTAATACTTATAGAGATGTTCACTTGAAAAACTGACTTATTATATTAATTGCAATTTATTCTTTTTATTTAGAAGAGAAAAGTCAACAAAATGGTAAAACAAGATCTTGTCTCTCCTCTTTCTTTGTCAGGACTTTCATTTTCTCTGCAATGAAATCCAGCAGAACATAGAATCGTTTTATTGCTGATGCTCTTGTTGTTTGGGTAAGTAGCTACCAGTCAGTTAAATGCAGGGAGGCCAAAAGCTAAACTGATTCCTTTATGTGTGCACTCTGTGAAGTCACACTAAACGATCTCAACTTTGCACCATGTATGCTTTAGCGTGCTTCAATTGGCAACAAACACATTTCAAAATGACCTTGACTATCCAACAGCCACATCCCATGGCACTAATTCTCTGAATAACAAATTGACTGTCTTCAAATGCAGAGGGCTGGAAAAAGGCTACTGCAAGGAATAAACTTCCTGTGTATGTTTCAATGTTTTTAACTATACTGAGCCATTGCTGATCCCTAAGAAAGAGATTTCTTTGTGTCTATGAGGAGCATTGGGCTCAGATATCTAGAGTTCTAAGGTGACTTAAGGTTTTCAGTCCTTGAGCAAATGATCCCTCTTTCAGTGAATAACCAGAGCTAAAAAGCAAGACTTAGTTTATGGTTTCTAAGAGAGAGAACAAATATGACTATGAGGTATTCTTTTGGAGATAGGGTTTTGTCTCTATTTAGCTACAAATGACAACTGAAGAGGGGTTTCTCAGGTCCCTGCAGAAGCCTGTTCTGTCCTATTCATTCTCAAGCACATCCGTCTGAAGTGCCAACAGGGCTTACTGGCACACGCAGCACACTTGGATTGCTGGTTATCACTGTATACCAGGTAGCAGATATGGACAACAAGGGAATGACTGAAAAAGACATTCCTTGAATATTCCAGAACTTATTTACTGTCAAAGACAGAGAAACACTATAAAGTTCAGACTGGGAAATAATTATATGGAACAGAGGTACAAATATTAGTATTTATCAGCTCCTGAAAAAAACCACAAAACTAAACTAAACAAACCCAAAAAACCTCATAGCCTTCTGTGAGAAAAAAATCACTGACATGGGGGAAAGATGATGAATAAAATGTGCCTGTGTGTGTCTTGTCACTCCTGGTCAAGATAGGGGATTTTTGAGTTGATGAAGTGCATTAAAAAGCTAGTAGGATGGAGGAGTGAAAAGTCTGCTTTAGAAGATGAGAGCTCAGCTTCTTCAGCTTAGGAGAAGGAAAGCTGAGAAGGGACTTTCCCTCTATAAATTCATCAAATACATGTGAATAGTCCTAGGGCAAACACTGAACAAACAACAAACACTGAAAAAATTCAGGTGGCTGTAAAACGCCCTTCAAATATGATTAGAGGCTGGAGAATAGGTCTAATATCAAGTTTAAAGAGATTGCTATGGTTAGCTTTATCAAAAAGGAAAGAGAGATGATTTGCTCACAGTATGTAAATACTTCCCAGAAACAAAAAGTTTAATGCCTAAGAATTGTAGAATCATTAACTTTGAAAAGGACCTCCAAGATCATTGAGCCCAACCTTTGGTGGAACACCACATTGTCAACTAAACCATGGCATTAAGTACCACATCCAGTCATTTCTTGAACACTTCCAGGGACAGTGACTCCATCACCACCCTGAGAACACATTCCAATTCTTAACCACTCTTTCCATGAAGAAATTCTTCCTGATGTTCAAGCTGAACCTCCCTTGGTGCAGCTTGAGGCCATGTCCTGTGTCCTGTCACTGGTTGCCTGGAAAAAGAGGCTGACCCCCACCTGACTATAACCTCCTTTCAGGAAGTTGTAGAGTGATAAGGTCACTGCTGAGCCTCCTTTTCTCCAGGCTAAACAACTCAGCATCATCTCATAAGACTTGTGCTCCAGACCCTTCACATAAATCTCAAGGTGTTTCTTGTAGCGAAAGGCCCAAAACTGAGCACAGGATTCAAGGTGTGGCCTCACCAGTGCCAAGTATAGGTGCATGATCACCACCCTGGTCCTGCTGGCCACACTGTGATGCAGTTCAGGATGCCATTGGCCTTCTGGGCCACCTGGGGACACTGCTGGCTCAAGTTCAGCTGGCTGTTGAGCAGCACTCCCAGATCCTTTCCAGCCATTCTTCGCCAAGCCTGTAGCAGTGCATGGGATTGTTGTGAGAGAGCTGTCTCAAACAGAACAGGAAGACACTGAGCAACCACTGTCTTAAGCAGTGTTTCAAACCGGAAACAGAGCTCAGATTCTTAACATAGGGATTATCTCTTACAGCAAATTATCAGAGAGAGTGCTGAATTGTTCAGAAGACAATTGTCTAGAAGAAAGAGTTTTAGCCCAAAGCAGTTATTGCTCCATGCAAATGAGTGTTAGTTGAAGTTTTACAGACTTAAAGAGGTAAGATCTATTGTGACTTTGACATCTGAGGACATATCCTACAACAAAACACAGAAGACGACACACGAAAATGCAGGAAGAAAAACTGGTAAAACCCCAAAGACTTACAGGCAAAAACATAGATTTCTCTTCCCCTTCAAGTCTGAAGTTCAATGAATCCATTCTGGCTGTTTGCTTCACCTATAGAGATGCTCCTATTCTGAACTGACCCATTTCCAGACTCTTGCTCCTTTGCTACTTACATAATTATTCATGCCAAACCTCTCCCTGGCAGTCATTCCTTTCAGTCCACCTGGTGGCACCAATGACATTTTACAGCTTTAAGTCACCTTCTTTGGTTTCTTCACCACTTTGTACTGATGGAGCTCATAATCCCTTTTTCTCCTCATCTACATAAACCAATCTTATTAACCTGTCTGGGTCCACAGTGGACAGACCTGCAAGTAAAAAGTAACTCCGATCTTGGTTATCAGACATGCCAAACCTTACAGCTCACAGCACACAAAATCCTTCCAGATAGCAGGGGATATTCCAGTGTTAACATTCCATGGCTACTCCCACTTTCTAACCCCAAAATCAATTAGTAACAGCATTTCCTGATAGTCTTTTAATTTCAGAATATAATAACGAAATATATACAAACGCATACAGAATATTTTAAAGAGAAAAGAGACCAGATCATTATTACAGACCTTTGATGCAGCTGACTTGAAAATAGATCAATTTGCCAACTGATAACTTGCTGTGTAATATGGCACAGAGGATATTTGCCAGACTGGTTTTCACATGGAAAAAACAAAATTCGCAGACAGTTTTGCTCAGAATTCATGTAACAGATATTCCCCTATGCTATGTGGAGAAGAAAAACTGATGCTGACCTGTTATTCTGACTAAGCTCAGGATCTCTGTGGGTGATGTCAGGTTTTCAGGGAACTCTGCTCATAAGCCTTGTGAGCCGAGGATGCCACCAGCTAGCAAGGCTTTAAGTGAGAAAAGGCAGCTGAGTGGGCTGTGGCACTGGTCCTGCCTGGATTCCACTAGCTCGCATCTAGGAAGGCTCTAATAAGCTCATGATAGTATAAGAACCATCACTGGTTCCTATACATCATATTTCTTCCTAATTTTCTTGTGGCATGTAAACATTCACCTGTCAGCTTCAGAAGCTGAAGACTACTCCATGAAACATAGCTACCGAAATGGTTGCATTTATTCCTTCATTATGAACCTACCTCTATGAGATCACCACAGGCTCTGATTCACAATTTAATATGTCTTCTGCTAATAATGAGATGAACTGAAGTAACTGCAAAGAAACTCAATTAGTATTGTAGGTAATAAAAATGATAGTTGTGATAGAAAAATGATTCATAACTGCAGACTGTGCTTCTGCATGTTTTTCATTACTTAGCCTGCACTAACTCTTGTAATCTAATATATCCCTGCACTTTCTGAACCACACGTCTTCCCACTGACTAACATCTAAAATTTGTGTCTACTCCAGAGTGGCTTTTACTGACATTTCCCATTGCCAGTATCATCTTCTTCCACAAAAGGCAGTAGCATAAAACATGGCTCCAAGCACACAGTTAGTATTTTAGGCATTGTTATCTGCTTCTGCACGCAAAAAGGTCTATAGAAGAGACCACATAACTGTCAATTAAAACTTATCTACAGATATGCTTTCTCCACTGCTTGCCTGTCAACAGCAGTGATGAGTCTTTCAGTCATTAGACTTTCACAAACCTTCGGATGTCAACTGTTTCATATGTAGATTTGCCAGTGTTTTTCTAGTATTTTATTTTGTAAAATAGGTTATAACCCATTTTAGTGCTAACAAGAGATGCTGAAATACATTAACAAGGGGATTTTTCACAGAAGCATTGATAGCTGTTCAGTGGCCATGGAGATTCCTGGAGAGGTTAGTGTGTAATTGCCACTTGTGACTCTGAAAAGCTCTTTCTCTCCTAATGTCTTTTACAAATAATACTTTACTTTGGTGGTAATTATCTTCCACCTCTGATGACAGAAAGAATCATTCTGTGTTTCAAATTGCTTTTCATATTTCTATTTCTGTAATTGAAAACCCCAATTTGTTATGTAAGCTTAATAAAAGATAATTGGAAACAAACTCTGTATTTTTAACTATAGAGATGAAAAGGAAGTGTATAATATAAAAAAGACAGATCCTTTTCACCTGAATTTGCCAGAAATTTTGTTACTGGCAATATTTCAAGTCCCACTGCATACAGTGGGCCTTAACTCAGAGAGCCCCAGTACATAGTTTGGCATTTCTGAGTGGATTTTTACTCCAAAAAATGTTTCCCTAATAATCATGGTAAGGCTATTATGTCAAAATTTGAAGGTCTGATTATTTAAGAGCAATAACCTGTGCTAGCATGAACAGTTAATATTTGACAACACAAAATCTCTACTGTGAATACATGAACATTATTCTTTTCCTCTGTGTTATAGGAGTGCATGTACTTTCAGAATGGCAAGAAAGACAAGACCCTGAAAGTTGATTCTGTCCTGGCAGCAATGAGCTAGAAACAACCCCTGAACACTAGGATTCAACTTCTAAAATAATTTGATTAACATTTTGCTTATGCATTTTGATTAGTACAAAGTAGACTGTAAAAAATCCCTGCTTGTGGTACGGTTCATCTCTGGTATAACTCCACTGATCAGAGCCCAGTGGGAGTGATAAAAAAGAAAAAAAGAGATCCATTCTTCCATTAATAATTTATATTCTTTCCTTTATAAGTGACCTACTAAATGGAAATAGAAGAATCATCTGGAAATGTCTCAAATATAAAACTGGGTGCACGGTATCTTTCTATATCTCACTCCCAAGATTTTCAGTTGCTTAAGAAGAGAAGCTTTTTCTAATTTGGGGGGTACATGGCCAGGCATCAGAAGAAAACAGAGACATAAGGCAACAGCTGTAGAAACAGCATGATCTTTTCCTTAATCCTTTCTGATAAATCTCAGCCCATCTGAAGCAAGTTCTGACTATACTGTGGAAATATGAAGACATTTCTAACAGGTACATATTTTTACTGAACACATGAATACCAGTAAAATTTAAATACCCACCAAATTATAGTTTCCATATCCAAAATTCTCATTTCAGCACAAAGTGGAGATGCTAACTTAAATTTTTAAATTATGGGATTAAAAGACCATCTTCACACACATGAAAGAACATGGGGCACAACGGAATGCAAGAGAGGAAGCCCCAGTAGCCCAGTCGGTACTCACTCTGGAGTGGGCACTGGAGAGTCCTGAGAGTCTGAATGGGACCAGAAAATCTGGTGTAAATGGCCTCTGGAGATCCATGGATCCCCAGTAAGCATCGTGGACCTTCAGGTCCCTTTGGGGTGGCCCTCGGAACAAGGACCAGTGGCATCCTCTCACCTAGCACTCTACAGGATTTGGCAACACCTGAGTTCAGCCTTTCTTCCTGGCAGTGTCACACATGAAACTGCCTAAGGAAAGGAAATGTAACATCAGCACAATCCCAGTCCATTAGAGTGGTGGGCAGTAGTCAGGAGAAGACAGACCTGCTTCGTGATGGCAGTGGAGAAGCACCGCAGCCCCTGTATAAAACTACTAAACCTGGGAACCCTTGCTTTGGACATGAGCAGGCTGGATAACAGAACCCAGGTCTGGAGTGTCCCAGCCCTGCATTGCCTGCACACACAGGAAGGAGGGATCATTGCATCCTCCTTTCCTTGGTTTCTTGAGGAGACAGCAGGGAGGAGCTGGAGCTAACACAGTGTGCAAAGACACTGCAAGCCCCAAACCTTGTTCCTCCAGAGGCTATACTGAAGTCCTGCTGGACCCTAAACTGAGAAATGAAAATGGTGGTAAGGAAAGAAGGGATTTGTTGTACAGGCTGGATGGTCTGCGTTTACATCATTGTTTCAACTATGTTTTGTTTTCAAAGAAACTTGACAAAATATTCCCTATAAATAGGTCTTTACTGTGAAGAACTGAGTTCCCATTTTTGTTGCTGAAGTTGGGTGCTGAGGAAGGTACATTGTGGCCTGAGGGGGGTGCCCGGCAGGTGCTGCCATGCCCACACATCCACCTCGCTGTGCTGTGGCAGTGGCTGCCCCACGGGGCCAGCAGGTCTGCTGCCTGCCCTGGTAGCAAGCTGGGGATCAGGGGATGGGAACGTTGGGAGAGACTGAGTGCCCCCCTGAGGCATGGAGGAAGGCTCTCTGGGGACAGCATGGCCAAAGTGGAGCAGGGAAGCAGATTCCTCAGATTCCTCACATGCTGTGCTGTGCTGCTCCAATGTGTGACCCCAAAGATTCTCTCTCCTTGCTTTGCAAGTAAAAATATGCACTGCTCTGCCCAACAGCTGGCTTTATGTAAGCAGGTATTTTTACTGAGACTGAAGGCAGCACTTATTTGCAGAATAATCATTTTAGGCTGCGTTTGAAGTGTTCCTTTTTTTCCCCTCTTACAATGATTTTTTCTGTGTAGTTTTGCTGGAAGCATTTCTTAACAAGCTTCTTCAGCTTGCCTTGCAATCTCTGCAGCTGGGTAGGTGCTAGGCCACCGCTGCTCTTTGATTGAATATCCACAGCTCTTTCAGCAAGATTGGTGCAGTCCCCAGGCCCACGGATGTCTCAGCATCTGCTTAGCTTTAAACTTGCGAGCCCTGCGCACACCACATATGTTTGGAGCATGTCCAAAAAGTCCACAAAAGAGATTTGCAGGCCCTTATCTCTCCTCACTCAGCTGTGAGCTCAGTGCCCAAGCTCTCAGCTGAGTCCTAAGAAACTTTTAAAGCAGCTCACAGCCACAGCCACTCTTCCCACTGCTTGGAACCCAAACCTGGAGGGAGCCAGTGCAGGCTCTTGCAACATATAAGGAGCAATAAGTTGCTCCTTATTTTTCTGGATTCAGGTGCTGAAGTCAAGCTTCTAACTTCCTGATGTACAAAATCTCCAGGCATTGGGATATTTTGCTGGTGGAAACCTGATTAACTTCAGTAACTCCATCAACTGTAGTGTCAAACAGGGCAACTGTGCATGGCTGTAGTGATCATATTGGGAGTTTCAAATACCAGTGGTTAGTATCCAGTCCCTTAGTCTATCTGTATCTTAATTATTTAAATCTGCCAAAATTGGTTCACTTTCCATTCCTTTTAGAATTTATAAAGGATTAAAAATAATGCTAGCTAAAACTTGCTTTTAAGCAATCAGTTTCCAGATTTTTTAAAAAATTTGATTGTCTTATTCAATCTCCAGTTGTTTTGGAAGTGCTATAAAACTGAACACATGAAGATTAAGTTTAGCTTTTGATACTTATTCTTTGCTAGATAGTGGATATTTTAAAATAAGTGGTTTTAGAATCTGCATGGTTGTTTTTTTTATTTTGCATTTTCAGTAAGGAAACATACTTTAGAAAGATTAAATGAATATCTTGACCCAGAGTAAAACTATAAAGTCCTCATGAAATTTGCAGAAACAGTCTACATGGGAAATGCAAGTAGATAAGATAAATGTGCAAGAAAGCCTGGGTTAGGGATAACTTACTGAAACTCAAGCACTCCTTGTCAATTTTGTATGGCAAAAAGTTGATATTCAAGGGACACTAATCATCTACTTTTGTAAGCAGACAATGAGAGAGCTTTGTAGGAGACACAATTATTTCCTGTTAAAGTTCTTTTAACCATTTAGCATGTGCAGCAGTATCACTTTTGCATTTGCTCAGATATTCAGATCAGTAAATTTGATCCTTGCACTGCACTGTCCTTTTAATATCCTCTCTCCTACCAGTTTTCGATTTATTCCAATTTCTCTGGTAGGCTTTTCATAACTATAATATATTCCAATATCAGGTCTTATAATTACTTGGGCTCTATTCATTTCCAAATTTATGTTTCAAGCTGTATTTCCTCCTATGCTACAAGGAACAGACCATTGTACTGAAAAGCAATCTAGGATGTATGCTAAAGTTATTGCAACAGTAGTGTACGAAATCTGATTTAATTTGGGGAGTGTTTGGGTTGGTGGTTGATTAACATGGGGGAATTATTCCACAGGAGATTGATAAGGTGACTTTATACATTTATAGACAGATCCTTTTTAGTGTGCTGATGGGCAGATGGGCATGTCTTCCAGTATTATATTTGGTTTTACCGAAATTAAATGCCAGCACTTGAGGGCACAGAAGGCACAGAGTCGCTGCATATGAGTATTACAAAAAATTCTGTGTTTTAGGTCCAGCTCTGGAGAACTTGGTGCTGCATGGACATGGTTCTGCACTGAACAGAACCCCAGGACGTCAGAGGAAAATAAAAGGCTCAGCTCTGTAGCTGAACCCATGAACCCTGATCCACCTGAGGACCTAATTCTATACTTAAATTTGAATATGTGAGCGAGTGCTTAGAGCTGGAGCAGCTTGCACATCTGCTGAACAGTAAGATAATGTTTGAGTGTTAGTATACTCAAGAGCTGAGCTCTAATTGGCTCAGAACCACAGTACAAAACTAAGTTATGGGTCAGAAAGATGCTGAATCTCAATATGGAGAATAAATATCTCATAAATATGAGGAAAATCACAACATAGGCATTTTTTAAACAGAGAAAACTGTAAACTATGTTCAAAGATTAGTAGAGTGTGAATGTAAGTGCTTGCAGGATAACCTGTTTCTGCAGAGTAAGAAATTATGACATTTATGAATTGGAACTGCAGACATGAAACAAATTTCAATGTAGTAACGTTCAGAGGGTAAAATGTGTAGTTTGTCCAAATATATGAAGTATTACAGTAACTGTACTGTTTGTAACATGGGAACCTGTGTGAAATGAGCACTGAGGAGAAGAGAGGTAAGAAAAATACAAGATAACTCTTCAGGGATCATACTGAGGGAAATGGAGATTGAAAATGTGGTGGGAGTTGACAAAAGATGCCAGCACTGATAAAAGAGTTCTCAAAAGGCACTGAAGTAGTGATTTTTGAAGCAAAAAAGGCAGCATATACTTTCAGATAAAGGGGCTTAACAATGACTTTTGTAGAAGGAATGGAATAAGAGGTAGTACAATGAGCACTGGTAGTGCATCAAAAGAAAAAGTAATTTTTTTTCCCTAAACAGAATAGTTATATTCATTGAGTTCATAAACCAAATAGTATAAAAAGGAAGGAGCACAGGAAGGTGGGGAGGGGAGGCACAAACTGAGCCAGAGGGAGGAAAAGAGTGCTGAGAGCAGAGTCCTGAGTTCAGCGTGTCACCAATGGCATCAAAAGGGAAAGGGGAAAAAAAGAAAGGAAGGAAAATTGCGAATTTTTCTTAGTTACCATTCTGAAAGGAAAAAAAGTTTGGTTGGGAAATAGGTCACAAAAGATGTGAAGAGGTGAGGAAAGAAATCAGGACCTTTGTTTGCAAGTGCAGCATAAAAGCAGAGATGTTCAGACAGAAACATTGTGATCAGAGAAGAAATTTCTGAGCATGGAACGGACGCTGCTGCTTTTTAAAGTCCCATTGTATCCAAGATCAAAGGATGGCCAGAGAATTGTAGTATCATTGCTTACAGATGGAAGTCGGACAGGTTTTGATCATTATTAGATGGGGACTTAATAGCTGTATTAATATTCACTGTGTTTAACATGCTTAATAGCAGATGAAGATGATGTATAATTGTTTGTTTGCTCACTTTATACTGTTTTCCATCCCTGGTGTACCAGAGTGCCTTCCATGTTAAAGTGATAGCTGAAAACTGAAATCCAGAGAGCTGTAGTGCCAGCCTTCCTGCCATAAAGTCCTGCTAGTTTTGAGTACAAAGGGCAATTTTATTTGGTGCCATTTCCATATGGCTTTTGCACCCATCTGTCTTTGGGGACCAGAGCCCTGTATCCCTCTGGTCCCTGAGTGTCTCAGCCCCAGTTATAGGCTCTCCCTCTGCAGCTGCAGGGCAGTGCCTGTCAATTCCTTGCCCCATGGCTGACCCAGGTGAGGACACCCAGCAAGAACAGCAATGTCACCCCTCTGACACCTTTCTGGGCTGGCAGCCACTGCTCCTCCTTCCCAAGCTCTGGAAACATGAGATGACTATGCATCCATCCCATCCACAACCATGGACCAGGCTCTGCAAGGGCTGTGCGTGTCCTGCAGCCAGGTACTCTTCAGATACCACAATGTCCAGGCTTCAGGGGCATTCCATTTATTGTGCCTGAGCTCTTTGCCACCATTTGGATGTTGTTGGCCTGAGCTGCACTCTGGGAAGTATTGAGATCTCTAGGGCTCCCCACTGTGTATGGGGTCACTGAATCATCCGCTGCCAGGAGGTATTGGATCAGGCTTCAGAGTTTAGACTAGATGCCTAGAAAGTCTGGCTGACTATGACTTTCCTGAAGTAAGTAAGAGCTGTCCTAAGTACAGTGAAATAGAACTCTGACAATATATTTTCTGGAAATTTTTTTCTAATTCTTGCTTGTCCCTCCATTTCTATGACAAATACCCTCTCTGCAACTGAGGTGCTGTGCACAGTAACAATTTGCATGGAGTAGTTTGGTCAGTAGGCTTGTTTATGAATAGATAATTAGGGTTACACTGATTAAAAATGGGAAAAAATTAATTACAAAGTCCTGAGGGTCCATGAAGTCAATATTTCTTACCTCCTAATCTTATAGTTGACTAATGATCACCACTTGACTCTAAATAATTTCCCCACATTCACAGAAGAGTAAATGTACAAACAATTCAGCTGAATTTTAGGCATTTCAGATATCTGGCACTAATTTACAATTCTGTCCTGTGCAATATTTCACCTAAACATTAGCAATTTTATCTGGTAAGTTTTCTTTCTTACCACAAAGTATTATTACTGAATCATCTTCTCTAGAAAGAAAACAATCATTAATCTGCTGAAAGTGAATCTATGAAAGTAAACAGAATCATTAAGAAGTTATATGGAATCAGAATATCTTTATCATCTTAGTAGTGCCTCACCTAGGCCAAGAGAGATTATGGCCCTCCACTGCACAGGAAAACAGAGAATAATTTCATAAAAGCTACTTGGTAAAGGCTGTTTTTTTTTCCTCAGATGATGATCTTATTTCAGTACCTTTACATACCAGTAAATGTTGAGCTTAGTTTTCATGTGAGAAAATCGCAGTCAGTGGCAGGATCATTTCTGTTTAGCTGCAGCTTCAAAAAGGGAATGAAAAATTTAGAAGGTGAGATCAATAGCTGGAAAATGAAGTTAGTTTTAACATGGAAACTTAAGGCTTAGAGCCATGCAGAACAGCCAGAGAAGCTGTAACTTTCAAAATCATACTGGATGAGAAATGACAAAATTCAACTGAATGAAGCAGCTGTTAAGCTAAAACAAAGAAATGTAAAAGAAAAAAACTCACCTTTCTTCCTCCTTTCCCAGTCAACTCAAAGACGAAAATCTGGCACAGTGGCTCAATTAACTTTCCATCCCCAGCTGTACAAGTCAGGTGTATCTGCAGAGCACATGCCTTCTCATCCTACTGCACCAGGTATCTGGAAGCCCTTTTAGGAGCCCTGAGAGAGCTTGTGGAAGATGGCTCCACACAGGGAAGAAGGCACTGAAGAGGACTTTTCCATTTCCTGGGATTATTTTTATCATCAAGTGGAAGTGTTGTAGAAAAGAAACAGTTTTGGGTCCCCAGTCCCAGGCAGAGACTCATAACCATGAGCTGAGGGCCACCATGATGGTAGGTAACTTGCCATGTGAGAAGAGGCAGAGGAAGCTGAGGAAGTCTGGTCTGGAGAAGGGATAGCTTCTGGTGGGCTTAAGAGCCACCCCAGGTGCCTGCAGGAAGTCATCAAGGAGGTGGAGCCAGGCCCTGCATGGCAGGACTTTGAAGAAGGATGAGACAACAGGCACAAGCTGAAACAAGGGAGGTTCAAATGGGAAAGAAAAGGAAGAAAGGAAAGTTAGGAAAACCTTTTTTTCCATGGAGAATATGAAGCAGTGGGCTGGGTTGCCCACAGAGTTTGTGCAGTCTTCATCCTTTCAGGTTTTCAAGACTCAGCTAAATAAAGCCCTGAGCAACATGATCTCAGCTAAGAGATGCTGCTGCTGCTGCTGCTTTAAGAAGAAGGATGGTATAGAGACATCTTGATGTCCCTTCCCACCTGATCTGTCCTATTAAATACAAACACACAAACAAAACCCCCACAGGTGAAAGGTCTGTATATCAAGACTGATGTAAGTACCTCACCCTAAGAAACATTTTCATACCCTCTTTGCCCAAATTATTTCAGATACAGGTTTAACTTCAGCATCTCCTTTTTTTTTTTTTTTCTTTTCTCACTCCTAGTGCTGCTGCAACAGTTCCAGACCAAGGAAACCATTTCCTCCTGTGTGCAGAAGAGGGAATGCGTGTCTGAGGCATAAAATGTGGCAGTATTGAGTGAGAGAACACACAATTGCATTCGGGACTTTGATCTGAAATGCATAATAATCCAGATAATAACTACTAATTCATTTCCTATATTGCAACTACTTTGTACATTTTTCTGTTGCTTTGTAAGCTGCATGTCAAGGGAGGGAATTCTCCTGCTCTGCTCTGCTCTGCTCTGGTGCTGCCTCACCTTGAATACTGTGTGTGCTTTTGGGCACCACAGTATAAGATAGTTAGCTATTAGAGAGTGTCCAAAGGAGGGCAATAAAGATGGTGAAGGGCTTTGAGGAGAAGCTGTGTGAGGAGTGGCTGAGGGCACTTGGTCTGTTTACTCTGGAGAAGAGGGGACTGAGGGGAGATATCACAATCTACAACTTCCTTGTGAGGGGAAAGGAAGGGGCAGGCACTGAACTCTTTGTGGTGAGCATTGACAGAACCCAAGGGCATGGCCTGAAGTTGTGTCAGAGGAGGTTTAGTTGGGATATTAGGAAAAGGTTCCTCATCAAGAGGGTGGTTGGGAACTGGAACAGGCTCCCCAGGGATGTGGTGAGAACATCAAGGCAGACAGAGTTCAAGAAGCATTTGAACAATACTCTTGGGCACATGGTGTGGGGATGGTCCTGTGCAGGGCTAAGAGCTGGACTTCATGATGCTTGTGGGTCCCTTCCAAGCCAGCACACTCTGTGATTTTGTAATTCTGTAATACCCTTTCCCTATAAACCACTGTCCTGTGTGACTGATTTCTAATCCTGCAAATTAAATGAGCTTAATTCTTTTATGGTAACAGATTCCACATGTTAAAAATGGTTGTTCCCGGAGGGAACTATAATGGCAGGCTCCAGATGGGGCAGTGACAAAGTATCAAACAATAATCCCACTCCTGGGTTTGAAGATCAAATCCTATATTCCGCTGAAGGACATAAGTATACTTTGATGACTGAATCCCAAAGCATTTTGCTCAGCTGCTGAATAACCCTACGTACTGTAGGAACATGAAACTTTGCCTCTGTGCATGCTCACAGATGCCTTGTATTTGACAATATCGAGCATTTTGGCATCTGCGTTACACCTGAGTGCTTTCAGGTTTCACAAAGTAGATGCTGTGCCATCTGTCTCAGCACGGATGTTTGGTGTATTAGACGTGCTCTGAGCCTAGCTCATGGATTAGAAGTCAGGATCTTCACTTGAAAGAGGAGAAAGGAAAATCCCAAGTTGCAGTCCTTTTCTGAGGACTGTAGATATATTATGCAGTATATGCATAAAATGTTAACTAGGATGTAAAAAGCTTACATGGATCTGAAATGCAGGAGACCCCTTCTCCAACACATGTCCTTGTGGTGAAGGGAGCAGTACAGTTGTTCTTCTGGGGGTAACATGTTTAAACAGTCAAAGTTCTGAGTATCCATGAAGTGGTTGCAGATGCTGTTCCCATAACATGGAGCGATGTGGGTATCAGAAGTTGCTTCCTTTCCCACAGTTTGTCACAGTGGGAATTTTTTCCAGACACATTAACGAGGATGTACTAACCAGTTTTTGCCTCGCCAGGCCTGGAATTAGTGCCTTCCTTTTGCAAATCCTGCCCTTCTGTTCTTATCTCAAGTCCCTTCTGCGGTGGCTTATCTTTTGTCAAGTTCCTTCTGTGGCCTTGACAGTGTTTTGAGATGGGCAACTGTGCTCTTTAAGTCCTTACAGCCTGTCCTCAGCCTGGCCAGCAGTTTATTCTCCTCCAGGGAGGTAGTTCCAAAACTGCAGTTTCAAATATACAAAGATGAAGGGCATGAAACAGCCTGAATTGTAGGTAAGTTACACACTAAGAAACTGCATGAAAGGACTGGATGAAGCTTATTTACTTTCAGGGAAGAAAGATTTACCCTTGGGCAGTATCTCAGACAGACTCCTCCAGATGGGAGAAAATGGAATGGAGGGAGAACAGGGAAAACAAAGGAAAAACCTGTTCTGTCTCCTCTTGGCTAGATAAGCAGCTTCCCCTTTGGCAGGTTTATTTTGTGATCCTTTCTTGAGGCATCTCTTCAGACAGGAAGCCAAATTCCTAAAATGAGGCTGTGAGACTGAGCACCTTGTCTCTTTGTAATCTGGACTGAGGTGTTTGTAATTCAGAAGCAGCATATAGCTCATTCCTCAGGAGTATTTCCCTTCACTTCAGGATAGGCATAGATTACATACAGTGTTTGATCAGATTTTATTTTAAATTGAGCCTTGGAGTCTCTGATGTTCTATAAAGGGCCAAGCACACTGATGAGTCTGTCTGAAGGACAGCCCTTATGCAAACACAAGTGTGCTGCCTGCAGCCAGATCCCTTAATAGCTTTCCACCGCTCTTTTATTTGCCTCACTTTTACCTCTCAGGCACTTTAAAGTGAACTTTACTTTATCCCACACCTTCATGTTACTGAGTCAATCAAGAAGGGATGGACAAAAGGATACTCACTCCTTTACACCTTAGCTGTACTCTTTCAACTACCCATTCCTACCATGAGTTACTTTTATTAAGGGTTATTTTTATTAAGGGGTTTCATCAGTTTGATGTCTAATATGGCTAATTTGCAAAATATAGAATTATTGCCTTATAGAAGGCAAAAGCTGAAAATATGAGCATGCTTAAAATTTGGAACAAAGACAGCTTTTTAATTGACTCTTTATAGTGTATAATCCACTGGGATGTGTTTCCAGGCAACAAGTTACCTAACTATATGTGACCAGCAAAGACATCTGCCATCTTTAACTGTGCTTAAAAGGATCCATGATGCCTGCAGTCCCATTTAATAAGCCTGAAAGGGTGAGTAACCTCCTCTTTTGCATGTTTAGCCAGAAGATTTGCTGGTACTAACTGTTTTAGTCCATCTAACTGGATCACTGACCTGACATAATGAAATCATCATGCAGGTTTTCTATTTCACTGAATATTTTTCCCTTTCTCTCCTAGAGAAACAAAAGCTTTTCTCCTAGGTAATGGCCACTTTAAACCAGGCATGTCATCACCTATCAGCTTTTGATGAATATTTCCTCCCACTCCTATTGCATCTCATAGAAGACTGAGATGCTCTCTTCTGAAGTCATCTCCGTTAAAAAAAAATCATGTGAAATAGAACATTTATCAATATAGTAATTAGAAATCCTGCTTTGACTCTTTAGAGATACAATTCCCTAGCAGAGCTGTTACTCTGATGTGTTGGGATGGGAGGCAAATTTGTGGGATCTTGCCCACAGAGTATTCACATGATTCGTTTTCCGAACAAATTGTAATTCAGAATGTATAATTACTTTTGATCTGGAACCATAGGATACAACATAGCCTATCCTTGCACTGCACACAGCTCTTAGAGGGGACTAAAGTTGTGTTAGAATTTCACAATCACTCTTGCAGAAGAGCAAAATAGAAGTTTCTAGGACAGAGTTAAGAAGAAACTAACACTAAATAACTGGCAATTTGCTTTGACAGTTCTAAAGTAAATAGGCTTGTTTTCAGTGTGCAAATGAAAACTCTGAAGGATGTAAATTACAGTTTTTCTGTAGTTTTAGAAGTATCTATAAATGCTTTAAGAAACGTTTAAGGCACATATTTACATGGTTAAGGCTGTGTCTAGTCTGCTGCTCTCAGCATGTGAAGATTTCTAGTGATGGCAAGTACAAGGGTGCTGAATGTCTCGGCAAGAGCAGAATAATCACACACTGTAATTCCAAGAGCTGACACTGGTGCTCAAAGCATCAACCTTGCTGTACACCCTTCCCCAGCAGCTTCTGCCTGATCTTGCTAATCTCTTCCCTTCATCCTAGTGCTTAAAGTTCTCATGCAATAGTGCATTGAGCCTTTTGTCCCCTCTTCCACTCCCAGTTCAGACCAGGTCTGTATCAACTCCCTGTCCCAGTCTGCCACTCAGCTCCATGTAGCTTTGTGCCAGGGTGGAGAAATGTAGCAGGAGGCAGGAGAAATGGAGGAAGTCAGTAGGGCACTTTTCTTAGGGGCAATGATGTCAAATGGCAACTTAAAGCACTTGTGAACTTGTGACCTGAAATGGATTGTTAAGAATAATGCCTTGGAATTCCTGCAATACTGCATGTTTTCATGACAGAAGGACAAGTCGTGAACAAAGTTTTTTCTCTGTGTTTAAAGACAGTATCTTACACAATTAAAAAGTAAAGCACTTGCTGCAGCTCCTTGATAGATTCTTATCTCTTAATAACAGTAACACAATTTATTATAGCTTCTTAATTCCATTTTCCAGTTGCACAGGTCTTGGGTTCAAAGTACAGTGTTTCCCTGCAAATTCAGACTGCAATAAAAGATTGAGACTAGCCTTCATTCAGCCAACACTGACTGGATCGACCCAAACTCCATTTGAGGAAACATTTCTTTAATTTTACCTTGAAATCATGTCAGGAGTTGGATGCAGCTTTCAAGACAGAAAGGTTATTATTATAAATAGATAACCATGGCTTCAGGCTGTACCATTTGTCACTTCAGTCTCAGTTAGGCCTGTAATGATGTTTGTGCTCAGAAAATCCTCAAGAGCATGAGAGTGCATTTGTATGGCCTGTTAGGCACAAAATTGCCTCTTTTATTGGTGCAATAGAGGTGCACCTTTTAAAAATTTTACTCCCTGTGTTTGCAACTGATCAACTAAAAAAAAAATCACAAAGCAAACATGGCATCGCGTGGTGATATAGAGGCAGTGTCTGCTAATGCAATGTATGTGTAATTTAATATGTCACTTTTCTTAACGTACTAATCTGCTACAATTCTTCAGCCTACTTATTCCAATTCTTTCCTAAACAACATCCATGCCAAAATAGAGTTGGAGGCATCAAAACAATGATATTTCATGAGGGTCTGATGAAATAAATAGCAGCTTTCCTTCCGTAAATTGTTTTGTTACTGAGCAGGTTGAACTCTACTACAATGATATAGGTTAAGAGTCTGTGCTGTGTTTCAGTACACAGAACAACTCTAGTTGGCTAAATCACACCACAATATGTTGGTATCCTGTGTTTTTGCTCTCCTCTGTACCAGTTATCAGCTTGACTGTAGGTGTCACTGTTGTGACCAAGAGCACATGAACTTTGGCTTTTGAGAAAGTGCATCACTTTGCTGTGCTCCCACAGATGCAGTTTGTGTTTAATAGTTTGGTCTGTAATAATGCAACCACATCATGATTCATTCATACATTCCTGGCATTTGACTGGAGAGGCATTCTCACAGACAAGATGTCTTCCACTGCAGCACATCCACAAGCTAGGATGTGCATGCTGGCAGTGGTTTTCATTAGAATAGGGAATTAACCCCCTTTTATATCTTTCTGCTAAAGGGAATGGAATACAGCTCAGAGCAAAGATCAGTGGCCTTCTTACATAGGAGAATGACGAAAGAAGTAGATCTTCCTTTGGATTTTCAGAATGAGGAGGACACAAGTTCTGGGTAAGCTCATGACAGTTCCTGGTTTTGCCTTGCTTTCATCACTTCCAACTAGCAGAGGCAGCAAAGCTACAGCCACTCCATAGCCAGTGCTCCCTTCCACTTCTTAAAATTTAATCCTAGTGTCTGAAGCACTTCATTTTCCCATACATTCCTGCTGAAATCAGTGGGACTGCTCTTCTGAATAAACTGTGAAAAATTAGGCTGTTAGTCTTTAGAGAAAACATACATAAAGGCAATTCTGCAAAGCAACTCCACAGTAGCTCAGTTAAGACAGAGTTAGTGTAGACTACCTAACTCAGGGTTAGATCCCAGTTCTAATTAAGGGTGAAGTCTATTGATTGATCTAAAATCCTCCCTGGGGGTTTTCAGGTTTCTGGTGATGTTGTATTACAAAAGTGTATTGCCATACTTTGAAGTGAATTCAGAATTGTGACTCTAACCAGAGAGTCACAGACACTTGATATTTCTCACATTGTTACTGTGGGGTACAAATATATATAATAGCTGCCTAAACCATTAGTTTTACTATACTGATGATATTCTCCTCTCCTTTTAATTTTTTTTTCTAATCTTTTCTATTTTGCGTGTCTACACTAGCACTAATATTGTACTGTACCCACCTAAAAACTAGGATATCTTTGTTAATGAAAAAGCTTTGGCAGCACTATCAAATGAGAGAAACTGGATAAATTCTTAAAGGACATGCAAGGGCAGTTTCTTATTGCATATCTGGATATGTACAATTTCCAGAAGTAAACATGAATTTATTGTCATACACCGACAGCATACCATCTATATATCAGAAACTTTGGAATGAAGAAGAAATGAAAAGGCTATTCCACAAGATACCCTAAAAAGTCTGTGCTTGGATGAAAAAATGAGCCACCTGTTACAGTGGTGGCCAGAATCTACCAGAAAGAAGAGATGCTACTGTCTGCTTCTGCTTAAAGTAGCCACTGCAAATCATACCAGAGTACACTGAACTTCTAACACTAGTTTTTATTAGAACAGATTAGAAGAGTACGTATTTTTTTGAAGTGAGAAACTCATAAAGAGCTAAAAACAGAAGACTGCAAACCTTCTCTTGTTCCGAGCTGGGTAAGATTTTCTTTCCAGCTTTTTTTTTGTCTAGAAAATTTCAGTAGCCTGCTGGTTTGGATCAACTTCTACCATCTCACCAGATACCTCAGAAAATTCCCTTTTCTTTAGCTCTGGACTACATGTTTGTTTTCTGCTCCCCTCCACCTGTTTCTCTGCCTCAGCAGTTCCCAGCCTGCCAAGTCTGCCCCTTCCCAGCTGCCCAGCTCTGCTCTCCTACACCTTTTTCCCACAGAGCAAGTTCAGTTGCTGTCAAGAATGAAGCAAATGGCCCGTCTGTAAAAGGTTCCTCTCTTGCCAAAGCCCAATGGCAAAGTGGTCAAAACGAGCCAAGCAAGCAGTCTTCCTACCTGCTAACCTAGCCACTGATTTTTAAAAGGAACATAAAAAATATTAACTGCAAACCAGAAAATTAAACATATGCTATTCATCACAGTCCCACCACAGCACTTGGACTGCAACACCATCCTCTTTCTACCTCAGCTCTTGTTTCTCCTCTACACCTTGTTCCTTTATGCCCCTCTCTGTCAGCCCAAATCCTTTCATATTTTCTGCAATCTATATCAAAAACCTTTGACTTTTATTGAACTTCCACCTCTTTTTCCAGTCTTGGTGTTCCTCACATAATCTTTTTTCCTTCTGTTCACTTATAAATTGCTTTTCCTTCAATAAGACTTTCTTTTGCTTACCTGAAACCTAATATGTTGTTTCTGATTACTTTTCTCCACTTTGAATCTACACATATCAATCTTTCTTTTTCTGTCAAACTGTGCCCTTGGCCTGCACACATTTTCATACAGGTATTGAGGTGTATCCAGATCAGATCCTTGCAGGAAGCATGGCCTATAGGTAGACTGACATTAATTTTGATTTATTTGCAATTATGACAGCTCAGAATTTTGTTCCACTTCCTTCCCTCCTCCGCCCCCCCCCCCCCCCCCAACTCCCCCAAAATTGAAATTTGGTCTATTTTAGAAAAATCCCCCAAAACATTGTATACTTTACCATTCCTGGTTTAATTTCTACCAGGTAATAGTGCCTACTTCTTCCCTCTTTCTTTCTGTTGCTTACAAATAACTGGTTGCTATGTCTTTCCAGGACTGGAGCTGTCTAATTCTGCTTGCATTCCTACGTTCCTCACTAATGTCTATTCTCAAAGTCCTTATTTACTTTTTTTCGTTTTATACCCCAGAAGTTTTATCTGATCTGTCAAGCTTCCTTTATAATTGTGTTCATATTCTTGACCTTGTCATATGTTATTTTCTTTATAAGAACACGGGAATTGCCAAATCAGAAAACAAACAATGATTCATCAAGCCTCCTAGCTTGTCAAAGAGGGCAGAAAAGGCTCACAGGATATCTAGACAGGAATAAAGTATTATATAAGGGGATATAAATCCTTTTTGGCTTCCAGCATTGATCAGTTTGAGCCCTCAGTCTTTGGTGTTTATAGTTTACTGTTCTTATTTCAGCTAGTATGAACTTCATTTGTTTTTTTTGTACAGGTGTAATTTATACTGGTAAAATTTTATCATTTTAACATTTTGGCTAAAAAATACTGTGTAGTTTATTTGCATATTATATGAGAAGTTTTTTCAGTGCAGAGAAAATGTCTGCTATCAAAAACCTTCCTGGTCTACCTATCAGGTATAAACAAAGCAATTGAAAAAAAGGTATTTCATTTTATGCACCTTCTCTGAAACAGGATCCTTCCTCTCTCTGTTTTTATGTTTATATATGACTCTTAAAATTTTCTTAAGAACATTAAATGATTTGAGACTCTCACCCCACTCTATCTGGACTTGTGGTCCAAGATATAAGAAGAAAAAGAACAGATTCCCAGATGGATAGGAAAGTTACTTCTGTAGATCTACAGCAGAACAGACATGACAGGGTTGCAGGGTTAATTCTGGTAAAGCTCAATGGTGAGGCAGGGACTGAGACTGTCACTTTAGAAAGACAGACTTGAGAAGACTGGTTTAGATAGAAAGTTTTAGATAGCCTTTAGCTAGACAATTATTTTGTTTCCTTGAAATATGTGCCTTTAGGATAAAAGAATCACCAAGATGCAACCTGCCAATGAACTTCTCTTAAATAAATACCATAAACATATACAGTGACAGATGTTTTTTTTCTTTCCCCCAGTCATGAAAAAATGCTTGAAAATGGGATATGTAGGTGCCTTTGTGAGCACAACACATGAACTGTTCTTTTCAAACAGATGAGTAAAACTCCAGCAGGACATCAACCAGATGCTGCTGTGATGCTCCAGTTGTGAGCTGACCATCCTGTTTGGAGCCAGTGGTCTGATACTGTCTTCCATTCCAATTTGAAACTTCACTCATGAGTTAAAGTGAGAAACATCTGCCTCAGCTGTAGAGAGAAGGGTCTCCTGTGCCATAGTCTCTGGCCAGCAGAGCCATCACCTTCCACTAGCCAAGGATGGCCTCCTTGGGACAGCAGGGGTCCCACAAAACCAACCATCACAACATCCCATGGGACAGCGTGGAAACTTAAGAGAGTTTCTCTCAGAGTCCCTTGAAATACTCTTTCACAAATGCCTGAGGGACCATGGTGAGTTCATGACTGTTACAAAGCTGTGCTTTTGAGCAGTTCATGGACCATTATCAGTTAAATCAATTGAGTCTTTAAAGTCTCATCAGTTATAAAATCAAAATAGAAAACTCAGAGTAATGCTGTACTGCATGCTGATTACACTCTAGGTAAATAAAATCAGCTAGGATGGAAAGCATAGATCAGAAATTAGGTTTTTCCCTCCTAGTTTGTGCTGGAGATAGATATCTCTTATTTTATCTCCACCTACTAGTACTGAGACTCGAAACTAGCTTGTCATCTCATTTCCCTGTGGTATTTTCAGCCCAAATAGGTGATGCATATAGTGTTTGCCCTTTTTAGTGGCACAGGGTGGTCTGTGGTCTTCCTTTAAACCTCCCAAATTATTTTCCCTCTTTTCAACTGAAAAGAGTGCCCAGCACTTCATCTTTCTATAATTTATTTATATGAATTTTGGTAACTTTCATAGACAAAAGATAGTGTTTAAACCTTGCCCATGGTTTTCTCTTGTTTCCTACCAATCACAGCCCTGGTAGATGTTTGAGGATTTCAGTTTCACTGATTGCAAATGAGTAGGAACTTCAGATGCCATGTGTTGTTTGCTAACACACCCTTATTAAATAGACAGGCACCCAGGGAGACCAGCTGCATGCAACTGAGCCTCAGCCATCTAGCCAAGGCAGAGCTGATGTGTTCCAGCTAGCCTGGGTTCCTTCTCAGGCCCTGCTCTCTCCTCAAAGAAATTCAGTATGGGCAGTACTGGTTCTCCACAGCTGGTGGGGTGGAGAGTGCCAATGAGTGCCAATGTCCACACTTCAACTTCCCAGATCAGAAAAGTAAACTCTTTATTTGAAACATGTTTTCTATATCTGTTTGAAAAAAAATTTGGTTGTCATTTGTTATCATTACACTCTTGACGTAAAAGTATTTAAAAATGAAAGGAGAGCTGGATTTTTAGCAGAACAATAACACATGTGGTCTGAAGGATAGCTCCTACCTACTTGTAATGGTTACAAGGCTGAAGAAACCATTTGCTCTTGAGCATTCAACACAGGCCAATTAGATTAAAAAAAAAAAGAGTGGAAGAATAATGAATAAAAGCCCTGTGATGAGAATTTTAAGGAAATGAAAAACACTTTATTGATAATCAATCTATGGTAGATTTTGATAATGAACTCCTGTACAATAAGCAGCCTCTGTACTCACCCTGACACTAGAATTCTAATGAGGAAGAAAATAGATCCAAATTAGAAACTTGCCAGTGAGCCTGTTATTAAAACAATTAAAGATTTTTAATGCATATAAACAGCAGTTGGTATCTGTATTTTGCCATTCAGTTATAAACTATCTCCCTTTTATTTCCTTACTAAATAAATCCTTTGTATTTATACTTCTAAGAGTTTTATGATTACCATCTCAAAAAAGGTAAGACAATTGAGAATAAAATGGGGTTAAACACAGACATAAGATCATGTAATTATTTTGTATTGGGCAGGAATAAATAAGTTTTCATATCAAGATATAGAAAATATGGATATGAAAGACCTTCTGCTCTTAAAAGTTGGAAACTCTATTGAGTTATGTTCTGTTGCAAGGCAGTGGGTGTGTACATAGCATAGTAGTTAAAAAATCTGTCTATCCACTCAGGGGTTAATCAGATTTCTTCTTGCATCCAGACAGCTATAATCATTCCCTTGCTGAGCTCTGCTGGAATGAGCACTGACCAGAGCCATTCTCACACCTGAGCAGCAGTGTTTTCCCAGCTCAGACCCACCTTCTGACAATGCCCCTATGCTTAATTACTTGCAATAGTTCTGCCTCAGTGGCAATAATATCCTCCATCAACTGCTTCTCACCAGCCTGTTGAGACTGCCGCTCCATCTTATTTAGCTACTGTTTAGCTTACCCCTTGTTACTCTCATTTTCTTTTTTCCAATGAACTTGCTGCATGATTGATTCTTGCTAATTCTGTCAGACAGTCACTAACTGTTTGTTGCCAAACAGGCTTGTCACATCGCTTCAGCAATTTATGCTTTGCTCTTCCTCTTCCTTTGTTCCCACTGCTGCCAACACTGAAACCAGAGCCCAAGAGGTTGCCTGAAAGCTGAAATAGGTCCCTGTGGCTCCACTCACCCTTTTGTCTCTCAGCACTGTCTCCTCTTCCCTTTTGCAAATGCAGATTAAGCAGTTGAGAAGTTGATCTGGAGCTGTAAGTGGGTTTACTGTTTCCTGTTTCTTTGAATAATTGAAAGTTAATTTAATATTTCAGCTTCCACCATGCTTGGCAGAATACTCCATGTTTGGGATGTGTGTGTTGGGAGGAAAACAAAAGGAAAGAGAAGGACCCAACCATTAACAAAATGCCTTAGACAGCTTCATGAATTTCAGTTTTCCCAGGGAGTGGCCAAGAAACAATGTCCTTTAGGATGAAAAATGACTCAAGTACACAGAACAAGTTTCACATGCACTCTTGTGTTATATAATATGCTGCTCCTGAGTGGAAAAAAAGCCTTTGAAATTATTGGTATCAAGGAACCTATGACCTTACCTAGAATCCTACCTGAACCTCCTACCTGGGGCCCCAGGACCTCAGCTCAGCTCAGGTCTGAGCCCTTGACCCTCACTGCTTCCTGCAGTTCCCCAGAAGACTATCTTGAATATTTAAAAAAAGTTAAAAAAATTGCAGCTTGACCATAGCATATGGACAGTTCTGTTTCCTCTGGAATTATGAAAAACATCTGTTCAACTGTTAAGTAAAATGTTCGCAAATCATGACCAAGGGAAAAGATTTAACAGCTTTCAGTGCAGAAGAGATTTAAGCATTGAACTAAAATATAAAACAGTAGCTGGTTCAGTCTTTTTCTACATGCATCATGCATCACTCTTCAATTTTGCTGCTACTTCTTTTTGATATGGACTCTTAAATTCATCTTGCAAGTTCTGTCACTCAGAGGAGACATCTTAGCTCACTTTTAAAGGACAAGAAAGATCTAAAGATGTGTGGTCGAATTAGCAGTAGTTCAACAGAGATTTCTATGTGGTGATCAAATCTGTTTAATAAGACTTTTATCTACATAGGAAAAAAGGGAAAAAACACCTTACCCAAAATAAATTGAGTAGCACAAGGCATTAGAGACAGATATTGATTTAATACCATACTAACAGAGCAGGTTGACATTTTGGAGATAGTATAATTATTCCATTCAAGAGAATTTTGGGGCTGAGAGGGAGCAGAGGTTTTTAGACTTTTTATTAAAGATGATTTACATCACATGTGTCTGCTCTAATATCAGACATATATGAATAATACAAACCTCTATTATCTCCACCTAGACACTGTATAGATTGGAGCTGGTATTATGCAATGGGATTTTTAAGAAGTGTTCGATATTTGTGGTGGAGTTTGAATTTCCTTGAGCACTCTGAAAAAAGCAAACAGATTCCATGATGCTGATTTCTTAAGAGATATTTCCATTTTTATTGAGGCACAAAAAATAGAAATTTGAAGGGGAGGTTGTCTTTTTGTTCTCTTTTAAATAAGATGGTCATGTCAGTATCCAAAAAACAACCTTAAACAACAGACAAGGGACATCACATGTTCTTGTGCTGAAGGGGTTTCATAGCTTTTCCTTCATACTTTCTCTTTTGCATGCTCCTGATTTTTGACAATGGCATCATTTTCCACTAGTCTAAGGACTTCTACAGGCAATGGTGGTCTCTGGTCCATTTCATTATGTAGTAGGGGCTCCCAAAGTTAGATCATTTATCCGTAGTCCTTTCCTCATCTCTCTTGTACACACAACAGATTCTTTAATGTTAATAGTCTAACACAATAAATGCGGGATTTTTTCTAATCTTCTTACTCCCTTCCTCCTCACTGTTTGCATTTTATTTCAATTGAACTATAATCCTTGGGGGCCCCTATATCTATCAATATTTTCCAGCATTTAACTCAATGAGTGCTTAATAGTGTAAGATAGGGTTAAGGGGAAGGGAAAATTCTAGGTGTTATCATAGTAATATAATTGGCAATACAAATAAAAATCTGTTTTCTTTAAAATCTATTCCTCTATGCAAGAAGGACTGAGACGTGGCTTTTACTCAGTCTTCTGACTTAAATTTCAATATGCCTAAGATAAATCGCAGAAATAAGGGCATTTCCCTTCTTGGGTCACTGCATTAAGATACTCTGCCATCAGGAAGGATACCATTAATGGCATTCACAGAGGATGGTTTTCCATTGAGGTGAAATATCATGACCAGTCTGCCTTTTTCCCCCAACTCATACAGTTGACCTTCATCAAAACAATTTGATTTCTACCGGAAGATGAAACCAACAAGTGACACTTGCATCATGAAATGAAAAAATAGTGGTAAATCATACATGACAAATGGAGTTCTGGGAAAGTTTAGGGTGCTATTCACCACTGTTCCCAAGTAGATTCAATTTGCTGTCCCTCCAGGAACATATACTGTAGGTCATGCAGTAAGGTATTGATTTTGCCAATTAATGAGTATAATACAGTATTTTTCTGTGTTGTTGTGTTATTCTTGAAGCTTGTTTACTAAACAAAAAAGTGCTTTTCGTACATATGTTTTTCAGACCTGTAAATTTAAAAAACAAATGTGTTTTATATAATTCTCTAAAAACAGAGTAATTATTACTGTATCAATTTCTTTCTACTTATTATTGGTAGAATTTAGGTTCTATTTATATACATGTTTTTAAGGACTTCTTTCAGAACTGCATTGTAACTGATTGGTTGTTAATAACTGTCTAAGTTAATAGTTTGACTACCATGAACTGAACCAGTTATTTTTCTCAAGTTGAAATTACAAGTTCAGAAGGAGTCTTTTACTGCTTAATTGAAGTTACTTCTATAAAACAGCATTAAAGAATCACTGTTTACTAAAAAAATAAATGGAAGAAGATTGTATTAAGAAGGAATTAGCTATTCCTATATGATATGATTAATTTACACCTATTGCCAACCAGCAGACAGCTGATTTTCGGAGAGACCCTGACCTAGACAGCTACAGGGAACCTAAGCCATTTATAGCATTGCACCATCACTCATATGTTTTGCCTAAATATTATGTACCAAAGGAAACAGTTGTGACTAAGAGTCTGTCTTCTGCAGATGGCTTACGTACCATGTGGTAAACTTGCACCAAAGCTTGTGGTTAAGCAGTATGAATATATGGGTCCAGTCATGAGGTTGGACTCCTTTTCTCTTCATATCATCTTTTCCAGAATTTTGTTGAAATAACTTTAAGGAACAGACCTTTAAAAGAGTTGATAAGCTAATTTTTGAATTTTCAGTAAAATTGATTACAATTACAGCTGGACTTTGAGAAAATGCTGATCTCCTAGTAGACAACTTGTGGACTGACTTTGTATTAAAACCTGGTCACTTGCTTTGATGTCTTAGTGAGATCTCAATTTTTTTTTAATATTTTGTCCCAGCTATAGAGATGCAGTTATTCTGAAACTGTAGCATGAATTGCTGTCTTGATACTCTCTCTGAATAGCAAATAGGTATATTTTGTCACTTGAATGTTTTTATAGTCATCTATAACTTGCAATGGTCCGTCATTGCAGAGTTTACCTCCTAAACTTTCAGAGGAAGTTGGACTTCTTGTACCAAATCTGTACATGAATTTCTGCCACACAGAGAAGTACAGCAGTAAAAAAAGATTTATACTTAGAGTTTATTACTAATGAATAGAATCATGCTGGAAAGAGGCTAGAAAAGACATGTTTACTGGTAGTAGGTTTTCAGTTTAAAGTGGCAAGTCCCAAGTTTGATGGGCTATGTGATATGCAAGCAGAAGACAAAATTTTACTGAGGTGATGAAGTGAATATAATTTTCAGAAGTATTTTTGAAGAAGTGCAGGAGAGTGAGTCATTTACCTCCAGCTTATGTTCAGCAAAAGCTGGGTGCCAAAGTTCCTTAAGTTCTCTTACACATTTTGGACAGAAACTCTACTAGAATCTTCTTAGGCTTATTTATCACCACTTTCCTTGGTATTAGATGGGAAAATCCAAACTTTCTTAGTTAAAGAGGGTGGATGTCATTCATGTTTATAAGATGATTGCTTAGTTTTGTTCACATTATGGAAATGAAAATGTCCCTGTTCTATTGTCTGTGGGTTCCTCACTGAAAGTGTGCAGGGTCAGACTGGTTTTCAGCAGGGGAGAAGATTATTTGCTTGGAGATGATCCCAGTGTCATGAGCACAATTTATAGGTTGTTTGGGAACTATAATTATTTTTTTTTTCTCAATTTCAGAGGTTTGGTATTTTTACATTAAGATTTTCGTTCGTTCGTTCGTTCGTTCGTTCGTTCGTTCGTTCCTTCCTTCCTTCCTTCCTTCCTTCTTGCCTTCCTGCCTGCCTTCCTGCTTGTCTGCCTTCCTTTCTGCCTGCCTGCCTGCCTGCCTTTCTGCCTGCCTCCCTCCCTCCCTCCCTGTGCAATCACATGACACTGGATATGTGGGCTCTGTTCTGTAGTGGAGCAGATGCAAGGGTATTAGGTTGTTCATGGTAGAGAAGATCCCATTTCTTTTCTTGCAAAGCTTCATTCCATTCACAAGTTCAGATTTGATTCTCTCTGAAGTTCTTAATGAAATACTTCCTGTACAGTCTTTCTAGTCTTTCTCTTATTTTTTTTTCATCCCCATCAAGCTCTTCTAAGGTTCACTGGACATATTTGAAATAATTTCAGTATATGGTAAACTAGAACCTTAAGAGCAGGGCAGGAAATCAGTCTGTTATGGAGGATTTTAGTTGATTTTTCTAATTAATGTTTCAGATCACCATGCAACAGTAGATATAATTGTCAGAAAGAGAGGGCTAAATACATGAATAAAATATATTATTGTATCATTACACTTTCATAATAAGATTTACTTGTCAAGTTAAAATGTAATAATGTAACTAACAAGATAATTTATTTCTCAATGTAATGAAGATATACAGAAGGCAGAGGCAGGACCTTGTAACATGCCAGCTTCACTCTGTGACTGAGCCTGCCTGATAGCAAGCACACATAATAAAGAAAAACCCTACTGAACTGAAGGAGAGAGTGTAGGATGGAGAGCGGATGAGGAAAGAGAGGGAGTAGGCATGAAGTTTGCATTTGGTAGAGGTGTGAAAGATGAGAGAAAACTGTGATAACAGAAGGCATAAGAGTCTGGTGGGGAAAATGATACTGTTTGCATTTTTCCAATTGATAGAGCAAGATATTTCCATAATTAAACTTTCAGAGAAAGAAGGTTAAAATAGCTAATTGCTTTGGTGTAGGCTAAGAAGATATGTATAGAAAGCTATCCCAGACTGGATGACACATGCTAACTTGTCTGGCTGTAAGTTTTAATGATGCCTTCCTTAGGAAAAAGTAGCCTAATGGATGCCAACCAGGAAGACAGAAATCTTCATGAGTTTCTCCCCCATTCAGCTACATCAGATAGAGACTGTTATTTATAAAAATGCAAGAGCTGCTGAAAGTGGTTCTGAGGAATAACTTGCTATCATAGTTCCTAAGACTATGATCAAACCAAGTCCTGGAAAGGTCTTGCTTGTTGCCATTTCTAGACCATTATCAATGCTGCTTGTTTGCCACCTCTAAATTTCTGCTGACAGAACTCCATAAGGGCAGGCATATATTTGCAAAGAAACTGAGGACTATGCTCCCATTCTGGCTGACTTTGAAAATAATTACCCAGGGAGCTGCAAACATGAGAATGTGCAAACTACTATGAAGTCTGTGGTTGCTTTCTTTCTGCCTCATTCATTAGAAGTGGTGCTTCCAGTGACCACCATAATCATGCAAGGCAAACAGAGAACTACATCTCCCCCTGTCTGAATGTGGCACAATATAGGCGCAGATATGCTGGGGATATGTTCAGCATCACTAAAACAATGAAAGGATGCATAATTGTCTTAGGGAGGGAATGACACATCCTAAACTGCTCTGCTAATTCTTATTAGACCTGGGTTTTGGCCAAGTGCTGAGGGAGCTGGCTCTGTTGGTGTCTGTGCAGTTCTGCAAAATCCAGAGGGAATGGTTGCAGGATAGGCTGCAGTCTGTGAGTGTGCTGGAGCTATGAGGTGGTGACAAACTTTGTAGTGGTGAGGAATCTGTGGTGGTGACAGACTCTCTGTACTGGCATGGTGGAAGAAGTTGTTGTGATTATCATCCATGGTGCACTTCTAGCTATGCAGGTCTGTGTTTTGAAAGCATGTAATTTCTGTATAATCCAATCTGTCATATATCACATGAAATCTACACAGCCAGACAATATGGAATAGTGATAGCACACAATATAAGTGCATTCCTGAGCTATGTAGCATAAATATGAATGAGAGGGAACATACTGCACTTGAAATTTTTTTTATATTGTGCTGCGTGTTGACAATTAGTACACTCTGGTACATTATTCAAAATATGAGAAGTACAGTAACCAGCAAATGATGTTTTGTTTTCCCTTCGTAGCTGCCAGATGGTGTGGAACCATTTACACAACATCTGAGTGTTAGTGCATTTTAAGTAGGGAAAGAAGGATCCTGCTCAGTGTTTTATTTTTCTCTTTTGGATTTTTTTTATTCTTAACTACCTAGCCAGCATATTTGCAGAGTTTTGGGGTTTTGTGCAGAACAAAAAAACTACTTAGTGTTTCCTTCTTTTGTATTTCTAAGTCACTTCAGGATCTTTGGTTTAAGCAAAGAATGAACAGTTTCTCATTGTTGCTTTTATGACAGTGGAAGAATAGTGAAAACTTTATTTACCATGATTATTTTTTTCTTCACAGAGATCTAGTATGATGTGATAGTGCTGAAGATCCAACAAGGCCACTTGTTTCAGGACTGTTTTAAGGAGTCTCCTAGACATGAATGAACATATGTACCACATGGACCTAATGACATAAAGCAACATTATACTGTCCCGCTCAAAACAGCAGACTTACAAAAAGATCTTCCACTCGTGTGCAATTTGTTAAGTATTTAAGGAACAAGTGCACTACAATTTTTTCTGAAGCAGGGAAGGGCATATAAAAATTGCAATGTTTTCTAAAATGCATTTTTTTTTCATTCATACTGTGGAATACTACAGAGAATTGAAAGAGGGAATTGAATCTCTTCACCTCTACTGCAGTAAGTATTCCTGGCTACTCTACAGAAAAGTGTTACTTGTCTAGGTAGGTGTCCTAGATTTGATTAAGATAGGGTCACTTTTTCACAATAGCTGGGAAGGGGCTGTCACCAAACCTTATGTTATTTGATACCATCTCGTGTCACTTGTGAGGGGTGGAAGTTTCTGGCCATAAGAGAAAGTGTGGTGGGTGAAAAGGTCCAGTATTGTTTTACTTCCTGTGTAAATTTTTGCTTTGTCTTAGACCTTGTGTTATTAATATTGTTGCTGTTACTCTTAGTTTTCTTAAGTCATTGCTGTTTCCAGTAAATTGTTCTTATCTCAACCTGTGATTTCCACCATTTTGTGTCTCCAATTTTCAACTCCATCCCTGGAGAGGGAAGGGAGAGATGAAGGGGGAGGGAGTGAGTGAATGGCTTCAGAGAGTCTTGGTGGGGGCACTGAACTGGGGAGAACTGTCCTAAACCACAACAGTAGATCATTAGTCTTAACTTGTTTGTATTTTCTTGACTGAGATGGTGCCACAAACCAGACCGAAACTGTGAGGTCAATATACTCATAATGGTTCCAAATTAGCTCTCCAAAAAGACCAGGAACTTTTCAAAATCAGTAATATTTTATTATATTTAAATGGAGCTTTATTTATATAAGCAAATAGGGTCCCAGACTAAAAGTTAAAATGATAGCAAATAACAGTTTTATATATAGCTCTTACACTGCACACTGTGACCCAGCCAATGAGTTCTTGCTTCTAAACTTTACTACAGTTAGCATTGTAGTGCTAGCTTAGAAAAAACTGCTGAACCATCTTTGGTCTTAGGAAATTCCTTTCTGTTGCCTCTGAGGTCTCTCTGTGCTGTGATTCTTTCATGCATCATAGCATACAGTGTCTTGAGCCTTTTCTTACTGAAGGAAATGTGAAATCTTTTCTTATTTCAGTTCTGCCAGATCTAGTCTAAAAACATTTTTCTTTTTAAAGACACTGTTTAAAGCAAACAAGTCAAATATGTCCCCCAAACACATCAACCATATGATGGTGCAGACTAGAATTTTTCCTTCTGTAGTGAAGGATGAGGCTACAACTATACCATGGCATGTTTAGAGAAACCACAGCTAGCTTAAAATTGCCTTTCTTGGATTCTGCTGTCAGTGCTGCCATGATAGCACATTCTTGGCATGGGCTCCAGGGAAGCTGGGAAAAATTTCAGATGCGAAGATAAGCTCATACAGCTATTCTATTGGTGCTGGCTTATGTAAAGGTAGCAAAAGTATGTGTATGTGGGCTAGAGTTGTTGCTGTTTAACCCTAATGCTGCTGAAGTCATAAATTTGATTCATTGACTGACATTTTTCCAGTCACTCTTTTATTCATGACCAGTTCCAGTCCTGTCAATATATTGGGTTCTGTATGTAAACCCCGATATATTCAATGCCATCAATGTGCTTGGTTACCTTTTCTACTTAAATGAAAAGAATCAATATACCTTGATGATTAGCCCAGAGAAATTGCCATTTTTCTTACTTTTTGCGGAAAAAATTATGAAAAGGAAAAAGTTTTAGTAGATTTCTGGAGCTGGCACAGTCTTTTCTTGGAAGTATAAGAGGGGGATTAGAGTAGTGACCTTTACTGGATGTACAAGGGAGAAGGGAAGGAGAACTGTTGCTCACCTTCAGTTTCCAACATTCTCCCACCTGTTCACACTGTAGGAAGTCGCTAACATTCAAAGTCAAATTCCTGAAGTATTTGAGCACTTGAAACCCTCATTATAATATTGGCCAGTGTAAGTAACTTCTACCCAGTCTTGGAGAAAGGGAGGATAATAGGAAGTGAGGAGATATTGTGTTACTTTGCTAGTTGATTAAGGTCATTCAAACTTACAGAATACATGTAATTTGGTATAAACTGTTACCATGCATCTTCAAGAAATACAGTTTTCACAGTGGGTAGAAGCTTGTGGGCAGGTAATAAAATCCCTGAACTGACCAGAAACTGTTGTGAACATCTGTTCCCTGACTACTTAAATTATACTTGGACAGTTTGATGCATCTCTGGCATGCATCCCACGTTCTAGCAGAATGAAAGTAGAAGAGAAGAAGAATGTGAAATCGGGAATCCTGTTGGGTTGTAATCTTTTTTTCTGCTCTTTCTATTTTCTTTGCTGTCCAGTAAATCTGTCACATCTTTGTTTAGAAAAGTATGATGCCCTTTCTTTCCCTCCATTGTGTTTGCAGCTGCCTGCTTACTTGTTTTGTGTACATTAATTGAAGCCATGCAAGGCTTCAGACCTAATTAAAAGGCACAAAAAGAGAGAGAGGTTTCTATAGGAATATCTTCCTGTGGAATGTCCTATTGAGTTAAATCCACCCTACCAAACTATAATTTCTGAAATAAATGATTCTTCCATGAATCTCATCTTTCAGTACTATCTTCACCTGAATTCTGCTGGGCTGGTGTCACGCTCTAGGGTTTTATATAGCCTTGGAAAAGAGAATAGGAGAAGGATGATAGGTTCAGATGAAACTATTATGATGACACACAGAAATGTGAATTGCCTTCAGCTTCCCCAGATATTACAGAAAAAGAACAATTAGTTCCCATTCTATGTTAAAGCTACACTTGCCCAATTTTTAAACTGCACTTAGGCACCTGAATTGTTAGTGCAATGTGACAGATTTTCCATACTGGCAAAAACAATGATGATCTAAAAAAAAAAAAAAAAGTGAAAAGTAAAGCCACAGCACAAATTTTAAACTCCATTTAAAAAGAGCAATAATCATTGATTAAGTCAGAAATATTAGTGTTTTTAAGGGTCTTTTTATCACAGTTTGGCTCAAGGATATAATCTCATTTTGGCATGCTTGCATGAAAATGAGTTGGTGCCTAGGGCTTGGCTTCCACCACAGTAATTTGGAATATGACTCATCTATCATTAGTTTAAGCACATGTGAAAATGTAGACCTTGTGTTTAATGGCAGTGGAGAAAGACTATAACATGTAATAACAGGTGTACTTCAACTGTGTGGCCTTAGGAGATGCTCCAGATGATATTCCTCTCTGCCAATGGCAGAGAAAGCCTTTACTGTGTATGCTGGTATAAATCTACTCCATACATAAAAAGAAACACATTGCGATTTCAGTAATCGTACCAGACACAAAATGCAACTACTAGCTTGTATTCAAATAAAATTCTGTAATCCTTTCCACAAGCTCAGAGCTGCATTCAGCTGGGAGCTTTGAGAATAGCTTATGTGCCTTATGAGAAATTGAGTGCAGTGAAAGACAGAATTATGTGCCTCATTCAACAAATATGTTAATACTGAAGGTTTTTCCCCCCTGTGGGTGAAGAAAGAGACAACTGGCAAAAACTCCTGTCCGCAAAAGGCAATTGAAGTTCCTGTGCAAAGATACACATGCTAATTCTGTCAGGTGAGTGTGCTATATGTCTTCCCACGTCCTTAGCACTTGCCAAAGTCCTTTCTGCCATTTCTCTCCCTGCTTCCTCTGAATCATTTCTGTGCAATTCCTTGGTCAAATTTACCATCAACTCATATGTTGGTACAGGTAACAAAATCTAGTTTAAATACAAAATTCTTCCCCATTAATTCTTTCTTCTTGCAAAATCCTTCACAGAATCATTAATTTGCAAAACCAGAGCTTGCTTCATTGAAAGGAAAAAATTGCGATATGTAAAAAGACTTTAAATACCATATTAAAAACCTAGAATCGTTTTTCCTCCTCTTCTAGTCTGGATTTCTCCTTCTTCTCTCAAATATTTGAGTGCCACTTTTCCACAAATTAAGCACATCATATCCTTAAAAATTAAAATTATAGCAAAACTCATGCTTTTTCTTTCCTCAGTTTTTAAGACTAATAACTAGATTAATGTTAGGAAGATGTGTGCAAAGGTATTTTTCATAGAAAAACTAAAGTCAAGAAGTTGTATTTTGTGCTCTCGGTCTTTTGGGTGAAAGAAGAAAGCTCCTTGCCTCTCTGGCATGAGTTCTGCAGCTGAGAACTGCAGAACATGATCTCTTTACAGATCAGTACACTTCAGTGGAAGCTAATGATTATGGACTAAAAAGAAAACCAAAGCACAAATAAGTAAAAAAAATGCATAAGGGAAATCAAAGAGCCAAACGGTAAGTGACTTGTTTTTGTATTTGCTGTGATTATTGAAATGAGTTTGTGTTCCTTTTTCTGTCCATGGAGAATGTATAGGTATATACTAAAAAACATCTCAGAATAACCTTAGCAGAGTATAAAACACAAAGCACAAAAAACCCCCCCAACAATCAAAACCAAACCAAATCCAACCCCCAAATTACTCAAAAAGAAAACTCCAAAAAAACCCTAGAGGCAGAGAGCGATTTCTAGACAAGTGATTTAGCATTTTTGACCTTGGAAAAGAGACACCTTAGAAGGGATATAGTAAATGCTGTTATGTATAGTTTATTAGGTAGGAGGAGGTAATTAGAAACTTACATAAAGTAAGTCATATCTCTGACCACCTCTAACCATTTTGGTTCTCTAGAGGATTAAGACAGAAGGCAAGTACCTGTTCGTCTACATACAAGTTCCCAGTTGGATGTCCCTTATTTCTGCTCAAAAGGCACTTCTGAGCATGCACAATTGATATGAAATAAAGAAGCACCTAACAAGAGTAAAGGGCTATGTGGGGTTAGGCAAGTGGGTAGGCAGGTTTGCTGTCTGGCACTTTGCAGGATTTAATATGCCTGGTAGGACTGAGGCAGGCTGCAAAGCACACCAGGTATATGTACAGAGCAGAGACAAGCAGTCTCCTACCTGGAGGATGGAAAGACATTTTTACAGCTGTTGCTTGTCACACAGTTCAATGCTCTGTGTGTGATGAATGCATTTTCTGGGGGCAGATGCTCTTCACATTTGGTATTGCTATGAAGATGGCAACTTCTTTGGTGTATTTTCTCAGTTCTTTTGGCTTCTGAATCTTTTCTCAGGCACTGCTTAAGGACTGCTGCTTGGGAGACCTGATAGAAAGAACTGCTCATAGTACTTTCCGTCACCTGGGTAGTGCTATCAATTCTCTGTCCATTATCCTATCATCTCTTCCTAAAACGTCTGTAGGTATGGAGCACTGGAGAATGTGTCAAATCTGCTGTGGAAAACAGGTCACTATAATAAACCCTTGAATTCAGCTGGAGAGGAGAAACTTGATGCCCTACCTCAGGGCATTTCCATTCTGTGTGTTTTTAAGCTGCTTCTGAGAGTTTATACACGAAATATACTTTTTAAATGTGCTGTAAAATGTGTTCTTCAATTTTTTAACAACTTAATTAAGTATTAAAATCCAATTTACTTTATATCTCAAACTTCAAATTCTAAGTTTTTGCTCATTACCATTTATTAGGAAAAGTATTGTCACAATTATTTGTTATGAATATTAAATGTTGCATGAGTATGCATCGCTTAAAATGTAAATACTTTTACCCAGAATGACAATCAAAGGTAAGATGGGTGCATATGCAAGATATAATTGCATCTCTTGGAGAATCCATGAACTTCCCAGTACGTAGGTGCACATGAAATTAAAAAAAAAAAAGCAGCTGCACTTTGGGTCCCTCTGCACTGTAACTGTATGTGTAGTTATAGCTTGAATCCACTCTGAAAGCCTCTGCTAGCTTTAGACTAAACACCCTGGTGCAGGTACTTGGTACAGGTTTCATGCCTTTTTACCAGATATGGCATCAGAGGATGCAAAACATGTTATTTAAATGCTAAGGTGATTATTTTGCAATTAGCTCCATGTTACTGCAGCTACACAGCAAACGTTATTCATGGTAGCTTGCTTAGAAATAGCTGAAGAAGTTCCACATGAGCTGAAATCACCTTTGACAGCAGTTTATATGTTAATAGAAATAAGAAGGTGATATTGCTATTGTTTTACTGAAGGGAAGAAACAGGAACACTAGGCTTTACTAACTAGTGAGAAACTGGGAGGCTGATTGCATCTAGAATGATCAGTCAATAAATCTAAGGTCTAATGTGGATTCTAGTGCACTCTTGCATGATGATTGTGTCACTTAACTCTGAATCTGAGTTTTTTGTGTTCTAAGATGGAAGTAATTATATGCAGGTACCATAAAGTATTCACAGAGAGCTGTGCAGTTGAAAAGTATCACTGAAGCTATCAACAGGAAAAATGGGAGGTGCTTAATAAATTTTAAGTCCAGAAGGGAACATCATGATCGTTTAACCTGTCCTATTGCATTACTGAGACTATAAAATTCCCCAGTGTGACTTTTGAATGACTAACCAAACTTGTAGTTTCAGAAAGGCATTCAGACATTTTCTGCTTTTGATGTGAATACTTTTAGAATCTGTACCCGTAAGTTTTTCCAAAGGCAATAAATAGAAGCATATCTTTGGTATCCTAGGGAATACTGTGCTTCAAAACAGGAGGAAAAACCAATTTAAAACAGTGTGAAGATATTCTTGAAAGCAAAAATCAACAGTTTGTTTGAGTTGGTTGAAATATCTTGCTTGAATAAAACTGAAAATGTTAATTCTATTTCCTCATCTCATTTCCCTGTCTGTCTGAGCAGAATGGAGGTCTGCTGGTGGAAATGGGTGCCTCCATATGCAATGGGTAGCATGACTCCCTCCAGCAGCTGGACTCTTATACCCAGTATCTGCCTCTGGGTCACAGTCTCCCCTGTTTCTGGAACTTGGACATATGAACCCCCAAAGCTGCAACTTCATTCCAGCTGCTGGTACAAACCCTCTTACACACCTGCACTGACACACCCACACAACACACACACTGCCTTCCTCCTGTAATTGGGCTTAGTCACACAGGAGCTGCTCTGGGTTACCACCCTCACCTCCCTCTCCCCATACTTGCAGACACACACACACTCCAATGATGCCCATCCAGAGAGTCTCTCATCCAGGAAAAAGTAGGAGAGATGTTTAGCCAGGGGACAGGACAGATTCACTAATCAGGTGCAAGGCACAGCCAGACAAGTGTGCTGACTGGCTCCTGTTCATATACAACTGATCCTTTTAATTCACTTACTCTTCTATCTTTCTGTGCATGTTCCTTCCCAAATTACCTTGATCCTTCACTTTCCCCACCTCTGGCTCCTGCCCTAAATATCCTATAATCAGTACTATGCAATCCTGAAATGCTCTTCCTCCTCATCCCACAGTCTATCCCATGCCCATAGGCAGTGGCCCCCTTGGTGTGATAGGTGATGTGGAGAGCAGCTCCCACTGCCTCATGGTGATAGGTGGTCCCAACCCATGATGCTGAGGTGCTCCTGTGGCAGTTCTGGAGGAGCTGGGAAGGTGCTATTTCTCTGAATGGATTATTTGGGTTTCTCCACCTGTCTTGAGCACCTTCATGGGTGTAGAGATGGACCTTTGATGGGCTGATGGCTGGGATGGTGCTGGAATGAGGTGGGGCAGGGTGTTATTTCAATGCCCCCTCTGCATTCCTCTTTGTGTGTGCTGTCAAGCTTTTTATCGTATTACTTAACAAGTATATTATTGGAATGCATCTGAAAATCACATTTTTTTCTTCTCATGTTTCCTTTCAAACAAGCAGCTTTCAAATTTCTTAAGTGACAGTGAAACATTTCCTCTTGGGGAAATCCATATTAAAATATTAAGTGGGAGTGTTTCCAACTGGCCTCTCTTAATAGTGTTTTTGGTGAAAATTTGTACCTTATGAAAACACTTAAAGAGCATATAAATCCTCCTACCTCACACTTGCATTCCTAATAGGGAAAATCAGCTCACTCTGCACTAGCTATCTTTGCCAATTATTTTAGGTTGGGAGAATCTGTGTCTGGAGGAACTTCAGTTTTTCCCTTGGTTATATGCTGGACATATATCTTAAGGAAAGTAAATGCCTAAATTTGAGATGGGTAATACCAGGTGAGCTCTATCCCATTCTGCATATCATTCTGGAGGAAAAAGGTCAACATTTTCTCTTACAATCACTGCCATGTAAAAATGTATAATGCTTTCCTATGTTATTTCCAGAAGTGTTTAGACTAAAAACAGCTGATCAAGCAGCTGCATTTCAGGAAGTTCAATAGCCCAGAATAATAATCAGTGAAAAATTATGCACTGATTTCTGTACCTTTTTGATTTATAGTCATAGAATTCTATCCAAACCCTTTATCCTACAAAGTTTTTACCAAGAAACAGACCTTGACACTGCTATGAATTCCACCATAAATACGGCATGAGAGACAAAAAATCCTGGTAGCCCCCATATCACAAGTTGAAACATTCTGCATTAACCCTTTGTCAGCCACTGCTCCTGAGAACAGCTGGCAGGGGCAAAATGTGCATCTTCTCCAGGTAACGTTCTTGCATAGCCCTGAATCTCCAGCTAAACTCTTTTCTAGAGACAGGTGACCTTACATTGAGTACCTGTGCTATGGGGACACATTTTATTCTGTGGTCTACATTTTATTCTGTGGAGGATAACAGAAGATCAGTAACCTACCATGGTGTAATTTAACAGATAACTCATCTTCTATCAGTCACAACTGTAATGTTTTCTTTCTTAGATGCCTTCCCCAACTCCTTATACTTGCAACCATGGTGAAGTTCTGAATGATCAAACAAGTTTTTTAATTATTTGTGCATCTTCCTGTTCAAGATTGACAGATATAATAACATCAAATAAAAGTAGAGTGGGAGAGAAACACTTGTAAAACTTAACTTTGGTTGAAAGCCAGCTGACTAAATAGCAGTGAAAAAAAGTTTGCCAATTATCTCAGTCCACAGCTGATTGAAAGATTTAATAGAAGTATCATCTTTGCTATAAATACAACATTACTCGTCTGACATATAGAGAGAAGTTGCAGGAAGTATACTGTATTTTTAGCATGTTTAATTTAATGTTGAAAAATGTTACTCTTGAAGCATTACGTATTTTATATACAGTTGTATGATTGAGGACTGTGATTATCACAGCAAACATAATCTGATTATTAAGGTCTTTTTTATATATTATATATAAAATTTAATGTATGCCTTTTGGAACCTGCGTCAAAACGAGCATGGCTGTATGAGACATTCAACTTCTGCCAGGAAAAAGCATCTAGTGGGTACCAAGAGAAGAGGTGTAGATAACAGGATCTATGCCCTGTAGAAAATCATAACCCCTTCTTGCTGCAGTACTTCCTCTGCCTTGCATAAAGCATGATCCTGGCACACTCTGTCTGTTCCCCTGCCAGAAACTGGGGTGGCTGGAGTCCACTGCAGCTGCCAGATGAGTGCATTGCACTCAGACAGGGAAGGCATTGCTTCCACCAGCTCCATTTTCTGCCAGCACAATGCAGAGGAAGGCATGAGTCACCCTGCACAGGCTTCCTCTATGAGTTTGATTAGTGAAGTTCTTTTTTTATGTAATTAAATTTTTAGAGAAGAGGTATAATGGCCTGCATTTTCCAGAGTAAAAGGTTGCTTTGCCTATTCTCATCTTCTTTGCTGAAGTTGGTAAAACAGTGTTCAGATCTCTTCTGAAAATGGAACCACTTTAAGGAAGGAGTTAGGCACATGCTTTGGTTTAAGAAATACTGGTGGCTCTGTCTTTTGAAGGGTATGGGCAGTGTGCATTTATTTATAGCACGTATAGTATATGTTTCATGGTAGTCTTGATTTAACTGGTTTTTCTAATTTAAAAAGTATGCTCTACTCAGAAAGTTTCCCAAATTCATTCTGTCTTGGCATTGCTGTTAAAATCAGTACACATTTCTTTCTCAAATGTCCCCTATTTTTAAAATTAACACTCCTACTGGTTGAAATTCCTCTTGCCTTGTAAAATAGCGAATGATCTTCCTATGGGACTGGATACAATGCAGACTGCTGGCAGCCCAGGCCTTTCAGAGCAATGAAGACTGTGGGCTGATGAGGTTTGGCCCTGTGTGTGATGGGTTGTTGGTCTTTCAGCATAACGTGTACAAATGATGGTTTGTTTGCTTCCTTGGGACTTTTTTGAGAACATTTTGATGTTTTCTGGATGGGATTAGTATATAGCTCTGAAAACTGGCTATTGAACAGGTCATGTAGCTATTTTGATATGCATTTCCATTGCAAATTCTGTCCATTTTAGAAGTACTTGGAGTACATATGGTGCCATGTAATTAAACTATGATGGTTCCAGTGGAAGTGTTATGCTTTATCAAGCTCATAAAATCAGTTGAAAAGAATTTTTTTAAAGAAGATCCACACAATACAGTGTGGAGAATAATACATATTTTCACAATTTATTGAACTTCATTTACATAATTCAATTTTTTTGAAGTCCATAAATACTTATTTATTTGCAAATGCTTGACATTATGATATAACTGTATCAGCTCTCATGCACCCTAATTAGAATTAAAGAAATCAGAGCACACTCAAGAAGAGTCAAAAGAATCCTATAAAAATAATGAAGAAAATGTGACATGAGAAACAAAAATCAGGCACATTTAAAATTAAATCTGACATGCTGTTCTCAGTCCACCCCACTGTGTCTAGGAACTGTTGAACAGTGGGTGTTTTGTGATTGTTTTTCAGAGTGAATCTCATTCTTGGGAAAGGTCCTGGGTTGATACAACAAGCATGCAAAAGGTATGTTCTTTTTTAAAATGTTCTACACATGAACTGTAGAAAAATCAAGAAAAGTATGAGCTGCTGAGCATACTTATCTCCCTAAGAGCCTAGTGGAGGGAAGGGCATTCAGCATACCACAGGGTTTCTCTTGATTCTTTTCATTCATTTTTAGCTATTTATCATTGGAGCAAAGTCTAGATAAGAAAGTGATGAGGTTACCTCACCCCTCTTGCCCATAGCTGTGGGGTTTGTGGGAATTTCTGGGCTTCACAGCTCCAATGTAGGAACTGAAGGCGTTCTTAAGACTAAATGTCGCAATCAAGTACACCTTTTGTGGGGTGAAGAATTTTGCCTAGAGAGCACCTCATTGTTACAGGGCAAGGATAATCTCACAAACTAGGTGCACTGTTCTATTCCATACAAATTTGCAACTAAGTCAATGTCCTGGAAATGCATTTATTCACTTTTGTTTCCTAGTCCAAAAAGAGCCAGTTCTCTAAAACAAAGGAGCAGAAGATATCGCTAATCTCTCTCTGAAAGAGGTATCTGTATGCCACAAGTGCAAGGATGTTTTTGTACTGATCTCTTTGCAAGACCATGATCTACTATTGAGTGCATCCTGATCAAAATCAATATTCAACCCTTTGTGTGCTGGGGTTTGTGAAAGAGTACAAGAAATAAAAATCTATTTTCACAGCAGAGAAAATGGAAGGCACAAAAAGCAGCACAAAATAAGACTGTAGAGTTTATAATTTGCAATTTAACGGGAAAGAAAATCAGATTAGTGTAACCTTAACTGTACAATGCAGATGCCTACTTGAGATATGAATACAGTATTTTCTTTCATCTGAATTTGGGGACTCTTTCCAAAAAACCTTTATCCTCTACACTAGATATAAACACAACAGTGTGAGCAGAAAAATTGCATTGCATTTTACATCTGGAACAAGCATACAAAAAGCCTCTCTGTAATTGGATGCTCATATTAATGCAATGGAAAGACCCTCTTGGTGGTGTCTCAGTGGCACTGAAGCAATATTACAAACAGGAGCAGCTCTCTTCTTGCCTGCTCCACTCCATCTTGACAATCAAGCTGTATATGAAGAGGATGTAGCAGTTTGAGTTGCAAGCATCATTTAAAATACTCAGTTAGTTGCATATTTTACTTATTGTGATGCTGTAATTATGCAGCTGTATCATGCTTCCTGTCCAGAAATTCCTGGAAACCTGAAATTGCTCCTTCCTTGTTGTAGCCCTCAGGCTTTTGAAATTCAAATGAGCTTTTTGCTCAGCTGCAATTGTATTAAGTCTGTAGGACAGCTTGTGATGCCTGGTTTGGAGGCAGGAGACAACTCTGGTTAGTAAATGTGTGTTTGAGCATATTAGTATTACTGAATGATACCTAATCATCCAAAAGTCAAAGGAAGGCTCTTTAAGGGAGCCTTGCCAGGAGAATAGGAACAAGTCTGGGCCACATCCTTAGAAGTAATGAATTCTCATTTCTTTTCAATCTAGCAAATGCCCTCTTTAAAGGTTAATTCTTAAATAGTCACTTGGGAACAGATGTCTCCTTCAGTCTGATCTCTGTGAGTCAAGCAGACAGCTAAGAAACTTCAGTTTGTCTCTTTTATTGCCTAATGCCCCCTTGCCTCAGATTAAAACTGCTGGTAAAGATGATTTCAGCTGCCTCATCTCCTGCATATTTTGCAATTGAGGAATAAAGGAATGAGCTGAAGTAACTAAATAATAGCAATATGAAATTACAACTGCGTTTCTGTTTTTTGAGGTACTGAGGCAAAAGGGAATATGCTTTTTCTCTATATCATTCAGGTGGCACATGGAATCTGAGGAGACGGTTGCCTTGGCTGAGCAAAGGACCATAAAGGCTGTTGGGATGATACAGTAAATTATCATTTTGTCTTATTCAGGGTGATCTGGCTGAAGGCTGAGTAGTAACTAAACTATGTCTGTGACAATCAGAAAGGATGCTGTCCTTGTTCCATGGCCCTCATGGACCTAGATAATTACTTCCACCTCCCATCCGCAGCTCTGAAATTCTTGCAAAGATAAAACAGATTGAAATTGTTTTGACACTGTTCATTCATCTGTATGAGCATGGAACAGGAAGGTTTGACAGGAAAATACGTCAGAGACATATGATAAACTAATAGTATTGAGATGAATGCAAGTGCTGCCTGGAATATAGACGATGGTGGGTAAATTGCTTGAAATGAGCCTTATTGATTCCACTCTGTGTTGATGGGGCATATCTGAAGGAGGAAGTTTCATTTAAACACTTGGGCACTGCAGTAATTAATTGAACTCTGGGACAGTTTATGTAATGGACTGGCTCTGATTCTTTAGGAGCTGGTGACTATCTCTCTTAAATATGAAGCATGTTAATAGCAAAGCAGCTGATTTATTATAATGAAGTGAAAAAATACCGTAGCACCCTTGTGGCCCAGATAATGTAGCAGCAGGTTACTGCTCTGATGAATAGGGACGTTGCTCAGCAGATGTAACGCTTTCTAGTCTTAGATGAGGATAGATCAATTTCTTCCTCTTTATGAAGAAGAATGATTCCTTTGCAGTGCTGCTGAGTGATGTGTACATTTACATGTTTGAGCTAATCACCCCCAGAACAATCCAACCTCTAAAGGTATGCTTAGCTGTTATTTTTCTTGCTATCTAAATATGATATTAATTTGTAAACCAGGAAATACAAGAGAAATTCAATTTGTGTTTCTGTACCTTGATGGTATTTCTATAGACTTCTACTGTTCATATGTTCATATTGTATTTAAGGAAGACCAGAGAGGGAAAAGGCCATCTCCTGTGGGTAGGGAATGCAGCAGAGGGGAACATGTGGGGCTTTAAGGCTGAGTGAGCTGTGTCTGGGTGGGCAGTCCAGCGAAAGGCTGGGGCTCAGTAGATGGCAGTCTTCCCTCAGAGTCTGCTTCATCCCAGACTGGGTTGAGCTGGGCTGAAGCTGAGAAAGGGACATAAGCTCAGCATCCTCGACATTATTAAACCCCATTTGCAAAGTCTTTGCACAACTCTGGGACCTAGTGGTTATACATCCAGTACTCCATCATCATTTTTAGAGGTGCCAGTTACAAAACCCTTTGCTGGTATTCTGGCCCTACAGCTCCCCATTTGCCTTTACTTTTCAGAGGTGACTTGTGTCTGAACAAACAGAAGGGCAGGGGAATGGATCACACACAGCTGAACCAGCTCTGGTAACAACCATCTCCCAGTTTTTCTCTCAACCACTCTCTGAGATTTCTGACAGTCAGGTTTTCATAGTCAACAAAAAAGACATAGTGACAGTGTTGATGAATGCCCTGGACAACTTTTTCCTGGCCATCACCAAGGAATAGCACTATAGTAGTATTACTGAATGAGCAACATTTAGGATGATACATTATGCTTTGCATAAAGATAATTTCTAACATAAAAAATTAATGTCTGGAATTTATTATGTCATTTAACTTAACTTTTGATTTTCATTAATTTGGGAAACATAGCATTCCCAACGGATACTCGAAAAGGCAGCTTTGTCCTATATTGCAAGCACATAAATAGCAAATCTCCCCATGCCAAGATTCAGATCTATTTGCAGAGCTCCCTGCTGTTCTCACTGCCCTTACGTTTGGTATGGTAATAAGATCTTCATGATTTAAGAATACTTCAGTATTTTTTGTAGCAGTCTTTTCTTGTGGTCCTTCCTTATCTCACTTCCCTTCTCAGTCTGTGCCATACTTGGAAGCTCACCCAAAGACTTCTTTAGCTGAAACTAAGGTGAAGTAGCACCCCATGGTATCTGTTTACATTTCCAGAAATGCACTGAGGTAGTCCTACACCTTTAATCATGAAGGGGAAACACAGATGGAAGTGAGGAAGACCATTCTGAAGGAAATTCTGATTATCCCTTAGTGTCAAACTGAAATAAAACACCTGTCTGTGATCCTGCTTGGGAAAAGCATCCTGAAAAACTGTTTAGGGAATAGAAAGATTACTTTTATATATATATATATATATATATAACATGGGGACTTTGTTTCAATAAGGACCAAATGGTTTGATTTGATGTTATTTGTCCTAAAACTAAATATGTTATACTAAACATATTCAGTTAGAGGGGAGTGACTGATGACTTTTTTTCCAGAATATATTCAAAATTATGAGGTAAATTTATGCTAGATACTAGGAATAACTTTTTGACTGGTAAGCAGGACGAAACTCATGTAAAAAACCCTTGTGAGGCTAGATTAGGCAAAACTCTGCCAGGGATGCTCTATTTAAGTTGATTGTACCTAAAAAGCAGAGGAATGGACAGTCAGTTGCTGTCTTCAGGCAACTCCCAGCCTGTCAGTTCTGAGATACTCTTCAATAAAACACATTATCACTAGCAGTGAAAGAAAATGCTCTGAATTTCTCAAAATGAAATGTTTCAGCTATAACGAAAAGGAATGAGCAGACTATTTTTGTAAAATCTACAGATAGAAACATTCCTGCAAAAGTGCTTTGATTTAAGTAGGACAGAATCTTCCATCAGGAATTTTTTTAACCAGTTTTCCTTTTCCTCTCTTTGGGGATTGCTTTGTTACACAACTGTAACTTTCACCAAAAGTTCTTCCAACAGCCTGTTCCTTGGATGTTTGCTAGAGAAGTGGTTTCCCAGTCCATGTGTTTCTCAGTCCAATGTGTTTGGATTACACCTCTGCAGAACCACTTGTCTGGCTTGTCTGACTCACACCAATGTGCAGCACACTGAGAGGAGAGGTCCTTACTAGAGAGATGGAGGTGATGCTGTTGGGTTTCAGGTCATCAACAGAATCTGACCCTGCAAAGGCTATGTCTGCACTTGCAAACAATTGTTTGTGTCCTGAAAACTTCAGCCAAGAAACTGTGTGGATCTAATTGCAGGTTAAACTAACAAGCAATGGTATGTCCTTGACTCTGACATTAATCTAGTGTTATATTGTCTGTAACCAGAAGCTACATCCCCTTATCAGAGCATTTTGCAGGCTATGTCTATAATAGCAAATAAAACAGCCATGGACAGGTCTCCAGTCTTGAGGTCAGTCGATGCTGCATGGTGTGTGTCCAGACATAAGGAACACTGCTCCCCTTCACTCATAAAACAGGACTGCCATGCCCAGGCTGCCAGCACAGTGAGGTCCCTGCCCTTGCTACCCCTGAGCCTTTCCTAGGCAATGTTTGAGACAGCACAAAGCCAAAGCCAGAGTTAGGGGCTGTGGTAACAGCTCAACTGAATGAAGAGTTGATCGATCTTGTTTAGTTTATTACTATAGATATAAATATATGTGAAACTGCACCCACTCTCCATATTTTCTCCTCTCAGCATTTTGTCAAGGTAAGAAAGGGTCATATTGACTTTCCATGTCTCCCTACCCTCGCTGGTAACACCCTGAGAGGTGGTGTGGATTGCCTAGGTTTATGTAAAAAATCTTGTAAAAAACTGGAATGCATGTGCAGGCTCTATGTCATACCAGACCACTATTGTTTAAAAATATGCCCTAAAACTGTGTTTTATGCAAGGATCTCTTTTGTCCATTGAGGTAATGGGTAGGGACTTCAAAGTACATGTAACTTAAAGTAATCTAAATCATAACTATAAACTCAAAAGAAACCTCAAAATAGATGAGAAACAATGAATTCTTAAGCACTCTTCTCTCCTTAAAAATTTGATAAAGAAACGGTGTTATTTTTGCCTCCTATTTGTTCAGAGTGGAAATTTATTTCAAATAGTCTGACAGCCCCTCACCTCCAAAACATTCCATAATTATCAGTGAAAAGTGCAGAATCAACAGAAAAATCTGTTTTATTAATTGCTCACAAACATAAATCATTCAGACAATACAAATCTACTTCCTGCTTAGGCACTTACCCAGGCAGAGCTCCAGCTGAGATTTATTTTCTTTTCTTTAATTTTAATAGAATGTGCTGCTACAGATACTGTGCACAAATACCAAGCACAGTAACTGACTTAATTACATGTTTTTTTCCTTGGAAAGCATGATTTTACACATCCCTTTAATACAAGCCCCAGTTCCTGTGTAATTCCCTTTCTTTCTCACTTTGGGTTTTGACAGATGGGCTCTGTCAGACTGAGCAGCCGTGATCCAAGGTGTTACCCCTCTCAGCTCCCCTCTGCCCCGTGCTGCTGGGAGCTGCTACTCTGGCGCAGGGTGCCAGGAGCCGCCGTGATCGCTCTGTCGCTGCCGCAGTCGGGTGGCTCTGCGGCTCGGAGCACCGATGAGCCGAGAGCGCGATCCGTGCTGAGCAGCAGGTACATTTGTCTCTGATGCCTCTGCTGCTGGAAGGCTGACTGGAGAGAAAAAGGGGGGTGGACAGCTGGGGTGATAATGCCCTCAGCCACACTTACTGGTCTGTCGGAGCCCCCGGCTTCCTCTAACAGCATCCCAGCACTGCCTCCACACTTATGAATTTTCTGTTTCAGGAATATCAGCATAAATTTCCCTGTGGCAAACTCCAAGCCACTGCACTGTTTTCTACCACGTGCGCACCCAAATGTTCAGAAACCCCATTTGGGCTCCCTGAGTCACTCTGTGGTAAAGCATTTCAAAATTGAATTCTGCAGTTTTGCCCTATGATATTCAAAGTGTACAAGTAGAAAAGATAGCAAGTTAAATTTTTTTTGTGCACCAGTTGTGTTTTCCTGTTAGGATAAATGTGAATTTTCACGTAACTGCATGAATCCTCAGAAACACAGTGAATCCCTTCCTCCAGAGTCTTTTAGGGAGTTTGGAGTGGCCCAAGACACTGCCCCGGCAGTGCATGTTCAAGCTGTGGTTCCACATTAGTGCCACTACCAGGCTCTGCTTTGGAACCTGCATGGGCGGACAAGGAGAGGCTCTACCCTGCCCTCCCCCTCAATAGACAAGCCTGTGATTGCTCCCTGAAATAGAGGTGTCATCACTTCTATTCATTTGTGCTGGAAAGAGAGACCAAAGGGGAGCAGCAGGGGGCTGTGGGAGAAGTACATTGCTGTCAGGGAACTGTGTGGTCCTGGAGGTAGGGGAGTTACTTATCCTGCTCCATGTTAGCTCAGTACTGCAGAAGCAGAGTGACGGTTGCTGTCATCCCAAGGGATGTGCCTGCCCAGAAATTCTGTTCTTTGACACAGTCAGCATCTACTCTTCATATATCAGACCCCACATGACCTGCTGCCTCTTCAGAGTTGCAGCTCAGTGTGTTGGTTTTGATAATTAGAGCCTCTCACTGTCTTTGTGCATTACTCTGTTCAGCTGGGAATTGTTTTCAGTGAGACTCTTCTGTCTGGAGCTGATCCCAATCTCAGCCACAGATAACATCAGTGAAATGGAAGGTCTAGCCTTAGAATCATGATCAAGAAATAATGATTTATAGAACTCCTTGACAGATCAGTATAGGTCAAGATGTGCAAGCATATTTTAATGTGGCTTCAACAGACGGGTTTGCTGACTGTTAATGACAAACCATATTTTGTTCCCGGTAAGGATTTACCTTTTCAATGTACATTGTATTTACTTGTGCAATAAGTGTTAACAGACTAGCAGATATATTTTTTTTTTCATTCTATAGCATGTATCAAAGAGCTATTTATTCACAGTACAGTGATCGTAAATTTGGTTTCCTTAGTGATTTCCCCTGTGTGCATGAACTCTGGTTTATGTTAAAATTCTTTTCCCTGTTAGATCAAATTATTTGTCTTCAGGGAAGATGGGTGGACTGAAGTGACAGTAACATTTGTGATGGAAATCTGAAAAATGAGTGCTTTTGTGATTATTTACAAGGCAGATATTGGAGAACTGTGTTCATTTTCTTGTACTAAAAATACAGCCTAAAAAAATCTGGCTTTTATCCATAGAGATGGAATGAGGCACGGATTAATTCCAGCACTTACAACTGAGTATCAGAAGATAGATGGAAGAATAAATTCTCAAAACCACCCCCAAAACATAAGTTTCTTCTTAAGATTTCCCTTCTTCATGTGGATTTACTGCTCCACAGCCTTGTGTCTCTGGAGACATGCCTTAGATCAACTCATTGTAGTATCTTGTGTAGAACTGAGTAGTGTTCTTGAGAGTAGGACCAGCCCCTTGGGGTTTCAACATCCAGTGTCAGATTGTTTGAGCAGAAAAATCATCTGCTCTTTCACACTTTATTCCTTCACATCCTCCATTTCTATCCTGAAGAAGGATTACTTGAAAGTATAGTAAATGGTTGGGATTTTCAGACTATAAATTGTAGAAACAGAGGAAGAAAATTTTACTCTGACTCCCTTTAAGTATTAATATTTTTTTTTTAAGAGCAAAATAGCTTGACTCACAAAGATGCAGGTTTATATGAGTTTTCAGCCATCAATGAGGTTGTACAATGAGAATCTGCATGATTTTGTTGAAGATGTTAGCAAATCCACAGTCCCAGTAATGTGCAATGCTCCTTGCTCTCCAACCTGTCAGGAGCTGTGCTGTGCTCTGACTCCCTTTGAGATGTGATGGCTGACTACTGTGCTTTCTCTTTATCTCTAACTCTCGTAATTTTATAAATACTGGAATACAAATAGCTGGGGGCAAATTACAGTATTGTCTTGGCTGTACGTGCTTCCTAGGATGCAGTTCATAGTCCATGGATGTGCTATGTTTGTTGTTACAATGGTGTTTGAGAGCTGTGATCACGATTCGCTCAGCTGTCCTAGATGCTGTCACATCTGCAGAGTCTGTAATAGTTACAGAAGTGATCTTGAGGAGGGAATTGCTGGTTTGGAGCTAAAACTTTATTCCTTACCAAGCAATGAAGAAAGGGTGAAAAACCTCCGGAGGTAAAGTGGACATGTTAAGTAGCCCATGGCAACAACAGTGATAATGCGGAACATGGATGAGGAGGGTTGAGGTTAGAAACAGAAGATGTTCCTTTCCACACTTCCAGAAAAATGATGGATTCACTTACCAAGAGTGTGACTGCCTTAGAAAATTCAACAACTGAGAGAGCAAAGCAGCATGTTCCACCTTTTCATCTTCATTTTGTTGCTGTTCTCTTCATGCATCCCTTCATTGCTCACACACTCAGTGACTGCAAAAAAACAAACAAGCCCTAACAAATCTAGTAGTTTTTCTTGCTTACTCATATTTTTTAAAAATCCTTTTCAACCAGTATAAAAAAAATGAAAGGCATACAACATTTATTTTGGATTGACACTGGAAATGATTGTTTTAACAACTGGGAAAGTAAAGGCAAATTACATATTTTTTTGATAAATATAATTTCTTCAACTCATATCCTGTAGAACGGTTGGGTAGAAAGGTTGGGATCTGAGTCTACTGGAAAACTCAGAATGGACAGTGGAGTTCATCTCAAATTTACTCAGCTATATTGATTGTTTTGCTTTAGTATGTTGTGACAGCATAGTGGCAATCATTTTGGCAGCCACATACCCCCTAGACTTTCCAGAAGTGGTCTAAGTGGTCAACAGTTTATTACTGTTCCCATAATGGTGCCATTAAGCTACTTGATTCTGTACGGATTTCCTAAGTAGGACATAGCAACTTTTGTTGTGGCAGCTCTTGTGGCAAAGGCTGAGTGAAATGTGTCACATCATGTGAGTTAATTTGGTCCAACAGCAGTTCATTCCCCAGACAAATAAGAAAAGGCACTGGTGTATGTGAAAAAGAGTCTGGAGCTATGTTACTTTAATGTTGTTTTGACAGTGTGGTAGTGTTTTATAAAGAAGGGGATGAAAATTAAAATTCATAAACTTAAGACCTGCATGGTGAACTCAGCATAAGAATTATAGATGTTGGCTAATGCACTCATTTTAAAATTATTAAGGAAACTTGTAGGATACTAGCTATGAGCAAATTATTTACTTAAGGTATCTCAAGATGGATGGGTGTGGTAGCATTTGCATTACCTACTTCCTAATGTCCAGCAAGACATTTGTTCTCCTATTTAAAATTTCTCTGAGTTGTTCACCATAGTATAAAATAATTGTTGCTGAAGGGTAGTTAATGACCCAATTTATAGCTATTGTAGCAAAAATATGTCCTTTAAGCAAGCAGTCTTTAAAAGAATAATTAACCAGTTTTGATGGAGCTCTAGCTGGTGCAAGTGCAGCTCCTACACATGATATTTTATTTAAGCACATTTTGAAGCAATTTAAGTTAGACATTTATTTTTCTCTAATGGACACTAGAAGTTCTCCACCACTGAACAAACAGATTTTCACAGTTCTAGCTGTTGTATTTCTGTGCAGTGTTTCTCTTGAAAAGATCTCCTACCAGCTGTGGACTTACAATTTATTATGTGATGCTGAAGGTCTAATGCCTTGGTTAACAGTCTGTTAATTATGTTAATGGTGCTTAGGAAAAGATTATTATGAAATTTAGTTAATAGCCATTTACAGTGCAAATACATTGTCTTAGTATAGACATACGAAAATATCACCATCGTGTCTCTTAGTAAATGAGAAGTTGAAGAGATGAAAAGGATACAGTACTTACTACTGGAACCTTACAAAAATACAAGGCAAAATTTCAAAATAAGTAATTTCATTGGAGTTGTGATTCAGGTCTTGCTACAGCCCATCCATTCTCTAGTATTGTTTTGTTTCATTTCCATTGTCACTGACAGTCCTTCAGACCAAGGTGTAAAAACTGGTGAAGTATAGAAGCAATGAGAATTAAAATCCCTGAGGTAAAACCATGTAATGACATATTCCACTAGAAAGAATAACACAAGCAGATATTTCCATATGAGTAATGTGCTATTAAAGTACTGTATTTGTAAAACTAGATTGAATGGAGTAAATTACAGAGGGTTTAATAAGATATATGAGATTATTATGGAGAAGGAAATCAGTAGCTACTTTTGTTTCTGAAGACCAAGGAACTAAGTTGGTCAACAAGTTTGCTCAGTAGCAGTAGAATTTTTTTTTTTTTTACCTTTCTTTTAATCTGGCACAAAACTTCCCATGGAAATTAAGGTAAGTTGTACTAATGCACTGTAATTACATCTATAGTGGGAGTGCATAAACAAGTTCATCAAAGAAAGTCAATGTTGTTTTATCTCCTGTTTAAGTTTTTGTTACAGCTTCATTGCTCTAGCCCTCTTTCACACACAAAATATCTAATAACTCTTTCTCCCATCCCTAAACCCATAATTTAAATAGCTGAAGCTGAGAAGAAGAGTAGGATATGCAGTTGGAGGTAGAAACACAGGAATACCTATCAGAGAAAAAATTTATTATTTTTAATGTATCTGGACTTTTGAAGGAAGTATATTGTTAACACAGAGTTACACTGGTGAATCCAGACTATGTCCTTTCTGCTAAATTAGATCCTTTATTTCACAGTAGAATTATATATTATACTAAATTGTGTCCTGCTCTTGTCCCTGTACCTATTTGCAAGTCCTTGCTCAATGTGCACTTAAGATATTTGGTTCGTAGTGGCAATTCTAGAGTCACTTCAAAGCAGTGAAAAACCCAGCTGAAAATGTCCAGAAAACAGAAGATGGTTCCATAAGATAAAACTGACAATATTTGGTGGGGTCTTATCTATGCAATACACATCTTTGTGTAGGGTGGTAAGACAGATGATTTAAATTCAGATTTATTAATCTTTTAAGTTATTCAAACTTGGCACATATGCTATCAATTAGAAAAATGTAGTGTTGTAGAAAATGTATTTTAGTAAGAATTTGCTTTAAACTCATAGTTTCATAATTTTCAAGAAAAAGATGGCAAACTAGTTTCCCTGTGTTGCTACCTTCAAACTCTCCACCACATCTTTCAGTTGCAAAAACAAGTCAGAATTTATCAAGAGTCAGTAAGTTAATGGGTATTGTACTTAGATTGCTATACACTGCAGAGTCACAGGCTGGATCTCTGGATACAGAATCACAGAATGGTTTGGGTTGAAAGAGACTTTAAAGATCATCTAGGTCCAACCCCTTGTTGCAGACAGGGACACCTTCCCAGAGGCCATGCTGCTCAAAACCCCATCCAACCTATCCTTGAACACTTCCAGGGATGGGGAATCCACAGCTTCTCTGGGCAACCAGTTCTAATACCTCAACACATTCACAGTAAAGAATTTCTTCCTGATAACTATTCTAAACCTACTGTCTATCAGTTTGAAAGCATTCCCCCTTGTCCTGCCTCTACATGTACCATCTCTCTCAGTCTGTCTTAACAGGACAGACTACGATCAGCTCTCTGATCATCTTCTTGGCAATCCCCTGTGCTAACAGAAGGATCAGCTTTAGATGGTTTCTAAAAGCCATATACTGATGTTTTTTAAATATTTCCAAGTGGGGAAACTTTAAAATGCCTCTGGGCAACCTGTTCTGATATTTGATCAACCTCATAAGAAAAAGTATCTAATGTTTAGAAGGAATTTTATGTATTTTTGTGTCCATTTCCTCTGGTCCTGTCACTGGACAAAGCTGAGACCAGCTTGGCTCTGTCTTCTTTACAGCCTTCTCACAGGTAATTATGTAAATTGGTAAGACTCCTCCGATGCTTCTCTTCTCCAGGCTGAACGATCTCCATTCATTCATCCTTATCTTGTGTGACAGATGGCCCAATCCCTTAACCACCTTTGTGTCCCTTTGCTGAATGGGCTTCAGTGCATCCTTGTCTGTCTTGTACTGAGGGACCCAGCAGTGAGCACAGTATGTGGCTGTGTTTCACCAGGGCTGAGCAGAGGGGAAGGATCAATCCCTTTGACCTACTGACAACACTCCTAATGCAACCTGGGAGGCTGCTGCCCTTCTCCCTGGCAAGGGCACATTGCTAGTTCATGTTCAACCTAATGTTCATGAGGACCCGGTGGTCCTTTTATGCCAAGCTGCTTTCCACTCCTGCTGGTGTGTTGGGTTATAAATTAAATTTAAAAATAAAGCTAAAAACAAATATTTCAACCTGTCTCTTTAAAACAACATTTCTGCTTTTTTCTTTTTTTATTCCTCCATAAAAGGGTCAGAACAGTAGTTGAGCTTTAGCAATATGTTAAAGGATCACTCAGAACACCAAAGCAGCATCATTTGTAACCTTATATATGCATAAGGGAGCTTGGAATTAAAATGTGTAGAAATATAGAAGGATTGTAATAAACAGCTGAAGTTTCTAATGTGAAAAAGACATGGATGATATGGATCTTATTTTTATGGGTTTTTTTGTCTTTTTTTTTTTTTTTTTAAGCATTACTCAAATAACACAGCATTTGTTGCTCAGTTTTCAGTATTAGATGTTGTCTTTCAGGTTCAGCTGAAGAAATACAAAGGAATCAGTGATATATATCTAGGGCCAGTTCTGACATATTTGGAAGCAGAGATGGAGCTGCTCCTAGTAATTTTCTGAGAGCCAAAACTTCAGTCGACAACATTTGGAAATGCATTAACTTCAGCCATTATAGTTGGGACTGTGGACAAGAACTGAGGGAGGAATAATTTCCTTTGGATTTATTATAAGAAAACCTGGGCAACTAAAGGCACTATGATAATGCAGCAGACATTTCACACGTTGTTTACACAGTGGCAAAAATCAAAAGGCTGACTAGCATCTTGAGGAAGATTATATTAATTATGAAAAACAACCTGATGAGAATCTATCACATCCCTGCACATGCATTCCTTTACAATACAAGAGATTGTAAGAGCTGAAATAATTAGTGTACCCTCCTAATGGCATGTGCCAATGAGGATATCTAGTAAAAAGTCAAAGTTATGAACTGGTAAAGCAGCATTTCCACTGTTTGCTAATGCTAGAGGGAGATTTGGTCTGTGGAAATCTACCATTTAAAGATCAAACTGTACATCTTCAACTGAAATGTTATTTCAGTTTTTTTATATGATGTGAAAGCTGAAGTGTTTGCTATAAAGGCAGACCTAATACCTGTCAAAGTAGGTGTGTTTCTGGGTACCTGGAACAACAACTGTGAAGAATAGTTAGGTTGAAAAAAAAACATCTTGGACCTAGCAAATCTAAAGGAAGCAAAGCAAGAATTAACATAGGTAGAAGATGTACCGGGGACTCTTTTATTTGGTGAGGTTTTGTTCCTAAAATACTTGATAGCAAGGAAAAGGTCTATAACCAGGTTATTATTTTTTGTCCTGAGTGCCTTACTGTGATTTGAATATGTGTAGTGTAGAGTGAATATGTGTATCCAGAGTGTAGACAGTTTCTTTTATGATGCTTTTTCTCTTTTGGCGTCAAAACCACTAAAAGTATTTCCATTGTGCATTTTCAAAACTTGATGAGTTTTTAAAGCATTCTTCCAATTTGAAAGCATCATATGAAGAAAGGAATTATCAAGCTTCAACAGAAAAGATTTTGTTTGCTGGATAAAACAAAAGGAATATTAGCCCCTTCAACAATATACTTAAGAATTTAATTTATATGCAGCATAATTGATCTGAAACACAACAAAACAGAATAAATACCTTGGAGGTTTCAAAGAAAATGTGAGTATTATTACTTGACTCAAATCCCAAGCGATGGCAATATGAAAATATTTATTTTCAAAACATGTTGCAAACATGACAGCTTGATAATACTGTGGATAATTATAGCTGACATTTTTTTAAAAAATAATAAACAATATGGTCTCCTGGAGCAATTACACAAATGCTTATTGGGAATATGCCCTGAGATACTCATAGAGAGTAGCTCTCAGAGCTGGATCAGAGTTCCTCCAAGGCTGGTGTCATGGGTTAACAAATGCCTCCCATTTCCCACCTAGCAAGTAAAAATCTGAGCCTGAGAAGTTAGAAAAGTAGGAATTTCAGAAAAGACATAATGATTATTGAAAAAAGTTGAGAATTACTGTGCTTCAAGGAAAATACAGGAAGCTGCAATGCCATTTTATATCCAAACAAAGCTGATTCATGATGTTACACAGAACTTACAGGAATGCATTAAGCACTTCAGGATTCTGCAGGATAAAGAGCTATACTACACATCTCATCAGTTAAATATTTATTTCTTAGGACAGCTAAGGACAATATTTTTATGTGCAGAAGTGATAATGCTGTAAATGCAGACAAATGACTGAAAAATCCCTGTAGGATGGTAAAACTTCAAGTACAACACTGTTTCACAAGAAATCTTGGAAATTTTGAATGCCTCATGGCTTGAGCAATGAGGGGAAGTCAATATAGATCATTTTTAACATACTGTACAGTGCTTTGCACATTACCAAATGTGGATGAATGAATGTCTATGCACAGGAACAATAATATATTGTGCAAATCTCAGGGCTGTGTGCTGATTGTTTGGGGCTGAGGACAAAGTCATGAACAACTAAGCCACTATTGTAGCTTTTCTAAAGTTCAGAATGCTTCCTGTTATGGGAGTTAAGGATTTAAGGTCCTATTTCCAAGGTTTTGTGGAAATGGGTATTTTTTATTAATCACAGAATATTTCCCCTTCTAAATAAAGAATTACAGATTTATCTACAGGTAAATAGTCGCTTTATAAATAGTTTCACTTGTGAACAAAACCTGATTATTAAACCTACCTCTTTAGGCTTGTGAGGTTTCAGTTTGATGTTTAATAGCTAAAAATATCACATTGCAATAGACTAATAGTAATAGCTTAGACTGTCAGTAAAAAGGACTACATGGGCAATCTGTGGACTGAAATGCATGTTATGCACTCCTCTATTATTGAAGGCAAGCTATGGGATGTAAAAGAAGAAAACAGCTTATGCCAGAGCATTTTACTTACCCTTATGATGTTATGCACCTAAGCATTTCACGGCTTGGCGTATGATATTGATATTTTCTTTGGTAGGGGACCATATGGGTTAAAGGCCTAATATTTTGTCCTTTATATTAGTCTTCCATTTGATAACACGCATCCTTCTTTTTTGCCTCCATGAATGTTTTTTCTGTCACTAAAAGGTGTTAAGGTCCAATTTTCTGTATGGTTTATGGTCTAGTGGTAGTTCTGCATAGGAAGAAATTGCCTGCTAGACACAATGAACATAACTCAGTAGAGCTCCAAGAGCATGTGGGCAGCAAAGCTGCGGGATAGCGCAGTGTCATATTCAGTCTCACACATGTAGGTTGGAGAAATTTGGAAACCTGCCTATGGGGAAGAGCATGGCTTTTACCAGCAGTCAAAAGAGTCAGAAATGTCTTTTCCTCGTACCTGCTACAGATCACAAGGCTGCAAAGAGGATGCTTTGGCCCAAGTAGATGTCAGGACAAGAAGCAATGGGCACAAACTGAAAGACAGGATGAACCAAGCATGTTGTGGATTTACCATCCTTGGAGATATTAAGAAGCTGTCTAGACTCGGCCCTGGACAACTTGTCTTAGGAGGTCCTGCTTGAGCAAGTGGTTGGACCAGGTGACCAACAGAGGTCCTTTCCATCCTTAACCACGGTGTGACTCTGTGAAGACATCCTAGAGATCATGTCTGTTGATTTTTTTTTTTTTTGTCTTAATATACATATCCTTCTGCTCTCAATACAAATAGCAATGTTACAGTGAAAGGCTGTGATGTGGTCAGAATTTCTTGGCAAGACATATTTCTGTTTTAAGTCCAGACCAAACAATGGCCTTAAAGACACGATATCTGTAAGGAAATCCTGATCTTTTTCATCAGTTCGTACCCTCATAAAATCCAGGTTTTCTAGTCTGAGTCAGAGCAATAGGTCTTTTCATCAAACTGGTTCACTGGCATTATTCATATATATTATAGGTAAAGTTGACAGTACTCATATAAAAAAGCATAGGTCAGACATATGATACAGTCAATTCGCTGTACAGGTAATGCAAATTTTCCAGTGTAGGTATAGTAACCACAGAAAAGCAAAAAGCAGAAAGTAGTTAGTTTGTTGCTGAGTGTTTAGTCTACTGAACATATTAATAGCATTGACAGATTTGGGCAGACTTATTAATTGCATGGTCCAGATTTCAATTTCTCTTCTGAGTAGGTGCCAAATGTGTGTACCTTTAAGTAACTAATTTGTACAGAGAGCTGTGATAATTATTACCTGAAAGAGACACTGCAGAAATAGCTGATCAGTTACATAAGCCACTGAACTTTCTGAACATATATTTTCCCATGTTTTATTTGCAGATACAAATATGCAAATACTTTTCTAAAAATCTAGGCTTAATATTATATTAAAATTTCTTCATTTGTGAAACTCATCTGTGTAGAAAAAGGTGGAAGAGTAAAGACAAAAAAATTTAAATTAGTCCAGATAGATTTGCATAATGTGAGAATATCACTACATTTTAATATCTATTATAATGTTTCTGATACTTAATAAAATCAGGTTAGTGCCAGACTTTAGTAAAGGTCATCATAGTGCATTTTAATTTTATAGCTACAACATTTTCCCATTTATTAAGATTATTTTAAACTGAATGAATTAAATGAATGGATGACATACTAAGAGGTAAATATTAAGGAAGGAGAATTATTATTTAAGTTAAAGGATGGTATTGGCAAAAGATCAAATGATTATAAACTGGCCATGAATAAATTTAGAGGGGAAATTGGTATAAGACTTCTTATCCATCCAAGAAGTATGTCTCTGGAACTGTCTGGCATAGAGGGAGGGAACTGAGTAATTTAAACTGTTTTATAAGTAATGTGATATGCTTTGGAAAGGGATCACATAATTAATTAGCAGATTTCATGGAGTGAGATTTGCCATAGGATCCTGGGAAATCATTTTGTCCCAGGGTACAAGTTTGCGGTGACGGTTTTCAGATATATGATGGGTCAGTATTCCCAAAGATGTCTCAGAAATGGTATTGCCAGAAAATCATGTAATTGTGTCCATGTTGCTGAGTTTCTATTCAGCACTGGTTAGAAATAAGCTATCAGTTTTCCACTGTGATCTGTACTTGCCTTCTAGGGTCTGCATTCACTGTCCTCTGAAACCTTGGAGGTGAGCAAGTGGACATAGGTGGGGTGAAATTGTACCTTAATGGCATTACATCCTCAGATGTCTGGTTGCTTTGCCTTGATCACACAGTCTGTGTAAAACCAGCTGCCAGGTATGAGTTCAGGATAAAATTCTTTCCTGAATTTAAATTAGCTGCAGTATTGCAGTCTGAGTCTATCTTAGGAGTCTCTTGGACTTTTATTTAGCAACCCAAGCACGGGAGCCTGTGGTATTACCAAGATTCTTCCTGCTTTTACCTAGGGCATGGTTCAGGCCTGGCTTTATGATGGAGTATTTGGGAGAATTTTTTGTCCTTTATTGCATACTATAGATGGTATAGATGTTTTCAGAGTCCTTTCAAACCAGAAAACTGTGGAATGGCTGCCTGAAATTTCAGAAACTGTATTCTGTGTGATGGCTAATTTCTCCCATTCTTTGTTCTCAAATAAGGTAATCATCTTGCTTATTTTAAATAGAATGTTTAAATTCCATTTCTTAAGAAATTAAACTTTACCCTTTAGAGGAGAAGCTAACAAGTAACATAAATTCCTTAAATTTATAATTCTGTAACCATTTTCTTACAGATGTTTTGCTTCATGATCACCTTCATCTTTCTTCACATTCATACTCCCCACCTCAGTGTAAGATTATATAGGTGAAAGGAGACACCTGAAGTGGAAGCTTTGCCTTTGATTCTGATGGTAAGATGTAATTGCTATTTCTCTGACATTAAGCCTTTGCTCCTAAGAACAAGGATCCCCTGAAGTTTAATGACAAAACTGAAAGGACAAAATTGCATAGTACTTGCTTTTGATGCCTGCCTTTAGCAGTGTTTAGTTCAAATCTAAAAAATCCTCTAACAACAAAAAGCCCTTCTTCATAAAATCAGTTCTCACTCTTTTGTGAAATATTGCAGGCGGCATGTTAAATACTGCCCATTCTTTGTTAATCTGAGGTCCACAGCTAACCAGCAACACTGCCAATAGTTGCACCATAATTTCCAGTTCTCATATCTGTGTGTTACGTATTGCGAGAGTGTAGTGTAGTGATAGCATGATGAAATTACAATTCATGGTATTCCTGGTGGTTTTGATAATGTTCACCCATGAAATACCTTAAAATTGTGAATGTAATAGGGAGTAATTCTGACCTCTTTTTCTTCAGATTTATCAAAGGACTCCAACAAAAGGCAAAGATAAAAGGCAAAAACATAAGGCAGAAATATAAGGCAAAGACAATCCCCTTACATGTAGTTCTGACTAGCAGACTTTACTGTGATAACTCTGCTACCCCCCCCAGCCAAGATTTTCTCAAATCTCATCTTCACTATTCTGGCTCAACACTTCATTCTTCAGGGTGAGGGAAAATGACTACTCCTATTCCCTGTTGCAGAAGTGAACTTTACAGTGCAAAGACTGTCTAAACTCACATTCCAGCTGTCCATAGAAATTTTAGCATATTACAGCAAACAAACCCGTCTGCTGTGGAAAAATAAATTGGAATTAGAACTGTTCAGAAATGTTTTGCTCAGCTTTGCTTGCTTGTGATATATGTGATGAATTTCAGTAAAAGAGGTTTTGATCATGATTTCATCAAAAGCTTCACTTTCCAACAGCAACATTTGAGTATTTTGCCAAACCTATATAATTTCTCAATTAGGGGAAAATCTGGTTTAATCTAGTTTGGACAGAGAATCAAGACATATATTTCTTTTGATATATAATTTAATATATAATTCTTTTAATGTATTTTCAAGGGTATGAACTATATTGTAAGGGATATGAGGCAGAAAAGGAAAGAAAAGCCTAAGGGCTCCAATACAGTGAAATAGTTTTGAATGGTAGAAATGAGAATTAACACACGAAGAAGAGAATAAACTGAAAAACATACATTAAGTGGGATAGAAGGAGAGTAAAGCTAAAAAAGACCTTAGGGAAGACAGAGGGCAGCAAATTAGACATTAATTTGTAATCTAATATCAAAGCAAAGAAAGCAATGAAATCTGAGCTAATTATGCAAAACAATTGCATCATAAAAGTACTACAAGTAAATGAAGTAAACATTTTTGCATCTAACTTTCTCTATAGTGGGTTTATAGTGCCATTTTTAACTGGAATTGCAAATGTGAAGTGCAAAAAGGGTGAAGGGCTAGATCTGGTAAAATATAGCCCTTGTGAGTAGTATTCATCTTGCCTGATTTTACCTGTCGAGAAGTTAATTAACATAGAAAAAGATGCCTGTCTTGAGAGCGGACACATCACCTTTTGGATCTGTCTGGTTCTACAAACTGAGTGACTCAAGGGTGACTGATTTAGATAGCTGAACTTTTGCATAGCTAAATTTTAAAGAGGTGAATCACACTTTTTTGTTACTAGAAGACCTGGGAGAACTGAGAAGATGAGAATGACATGAAAGGTCTAGAGGGTGTAGAGAGAATTACAAGTTTTGAAGAACTACTAAGAGAAGACTGAAGACTTCATAACAGTTAATAAGCATAGAAAAAAAATTGAAAGCTTTAAGGAATGTGCCAAAATACTTGAAGTATAAATGTACATAACAAAGAAAAGGGGATGGAGGAGGATTTAGTAGCTTGTGGTTTCCTTAAACAGACTCACTTCCTGAGAATATGGAATCTGCATGCTATGGTCAAATTTAGATCAGCAGAAACTTTTTACACACAACACCAAGTATCTCAGAAAAAACATTACTTTTCTAGGTAACCATTTTCTCTGCCAAAATTACTGATTTTCAGCTCTTTTGCCTTCTATATTTTGCAGGGGCAAAAATTATACACTAATCGTCAGGGTTTCATGATAACTAACATTTTATAAAAAAATCAGTGCTTTTTGTCTAAATTGTTCTTTTATTTGTGACAAAATTGGAAATGTATTCTTTTCCTACTATGTTTCGACAAGATGAGACGCTTTGTTTTGTTTTGTTTTGTTTTGTTTTGGGGTTTTTTTTTTGCTGATGTGGATGTTTCCTGGGATAATGGTTTTATTACTATTGATTTAATTTAGCTAGCACCTTTTTTAAGCAATTCATTGCTTTTGCTTTTTTCAACTTTAAACATGTTGAGTTATATTTACTTATGATGGTGGAACTCAAATTAAGGCTGATATAATTAAGCTCTGAGTATGTCATTCCCTTGCCCTTCCATAGCCCTATGAAGTTGAGCCATCCTGTCTTGTAATATGCAGCCTTTTATACTGAACGAACAAAGCTGAGGGTGACATCAAATATATCCTGGAGTCAGACTTGCAAAGCTCTTTAAATTACTCACCCAGACTCAAAATCTAATTATCTTTCAGCTTTCTTCCTTTTACCATGAGAATGGTCAATAAACTGGGGGGAAAGCCAACTAACAAATGACATTTTAGATGCTAATGGGAGGAAAGATGAGAGAATTTTCCCAAACTGAATATAACCCTTGTTGCTAAAAATCACAGGTAAGCTTAGATACCATCAAGTTTAAATGCAGCATGATGGGTTCATGTTATACTGTTTAGTATGCACTGAGTGCACAGAGGGAAGAGCATGAGAAAAAAATAAATGGACTCAGTACAAAATAAATGGGTAACATAAGGCTTTTGAGACTAAGACAACATTTCACTGCCTCTTATTATTTATTTTATTTTAGGTTGAAGTACTTTATCCTTTATATTTCCAAGTTTCTATATTTATCTGTAGAGCAGCTGGTGTTATTTGTTCTGGGTGATTTAATTTATTTATTACTATGTATTCTAAAGACACATAGCTTTATCTTCTAACGGTCTTACTGTGTGCTCTTTAAATTGAAACAGTTGATCGGGGGAATTTTGCTACACTTTTTTTGAGTTCTTTGAAAGAACAATTAGATTTCAGTGCATTTTTCTTAAAAAAGGAGCTTAGTCAAAGTGAAGGATAGAATAATGCTGTATATATATTAATGAAACATGAATATCAGGATGCTCAGCATTGTATCATGTAGATTTCGCTCTTTGGTTAAGAAGTTCACAAAGACTGCAAATACAGTTGCAAAGTGATGTATGATCCTCTAGCAAGATCACAAATTAAGCTACATTTGAACAGAATGTATTTGCCTTCAACAGTGTTCTAAGTTTTAGTACTAGATAAAATTTTCCTCTTTTTTCCCATGTTCTATTGTGAGATGCAAACAAGAATGTAGGAGTCTTGTAAAAGTAATTTTTTGCATTGCTAAATGTTTCTCTCCAGCGCTATTTTTATTTTTAAAATGAAAATATCAGTAAACATAACTTATCCTCATATCTATTCTGATCTGATTAGACTGAAGAAACAGATCTGTAGATTGAGGGAAAATAGTGTGATTACCATGGCAGAAGGAAAATTTTGCACTATAAAACAATTCAAGAAAGAAATGAACGACAGATCTATAATACTGTTTCTTTCTTTTTCTGTGCTTCTTCAGGAATGGAAAGAAAGTTGTTATTGCTTACAGACTCTATCTTTGATGACCCTTGAGAAATAAATCAGCAGTAGTTCCTTATGCAAAACTCCAAACAGCAAGAGCACTGGTATAGCTGACTGACTCATACTTGCACTGTTGATGCCATTGTTTAGCTGTTTGCCAGTGCCTAAACATTCATCAGAGGATACTATCTGCATTTACTACAGGGCAAATGAAAGAAACTGTCAGCTGAAAAAAAGTCATGTTAAGGTCTAAAGAAATTAAGATGTACGAGGTTTCAGTTGTAGACTGAAAGTGTTTTAGACCTTCACTTGGAATTTTTTAGACATTCACTTTTAATTCATGTGGGGGATTTTTTTTTGTGCAGACCTAGGCATTTTTTTGTGTTTTTATTTTTCTGGTTTTGGTGATTTTTCTGCCTACACAAAATTTTTAAAATGCATGATAATTAGGACCAGAGTTATGGTTTAGAAAACTCATGAGCTTAAAAGCTCATCTATCCTACTGTAATCAGATAGTGCATGTGAGGCAAAGTTTACAGGTGCTTAATGCACCATCTCTTCAGAAGGGAAGAATTTTCTTTTTTTTTTTTTTCCCAAGGAAAAGCAATTTGCAGTTGACCGTTGACTTTTCCTTTCTATAAAAAGAATGGAGGTTTAAAATCAATTTATCATCCATGTCTAAGGCTGTACTTTAAAAGCAGATCAGTTTGCTAAGTGAGTCATCTGAAAATTTGACTGTAAGAGTCACATCAAGAGCAGGTGTGCACTCTAATCACTTCTGAGAAATTTGGCCTTCATGTGCATCTTAGAGAGCACTGCACGTTTGATGCATCTCAAACCAATGGTCTGAGAGCAAACACTGTCTTGCATAGTCATTATCTGGAGTCAGAAACCGTTTTTTACAATCTGTTTTGAACTACTTCATGGCTTGTGCATGTCGATACATCAACAGATATCACTCCAGCTGTGTCACAGATATTTTATGTTATTGAACAGAGGTTGTCAGTGAGTAGCAATTCTCTATTGAACCAACACAGGAAAATCTGAAGAAGCACAAAATAGTGCGCTTTGAACTGTCATATCTGTAGGCAGAACAATACAGTAAATGATTCTCTCTGCTGTGTCAGAGCATCAATCCCTTTGAGGCATCAAATGTGGCTAGAGCAAATGTTTAATATTTGTTAGAGTGCAGGGAAGGATGCCTGGCATTCAGTCCTGGCTCTGGAGTTGATGATCTGAACTTCAAACTGGCCTGGAGAGAGGGAAAAATAGATACCCAAGCAGAAAAGTTTTGCTTGTTTTCCAGCTGTGGTATGAAGCTTTCTTTGTTGGTACCTGTTAACCATTTTACAGTCTTTAATAAAAAAGCACCCTGTAGAAATTCAAAGTATGAACTGCCATATTAGAAAGTAACAGAAAAGCACAGGTGTTCATATATAACCAATAAAAGCATTTTTTGATGAGTCTACAAAACAATTTCTTCAGATCCAGCCCTTGAATGACATGCTTGTGCCTTTCTTACACACTACCCTTTCAGGAGCAGCACAGCAGAGATCAAGATGAATCTAACTGTCTAGAGCTGAGTATTTTTAAGTAAAGAGAGCAGAGCACAAACTTCACTCAGGCCCCAACCACCTTTCCTCCTGTCATGCTTTAACCCAAGGCAGCATCTGAGTACCACAGAGATGCTCACTTACCCTCCCTCTAGTGTGATGGGAAGAAGAATTGGAAAAAGCATAAAATTCCTCAGTTGAGATAAGAACACTTTAATAATAGAAATAAACTTTAATAATAATAATAACAATAATAATGTTGTTAATATTAAAATAATTAATTATATTATAATTATAATAAGAACAATGACTTGTAATGAAAAGAAGGAGGAAATGAATAAAACTCAAGAAAAAGCAAATGTTGGACAATATAATGTCTCCCTACCTTCAGAGCAACGCGCAGCTGTCACTGTGTAGTGATCATCCCATTCTGGTCAACTCATGCCAGTTTATATACTGAACATTATGCTCTATGTTATGGAACATTCCTTTGACCTGTTCAGGTCATCTATCCTGGCTGTGCTCTCTCCCATCTTCTTGTGTACCTGCTCACTGGCAGAGCATGGGAAACTGCAAAGTCCTTGATTTAGAGGAAGCAGCAGAAGTCTGGGTGAGCAGTGAGGAGGATGAAAAACATCTTAGTGAAAGCTGGAACAAGTACAAGGTACAATTTTTTTTAGGATAAATCCTTTTCAGTAATGACAAGAGAGAACTTAGAAGAGGAACTGTTTCTGCACCAGACTTCTGAGGTCTGGCTCCTTCTGGTGGGTGAAAGCAGCCCAGTCATTGGTCAGAGACTGTTCTCACCAGGAGCAGCACTGTACAGCCTGGTCTAAATGTGCTGCTGTATGAGTCAATGACGTTTGGTTTTTATTGTTGCACTGTCTTTGGATGAGTCCCTGGAGGAAAAGGAGTTTTGGAGTCTCTCATGAGATTTGTGTCTGATGGCCTTTTGATAACTCTATGGCACATATCACTTTGATCCCTTCAATTCAAATAGAGTAGTATGTGTTTTCCACTGCTCCAGGCCTGCCTATATTCTAGCTGAATAAATGTTCATTTATTAATGTCCATTTGTGCATATGCTTACATTTCTGCTTGTGACTGGATCCTGACTGGCATTCCACTGGCGTAAATTCAGTCCCACCAAGCGCCAGCCAGACAAACTTGCTCGCTAGAAGTGTCTAAAGGTATCGTGTCTTTAAGGGGAGGATATAGTTCATAATGCATTACTATTTAATTGCATCCTCTCTGTTGATACGGCTATCAAGGGCACCAATTAGTTTCAATTGTGCAGGTGGTTTTAGCAGAGCAGACAGTGAAGCTAATGGGAAGCGGACTGTGATCATCTACCTCATTTCACAGAGCGAAGGAGCAACAATGTAATTTGAACTGAGTTCAATTATTCTTGACTGGAACTTGCTTCAAACAAGCAACCTCAGTGCAAAATAGGCTGTAGGGGCCATTCAGCCTTTTGATTTCTGTTTTGCATGCATAGGTCTCTTCATCAAAGTATTTGACATTAACTGGCTTTGAAGCAGCCAATGTAACCTTCCTGTTTGGCAACACCTAATGGAGAGTTCCTTCTCTGCACAGCCATTTTGACATTTAGTTCTTGAGAACTGTAGGGTAAACTCTTCTTATAAAAAACCACACAGATAAATCATTGACCCTTTAGTAGGAGCAATCACATAAGAAACATTGTCACATGACCTCCTACAGGATTTTATTCAGCTCATAAATTTGTGTTTTGTTGTTTAGCCCTAATCCTGTGTGTGCAGATAAGAGCATTTAGCAGTTTTCTGCCTCCTATCCTGACTCTGAAAACTTGAGTATGACAAAAGACAGAGGGAGTAAAACCAGAATAGAAGGTAGACAAAATTAATGCTTGGTTTAAAGGTCATGTAAGTGCCAGTTTATCTGATTTTCTCTTTCTATAGCATTATGAAATGAGGCTGGCTCATCCTCACTGTTTCTCTGCAGGGCTCTGGTCCTGGTTGTCCACACCACAAACTTGTTAGTTGGATCTCAATTTCTTCTTGAACAATGGAAATAGATCTGCCAGGAGGTAAATGTGGTTGTGACACAGAGAATAACTTCTTCCACAAGGTGGATACTTTCTCACTCTTCCTACCCGAGAAAGTCCTCCAGCAATATTATCTCAGTAAGCCATGAAAAGGACACTATGACAACTCCCTAAAATACAGAGATCATGCAAGGGAACATTTTTAAAGGACAGGAGATAAGCACTGCCGGTCACTAGGGGTGTTCCCCAGGGGTCTGTGTTGGGTCCAGTCCTATTTAACATCTTTATTGATAATTTAGATGAGGGGATTGAGATCATCATCAGCAAGTTTGCAGATGACAACAAGTTGGATGGAGTGTCAACCTGATGGAAGGCAGGAGGGCTCTGCAGAGGGATCTGGGTAGACTTGAGAGATGGGCTGATTCCAATTGGATGAAGTTCAATAATGCCATGTGCCGGGTCCTGTACTTTGACCACAACAACCCCCTGCAGCACTACAGGCTGGGCACAGAGTGGCTGAAGAGCAGACAGACAGAAAGGGACCTGGGGGTACTAATTGACAGGAAGATCAACATGAGCCAACAGTGTGCCCAGGTGGCCAAGAAGGCCAATAGGATCCTGTCCTGTATCAAAAATAACGTGGCCAGCAGGACCAGGGAAGTGATCCTTCCCCTGTACTCTGTGTTGGTGAGACCTCACCTTGAGGATTGTGTTCAGTTCTGGGCCCCTCAGTTCAGGAAAGATATTGAGGAGCTGGGGCAGGTCCAGAGAAGAGCAACAAGGCTGGTGAAGGGACTGGAGCATAAACCCTATGGGGAGAGGCTGAGGGAGCTGGGGT
>JAWWLZ010000042.1:15114774-15128405 GCA_035041345.1 Poliocrania exsul
AACTACCTGAAGTGAAGTTCTAGCCAGATGGAGGTTGGTCTCTTCTCCCAGGCAGTCAGCAATAGGACAAGGGGGCATGGGCTCAAGCTCTGCCAGGAGAAATTTAAGTTGGATATCAGAAAAAAATTCTTTCCAGAGAGAGTCATCAAGCATTGGAGTGGCCTGCCCAGAGAGGTGGTGGATTCACCATCCCTGGATGTTTTTAAACGTAGATTGGAAGTGGCACTGAGTGCCATGATCTGGTAAATGGACCGAAGTTGGACCAAGGGTTAGACTTGATGATGTGGGAGGTCTTTTCCAACCCAGTCGATTCTATGATTCTATGAAAAGTGCAGCATCAAGAGGTTGAGACAAGCTCAGAGCCACCTCATCCCAGTTCCACTACACTTCACCACCTGTGCACAAGGGACATAGAGCTAGGACTGCCATACTCTGCTCAGCAACAGCCATTGTGTGTCCCTGGTCACCTCCCCAGTGACTGAGGGTGGGATGCATCCTTACTGCAGCCTCTGGCTCCTGTGTGTTGCTCAGTGATGCTGTACTGCTCTCCTGACAGTCCTGAACCCGCTGGTTCCCTGCCACTTGTGTGTCATGGTGAACTTCATCATGTGGGAACTTCCCTCCAGCCCTCAGGAAAAAGGAAAGGGAAACTTCACAGTGCTGTGGTCATGATCAAAAGCATGAGATGCTGTGAAACATCCCCAGCAAAGATGTGCTCCGTTTCCTGCTGGTGATATACAGGTGATTCCTGTAGCAATTAACAGTTTCTGTATGAGAATGGGCTAAGTGGACCTAGGCTGTTCTGGATGGAAAGAGAGAAGCAAGGAAGACTACTTAGGTGGCTGTAGGATAGCTGTAGGATAGAGTGACACTGAGAGGGTGGGTACTCACTGATCAAAGTCTCTTTTGATACAAAGGGTTGGGGGAATGAAATGAAGTTGGAAAATGGTAGGCCCACAGTAAATAAAAGTCCAGTGTTCTTCAAACTTCTTTTTCAGTTCTTCTAACTGATAAATGCCTTGCTAAACCATCTTGTAAAAATTAATATTTTTCTACAGTAACTGGATTATTAGCAAAAGACCCATAAAAAGTTATTAGATATAATCACCTTTGTCTTACAATGTCCCATTTGTTGGAGGTGAGAAATGAGATTTTTGGGAGTGCTACTAGCTTTTAATTTCTCACATTTGTTCATATCTAGATGTAGCCACTGCTGGAGCCAGTACCCTAAAGTTTTCTTGTATGCTGAAAAGGCCTTTCCCATTGCTCTGGACTCTCTTCCAAAGGATGAGCCACATCATGCCAAGGCTTTCTGAAAATTAGATACTGGAAAACGGCATCAGGCAATATGGTCCAGAGATATGTGATAAATATTGTCCATGGACCTGCATGAGAAGGTGGTCACCTCACATGGGGTATACCAACAGGATGATGCCATGTGTTAAGTAGATGAGATGTGGTTCATATCAGAGGGCTTTCTTGTGATGAGGTGCTAAAGGTTCTGGGCTAACAAATTCTATGCAACTGCATGTGCCACCTCATACACATCATGGGCATATAAAATAAAAAAAATGTCGATTTTTTGAGCTCCCAAGGGTCTGGTGCAGAGTCAAAGACATCCCCTTCATAGAAGTATCGTCAGTGCTCTAATTTATTGTTTATTACACACACACTATATCTCATACTTCTAAAAGTACGTGACTAATACAAGCACATTATTGGCTAATAGTTAGTGTTTACACCTTACAACACAATTCGATTGGTCTCTGCTTGCTGCTGCTATTGCAAGCCTGTTCCCTTTTATCTCAAGGACACAGGCTTTGCTACTTTCTGCATAGACTGGGTTGTGCATCTAAGCCTCTAAGTTCAAATTTCTCGCTACAGGCATAGATGGTCCATGCCAGCAGAATAGTGTGATGGTCTGTACAATGTGAATATAAGCTGCTCCCTGCCAATGGACCATGGATAGGTATTTGTCCCCTTAAAAAGGGCACAAAGTCTGCATGATGAATAAGCTAAATACCAAAATGGTACTTTTGGAAGATTACTTCCTCCTATATTTAATAGAAATGTTATCTCAAGAAGGAAAAAAAATTTAAAATTAATTGTGTTTCTGTTTTGAGTTCAAAAATAAGACATCATGAAAAATAAGGGGACTATGTTGCAATTACTACTATTGTTATTAAAATCTACTTTTTTTTGGCCTGTGTCTATGTTGGAGGAAGCAATAAACATTTCAAAAATCAAGGGCTGATTTACAAGGGCTGAACAACTGTGGTAACAATTTCAAAGGCTCATGTCCTATTCAAACTATGATTAATCTGTCTTTTGTTCTAAAATGTATATGTTACAAATTTTACTTTTAGAAAATGTTACTATAGAACCAGGAGTAAAGCCAAGATACTATTATTTTCCCTGTACAATATCTCTTCAGGTAGTCAGGTTTGGCATGGGAAAGGGTGATTATGCTTTGTTTATCTAATATAGAATTTCAGGAAAATGCAAACACAGACCTCTTAAATATTCAGTAGTTTCCATTCTGAATAGAAAAATGTAAATATCCTATCTGATTTATTAAAGATGTCAACAAAGCCAGCATAATCTGACAATTTAAATGATTTGTTCATGGTTAACATTCATTTCAGTCTCTCCTTAATCCCAAATCATAATTGAATCTAACTAACTTTTATCTGTCACCATGAAGATTGAGCCTGTTCTAAGAATGTTCACTCTGTCATTGAGAAAAATGGATATCCTGAGCTCCAAAGTCCAACTTGAAAAGGAATAATCTTGAACTATGACATTTGATAAACTGTATTTGGATCATGCCCAAAAAGTAAATGGATTTGGAGATTAAGGGATGATTGCTACCAAAAACTTGCTTAGAGGTTTTTCTTTAAATGTGGTTATTATCTTGAACAATCTCTATTCAAGCTGTCTCAGAATACAGAGATAACATAGGATAAAATCGTCCTTATGACAATGAACAGAATTGGTTTATGTGTGGCATATTCCTTAATTGTGTGAAACAATAAGGAGAATATTAGTTGCCTCCTTGGTGAAGAGACCAGCAGTTCAGTCACTTTTAGAAAATAGTAAAAAGCACCTTCCTGATTCAGCACTGAATTCATTCAAGTCTGTGAAAATGTGTATTAATTCAATATGTCATTGCTGTAAAAACTGCATTGTACATAGTTAGCTTATGCAATAAAGTGTAATTTAGCACTTTTATTTTCAAAGTATGTTTGCATGTGAATTCATTCTCCCATTGCAGTGCCTTTCCTTTCTTTTATGGTGACAGCATAAAGCAATATTTTTTCTTCAAGGAAAACATAATTTAATACTAAGTCCATGTCTGAAACTGGATAATTGTGAAAAATAATCCTGCTGCTGTCTGGAGAGCTCTTGAGCCATGCAGATCCCAAACTGAATGTTTTTGGTGAATCTGTTCTTTCCCTAGAGAAGTCACCACATAGAGAAATTATTAGAGATAGCTATGATTCTCAAGAATTGGAGACCATCCATCTCATAACAGAAACATTTAGAGAAATTGGGAGAAACTGAGACCTCTGGTCAGTGAGGGAAAATGTATATGTGCCTGCACCTATGGCTGTGCAGTGAGCTGCAAACCTGCATGCTGCTTTAATTGTGCCTTCATAAGCAGGGAATCAAGACCTTAAATTCTCTCTAACTTGGCTTTTCCAGCTTGCTGGGCATGAAACCCCTCATCACATGCTGTCAGACATTAATAAAACATGCAGAGCAATTCAACAGGAGCATTGAACTGGCCAGAACTTTGAAGAGTATCAACTTAGATGTTTATTTCTAGTGGGTTCCCAAACAAAAGCCTTTAGGTCTCCAAAGCTTGGTTGTATTAAAATACAAGTCTAGAAATATAGAAAATATAAGTCCTTTTTAAAGTAACACAGTCTTAAAGGGACTAGCAATAAAAATGTCTTATAAACATTTTCCTTTGCCTACAATAAGTCTTTGCATTCACACTTACATTCAGCTAAGTCAGAAACCTTCTATGTTGCAGCCAGCTCTGCTTTGTCTCTTTGGTCCTGACAAAGACTTGCCACTGCCTCTGTGGGCTGATGATGGGCTCCTCTGTTCTCCATCTGAACACATGCACTGCCATCTCCCCTTCTTCTAAGAGTGCCATTTGACATCCTGTTGTTTTGAAGAACATAACATGCAACTGAGGACAAGCAAATCAAGTGTGCATAAACATTTATCTGGTAGGAGTTTGAAATTATGCCCAGGTCAATGCTCAATACATGCAGTGGGAGCTGCCCTCTGATACTGTAACACAGAGTGCTCTATGCCTACCCAAAAGATATTTCTCTTACTTCAGATCACTGTGGGTCCTTGTCGATGAGAAGGATATTTTTCTGTATCAAAAATGATCAAGGCTGTGAACAGTTCTTCTGTCTCGCTATGGAGTCTAGGCTGAAGATTTCAATGTTTCTGTGTTCTCACAAGCCCAAAATTCATCCACACCTTTAAAATGCCAAGTGATAGAAACGTTATTCTGAATAGATGTCTTTTAATTTACATTTTGTTTTATTTTTAGACAGTTCAAAAGAGATTTTTCCTTAATTTTTATATTTTAATGGGATGGCTCTTCTGGTGTTTCATAGGCCTAAATTGCAAGAAGATGTGTTGCTCATGTATCAAAAATGAGTCATGACATAATCGAGTATATACATATATATAGATAAATATGACAGTGGACAGAATATATTCTGTGCACTGGAACATATTTTAACTTAGTTTGTAGACTGAAGGTCAAACTGATCTCTGAAAGATGCCTACAGATTCCCACTGAAAATACTTGGAGTTACAGGTATTTCTCTGAGTCCAAAATACAGCCCTAAAATATTAACAGCCTTTCTCAAGAAGCTGAGAATGATAAAAGTCTTGGGCAATTTAAAATAGTAAGTTGAAAGTCAGTGTGAATTCTCTGTTGCGGAAGCAGTGAGGTGAAAATAGAAATATGTTCCGCAATAATTTATAGGTTTGGAAGATTAATGGGGAAAAAGGTGCAGACATACAACAGAGATAAAAAGCAATATTATCCAGGCCAACCTACACACAGAGATCAAAGTTAATTTAAAAACAGAAGTGTTTAAAGAAAAAGCAAAGAACAGCTAAAATAAAAAAGGATAACACTGAGGAAGAGAAACAACATGTTAAAAGAGGTACTAGTGATTGCAGAAAAGAAACAAGAACAGAAAAGTGAAAAAGAGAAAATGTGTCTCAGGAAGTTGCTGGGATCATTAAAAATATCTTAATGTTGAGATAGTTCAGAAAAACAAACTCTTTCAATGAAATTATACATCAGTAGAAGAGAAAAAAAACTATGAGTGGAAGCATTAAATGTGATGCCATTGCTTGAAAGTGTGGAAAAGGAAATGTTCCAGGTAATCCAGGGGCAAAATATATATGAGCATCAGTGAGGAACACAAGCCCATCTTGGTCATGACACTGAGTTACAGACTTACATTAGAAAAGCTCCTGCCATTTTCCAAATTGCATGCACTTAGGACACTTTTCCAAATATTTCAGAGAAATTATAGAGTTTAAAAAGAAAGGCTGAGAAATGGGGAAAAAGAGGAGGTTAGCCCACTGTATCAGAAAAATCAACACACTGCCAGTTTCTCCTACGCTTGCCCTTATGTTTTCTTGAACAACCTTCTGTAAAAATGCTGCTTTATCTTCTCATAATGAATTCTTAGGATGTTGCAGTTGTTGAAAATGCTCATGATCTTTTGATTATTAAGCAGGGAAACGTCTTGTAGAGATATAAGAAGGTGTTATTCCTGCTTTTCTGGCATTAAAGAAAACCACAAAACACTGAAACACTTCAAAGGGAAGTTGAGGTCTTGGATAGAATTAGGAAAAAGTTGTAAGAACAGTATTGGTCCTGGAAAATCTGCTTTCATGAAGAGCTTAGATAAATTTGATTTTTTCTTTGCCAAGGTCAACAAGTACTTACATAAAGAAGAGAACTCAGGAGCAAAATTTCCTTTGATCTATTTAAAAAAAGTATAGTAGGGCACAGTAGCTAATCAGAAACAGAAAAACAAGCATAAGTATCGCTAATTATCAGGAATTTTGTTCCTGATGCTTTTAAATCTAGCCTGAAGTCTCTCAGAAAGCTACATTGCTTCCTGGGAAGTTGTGGACTTGATGACAGGTTCAGGTTTGGCGGTATTAGGTCTGACATGTTTTCTTCTTTAAGTTAGATTATTAACTTTGAATACTTACAGGTTCTTGCGTTATTTAATGGACTTTATCTGGAACCTATTGCTGCATTTTTCAGTGCTTGGAGAAACGTGAACATTTTCAATTAGCACAAGTCAACAAAGTTATTTGTGCTTTCAGAGCTTTGTAGTTTGCTATGATATTTAGCTGCCCAGAAACTTTTGCACTACTTAGAACTTAATCTGTATCTATTCAGGCTCATATTCTAGCCCTGCTGAAAGGAAAGAGTATCTCTTCTTCCAGCCTGTGTTCCTGTGCATAAACAACGCCCCATATATTTTATAAAATTGCCATGTCAACATATTTACAGGCATGAAACACTTCTAAAAAAATATTTTTGTCCATGAATGCTGAACCTACTCATGCCAAAGTTTCTTCTTCAGGGAGGCGGTAGAAGGAAAGCCTACAGAATAGAATCACAGAATATTCTGAGTTGGACGACATTCACAACAGTCATCGAATCCAGCTCTTGGCCCTGCACAGGACAGCCCCAGGAGTCACACCATGTGACTGAGAGCATTGTCCAAATGCTTTTTGAGCTCTGTGAGGCTTTGAACTGTGACTGCTTCCCTGGGAAAGTGCCTTACTGTGCTTCATATGAAGTCATTAGGCCACCTGTAAGAGTTCAAGTGACTTTCTTGCACTTCGGAGATATTTATCAGTGTTATTGATTTTAACACTTCCTCTGTGTCTGTGTATCTCTGCTCAGTATGATGAAGTCTACAGCTTTTGTAACCTGTATTCACCAACCCAATGTTTTACATTGAACAGAAAGCAACAATTCTTAAAACAGCTCATTCTTCTTCTTCTATAAGTTCAGACTACTCTCAGAGTCTTCCTTTAGCTCAGTGTTATTTTTTATGTATATCCTATCACTTACAGTTGTAATTTGTTGAAAATCGTAGCATTTTGGACACATAGTATTTGCAGATGACTTGCCCAAGTTTAATATTTCATTGAATTTCGTTAATTGCAGAGGTTTAGAGGAGAAAGGTATTTCTTTAGTCCTTAAACCAGTTGAGCTGTTAAAATATGCAGTGGGCTCTCAGGCATTTCTGGAAGCAGTTAAGAGTTTTTATATGTATTTAACCCAGGCTGATTGACAAACTTGTCTATCTATAAAGGTAGGTTACTCAGCCATATATAACTTACCTCAGACTTCTAGTTATCTGATTGCAGGAACACTTCTTCCTACCTCCCACTTGAAACTTCAGCCCATCCAGGTGCTTTTGTTACATTGACCTGTGAAAGCTTCAGATCTTTGTTCTGTTTTTAGCAATGTCATTCATCTGTGTTCTACATTTATTATTGTAGTGTAAAATCATCCACCTTTTATACACTGTTGTTCTCCTGAATGGGTGTCAGAAATACTCATCTTAAATCTATATGCTTCTCTTGAGAACCTTTTTTCCCTTTTCCCAGGACGTGCTTATATGTTCTCCATGAAGTAATCTCAGAAAGTGCTGCACACAGTCAGTCAGTGCTTGGAATACAACCCATATTGCTGGTAACATATGTTTACTTTTATGAGTACCATTTCATGATATTTTGAGTTAACTGGGGAACCTGAGGTTCATTGAAAGTGCTCCTTTTCTCCTTGTGGGATTTATTAACTATCTGAACCAAAGCTGTTTATCTCCCACAAATATTTATTCATTCATTTGAACTGTGTCATGAGGAACTGAGAAGAATACACAGACGGTGTCACCTAGACCTTGCTCTCTGGAGCAAATGGCCTGTTGTGCTCCAAGGTGGGATGAATTAGGATGCTCCAGTTGCTGAATTTTAGCTCTGGATTAGTAATGAAGCTATGTGGGAAGAAATTTGCCTGAGGCTGAATGGCAGAGAAGAAATAGTTTGGGCTATAGGTGGCTATGGAAAGACTATGCTTGACTTTGTATGAGAATTTGTATTGCAGCCTCCTGAATCTTAAGAGATTCTGCAGTTGCTCTGCTTCCTGTGTTTGCTGGTGTTTCTTGTTCTCTCTGGCTAAGTACGCTCAGTTTCATAGGACTGGCACCTGTTAGGGTAGAGTCATTAGAACCAGGACTAGGCACTTGTCTATGAAGAGGCAAAGCTGACTTTTAGGCTTTATTTGGTACTGGGATATATGATGGCATGTCTTCAGTGAATAGCTTCCTTACTGGGCTCTGGGATATCCTCTGCCTGTTGTGATGCAGGGGGATCTGAAAAAAAACCCCAAAGAGACTGATTTTAACTTAATGACTAAGGTACTAAGCTGGAATTGGGCTTAATTTAGAGCACCCACCTTCAGATTGCTATTCTTCAGTGAATTATCAACCATCTTTCATAGGTATTGGCATGGAAAGTCCAGGAAGGAAGTGTATTATGGCTGACCTCCAGCAAAGCTTAGCAGTATAGTCAGCACATGGTGGAATCTGCAATAGCAACTGGATTCCGTGACTTATAGAGCTCAAGCTCTTTTGCCATATGCACTTCCAAAGGATTTTGACCTTTGACACATATTGCTAAATGGTCAGTCCTTACTGCTATTTTTATGACAGTGTTGAATGGGTCCACGGTCCTAGATAGATTCTCCCAGGCAGCATTGTGAATGTCTGTGACAATCTAAGCAGAAATTCCAGACATATATGCAACTCAAAGACTACTCTGCAGAAAGGAGTGATGAGAGGGGCCAGCAGTGTATTCTCTCCCATGTGTTTTTGAGTCTTGATCTGCTCTTCTGTGTCATGGTTTAACCCCAGTTAGCAACTAAGTCTCATGCAGCTGCTCACTCACTCCTCTCTAGTGGGATGGGGGAGAGAACTGGAAGGATGAAAATTATAAAACTCATGGGTTGAGATAAATACAGTTTAACAGGGGAACCAAAAGCACAAGCAAAGCAAAACAAGGAATTCATTCTCCATTTCCCATGGGCAGGCAGGTGGAGCAGAGTGGCGCAGTGGGAGCATGTTGGGCCCATAATCCAATAGAATGAAACCACCCTCTGGTAAGGCACATTTTATGCCTCAGATTAGCTCAGCTGGTTAGAGCATGGTGCTAATAATATCTGAGTTATGGATTTGATCCCTGTATGGGCCATTCATGTTAAGACCTAGACTTGACAATCCCTGTGGGTCTCTTCCAACTCAAAATATTTTGTGATAGGTGTTCAACTATCCCCAGGAAAGCAGGACTTCCTCACACACGATGGTGACTTGGGAAGACAAATATTATCACTGCAAATATCCTGTTCTTCCTTCTTCCCCCAGCTTTATATGCTGAGAGTGATGTCATATGGTATGGAATATCCCTTGGGTAAGCTGGGGTCAGCCGTCACAGTTTTGTCCCTTTCTAACTCCTTGTGCACCCCCAGGTTCCTTGCTGTGGGGTGGGGTGACGGGCACAAAAGGACTTTACTCTGTGTTAGTACTGACTAAAACATTAACACTGTGTTCAGAATAAATCCAAAACACAGCCCCATACTAATTACTGTGAAGAAAACTAATCCTACCTCAGCGAAACTCAGCACACTGAGTCTTGATCTCTCTCCTCTGCTTTCTAAGCCCTAGGACTTGAATACACAAGGGGTTTGTACAGCAGCTGTACTGTGGTTCAGAGGAGGAAAAGAGAAAAGACTGAATTTGTCTTTGAAGTTAGAATCTGCAGAGCAGCTGCAAGATCATGCAGAGGGTGCACTAATAGATCATGGGCCATATCATCTCCCTTTTCCTCATGTTTCCACTGTGTGCTTTATGTGTATATATATATATATATATATATATATATATATATGATACAAGTCTGCCTATACAGACTACTTGTTAAATTATTTATTTACAGTAATTTATCCAAAGCTGTGATACACTCTGCACCACAAGTGTTAAAAGCTGTTACTGAGAGGATAGCACAATATAAATAAGACTCCAGTGATTTTCAAACATTCAGGCTTCATGGTGTCTAATTCAGTCTGATATTCAGAGTAAAAAATCTTAGTGGCTGTATTTTAAAAGCCATGATAACAAGGAGTAGGATAAAAAGAAAGAAAAGCAGTGAATAAGAAAATTCAGCAATTTGGAAGACAATTTGTAGGTATCAGGGTGAGTCAGAAAGATGCATGTCCTACAAAAAAGGTTTTCTCCTTCAGGCAGAAAAGTCATAGCAGTCCCTTTTCTCCCTCCTTCATCTCTTTTTCCTTTGATATTGTACTGCCAGACTGCACCCACTATTACCATTTTTCTGTTTTCCCACCTCTTTCATTGAATTTCTTACAAAACTGTTGATAATGAGGATAGCTGTCCTTGTCCTGGATGAAGCCTTGCCCCTCTTCACTGTACACAACTGCTCAGAGGAAACATACAGTTGGACCTAAAATCTGAAACACTTTGTGAACCAATTTATGTTACTATTCAGAATTTAAAATTTTTTGTGTTTTTTTTTTTTTTTTTCAGACCAGGCAAAATACAGAGCACATACAAGATGAAATAAATGACATTTGATCTTTTAAGTTAATATGTCCTCTAGCATTGTGGAAAGATATAAAATGCTATGTGTAGACTGTGAAGCATGAATTTAATGTCCTTTTTGTTATTTTCCTGATGGCAACCTGCAGTATCTAAAACACTGTGACAACTTCCCCACCCCAAATGAAGCTGTCAGAATACATTAGCACTATTCCAGTTGTTTCCACAAGTCTTCAGCCCTGTGATGTGTGTACAATCCATTGCGTAGCATATGTATTATGCCTGTCATCAATTATAACTGGATCATGTGAGTGTGTTTTCAAGGATACTGTGGGATCAACGTGACCTGGAGTTGATGAGAGAACAAATCAAGTAATGATCTTAGGAGTGCAGCTTCTGGCACCGGGGGCCTATATTCCTCAAGGATCTTATATTTTCTAGTCCCATAAGGTTTTCACTGGTGAAGACTGCAGGGGCATTTCCTCCATCCTGATTTGCAGCAGCTTAACTGAGAAGGGATTTGAAGAGCAGGTAATGAAGCAAGTGTTTGGTAACCAACTGGGAATGCAATTTCTTTGAACAAATGTGCCTACACTTTAGGCAGTTTCTGTTACATATATTGGCATTTCTAATCTACTAGCAGAGAACATTTTAATTGTGCTTGTGTTATCAAACCTGCATAAAACAGAAAATCTGCTGAGTTCTTCAAGATGTTCCTTTGTTTTAAGCACTGAGACATTTATTGCAGTCTTCACAGCTTTATTAATAATGTTATTAATATTCTTTTTGCACAGAGCAGCAGTGGAAAAGTGCCTGGTACTCGTGGGTGTTTCATTATTTAAAATGTAAATAAGAAAGGCTGCAAGAAGTTAACCATCTCAGCTGGAAAAAAGGAACAAACCTTTAGTCTGACAGATATGGGCTTATCACCACTTTCCTCATTACAGCATCTGAAATACTTTATAGTCTTATATCTATAACATCAACGAGAATATTTTTCTTTGTTCGTACACAGAATTATCCTCCTGCCTGTTTCTTTAGGAAAGGAATCTAGATGAAAATTTTCCAAATAGCCTGTAAATGTGTTTATTTTCACAGTTATCAAAAACCCCTTTCCTTGATTCATCCTCTACTTGCTCCTGGATTGTGCTGACTAGATAGGGTAAAGAAAGGCAAAGGTAAGCGTATTTCACCTGTCATCATTGAGGCCTTGGGGAGCTCTGCTTGTGGAGCTGTCTGTGGCATATGTAAAGGAGGGACATGAGCTCTCTTTTGGGCCTGGACACCTCAGAGTTTTGTGCTGTTGGTGGATAGGTCCATGTCAAACTGAGCTGAGAAGGATTTGAACTGGCTGGAGTTTGGCAGCTTTCATATCCTGGTTGCAAAGCCACACTCAGTGTGAATATCAAGTTGGCAATTGGTATCCATACTACAGAAGATATTTCTCTACAGATTTTTCAACTGACCAGCACTGTTGTCCCTGCCTCAGTTTAAAAGAAATTAAGATGTCTATCTGGACTAGGAAAGGGCCTTATCCCGAAAACCACCACAGCCTTTGAAATTAAGAGACTTTATTTAGAAAATGTATAGAAAAGGATAACAGTTCTTTACTACAGAACAGAACAAACAGCAACACCGTAACCAAAACTTTCAAACAAATCAAGTCCTCTCTCTACCCCTTCAGTGCAGTTACATTTACAGACAGCGGGAGGCAATGCCATGCCTTGAGAGGCAGGGTCTGCTGTGACTCAGGCTCCGGTGAGGCAAAGACGGGTACCAGGGACAGGTGCTGGCTCCGAAACTCACGTGGGAATGGCAGCCACAGGAACAGGATGAAACCTTACCCGTGGGCAGTGTAAGGACCCTTCCCTACTGGCCTTGTCTGAAAAAGCATTGAGAGGTGGGGGGAGAGGGCAACAACTCCTCTGCAGATGGCGTTGGCCCCTCAAGGAGTCTGCAGTGAATTCAGGTAGCAGTGAGTGTTCTCTCTGAAGAACGGTACAGGGTGCGCAGAGTTGGGGGGCAAGCCAGAAAAAAAGGACCCTCTCCCAGTGTTTCCACCAGCCCAGCAAACATCAGCTGGCCTCCATGCAGCCAAAGAGAGAAGTGTGGCCAGCACCAGGAAAACCTCTCTCTGCCCCCACCTCCTCCAGTCCTCCTCCCAGCTATCACCTGGAAAGAGAAGCTATTAGCCATCCCTTTTTTTAGGCTTTATCTGGCTGGCTCTGGGAGCAGGTAGTGGTGGGTTGGGCTTCAACAAGCTCTCCAACTCCCAAACCACTGTGTTGGTAAGGGAGAGAAAAAAAACTTCCATAAAATATTTTGAAACTATAACAGACCCACTAGTCCATGTTTTTCAAGGTACTCAGAAAACACAGTGAAAAGTGGTCCAAGAGCAGGTCCGAGGGACATAGGTCACCCTTCCCTGCTGAAAGTTTCTGGACGTTAGATACCAGTAGACCACATATAGTAAACACAGCTGTTTTTCTGTGGTTCTGTGTTCTTGTCACTGGTACCTGCCCCAGGACAGGCAAGGACTAGGTAGAAGGCAGATGTGCAGCTTCCAAATCCAGTGGTTGATGGTTTTGTGCAGTAGTAATGCAGTTAAGGATGTTTGAAAATCACAACATACCACTGCCTCATCTTTCACACAATAATATAATTTTTTAGGTTGGAAAAGACTTGCAAGATCATTGAGTTCAACCATTAACTCCACACTGGCAAGTCCACCATTTAACCATGCCCCTAAATGCCATATCTACATAACTTTTAAATACCTTCAGCAGTGGTGAAATCATCATTTCCCTGGGCACCCTGTTCCAGAACTTGACAGCCTTTTAACTGATGAAATATTTCCCAATGTTCAATCTAAATCTCCCCTAGGGCAACTTGAGGAAATTTCCTCTTGCCTTATCTCTTGTTACTTGGGAGAAAACA
>JAWWLZ010000042.1:15128505-15152067 GCA_035041345.1 Poliocrania exsul
CTTGTGAGAAAACACCCCCCCCTTCCCCCACCCCCCCTCCACCCTCCCCAGCTACAATCTCCTTTCAGGTTGTAGAGAGTTACAAGGTATCCTGAGTCTCCTTTTCTCCAGGCTAAACAACCCCATCTCCTTCAGCCATTCCTAATAAGACATGCTCCAGAGCCTTCACCAACTCTGTTGCCCTTCTCTGGACATACTCCACCATCTCAATGTCATTCTTGTAGTAAATGGACCAAAGCCGAACACAGAATTTGAGGTACAGCCTTGCCAGTGCCGCGTACTAGAGTTACTGCCCTAGTCCTACTAGTCACACATGTTTGATACAAGCCAGGATGCCACAGGCCTTCTTTACCACCTGGACACAGTGCTAGCTCATGTTCAGCTGGCTGCTGACCAACACCACCAGGTCCTTTACAAACTGAGCAGCTTTCCAGCCACTCCACTCCAAGCCTATGGCATTCCATGGAGGTGTTGTGACCTAAATGCAGGACCCGGAACTTGGCCTTTTTGAACCTCACATGATTGGTCTCAGCCCATGAATCTACCCAGTCTGGATCCCTCTGCAGAGCCTTCCTACCCTCCAGCAGATGAACACTCCAACAGAACTTGGTGTCATGTGTGAACTGACTGATGGTGCACTTGATTCCTGCATCCAGATCATTAGTAGTTCATTGGACATTGATCATGACTGAACAGTGAAAATTAAAACAAGGCAAATTTTATGCAATTGCTGCAGATTTCAATGATGAGCTGTATTTCTTCATTCCTTAACAGAGGTTGGGGCAGAAAGCATTTGGAAGCCATGTACCTAGTCAGGGCTCCAGAACTTGCAATGTGAAGTGTTAGGAAGTGTTTGATTTTTACTGAGACTCTGCCTATGCCTCAGGTATTTAACTGCCATAGGAGAGGCATCTTGAGAGTTGTATTTAAAAAAAAAAAAATCAGTGCAGCGTAGAAGCCAAAGTAAGTTTTGAGTCAAAGGTGTGATACCAGAAGAACAACTGTTTATATCCGCTCTTACATTTTTGTTTGAATAATCCCAGACTTGAGTAATATATACGTGTGTAAAGGTGGTGGCTTTTTGCTGTCTTGTGTATGGGGCTAATAATAATGGAATTATTACTGTAAAAGATTTCAACACATGAATCCTTCTTGTCCAATTTTATGTTTGCTATTCAAAGGTACAACATTTTTTCTGTTAAATAATGTGCAAAAATTGGTTACCTTCTATTCACACCATGTGCATTCATTTACTGGTTTTCTCTATATGTTATGGAGTACCCTAACTTGACCTCATGACAGACTTACAAGAGTCATTCTCATCCTTTCATACTTCTCTTTTATTCTCCTTTTATAACTACCTTCAAAGACATTTTTCAATTGTCATATAAACTTCTGACTGAAAAGGAAAATTTTGGCTCAGGCTTTTCAGAGTTTCTGGAGCTTAAGTTAGTGTTGGAGTTTTGAAGGAATGTCTGCTTTACTAGTACCAGCTTGGAATGTTTTCCTTCTTAGCCTTTTTTACTCTCTGAATCGGGAGTGGTCATATTACTCTTTTTAGCATTTTTTGGTGCTGAGTATTCAGAATCACTGGGGGGTTGGGTGGGTGTGGGAGAAAAACAAAGGAAATGAAAGCTGTTAAATTGAAATTATGATGGAAGAATCTACTTGACATGACAATAAAATAGTAGGAGCACAGTTCTGAAGGCTAGAAAATCTGAAGATAAAGTCACCTTTTCAGAAACTTTCCCAAAATATTTGATAGCCTCACATTATGAACTAGATATTGCTGACACACCACTTGCCATCTTAAATGGGCCATATTGCCTGTAAGGTATGCCATCACTCATCCAATTTATTGTCCAACACATGTAGTTAACTATTAATGAAAGGACAAAACTGTATGGCTTATTAAACAAATGATATATGAAACCATCTACTTAAGTGCATGACAGCTGAAAGGTAGATTAATATAGTATATGTCAATATATGGTAATCACTTGAATTATGCCACCACAGCAAAAAGATTTAAATGGTTCAACTTGAGTATGTAAAATTAGAGGCCTAAAACTGTACTTGAGCAAGTGCTTTTGATGGCTGTCAGGTTTTAAGCATGCAGCTCACATTCTCCACTGAGCTCAGCAAAGGCTGTGACTGCTAAGCTCTCCTGAAAATCAGGTCATCTGAATTTTGTGCTACTTTACCTAACTGTTGGCTTCAGTTTAAAAACTTTGGTCAGAGGTATGAGAGAGTGAGGGTTAAACATCCCTTCTGTCAGCTTGACTCAGATTTATTGTGTAATGCACTTCTTCCAAAGAAAGATGTTTAATGCTATTGATTGCAAGGTTGCCTACTTAAAATAGCATAATGTGACAAATGATGGATACCACATAGAGCAAAATTGTAGGTTAATTCAAGATATGAGCATGTATGATATGTATATCAGAGTGGCAGCTTCATTTTTCATGAGGGTGGTTTAGAAGGTCATCAATTTCACTTAAAGGCATTGAACATTTTTGTTAGTTTGACAGCCATTATGGGCTTGATCCTGTTATTCAAGGCAGTCATTAAACTCCCATTGATCTGAAGTGGAAGGAGTGGGGCCAAGCTTTAGAATATGCTAAGAAGACACTGTGAGATAACTTGATGGATAATATTGCAGAGTGAAAAAAGCATTATGGTGGCTGTTATATATAAACAATAAAAATCCTAAAAATTATCTAATGACTTCAAATGTTTTGTACTGCAGTATTACTTCTATTAAACATTTTTGTACTAAACTTAGGACTTTCTGAATCTTCCAAGAAATTTATGCAACTAGGCACTGTTGTTTTGTTGTATCTTAGAGTAGATGAACTGTTTCTGTGTTTATTCTTATATGCATATCATATGATGGACTGTAAGCCTTATAAAAATGAGTGATTTCAATGGAATTTAGACTCATTCTTTAAAATGTAGTAGGAAACCAGGTAGGAAGAAGGTAATGAAAGCTGTTTCTAGAAACAAATATGTTTATTAATGGAGAAGTCAGTGAGAGAGACAAATTTAGGAGAAAAAGAATATTTCTATCATTGCAAAGCATTTCATGCTTCAGCACAAACAGACTTTTCACTGTTTCTTTTTTCCATTTGTTGTGTGTCATCAATGTCTTTCTTTCTTTTTTGTAACTTCCTATGAAAGTGGGTATTTGCTGCACATGATTAGGAGTTTACAAAAAGAAGACTGAGACCTATCTACTGTACAAATGTGCTTTTGCCCTCCTGCTGATGCACACTTCAGTTTGATACATCCACTCAGATAGTTCTCATAGAGTTACTTGAGGAAGATCCAAGGGCAGGGCTAGACCAAGTGACCACTCCCTGGGGAGAGCCAGCCTGTCATCCTGCTGATTACTGCTCACTGAGGTATGGAAGTGCCTCAGGTGTAGCAATGTTTTTTATGGCTATCTTTTGAGCACAAGGTTGTGAGGTGGGTAGAGAATACAGAATGGCTTCACAGAATAAAACTGCAGGGACATTTAGGTAGCTCAGCACTACCTCTGACTGCGCAGCAAGAGTAACCCAAGATTTTATGCAGAACATGGAGAGTCATCTCTATCTTTCACAATGAGACTATTTTAGTTAAGTGCTTTAACACACTCACCTCAATATTGTGTTTTCAGGAACCAGAAGCATGTTAATTTTTTAAAAAATTGCACTCAGCTATAACTCAGAATTATGTATTCCACACTTTTTCCAATAAAAACAATAACTTCTTGATCTGAGATAAAACAGTGAAATGAGAGGCCAAGGTTAAATCCAATTTTATGTCCCTTGAAATACCCTGGAATTTAAACTCAGAATAAGTTTTATAAAGAATTTACTATGGTTTAGTTACAGTTTTAATTCAAAGTGAGGGGAAATGAGTGAATTATCTCATTTTTACAAGACAGTAGATGAACTGCAGAAGATCAGAGAATGCTTGCTCTGGTTTTGTGCTCATTCAAGCTGAGAAAGACAGAGAAGACTACAAACACCACTGTTATAAATCATAGATATATTGCACAAATATCTGGTGAAATACAATCTTTCAGTTTTTATAAATTAGTATATATTGTTTTGCATCATTAATTTGGAAGGTTATTTACTATGCAGCCTGATTTAAAAAATGATTTTCAATGAAAGGAGATTTTGAAAACAAAAAACAGCAAAATCTGAAAAATAGAGTTTCATGTGGATAAGTAATTTGAACAATGCAAATATAGCACTCTAAGGATTTCCTTTGCCTCATCTTTGTTTGTAAGAATTTTAACCTTTTTACCTCTCCCAGAAAAGAGTCCAGGGAATTTAGCAAAGGGTATCAGATTTTCTGTAATCATTTAATGAAGGATTTGCTTGACTATAGTTTCCCATTAGACAAGGACCAATTAATTAATTAATTAAATCTCACGTTGCTAAGAAGTTGCTTTGACATTTCCAAACATAGAATAAGATGAGAAGGTCAGAATTGTTGCCTGAAACACTGCAAACAGATGAGAGGATTGTTTTTCTCCTTGTTCATCCACCAGAAAGAACTCAGTCTATATTTAGAAATCTTATTTATCATATATATCTATCTGTAATTCTCAATACTAGGTTTCTTGTTATGGAAATTTTATTATAAATCTAAGATTGTCTCTTTATAACGTAGTGGGTACTTAACTGCAGTTAATTCTGATCTATTTGGACTTGTACTGTTAAAATAAGTAGAGATATTAATTTTTTTTTTAATTATACATTCCAATAGAGGTACAACAGCTGACTGAGTTTTGTCTACCAGAGAAGAATTTTAGCCTTTTCTTCTTTTGGACTTCATCATGTGAATTATCTATCACCCAGAAATTATGTAGCTTTTTGTTATAATAATGCTTTTACTCTAATTCCAGAACTGTTTCAAAATGTGTGTCTGGACTGCTTCATTATGTAGAACATAAGGAATAGTTGAGAGGTTTTCTTTCTGTCCCTGGTGCCTTCAGTAGGTTTTGAATTTGAGATCAGAATCTCTCTGGAAGCTTTAACAGGAATGCTAGGAAGGAGTTCACGTTTTCAGCTGTTTCCAGTGCAACAAAATTTGTTCTATTTGAAAAGATCTAAATACCTTTGAGAATTTAAGATCATCTGTCGCTCATACTTCAGTTTTTTTATTTAACTAGGTGTCTACTTTTAGTCTTTCTGTCATCCTGACTCTTCCATCTTTACTGCTCTCTTGTGAGCAAGACAGACAGCTAGGTACTTTTCTACCAGTCCTAATGGTCTCTGAGCCACTGCCTGTAAACTGACACAGGGAAAAAAGTTGCTCAAAGAGCTTATGACACATTAGAAACTGTGATGAATGACTTTCAAGGCTGCTGCTGCCTTTTCCCTTCTGTTTTCTTTCTTGTTTGAACTGTGACTTATTCCTTTCCACTAATTCTTTGTGAGTTGTAAAGAAAGAAAAATGTTCAAAAAGATACACAACAGACTTTAAGGATTTAATTAATTAATTTACTCAAATATGTTGATTAGCAACATGTTTAAAGCAGATCAGGTGTGGGTTTCTCACAGCCCCAGACAGAAAACATAATCTGAGTTTTGATCACTGATTTACATTCATCAAAAGTACCTACCTACGAGGTTATAGCATATGGGATGCCCTGCTGAAAACTATGGTCTTTAGGAGCAGCACTAATAGCAACGGGGAAGTAAATCAGCTGAAATGGTCAATGTTTTGTAAAACTAGCTGTTTCAGAACCCATACAACATGTGGGTAGACCTGTACACTCTCTGGGCCATATGACAGGAAGAAGAGGTTGGGAAGGACAAGGGTGAATCTGGGGTCTACATTAAATCCTATGGCCTGAGAAGGAGGTTGCCCCACTGGCAAGATCGTTGTTGCTTAGAATCAAATGCTTAAATGATGGAGTCCTTTCTGAAATTTATTCCTTTTGCACTGGCACTGCATGTAAGTTGACATTTAAAATGCATTAACACAGTGCTACTTGATGTACTGTATTATGTAGCCTATCAGTTTTGAAATGGAGTTTAACCTGCCAGTAAAATCCTCCTTGCTCTACTCAAATAAACTTAGTCAGCCTCGGATCAAAGTGGCTTAAGGAACCTATGCAATTTTAATGCCTCTGTCATGCTTTTTCTTTTTTTTTAAATCATGTCTGTCATACATGGGTTCTATAGGATCTTTCTCCATATGTGAACATATGGACAATCACCTTTATGACGATAGCTCTAAAGTATTTATACAAAAGAAAATTACTTTAATTTATATGGTTACTCAGTGTCTTTACTTATATGGTCATCCTTTATATCTTTTCCTCTGTGCTTGAGGACTAATTTTTTGAGCATTTTGAGATGCACAATATTGAGTGTTTCTTACCCCATATAATCAGATATTTCAGTACCTGAAACCCATCATGGATTTCCACTTTGCACATCAGTAAGTATTAGAAAAAAAAGCCAGTTTTTCTTAACTATTGTGTACAACTAGACTTCTCAGGTTTAGATAATTTCTGATGAGGTCTGTAGAGAGAACTGGTGATCAATCCAGTGATTACAACTGCAAGTTCAACGAACATCAGCTACAAAGAACTTCCCAGAAACAGCCATATCTTGTTATTATAATGACTGACATGGACTTTTACAGAGCATCTTGCTCCTTGAAGCATGAAATCAAAATTCTTCTTGACTTGGGAAAGAAGGACATCAAAGCCCACCTCTGAGGCATCAACATTACGTCCCACTCTTAACTTCAGGGAGATCCTCTTTCTCCCTGTTCTTTAGTTGCCTCTTCTTGCTTCAGAGAACATATTTTATTTTCAGTAATTGAGAGTTTGTCTGGCTAGTGATTTGGATAATTGAAATGACTCTGTCTATATTAATATTTACCAGGTGCTCACAGCAATCTTTCTTCCATGACTACTTCTGTATTTCCCCCATTACTTATGAGGCACATATCACTAGTCTTTTATTCAGCAACATGACAGCTTCAGATCCTTCTGAGGTTTCGTTGAATGAAAGGTTGTTATTCTTGTCAGTCTGTAGGGGGTTTCCATTCTTTTCTCAAATGTGCAAGAAGTGCACGCCCCTGCCATATTTCTTACCTCTGCAATGAACTTTTTCTTGTATTAGTCTAGGGGTTGATTTTCTTAAGAAAACAGTGGCAAATGTGCATTGTAAGGATTCATGCTTTGAAATTTCAGATTATTAATTAAATTCTTTAGTTTCTTCTGTAAAGTTACTTTTCTAGCACTGAAAACCATTCACTTTTTTCATAAAATTCATAACACCAACTAACTCTTGTAGTGTTTTCATGTTTGTTTTATAGTCCAGATTTGTTGATGTTACGTCACAGGGAAGTAGCTTCAGAAGCTGCTTCACTAGTATCGAGTAACTTTCATTGTTGCACTTGGTAATCTACTGTGCTATTTGCCTGTTGACACATTTGCCTGCTAAGAAAACAATTGCTGAGGGACTGCAGATAAATCAAATGTATCTATTTAAAGTATGCTGAAGTCTAACAAGTCTCTCTTACTCTTTCCTTCTGGATAACCTTCTATTCTTATTTTCTCACAAGGAGACACGTTTTCAATGCAGAAGAAACCCTCTATGTGGCTAGAAGGGTAGCTTTTTATTTAGATAAATGAATAAATGTAAAAAGTTCTTTTATAGAAAAGCTTTTAATTTGTCTTGGTTATCTTTTAAATGGGTCTTAAAACACATGTGCACATAGAAAAATATATTTCTTGAAGTTCATAAAGAAGGGAGCAGCAATTTCTATATTGCTGGTTTGTTTGCAAGTGCTTTTGTAGACTGAGTATTCACTTACTAGATGGGTTTACCCTCTTGAGCCCTAGTTTTATAATACAAAGCATGACACTGAGCCACACTGTTCCTGAAGCAATGATCCTTTCCATCCACATTTCTTTCCATGGCATAACACTTCACAAAGTTAACCCTGAACTAGTCTTTTCATGAAGGAAACTTGTAAGATTTCCATAATCTCAAGCTGCAGAGGTGAGGCACAGGAACTTGCTCCCATTTCTGTAACTATTCTGCCTGAACAAAATGTTTTCTCACCTACAGTAGAGATCTGAGGACACTAAGCTGAATTGGCAAAAAAGTATTTACCTTAGTGACACTGATAAGACTCATGAGTTTAACTTTACTGAACTATTGCAATAGCCCTTTGCAACAACAGAAAAGAGTGCTACTGGCTTTGTGAGCAACACTCAGACATATTTTAATCAAATATGTTGAAGTTTCTTCCTACATTTTCAAGAAAGTTTAGTTGCACATTCTATCCTCTTTCATTCAAGCTTGACATAAGCATGAAGCATTAGTGAAAATCAATTTTATTTATAGGCTTATTGACACTTTAGAGAAGAAATGAATGAAAATTACCATGTGAATTACCATACAATGTGAATCCCTTGACAATAGCAAAGAATATACTGGATTTAGCAAGATCACCGTCAATAACAAGTTTTTTGTCTCCCTTTTTACACTTTCTAATACCTTTGGTTGCCGAAAACCGTTGTCATCTATTCTGTGTTTTGTGAAAGCCAGGAGACCTCATTGCAGAAGAGGATAGACACTTACCTCTTCTCTGTGGAGACCGGTGATGTAACGTGAGGGAATGGTTTGAAGTTATGTCAGGAAAGGCTTAGGTTGGATATTAGAAAAATGTCCTTCACTGAGGGGATGGCTGGATACTGGAATAGGCTCCCCATGGAAGTGGTCACAGCATCAAGCCTGACAGAGTTCAAGAAGAATTTGGACAATACTCTTAGGCACATGGTGAGACTCTTGGGATTGGTCCTGTGCAGAGCTAAGAGCCGGACTTGATGATCCTTGTGGGTCCCTTCCAAGCCACCATATTCTGTGATTCCGTGATTCTTTGAAGAAACATATCCATTCAGTCCTGCATATTCCTTTTGACTTCACAGTCTTTTAAACCTCTGTGATTAATTTATGTAAAGCTAAAATCCTCACCTTGTTTATCTAGTGAAGTTTTTTGTCCTGTCTCTTCAGCTCCTCTTTCACTTTTTATCTCTGTTTTAGTTCATGTCCCTGATTGCAAAGCCACAGCAACATTTTATTGATAGCTCTCAGAAAGTACCTGGTGTGTCTTTGGTAGAAAAAATAATTTAAGAAATAAAGGTCTGCAGGTCATATATTTTCATTATTGTTTAATTTAACTTTAATTAAATTTGAATCTAATGTGTACTACACAAGGGTCACACCATTTCAGCCTTGCTGTATGAGTTTATTTGGTTTCTACTTTAGGATATTCCATTTTCGAAAAAAAAAAATCCAGTGTTGTTAATGATGACTATTAAAAGATGATTGTTTGCATTACAAATGAAAAAAATCATCCTCAAAAAAAAAAAAAAAAGGTGCAACTGAATAGGCAAGAGACTTGATTCTCTTTTAAGAGATATCACTAGACTGATAATTTTTGATGACAGAACTCATGGATAAAACCAAGTATGATCTCCAAAAATGTAGGTATTATATTTATACATATATAACATATTGCTAGAACTGGGACTAAAAATACGAGAAAGGAAGGTGTCATAGCACCTAATTTTAGACACTAGTAATTATCTATCAAGCGAAAAGTGGTCAGTCTAGAATTTCTCTGCAGGGCAATTAATTTTACTTATCCTTGAGGCTTGTTATGAGAAGAGTTATAGGAAGTGCTCAGTTCTTTCCAATAAGTAAAAAGAAGCCTAGTTTGACTGAATACCATTTAATTAGGGCAGATGGATCTCACTATCCTAACACTATGATCCTAATGACTTCCAGTCTTCAAAAGTAGTCTTCATTTAAACATGAATATATGAGCTAGAAAAGAAACATACTCTAAATAATGAAAAAATCAGTACTTCCAAATGAGACAAAATAAATGCTGGAATATAGCTTTCTCCCTAGCCCCCATGTTCTTACAAGAATCTTTGTTTTCTCCAGTATTGACAAATTATCAGTTTGAGTGCCTCCAAACACATCTGTGTCTCCCTGGCAGAGACCCTTTCCAGCTGTGCTGGGATGAGGGCATGCTGCTTGCAGAACTGGGCTCTCAACTCTTCACAGCAGTCTCCCACTCCCTGCATGAGCTGTAGGCACTCCGCTACATCTGTGCATGCCTTGTCCTCCTCTGCAGATGGAGCTCCAGGCTGAGCATACATAGATGTTTGTTGGGAAAGCACAATCCCCTCTCCCATTACTTTTTCTGAAGCTGTTTAGCCTGACCCAGACTGCCGTAGCCAATCAGCCAGCCTTCCCCTCCATTGCCCAATTGCAGTCTTTTAGCCCAGTTTACTATCTACAGGCTCAAACACAGTAAAATGTGAAACAATTTAAAATCCTTTAAAATCTTACCAGAAAGTGGTCTCCTGGAAGTTCACCTACAAGTTTCACAGGGAAACTTTCCCATCTCCATATTTCCATTTCCAGCTTACCACTCTCCCATGGCCCTATTCTGATCATTATGGCTAATGCAGATAACCATGAGCAAGGTTTTGTAGTCATGTTGGAAGTGAAAGAGAGCTGTACAAACCGGAAATACTGCTATTTCTTACCTTTATACTGTCAGGATGTGTGTGGGAAAGAAACAGGTTATACTTTAGAGCTTCAGGGATTTTCAGAATTAAAACACTTAAAGTGAACAGTACTTAAAGGTTTGATATGCCCTACTCGCAATATGGGGGGGTTTTCTACATGCCTCAGCTGCTCTGGCATAAGTATTGAGATGCCTGCCTCTTGCCTCCATTCCTGGGAGTCAGACTACATTATTTTGGGAGGAGATGAATTGTATTCTAAAGTATCTAACAGATCTCACTCTCCAGTAGCAAGCACACAGGGCAGAAAACAAAAATGAGCTTTTCTCCCCCAGTTCTGAGGTTGGTACTCTGCTTATTTAAATGGATATATTAGAGGTGGACCATAGCACTGCCTTCCTTTTTTTCTGCACTGTTTAAAAAGTGCAACAGTGAGCTGTCTTAGCTCTTTCACAGAACTGCAGGTGCTAGTCATAAAAATCACCTTCCTTGGTGAATCAATTTTCTCTTCCTATTCTGTCTCACTGTACAACCCTCCTAAGCACTTGACAGTCTTTTGAGTGTTCATTTGTAGCCTGAGATTCCTAAAATTCTTGTCAAGCTCAATATCTTTCACCAGATTTTATGCTGAGTATTTGTCTGCATTACATCTTGCATTACCTGTACCAAGTCTCTGACCAATTTGGCTCTTTCTTTGTGTATTGGAGATGGAAGAGATGATTCAGCTACTCTCTTGACTGTATACTCATTGTACTAGTTTTGCTTTAGATGAATGCACAAAATTTTAACAATTACTTTGAAGATACTGTTTAAAAGCCAGATATTTTTCATGGTTAGGAAGACAGAGCAGGTAAAGTTTTTTTTTTCCATGTTGTACAGGAACTAATTGTACTTGTGATTTTACTGCTGATTTCAATTTATATAATTGAAATTATATGAATTATATGAATGTCCCCTGACAGTTGTACTTGAGCTTGTTATTCTTTGAGATCGCCAGGATTATGTGGAAGTAAATTGAATTCTCGAAATTTTACATTTATATAGTTACCAAAAACATTGTCTTATGTTTCCAAATAACAAGTAAACAGATCTGTTGTTTAACACACAAAACATAATCATGTTTAATAGTTGAATGACCCTTGCACCGAATCCTGTGTTTCATTTTTGTGAAAATAGAGGAACCTAAACCTAACAAGGGAAATAATAATTAAGGAACATCTTATGGAGAGGTGTTTATTGTCCCTTAATATTCTGTTTTCTTTGTGAAAGTCTGGCTTTCTCTTTTTGATTTTATGTCTAAAAAGAATATTCAAATGTTTCAATATAAGACAATAGACTACTAGTACAGACTGACATCAAAATTAATCTAGAAAGAGTTAAATTCATTACTATAGTGAATATAGTAATTATGTACAAATCAGCATTGCAAACAGCATTATAAACTCAGAGAAATCTGCACTACATACAGAAAAAAATCAGTGTAACTATACCAGATAAAAGGGTTTTTTTGTTTCCAGGTGGCTTGGTGTCTTCAGACACAGAGGCTGATTTTTGTTGACAGAAATAGGTACTTTGCTGTAAAATGTGTTCAGATTTTAATGTGGCAATGGTACATTTAACCTGGAGCAAATATGTGAAAATGTCATCCAGGAAAAAATTTGACAATTACTTGTCAAGCAGAACAAAATGCACTTTTTGCATGTAAACTTTCCAAAAGCTATAAACTGTGATTCCTCACAGTCTTATAATGGGAGCTACCAAAACCACAGTAAAATTATCATATCGAGAGTGGAAAATAATTTTATAATTTTTTGTTTGCTAATAACTTTCCAATAATAAATATAGATTGGTAAATAAATGTTGAGATAACTTATGTAAATGATGAAAAATGATCAACAGACGAGTTTACTGTTTATACAGCTCCCACTTTATCACTTGCCCAGAAATGTGCCTATAGCTCTGATAAGTAACCTTGAATTTAGGATTTTCACAAATTTTGAATGTACATTTCTCCTCCATTTTTTCACTGAAGAAGCTGGAACCTGTACAAAATGATGCTAACTCCTGGAATATATGAAGCTATTTCCCTCCAAGGTGGCTAATTAGAATTATAGTTGGATCATTCAGGGGTTTGTTCACCTTGTAGAGATGCATGTGTTTTTCTCTTGGCTCCAGGAGGAGATCAGGGTGAATGTGAGGCCTCAGTTGTAGTTTTTTATTGTAGACTGGAACAGAATTTATTTAATTTTCATACTGTACTATTGAAATTATATCCCCTGAAATGTCAGAACATCCTTTCCAAAGTCTGGGGGTCTGGGGACCCAGACACACAAGGTAAGTCAGAAAGTAACTAAACTGATCGCCAATCAGAGATTATTTGTAGAGTATCTATTGAGCATTTGCGATCAAACATATAGGTGGAAAATAAGACTCGGATTTTCTGGGGCCTACCCTTTGGTAGAAGTGGCCAGTTCTACTTTTCACACCATCAAATTTAGGTTTATTCCTTATGCTATATTCAAATTCAATGTCTATTGATGCTTTTTTTAGTGTTGTGAATTTCACCTCTCTCACTATGTGTCATAGCATTGAGAGTAGCAGAAAGGCCTAAATTCAGGCAGGCAATAGAAAGTCAAAGTACTTTTTTCACAGTAGTCCCACATAATTTAGCTATCCATCTGCTGTAAGATAAAAAGTCCTATCTTGTGTAAGATGCCAGCATTTCCAGAATTCCACATTTACAGTACTATAAACAGTTGTGCAAATCTGGAGAGCAAAGGTCCACTTGTTCACTAGGGTGTAATTTATTGTTGCTGTAAGCACTCCTTTGCCATGTGATGGTTCTATATGAATTGCATATATGTCTTCACATTTTAAAGCATGCTGTCATTTATTCTCAGTTATATTCCTATTTTTTTCCGCGGGTGAAGTACATCTGGAATATGTCTTAGTATCAGTGCATGGGACTATTTTCTTGTTTTACATAATATAGTGTTCACAATGTGTAAATTGTTAATCTTTGCTATTATTTGGCATGTTTGACTGAAGGCACTAACCACTATTAAGTATTCAATACTCATGGAAAATATATACATAATTCAGCATTATTCCATCTCCTTAAAACTACTGCATGTATTTCTAGTATCTCAAATTATACTGCTGCCTTTGTTGCATGGAAAAACAGATTTTCTCTTAATCCCTGGAGACTGTATGGTATCAAGAAGCCATCAGTGGTGAAAATAACATTATTAGCTTACTAACTTATGAACAGAGTTGTATACATCCTTAATGTAGTCCTTTATATTGATCATCCACCCCCACTTAAATTTTATATATAAATCCTACAATTCTAAAAAATCCAAATGGTATTGTAAGGACTGGGATAACCCCCCCCAAACAACATAGGACCATAAAGCATAACTTCTTAGAAAGTCACATGCAAGTCACAAGCTGCAGCAAAAGTATGCCTGGGTACACTGGGAGGAAGCTGGACTCTCTGTGATGGTCCCTGCTCCACTCAAACCAGTGCAACTCCATTCCACTGTTCTCTCCCAGCATTGCTGACCAGCTGCTGCTGTCCTCAAGTTACCAAAGCCTACTTCTCTGATGTTTGCATAAGAGCCCTGAGTGCATCTTTCTCCCGAGAGGTTTGCCTATCTGAGTGACCACCTTCCCCTGGGATACAGGGGAAAAAGCCCCCACTGTCCTGTCTTCCTGCCTGGATGGGGTTGGTGAGCCCTGAGCTGTTGACTGTCTAGCTAAGGTTACTAAGAGAGATTGTCTCTTCAAAACCAAATTGCAGTAACATGTTACTGAGGTTATGAGACTAGTCCAGAGCTAAAGGGAAAATTTTCAGAGCATGGCACATTGAAATGAGTTTTCAAATTGTCAGCATCAACCTTGTAGATGATTTGGTATTCTTTGTGGTTTGAAAGTAAGCAAGTACATATTATTTCTGTACTTCCAGTGAGAATCCTTTTTCATTCATAAAATCATCTGTTTCTGTATTCCAAGGCAGTAGATGGGTTACATCAGGAGCTGAAGCAAATGCCCTAAGATCTGAATTAGCTGACTGATTTTGCTAAGAAGGTAACCCACAGGAGCATGACATCAATTGATTTTAGATACTTTTTTTTTAATACTATCCATGACATCTCACATCTGCAGTTTCCCATTTTAAATTTTGAAGAAGTTTAATCTCAGAGAAAGCTTTATTCAATAATTGTGCTTCTGGATGAACAATGTGCACTCTTTTCCCTGAAGTTTAATGCAATTCAGTTTTGTTTTCATGTATTTCTGCTTCACCACTGTATTCCATTAAGGCATTTTCAGAATAATAAATCAGAATATCTCTTACTACACTGTGCACATATTTCTTAATAAGATCTGGGCACACCTCTGTGGGGATTTTTTTTTGTTGTTGTTTCTTTTTTTTAATCAGTATGTTTGGACTGTTTTTTTCTGAGTGTCACAAAACTCCTTGAAGACTGATATCTGTAACAGTGAATTCTTGGCAGTTAACTCATATTGCTGCATAATTTTTACTGATTAAGGTTCTGCTTCAACAATGTCTGCCGTATGAAAGACATAAATGAAATGCAGTGATACCAGAAGGCTTTGATACTCTGCACTTTCCAACATTACAGACTGTCTTAATATTATTACTTGGAACTCTGCATTCAAAATTTTATATTTTCACAGTGAGAACATGAAATGTGACTTTGGTGGAAAGTTGGGGTCTGATTTTTCAAATTATTAGTTGCCTTTGGCAAAACTTATCCTTAATGCTGCTCTTACAGATGATGATCCTTGAGTATATTTAAAAGTTCTTTGGAGTAGAAACAAAAATGAATCATGGCAATTAAAATCCTCTTCCAGCTACAACTATTTCATACATTCTTCTCTAAATTGATGTTTTATATTCATAATATGTTAAAAATTAAGTGCTGAAAGCATATTCAAAAACATTTTCAATACGCTTTCACTTTTCACCTGTAATTAAGTCATCAATATTAGCAACCAGCTATGAAACTCGTTTGGGTTATTGCATTACTCATCCTCATATCTTAATTATTGATTAACACTCTTACTGACAGTGAAAGGTTCCTCTTGAAATGTAATTACCACATTGTAACTCTATGCTATGACTGTCTCCAAAATTATCTGTACCACAAAATTTCTTTATAATTAAAATAATATATTTAAATTTGCAACTGGGCAATCAGGCAAGTATGTTCATACTACATTCATATCTACTAAAGGATAATCCGTAACAGATAAGGGAATGAAACATCATGATATGGTTTATTTCTCCAGAAAATGAACTCAGTGGCCAAATGAGTGTCATAGCCTTTGCCACCTGCTTACCTTTCTTCATTATTGTATATCCCTTGCAAAGATCATGTTTATTTGATCACTGGAAAGTCACAAAATCAATGTTTTTCTTTATACTAGCCATACTAGCTAGTACCTCATATCAAGTCAATCATAACATGATGGAAATATTTAATATCTACATGAAGTAATTATATAATATATATTGTTAATTTTATATTCAATTTCAATAGATCATAGAATGTGTCAGTTTGACTTGAGATATCCTTTTAGTTTTGATGTAGGTTATTTTCTATGTGTTGAGTTTGAAGACACATGATGCAAAATCTTCATGTTTTTAGCAAGCTTGAGTGATTACTGCTTAGTAGCCAAAATACTCAGCACACTCATGAGAATTATTTTTGAGCTAATGCAATGGACTTTCAAAAGCATCTTCTTGTTGGTCACAGCACAGCAGCAGTTTCTTCTCTATCATCTGCATAACTATTTCCAAAATTACTTATATTGCATTTGGTTGTCTTTACGAGTGAAATGAATCAGTTTACCTTGTCTGCACCACTTTATTTTAGCCGTCAACTTAATTCACTTTGTGTTGTATTATTCATGCTGTACTGACTTCAGGGAAGGCACTGTGAAAATGTAAAGTCCAGTCTGCACAGCAATGAGTAATCCAAGTTTAACAAGAATCAGTCACAAACCATGGTTAGACCTGAATCAGTTGCAAAGCCCAGACTCCAGGTTGGAATCCGCCTAAAATTGACTAGAACAAGAGGTTGTGAACAGCACATTTAGCAACCAATGACAAAGAAGTGGGATAAGTGGTTACTGGGGGCAGGATAGAGCTTGTATTGTCAAGGAGTGTGTGTAGTCAGTGGTATAAAGATGTTTTTGTACCATAGCAGTAGAAGGCTCTTAAAAACAAAGGGGTCTAGGAAGGATAAACATCCTTGAAGAAAGAAATCTTGAAGGGACAGGAATAGGCTGTCCCTGTGTGCTGAAAGGTGAGCTGGCAGGGAAGACCATCGTCCTGGCTGGGCAGGGGGTTTAGTAGGGAGTCACTCTATCACCTTTGAAAAAAATGGCAAGCAACTCAAGAAGTGTTTAAGGATGCTGTTAGGTCATGAAGAAAGAAAATTGAAAAGGTGAAAGCTCAATTAGAACTTAATCTGGCCACTACTGTAAAGGACAATAAAAAGTGTTTTTATAGTTATATTAATAGTGAAAGGAGGGTCAAGGAAAACCTCTGTTCTTTATTGGATGCAGAGGGGAATATAGTTACCAAAGATGAGGAAAAGACTGAGGTACTTAGCACTTTCAACAATAAGACAGGTTGTTCTCAGAACAACTGGCCTCCGGAGCTGGTAGACAGGGATGGGCAGCTGAATAGCCCTGCTGTAATCCAGAAGCAAGTAGTTAGTGACCTGCTGAGCCACTTAGATCCTCACAAGTCTATGGGACCAGATGGAGTCCGTCCTAGGGTGATGACTGAGCTGATGGAAAAGCTTGCCAAATAGCTCTCCATAACTTATCATCAGTTCTGGCTGACCAGGGAGGTCCCAGATGACTGAAAGCTGGCCAGAGTGATACCCATTCATAACAAGGGCTGGAAGGAGGATCCAGGAAACTACAGACCTGTCAGCCTGACCTCGGTGCTTGGCAGGGTTATGGAACAGATCATCTTGAGAATTATCACATGGCATCTACAGGACAGCTGGGGGATCACACACAGCCAGCACAGATTTAGGAGAAACAGGTCCTGCCTGATCTCCTTTTGTGACCAGGTGATCCACCTGGTGGATGAGAACAGTGCTGTGGATGTAGTTAACTGGACTTCAGCAAAGCCTTTGACACCATCTCCCATGGCATACTCCTGGAAAAGCTGGCAGCCCACGGCTTGGACAGGTGTACCCTTGGCTGGGTTAAGAACTGGTTGGATGGCTGGGGCCAGAGAGTGTTGGTGAACAGGGCTGCATCCAGCTGGCATCCAGTCACTAGTGATGTCCCCAGGGGTCAGTGTTGGGCCAAGTTCTGTTTAATATCTTTATTGATGATGTGGATGAGGGGATCAAGTCTATCATTAGCAGATTTGAAGATGACACCTAGATGGGGGGGAATGTCAATCTGTTGGAGGGTAGGAGGGCTCTGCAGAGAGATCTGGACAGTCTGGATAGGTGGGCCAAATCCAACGGGATGACGTTCAACAAAGCCAAGTGCCAGGTCCTGCACTTTGACCATAACAATGCCAGGCAGCACTACAGGCTCAGGACAGAGTGGCTGGAGAGCAGCCAGGCAGAAAGGGTCCTGGGGGTGCCAGTTTACAGCTACTGAACATAAGCCAGCTGTGTGTCGTATCCAATGGCATCCTGGCCTGTATCAGGGATAGTGTAGTGAGCAGGACTAGGGAAGTGATTCTTCACCTGTTCTTGGCACTGGTGAGGCCACATCTTGGGTACTGTGTCCAGTTCTTGGCCATTCAATTTAGAAAGCATATTGAGGTGCTGGAGCATGTCCAGAAAAGGGCAATGAGGCTGGTGAAGGGACCAAAGCACAAGTCCTATGAGGAGAGGTTGAGGGAGCTGGGGGTGTTTAGCCTGGAGAGGAGGATGCTCAGGGGAGACCTTATCACTTTCTACAACTACCTGGAAGAAGGTTGTGGCCAGGTGGGAGGTGGTCTCTTCTCCTGAGAAAATAGCAATAGGATGAGAGGACACATATTCCCTGACATAACTTCAGGACATTCTGTTCGATCCTGTCACTGGTCATGACAGAGATGAGATAAGTGCCTGCCCCTTCTCTTCTTTTCATGAGGAAGTTGCAGACTGTAATGACGTTCCCCCCTTGTGTTAGGTTGAGTTGGCAAAATGCCAACTGCCCAACACAGAGAGAAAGTCCACCCAGAGGAGGGAAGAAAAAAAAAACCCAAAACCCCAAATAGCAAGCTTCTTATATTATACAAAAGAAAGACAATTAAAAACAGAATATTATATAATACATATATATACAAATGTGAGAAAAACCCCAAACTAACAACAATAGCGACTGAGTCACCCAACCAAATAATACAGATTCCAACCACCCAAACCCCACAAAACCCTCAAAAAACTCTTCTAGAGAAATCTCCCAGCAAGAAAGGAGAAAAATTAACAAGATGTTCACCTCCATAGATAACACAGTGGGGATGGCAGCAAGGCCTAATCTAGGTGGAGGCAGGGCAGTGCGTCCTCACGGATCTAAGGCAAAGACCCAAAGGAGGCAGAAGCTCCACCTGCCTCTCTTTTTATACCTCTTGATGATGTCAGATGATATGAAATATCTCTCTCATTGCTTAAATCAGGTGATGCTTGTCCCTTCTTATCTATGTCACATCCTCTGGGCCTGCTGAATTGAGGCCTAGCTAAGGCCTAGCTGAAACTAAAGCCAAAACTACCATACCCCTGAGTCTCCTCTTCTCCAGGCTGAACAGACCAAGTGCCCTCAGAAACTCCTCATATGTCTTCCCCTCAAGGCCCTTCACCATCCTTGCTGCCCTCCTTTGACGCTCTCTAACAGTTGAATGTCTTTCTTATATTGTAGTGCCCAAAACTGCACACAGTACTCCAGGTTAGGCCACACCATTGCAGTGCAGAGTGGGACAATCCCCTCCCTCACCTGGCTGGCGATGCTTTGCCTGATTCCCCCAGGACATGGTTGGCCCTCCTGGCCACCAGGGCACTGGTGACTTATATTCCACTTGCCATCAGCCAGGATCCCCAGGTCCCTTTCCATGGTGCTTCTTTCCAATTTCTCATTCCCTAGTCTGTACGTACATTGGGGGTTGCCCCATCCCAGGTGCAGAATCCAACATTTCCCCTTGTTGAACTTCCTGTTGTTGGTGATTGCTCAGTCCTGTAATTTGTTAAGGTCTCTCTGCAGGGCTTCCCTGACTTCAAGAGAGTCAACAGCTCCTCTCAGTTTTGTGTTGCCTTCAAAATTGCTTAGTATCCCCTCCAGTTCTGTGACCAAGTAATTTCTGAAGATGTTGAGGAGCCCAAGGCCTAAGATGGAGCCCTGTGGAACCCCACTAGTGACAGGTCACCACCCTGATGTCACCCCATGAATCAATTGGTCACCCACCACATGATGTGTTTATCCAGTTGTCTGCTGGACATTTTGTCCAGAAGGATCCTGTGAGAGACAGTGTAGAAAGCTTAACTGAAATCCAAAATGATTGCATCAGCTGGCTTCCTTTGATCAGCTAGGTGGGTTACCTTGTTATACAAGGAAATCAAGTTGGATAAGCAGGACTTTCCTCTCATGAAGCTGTGGTGGCTGGTAGCAATGACTACATTGTCTTTCAGTCTTTCAGGTGTTTTTCAATACTTCCCTGAATAATCTTCTTCGTAACTTTGCCAGACACTGAAATGAGATTGACAGGCCTGTCATTTCCAGGGTCCTGCTTCTTGGCCTTGAAAATCGGGACAATGTTTACCAGTCTCCAGTCAACCTGTTTTGGTTCCCAAGATAGCTCAAAAATCAACAGTTGTGTTGCAATGACATCAGGTAGCCCTTCGGGGATTCTGGGGTGAACCCCATCAGGCCTCATAGTTTTGTAGGGATACAGCTGGACGAGCAGATCCAACACAATTTCAGGGTTTCCTGGGAGCTGACCATTCTCGCAGTCATGGTCCTCCAGCTCAGGGCATTGAGGCCTCCTTGTTCCATCATCTGTGTTGACGACAGAGGCAGAGAAAGTGTTAAACACCTCTCTCTTGTCTCTGCCCTTGTTTGTATGGTGACCATCCTTATCCTGTAATGAGCCAATGATATTTCTATACTGCCTATTGCCATTAATATATTTGAAAAAACTCTTTCCATTGTCCCTCACATTATAGCAATGTTTTCATGGTTGTTGGCCTATACTGAAATGAACTGCAAAAATTAATCACAGCAAATATAAACCCTTTTCAAATATCACTTTCAGATCCTAAAAATTTAAAATTCTTTTTCCATGAACATTTTTATTCCATTCAGAGTAATCTTTTTTACTTCATTTTCTATAAAATTTATCATTTCAATTCTCTTATTAAAAATAGTTTCGATGATAAAAAATCAACAATCAATAGTTACTAAGTTATTTCATTCAGAATATTAGTTTCTTTCAAACTATTGCTATACTGCTGCAAATTATAATATTCAAAGTACATATACAATTGATCATTTACTTGTTGAATAACTCATTCTCAGTTATTTTCCATATCTATTGCTGATAGGAATCTTTGGAAGGATGATTAATGTGATCTAGATACCATGCTAAAGCCACAAAATTTGCAGCTGCACACTTGCCAAAAGAGAGAAAAGACTTCTGCTCTGTAGCGCATGTAATCAAGCATCCAGCTGTTGAAAATGTTATAAAATAATGAACCATAATTGCAGAACTTTGAAGCAGGATTTCTCATAGCAGCTGGCATAAATGGAAAAGCCTAGGAAACAAAAAGTGGCATTGCTTCTTCCAGTCTTGATTTAATAAGAAACTGATATATGCATATCCCTAAGAAAAAAGAAAGTGAACAGTGGCTGAAGTAAAAAAAAGGGTCAAAGAGACCTTCAGAACTTCTGACTGTGAATAAACCACCAGAAGCACAGACAGATGATAAAAGAAGTAATTGTGTAAGACATTACCTACTAAGAAATGGGTTACCAACAGCAACCCTTCCAGAGAATAAAGAAGCATTTACTTGGATGTGCAGTGATTAATGGAAAATGAAGTACATCTCTGACAGTTTTCTTTTAAAAACCTCTCTATACTTTTGCAAAAGGCAACAATAGCATAGATTTATACCTCTTGTGGTGTATATCGTGCGTCTCCAAGGAAGTCACCAGTCAACTGCTCATATTTATTTGGTGAGAATCTAAGCCAAAGGAAGGAAGCTGAAATCCAAAGAGCAAATCTTAGTCATATGCACAGTTCCACATTGATATAGCTATATAGCTATGTTGTTAACTTAAGGGACTTTGTGAAACTAGAAAAGGGCTAGTATATGGAAAACAGGCAACTGTAAACCTTTCCCTTGGGCAAGATACACAATGATATGTGCTCTGAGCAGGCCAAGGCACCATCAAGGGCTCAGCTATGTCAATGAATCTGTTTCAAGTAATCACATCTATAAAGTGTTATATAACACATATGTAATCACTTGCTTCTAAAATAGGTGCACTTCGTATTCAAACTATCTATGCATTTTCTGTAGTACTTCAGTTAGAAAGCTGTCCCAAAACTGCACTTTTGCAGTTAACTTTCATTTAACTATGCTTTTTTTTTTTAAACTATGATACGTGCATTATATTAATGGGAATGGTTCCATGGGATTTCAACCCCCCTGCCCCAAAAGGTGCTACTTGAGTCCATGCAATTTGGATTGAAAATTATTGTTTATTGTAATAATATTAGAAGAGATTTTGAACCAACTGTTCACAAATAGAAAGCACGAGAGCACTGGAGACCATCTTCACAGACAAAACCAAGGGAGAGTAGTTTATGTGATAGTTTTCAATATATTTCACTGTATCTTGATTTGACATGATTTCAGTATCTGCTTTTTATCTGTATATTTTCTTCATCCACCTATGTTTCAGTAAGATGACACCACTTTTCTTCATAAAACAAGATTTTTAGAATGAAACAGTGTTGTTGCTTTTGTTAAAGGCAAAATCCAAGTTCATGGAGAGCTAATCTTTCTGAACACTCAGAAGCACAGAGTGTTTTAGCTTTGCAGTCTGACAGATTGCTGACAAAGAACTAGCCAGTTTTCACAATTCTTTAACTGTTTCTGTCTAATTCCTGACATCTGTGTAAGTAAAAATGGGATTTATTTAATTATTAGCATTTTTGCTTACTAGCTTTCTTCAGCCTTTTCCAAATCCCTCACAAGCTGTTTAGCAGTTTTATAAATTGTGCTTGGCAACACAAATTTTTGGCAAAAGATTACTTTTGCTTTTCTCAAATTTTCCTGACTTTCTTAACCTATATCTTCTGTGAAAACAGAGAGATTAAGTACATTGAACATTAATAGACAATTCAATTTCCACTTGTCTTTAATATTCTTGTGCTTTTTCATGGGAACTCTTATTTTTGACACTGATTTGTTTCTTTCTATCATAGCAAGAATAAATGAATGTAACATTTCTAACTTTGAAGTCTCCATGGCAGTAATACACAAGTGATCGTACTTTAGGCATTGCTTCAGATAGTGTAACTATTTTAAGGCAAATGCTGCACATTCCAAGTGGGAGAGACCTTGAAAAGGGATAAAATATGGCATTTCTGTCATATTTGAAAGGATAACATTGATCTTACCTTTGAAGCAAATGGTTTTGTTTTTACAAGCTTAATTCAAAACCTTGGTCAGTGAGGATTTGTATGTGTGAGTAGTCAATTGGTAGCTAACATAGCAAATATACACAGACAGAGGATAAAACTCTAAAAACCCTGAAACTTGGTAGCTAAAAATCATTTTGTTAGAGACTTGGTTTTATTTTCCTATTTATTTTTCTAAAGCTTTTTATATGTACAAAGAGACCTATGTAGAAAACAGGTAATATATGACTGTTGTAGTTTGGAATTATTATGTAAATTCTCTCCCCTGCCATTAACTGTCCTCGCCAGTGGTTAACAAAGAAAG
>JAWWLZ010000042.1:15162166-15179126 GCA_035041345.1 Poliocrania exsul
AATAGAGGGGGTAGAATACACAGCCTTGATCACCCCCACACAGTGCCAGCTGGTCCCACCTGCTAAACTAGGACAGAGCACATGGAAAAGAGAAAGGATGCTGAAGGAACTTTTCCAATCCCTACAACAAGAGGCACAGTGGGGTCTGGGGGTACAGGTTACAGGACTGTAATTCCTTTGATGACAGTATAATACTTTAAGTTAGAGAGTTGGATGTCTGGACTACACAGCTGCCAAGAAGCAGGGCAGCCTAAAGATGGTGTAAAGAAATTTTTCATGCCCTCATACCTTTAAATTTCATCTTCAGTGATGCTTGCCAAGCGTTACACTACACGCATTTTGAGGGACCCTCTGTAGGCAGGGAATTATGAATAGTGAAATGGCAAGAGAATGAAAATTTCAACAATTTTATGACATCTCACATCTTAAAGGAATGCTAAAATTTTTTGTTTTCCACCAGAAAGTGGAAACAGAAGAAAGAAAAGGCAAAACCAGATTTTACAGAAAGATCTTTTTCAAGCCAAGCTGTTTTATGATTCCATGAAGCAACAATATTTCCCAGTTAGTTTAATTTCCCTGATTGTTGCAGGACCATAAGTCAGACAGACTTCTGAAGTGTGCCATTCTAGAACTTCTTGTTTTTCTAAATCTGCTATATTATCTGTCGTGGTTAAAGCCCAACTGGAAATTAAGTGCCACACATCCACTCTCTCAATCCCCACCAGCAGGACCGGGGAGAGAATCAGACAGGAACAGCTAGAGAACTCATGGATTGAGATAAAGACAGTTTAATAGGGAAAGCAAAAGCCACTCACACAAGCAAAGCAAAAGAAGAGATTAATTCACTTCTTTCCACAGGTAGGAAGGTGTTCAGCCATCTCCCGGAAAGCAGGGCCCCATCTTGTGTAATAGTTACTTGGGAAGACAAACACCATCATTTCAAATGTCCTCTGACTTCCTTCTTCTTCCTTCCACTTTTAATACTGAGCATGATGTCATATGGTACGGAATATTTCTTTGGTCACTTTGGGTGACCTGTCTCAGATATGTCTTCTTTCAGCCTCCCATGCATCCCAACTTCCTTGCCCCTGTGGCAGCACAAAAAGCAGAAAAGGCCTTGGTTCTGTGTGAGCACTACTCACCAATAACAAAAACATCTTTGTATTATCAACCCTGTGTTCAGCACAAATCCAAAAGGTAGCCCTGTGCTAGCCATTGTGAAGAAAATTAACTCTACCCCAGGAAAAAACCAGCACAATATCAAAAGGCCTTTTAATTCAGAAAGTCTAATTTTACATATAAAATTAACTTTTTTTTTTTCAACTCTCCTCCTTCCTGCCATATCCTTCTCTTCTGTGCTTCCAAGTAGCAGCAAAGTCAGAGCCTTCCCACCTCAAGGAAAGTGTAGGAATTAGGCCTGTTCATCAAAGTGCCACCTGAGGTTTCTCAAGTATTATTTTGCACAACTTAGAATAAGGCTTTCATCATGTGTTTCTCTGGTTCTGTTTTGCTTTAACTTCTTCTTGAAGCACATTACAATTTCAAAAATGCACCACACATGCGAACAGACTATAGGTAGAGGATTCAATTCTCACATTTTTATTCAATATGGGAAAATCCATGTCTGTGACATTGATAACAGTCAGAGGCCAAGAAAGCAAGGTTTATTTAGGCCAGGTTGCTTTCACTTGTACTTTAAAAAGATCTCAAAAGGCAAGTATTATTATTTTTTTTTAAATACAGGTGCACGTATTTTGTGATATAATGTATGCTCAATAAGAGAGCCAGAGAGGATTCAGGATTCTGTCAACACCATTCTGGGCCTCTTTTACAACACAATCTGGCTCTTCTATGCACCAGCAGGCAGACATCTGGGCCAATAAGGAAAAAAACCTAGCTTAAGACAAGTTCCTCATTGATTTGAAAGTTAATTGTAAAACTGGGTTCTTCTAAATTTTATGTTCTGTATGTTCTGTAGAATCATAGAATCATCAAGATTGGAAAATACATTTAAGTTCATTAAGTCCAATCATTATCCTAGGCACATCCACACGTCTTTTGAACACTTCCAGGGGTGGTGACGTCATTTTACTTGGACAACCTATTTCAATGTGTGAACACTCTTCCAGTGAAGATTTTTTCCCTAATATTCAACCTAAACCTCCCCTGGAACAACTTACTGCCATTTCCTCTGATCCTGTCACTTGTTATCTGGGAGAAGAGACAAACATCCACCTCCTTTAAGGCAGCTGGAGGGAGAGCTTTAAAGCTTTAGTAGTTAAAATAAAATACGATTTCAGTAATGTAAAATCATGACAAAAACATAAAAAATACATTGATCAGACATAATTAGAAATTGTTGCACCTGAATTAGCTTGATATATTGTCTTCAATAATATAAGGAGTGAAATATACGCTTTTTTTCAGAGATTCTGAGGGAATTTATACTGTTCTTGTTCCACCTTAAATGGCCACTGGATGTTACTGTTATAAAACTGAGCTTTGAATGAGTATTTTCTGGCAATATGTCAGCTGGTTATGAGAAGACAAGTGTAAGCACTTGAGTCATCTTTAGCAATTTTCACTTGTTCTCACATTTCATATGGCATGTTATCAATACTTCCAATGGCAATAAGTATCCCATTTTATATGTGTATGTTTCTATTTGTGTTATGCTTGCTTACTTCACCAACTTCTTTCTCCATACATCTTGCTTTGCTTTTTCCAGGAAAATGCCTGACTTTTGGAATTGCATAGAACTTACTGAGACCTATTGCTCTCACAGTTATCAAATATCTTGTTCTACTCTGTATGTATCACATATGTACAATATATAGTAGAACAGGGGGAAATTCCTTGTAATGTATTTTCATGGTAATTTCTTGTTGGCTTCTTTCATATTGTATCAATTCTCACATAATTTTTTCAAATATATTCGATTTTTTATTATTTGTGCCATAAGCAAAGAAGCAAGGCCATATAAATGCATCAATGTGAGAGAAGTCTGTGTAAGAATACTAGAAGTACTCTTTATATATTTTCATGTATTTACCACTCCTTCTTCATTGCTAAAAAAGTACTTGCTTCCTAAAAATGTATGGATTAATGCTAGTAAGGACAAGATGCCACTTCTAGTCTATACTATCCTTTCATATAAGTAACCTGACTGCATAGTAATTGTAAGGTTAAATATGGCTTTCAAATTATCCTTTTAGTTTGTATACTGTATAAGTACATGTTGACAACTTTCATATCAGTCTGACAGTCACTAAACAATAACTACAGTTACTACAGTGGCTGCACTGGCTTTTCATAGCTTTATAACCTTGTACTAATTCAAAAGACAAAAATTGTAGTATTGTGATACAATACTTTTACATCTGGTTATTTGCCTTGCTTACAGGCAATTGCGAGATACTATAATCGAGTTCTCATACTTCTATTGTGATTTTACCAATCTTAAATTACTAAAATATATTTTTTCATGAAATTCTTGTCTCATACAGAATATTTTGGAGTAATTGTATTAAAATTGCATCATATTGAAATTATGAAAAAAGTATTATGGCTTACTGACTGGTCAGTACTTGTAAATTTTATTGTAAAGATTTGGTTGCTTTGTTTTCTTGAACTTTGAAAATAAGGAAGAGGATTGAGGTCATGCCAAGGGTAAAACTTTTGCCATCACCTTAAAGAAATGGCTGTGTTCTAAAGCCCAGGAAAATCATACTAAATCCATGCTTACAAGAGGGGAGTTGAACTTTAGCAGAAATTTTCATGGAGAATCCGCTGGTTTTGTTCTAGTGTCATCCCAAGCTAACTCCTCTGTTCCAGAACAAAACAAAGAAATGTATTCTCAAGAAATTTATGTATTTTAATTTTTAAAATTGCTTTTTTTCAGGCTACTATAGCAGCAAATGATTCTGTAAGAGCCAGACAATTATGACACAGAATGGGGCCTTCATTCTCACATCTATTAGAGGGCTCACAACTGATAAGGAAGTAGATTTTTGTCTCTATTGATGACTGGGTCAATAAGCCAGTGTCAACTCCTCCCACCAGTGCAAGTTCATTTTCTCATTGCGTGGAGTCTGTATCCATGCTGGTATGGGCCCCAAGCAGCTAGAGAAAGCTCAGCTTATCCTAAACATCATGTGTGCTTTCTCAGTCTGAACACAAGAAGACGAAATATGAGTCTGAGTTGAAGGTACTAACATGTTTTGGCTTGCTTTAAAAACTCTTCACCTCTTGGTTTAAGTGTAACTGGTGAATCCTTAATTTGTTTTGAAGCAGCTATTAAGAATAATTTCAACTGATAGTTAACTCATGGAATTTTGATAGTAACTGTTGGGCTGCCTGTGCAGACTTTAATCCATTAAACTAAAGTAATTGACTAGTATAGACTCTTCAATGTGACAAGAAAAAAAACCAATCTTGCAACTCCAAAATCAACAAATAAACTTTATCAGGATGCTGGATACTATTTTATTCTGTGTCCCCAAGTCAAATGTATCTGTACAGTCTTCAAATAATAAGGAAATATTTAACAGTATTTACATGCTGGCTGAAATCATATAGAAATTTGCATTTCTGGAAGTTTAAAGTTTATATTGTGAAACACGGTTTTGCAAGTGAATAAAATTATGATAGCTTAACTTAAGGAGAAAGTGTTTTCCTTGTCACAAGATAATGCAAAGAAAGTATACAAAGAACTTGTTCTTTATATCTTGTTTCGTCTGTGTATTTGAGTGCACCTAACAATCCTCATATCTTCTTTTATGCTGTTTCAATAAATTCCCCATCCACATATTCTGTGTCTTTCTTATGATAAAGATTCATATAACTTATATGAAGCCTTATGAAAGATAGAATTTAAATAAAATAGATAATTCATACTGACTTCTGACTGATTGCTTTCTTCACTTCCCGCTTTCTTGTTAGAGAAAAGTTGCAAGGAATATTCTTTGAACAATTATAAACTAACCCCAGGTCAGTCTAGGTGTAAGAAGAATATATAATAAATCTTATACTGCAAAGGAAAATTCTCAGGAAGCCAATTCTAGTTCTTGACCACGGCATAACTGCAAAAAATCAGGGTCTTCACATACTGATATTGCCCTTGGAAAAAAATTTGCATCCTCTCAATGCTTATGTTAGTCATATTCTTTCTGTACCAACTTGAAAGTTATGCTGTACAACCATTGCTACTTCATTCATGGCTAACATATACGAGGGAGCTGTTCTGCCCCACCACTACTTGCATGTTGGAATACTCTGACTCGGAAGGGCATCCAAGGTTCATGTAGAGTGACTACCAGCAGTACATAAAAATGGCAATAGTTCAAAACCCAGGATATCTGTTAGTGACTGTGCTTCATAAGAGATGGTTAACAAATTGAATAAACAGAGTAATAAATGTGTGAGTAGCAGCATTATATTTGCTTGACCTTCTTATTAGGTGATTCCCATCATCATGTATTTCACTTGGAATATAGATTTGAATATGCCATTGTCAACTCACATTCCTATTTTGAATATCCTCTGATTTTTAAATGGATAGCTATTAAACCAATTATTTTGAATATGAAATATTAAGAGAAAAGTGTCTCAGTATGCAATTATTAATGGATGTATTTGAATGATTAGACCTATAATTGTAACTTGTCTTGGGGTTGAACCTGTATTATTTTGTACAATTGTGTTACACTAGAACAACAGGGACCAGTCCCTGAGTTTAATACCTAGTTTTAGTGCATGATATTAGATGAACAATTCTATAATGCTTTTGCTAAACTGCCAGAACTCAATAATTTTTCAGAATATGAGTCCACTGGTTATTCAATTTACAAAATGCCCGTGTCTGCTCTTTAATCTACTCCTTCTCATGTATTACCATTAAGACTATAGGAATGAAATCATGGCTCTTTGAAGAGTGGCCTGTAACTTCTGTTATAAAACCTGGAATCACATTCACTTTTTCATGCTTGCATGGCGTTGGTGGCTCATGGATATTCTGTGACTGATTAATAGATCTGGCTGCTTTTCTTTCTTTATTGTTTCCAACTGAGAAGCTCCTGTATTATAGAAGAAATTCTCATTATTGGTCTCTGCATGAATGACCTTTACTATCTGCAGTTGAATTTCACCCGTATATGTATTCCATTCCTTAATGTCTTGGAGTTCTTCCATTACAAGGATCTGATCTTTCCCATGCTCACAGTATTGTCAGTTTTGCATCAGCAAGACAAATACCATTGCATTTTTCTTTCCAAACTTGTTAATGAAAATATTAATGGATGTTGATTAGTGTTTCATTGTCTGCTTGGAGCTCCATCTTCCCTTACGATTTTTGAATTTCCGTATGAGTCTATCTTTTTATGTTTTGCTGTTCACATTCTAGTGGTGTTCCTTCTCATTACCATTAACAGTGTCCAGTATAATATAGTGTAGCACCAATATTTTATCTTACCAAAATATATGTTTATAGTGCATACCATACATATATCTATATGGCGAGGCTTCGCGAATGAAGATTTGGGAAGGGCTCTCCCCACGTGGGTGTGTCCTTCCAGCCTGCACAGTGGATTTTTTAGGTGAGGCACAGTGTGCGCAGAACTGGCCCCACCCTTTAACTCCTCAGGTTCATCTGGCATGGCCAAGTGAGCTTGGACGGTAAGAGTGATGTCCTCAGGACTAGAACCTACAGCCCCTGGTATTCCCAGGAGGTCTCCCATCCAAGTACTAACTGGGCCTGACCCTGCTAAGCTTCTGAGAACTGATGGTATCGGATGTCAGGGAGGGATTTACACATTGCAAAATATACTTGTTGTACTTAGTGCAAGAAATTATATATTTCTTTTTATATATCTGATGAGTTTTTATAACCACCTCTATGAAGCAGTTCTAGAGGAGAATGAACATGTCTAGATTCCTTCCCCTCAAGATGGAACAAATCTATTGGAAATCACATGAAGCAGTCATGTTTTTCATGAGCTACTCCAGTTTGAAGCAATTTCCTTTATCTGTTCCATTTGAAATCTGGAGCTTGTGCCAACATGGAAAATAATCAATGTCTGTTTATTTCCTCCTTGTTTCTATGAAAATCTCTTTCATCCCTGTCCTCACAGTGTGCATGCTTACTCCTGCAGACCTTATACTGACTTTCTTCTAGATCTGTTTTAGTGGCAGATTTGATAGTCGTTACCAAGGACTCTTTACCCACAAAAAAAAAAAAAAAAAAAGGTCTCTCATCTTAAAGCTGTATTCTGAGTTATTTCTCCTCTCTATTTACTATTCTGTCTTCTCTTCTCTGTAATGTCTTTGTTTATATTTGGGCAACATTTCATAGCTGCCTCCATTATCTTTTCTCTTATGGGACTAGCAGCTTCTCTCTTCTGTCATCCTGTCTTTCAGCATGTTTCTTCCCACTGCTGCCCACTGCAGCATAGCTGTTCCTAAGCTGGCTACATAATCCTCCTGACATGTTCTCACAGTTGTTCTTTTTTTGGTTTATTGATCTGCCATTCAACTTCTGTTGTTCAGTAAATGCAGGCCGTCAGTTTTTTATGCTGCCTTCTCTCTTCCATTTGTCTTGACGTTCCTGTCTGGACTTTCTTCTGTTTTCCACGTGCATATCCAGTCTTTGTCTCTTCACCTCCATGAGCCCTATGGGGAAGACTTCACACAAACCCAGGTTCTACCTGTCTATCTGTCACTTGCTTGGAGAGAATATGTTTCCCACAGGTTTTGTTTATGTATGTATGTATGTATGTATGTATGTATGTATTTATCTATTTAGTTTTAATCTTCCTTGTTTGGTGAGCAGCTCACTGTTACTTGCTGCCTGACTAAGAGTGTTTGCACTTCTCACCTTTAAAGAAAATCATAGGTGAGTAAAAGTTACTTTACACAAATTCAGTGTCTTCTGTCATTTATTGATCTCATTGGTGAGCAATCTGCATGTTACAGTCAGATTTTATGTCTGTGAGTTACCATCTATATGACACCTCAAAATATAGGAATAAAAATTGAATTAAACAAAAGGAATTAATTTTCTTTCAAGTAATTCCATTGCTTTTTACCTTACGATCATGGTAACATAAGGGTAACCAATGAAAATATTTTTTTAGAAAATATTTGCTGTTTGTCTTCTGCTCTCAATCAAAACCATCCATATATCTTTGTCTCCTACTTAGCAGCAGAGATATCTTAGCAAATGCTTGCTCTTCAATGTTTCTCCATATCTGTCAGATGCAATTCTCTACAGAATACCTGGAGAAGAATGTAGTAAAAGTAAATAACTGGCGACATGCTGAAGTGTGTACTTTCTTTCTATAATGCATTTCACTGCCCTGTTCTTTCAGAGCATGAAGCTGTAATCCAACAGATTTAACTGATGAAAAGGCAAAACACCCTACTCTTTTTAATACAATTTCAATGCCTTTTAAAATGAAAATTCCTCTTGGTGTTTGAATCTGAAAACAATATTTCTTCAGTAAAGAATTTAAAAATAGGAGTCAGAGGTTGAAGGATATCATTTACCCTTTTTGGGCTCAGGATGAAATATTTCATAAAAATGGTTTAAATTCTATTACATTCTCAAAAAGTACATGTGGATTTATAATACTTTGATGCAAAATAGCTGAAATTTGAACTTTGACACAATCTAAATAATTTAGAATTCTTAGGAAATCTTAATCTTCAAGATCATATGAACTTTAACCTTCCATTACAACTGACTGAGAAGAATTCTTTTCCCTGAAAATTTCTTCTGTTTTGTCACTGTGGGTAAAACAAGAGGTATATTTTCTTAGCATAAAGTAGAAAATGGATCACTGTTATACCTAAGGCCTGATGAATTTTTTTTTTTATCTATACTACTATAGGAGAAAAATCATAGTGAGGTAAAGCAAAATGAGTTTCACAACCATTAATAACAGTCTACAAAAATACTATAATTTTAGATCCTGTAGTTTGAAATGGCACAGCTTTTAACAGTCCTGAAATATTTCTGTTCTGAGCAGCATATGCATCACATATAGGACCTGACTTTTGCAGTCATTCAAACAAAGTAAAAGTTGCAAAGAAAGTGTGCTTAAAAGCACACACTACGAATATTATTCACATTGAAGACCGGGTTTTCACATACAATTGGAAGGATGGTAATTAGACAAACTAGACTACAATTCTTTGCTATCATTCCCTGAAAAGTACAAGGCTTTTCTCTTTTATTTTGCCACTAGGAATCTGTTTCAAATGGATTAGTGACTTTTTTATTTTTTTCTACTAAATGTGCTAAATTCTTCAGAAGCTCTTTTGTCTATTAGTCGAGTAGTGCTTTCTGGAAAAATTTGAGTTTAACTTCATTGTTGGATGAAGATTATGAAGTTAAGTTGCAAACTCTTTGATTATTTCCTAAGTTTTCTGCTGTATAATACATAACCCAGGAGGGGTTTTTACATTTTTATTACAAAAGCCAAAGTTTCAAATAGCTTTGTAAGTTCAATTCTGTTTCCATGCACTTTGAAGATGCAATACAATCAAGACATTTTGGGATGAATTTTAAGAGTTATGCATGAAAAATAATCACATACAGTTTGATCATAAATAAAGAGGAGTTTGTGTGTATTTCCTGTGGATATCTTTGAAAGTTTACCCTTTCAGAAGTTCATAAGCTGCAGCAAAGAAAGGCCTTAAGGGTCACACAGGAGTTCTAAAACTTTTTGAATGGATGCTTATTTTAAATTGCTGTAGGCGTGACCCAAAGTCTGCAAAAGTTAATACAGTTGTTTCTCTTCTTTTCAGTAAATTTTAGTCCAAAAAGATCCCTTGATTTTCAAAGAGAAAAAAAGCATGTTTGAAAGTTTTGGACTCTGTTTTTGAGAATTAATTAAGATAATTGGAATGAAATGTCTTATCATTATATAAGTTGGATATTTCAATAACATTACTAAAAAGATTTAATTTGGAATATGAAATGAGTTTATTATGTATCAAGACTTCCTTTAAATTTCCCTATGAGGTAAATGTAAAATTTTGCGTTCTATTACCTGATATTGACATTTCTGAAAATTAAAACAAACAAAACCCCCCAAAGAAACAACAACAGAAAACCAAACAAAAGATTCAGGAGGCATTGAGGTCAGTCCTGACATTCCTGTATTGTTTTAAGAAACAAATTCTAGGAAGCACTAGAAAGAATTACTTCCAAGGCTTGACTGACTCTATATTAATCATTTTTCCATGGAAAGTATAAGCAAGAGAGCACTGCAGGTAGCTGAACTTTGACTAAAATTTTGCAATACTAGTTACACCATTTGCACCATATTCCCAGAATCACAAAGTCCTAGAATATGCTAAGTTGGAGGTGACTCACAAGGATCATTGAATCCAACCCTTAGCCCTACATAGGACCATCCCAAAGAGTCACACCATGTGCCTCAGAGGATTGCCCAAATGCTTCCTGATGTCTGTCAGGCTTGGTGCTGTGACCACTTCCATGGGGAGCCTATTCCAGTGTCTCTGGGTGAAAGAATCTCTCTATTATTTAACCTAAGCCTCCCCTGACACAACTTCAGGTCATTCTCTTAGGTGTTGTCACTGATCACCACAGTCTGCACCTCCTCTTCCCCACACAAGGAAGCTGTAGTCTGCAATGAGGTCTCCCCTCAGTCTCCTCTTCTCCAGGCTGAACACACAAAGGGCCCTCAGACATTCCTTCTACAGCTTCTCCTCAAGGCCCTTCACCATCCTCATTGCCCTCCTTTAGACACTCTCTAACAGCTGAAATGTCTTATATTGTGGTGCTCAAAATGGCACACAATATTCAAGGAGAGTGAGGAGCAGAGCAGGACAATCCTCTCCTTCAACTGGCTGGCAATGGTTTGCCTGGTGCCCTCCAGGACAGGGTTGGCCCTCCTGGCTGCCAGGGAACTGCTGACTCATATTCAGCTTGCCATTGACCAGGACCCCCAGGTCCCTTCCTTTGGTGCTGCATTCCAGTATCTCATCTCCCAGTCTGTATGCATATCCAGGGTTGCCCCATTCCAGATGCAGAATGTGGAACTTCCCCTTGTTTAACTTCATATGGTTGGTGATAGCTCAGTCCTCTAATTTGTTGAGGTCTCTCTGGAGGACCTCCCCTTCTTTGTAGGAGTCAACAGCTCCTCCCAGTTTTGTGTTGTCTGCAAAGTTTCTTAGTATCCCTTCCAGTCCTGCATCCAAGTCATTTATGAAAATGATGAGTGCTGGGATTTTTGTAATAGGATTAATGATGACTGCTTCAGGAACACTTAAACTTCTCAGAGGGCAGAAAAATAATGAAATATAACACTTCTTTGTTTTCTCCCAAGAGATTCTGTTTCTATTTACTTTTATTTACAGTACAGTATTTGTTTTCTTCTAAATCTGTATGTAATATTGCATTTGAAGTTTTTAAGTCACACTGGAGAACTGGAGCTAGCATGCAATAGTACAGAAATATCAGCAGTTTCACTAACTTTTGACTGGACAAACGCTGTTTCCAGAGATCATGCAGCTGTTCAAACTGTGAGGATTTAAGAGGTTAGCAGAAACTGTGGAATATTGTTCAGCTAACTAAAAGTATTGATGCCTGCAAATGACTTCAAAGCTTAAAGGAATTAAGCTAGTTGAAAAGTAAGTAGAATAATTCATTGTGTAGAATTTATTCTACAAATTTAGTTAGAGCAGTCTAGATTACTGATTGCAGACACTTTCCCCTGTGAATTGATCTCTTTCTACTGTGAATTGCTCATGAACTGATTTTCAGTTGATTAATTATAAATTTTGTGGGAATGGGGAAAGAACAGCCTCCACAGCACTTAAATTTAGGCAACTAACTTAAGTGCCTGAGACAGCAGGCTAATCTACTAGACTTCTTATATACTCAGCGGAAAAAAGATAGACTTATCCTCAGGGAGAATTTAAAGGGAATTTTTAGGTTCTTGCTCTGATTTGCACTGCTTTCATTATTCTTTACGAGTTCTAAGAATATTCTTGGTTGTTTCTGTCACTTGAAATGGATAATTTCCCTCAGCACTCTGAATCTGTAATTTACTCTTAAAGAAATTAAAAATGTACTAGTTTGTTTAAACATACTAAGAGAAAAATTCTGCCTGAACATAGCAAAACTAGTTCAGAGGTATGTTCAGCAAAACTGGCCCTTCCCTGGAACAGAGCAGAAATGGCGGGAAGGTCCAGCTGGGGCTGAAGCCATCCTCCTGAAGCCCTGTAAGTAGTATAGAATCATGGAATGGTTTGTGTTGAACAGGACCTTAAAGATTATCTGGTCCAAACCCCTGACATGGGCAGGGACACCTTCTACTAGATCAGGTTGTTCAGGACCCCAACCAACCTGTCCTCAACCACTTTCTGGGATGGGGTATCCACAACCTCCTTGGGCAACCTGTTCCAGTGTCTCATCACCATCATAGTGAATAATTTCTTCCTAGTATCTAATCTCAACCTCTCATTCCCTCTTTTCCTATACCAACATGCCCTGCTAAACTGTGTCCATCTTTTTTAATAAGCCCCCTTTAAATACTTGAAGTTGCAATAAAATCTCGCTGGATCCTTTTCTTCTCCAGACTGAAAAATTGCAGCTCTTTCAGCCTGTCTTCATAGAAGAGGTTCTTCAATCCTCTGATCATTTTCATGGTTTTCCTCTGGACTTGCTCCATATTATTCCTGTTCTGGGGACTCCAAATCCCTCTGGATCGGCATTATGCCTCTCATTTGTGTCAACCACACCACATAGCTTGTTATCATCTGCAAACTTACTGAGGGTGCACTTGATCCACTTTCTGACATTGATGAACACATTAAACAGTACTGGTCCCAGTAAAATACCCCCACAGATACTACTCACCACTGATGTCTCTCTGAACACTGAGTTGTACCAGTACTCTCTGGATACGACCTTCCAAATGATTTCTCATCCACCTAACAGTTCATCCATAAAATCCATACCTCTATGATTCAGAAAGAAGAATGTAGTGGAGGACTATGTCAAATGCCTTACAGAATTCCAGATAGATGACATCCAGAGCTCTTCCCTTGCCCATTGATGTAGTCACTCCATTAAAGAAGACCCTTGGGTTGGTTAGACAGGACTTGCCCTTGGTGAAGCCATGCTGGCTGTTTTGAATTACTTCACTGTCCTCCATGTGCCCTAGAAGAGCTTCTAGGAGGATCTGTTCCATGATCCTCCCAGACACAGAGGTGAGGCTGAGAGTTTGGTAGTCCCCAGGGTCCTTTCTACACTTTTTAAAAATGGGTGCAGTATTTCATTTCTTTTCAGTCAGCTGGGACTTCACTTGATGCCATGAGTTGACTTGGCAACTACATCAGCCAATTCCCTCAGGACTCCGGGATGCATCTCATCAGGTTCCATAGCCTTATTATGTTCAGGTTCCTCAGGTGGTCATTCACCTGGTCTTCACTTACATTGGGAGGGACTTGCTTTCTCAGTCCCTGTCTCACAGTCTGTATACTCAAGAGGTAGGGAGGAGAGGTTCCCAGTGAAAACTGAGGGGAAAAGTATTCTGGAATATCTCAGTCTTCTCCTCTTTTATTGTTACCAGTTAGACTGTCTTTCTCATCAAGTGGGGTATGCTTTCTTTGGCCTTCCTATTCTGACTAATATGCCTGTAGGAGTCCGTATTATTCTTTGCATCCCTTCCTGAGTTCTACTCCAGCCGCACTTCTTGGCCCCATCCCTATACTACTAGGCAGTGTTCATAAACTCTTCCCAGCACACCTACCTGTCCCTGCTCCCATTGCCTGTGTAGTTTCCATAGGTTAGCATGACCATAATGGAATTTCAAACAAAGTTAATGGTATGGATAATTAGTCAGTTTTATAAGAACATTTTGTAAGATACGACATGACTAATAAAAGTCTCTTAGGTTGATGTACACAACACGAGTAAGTGAGTTATTTCCAGAGACAACAAGAGCTAAAATAACCTAGCTATAGAGGCAGTGGTCTAGGGATGAGTAGCTGTGCTGCAATTACTCTTTATTTGGCTACACACCTCTAGCCTTTGGGCAGATTTCCTTTCTTAGTTTGAAGAGCTAAAAAACAGGGTAAAAAATGATAGTTTAGATCTGCCTTTTGCTTCCTCTTTTTATCCTGAGGAGTTTACTAAAGATATGGTTTATTGTTTTTTGCTCTCTACCTAGGTCAACTGATCTCTTAGACTTAATGTTTACAATATCAATGCTTGCAACTGTGATTTCAAAATTTGTTTTCAATTAAAAGTTAGGAGCATTGACTTACTAACTATACAAGTAACAAGCAAACAAATAAATCTTTATTTAAGCAAAAGCTTACAAATCCCTGTTTCAGATTCTTTTCCAGATCTATAAATATTCTCTAGTAGAATTTGTAACCATTCCAGGAATCCAACAAGTAGAATGAGTTTAAGGGCTAAGCATCTAATAAAGTCCTTCCAGATCAGCAGGATACAAAGAATTTCAGTTTACAATAATTAACTAATTACTTGAGATAATCTCGGGCATATTAGTTAATATATTGGGAAACTTATGTAGAGGATTGCATACAGGAACAACAGACACAAGAAATGTATAACAAAAAAGAAAAAAGAACTGTGGATCACTAATGGCTATGAGAATATGCAAGAGGTTTTTAATGAAAATTCAAAACCATCTTAAAAAAATGGAACTTGCAGACAGAAAAGAATGAGATTTATGAGGGAAAAGAAAGCTTTCAAACAGGAATAATCTGCTACATAATTAAAGAATGAGAAATCAATTCTTTAGAAACAGAGTTGGAGTTAAAGGAGTTAGCAAGGGAATATAGGTTACCAATGCCACGCTGCATCAAAGAAAACAAAATTTGTAGAATGTGCCAACACTAGTATGACACATGAAAGACACCTGTAAGACATAGGCGTGTCCTGAAGACAAGAGTGTTTTTCATTCCTATCCAGTCTGAAATAGCTGTGGCAGTTTGTGTTAGCTTCTTTCTGTCTTCTCCTTAGGCTCTAAAGGACGTTCAAGTAATGGCCAGCAACTTCGTGGTACTCCCTCCCTCCATTCCCTCTTTGCTCTCTTCTCTTCCTCTCCTCCTCCATTCACTAGTTCCTGTGTTATTTAGATGGATTTCCATGCTCCGAGGCAATCAAGAACTCCTGACCTTCTGCCTAGCAGTGCTGTTATCTTTCTCACTCATGAACTTCCAGCCTCTTGGATTGAAGAAACACAGTCCTCAAAGAACGGATCTTTTGATCTCATATATTACTCTAGATTCCTTTCAAGAAAATGAGCCCCCAGACCTTGATTAGCAGATCTAAGAGTTAGCAGTAATCATGGGTTCAATTTTGCCATGGTTTGCCTATTGGGAGAAAAACAGCTTCACATTTTTAGAGATGACTCTCTTAAGCTGAAGTACTATGTTTCATTTGGCATGTGGATTTAGTTCTGAACAACTCATCTGAAAAAGATATTTCTCTCTGCTCCCTGAGGGATTTATTGGCAAAACTAGCCATCTATTAACATTATCTTGGGACTCTGCACAGTGAGAATAGATGCTATAAATCTTAGCTGTATAAAAGGCCAGAAGCTATAAGGTTTTAGTGGATAGCAAATAGAAAATTCCAATAAGTTCAAACCTGTTTATTTTATTTAGAGTGAAAGGACATTCTGAGTGAAGCTTGTCTGGAAACATCCTTGGAGACAGCCATTTTGCCCACCTCACACTAACCAATTATACATCACACCATGCTCTTGCACACTTTTTCTCAAATACATAAAATGATTTTGCATGCGCCATGTGAAATAACAGGGATTGTATTACTAATTACTATGTCAACGATCTTAGTCTTGGATGAGATTAGAACTAGTAACAAAAGAAATGAACAAAGGTATCTATAATATCACACAGCATTAGTGGTAATAGTCTACAATTTAAATTTACATTACTCATCAGGATTCAAGTTTCTCAACTGCCAGATAAGATTAAGATTGTACAGAGCCCAATTAGTTCTCATTGTATTTGCAAGATTTTAATGACTTGTCTTGCTAAAATTATTAAAGAAAGTAACAGACTTAAGTCTAGGTAAAAGTTGAAGATGGTTAGCTATTAAGAGCTTGAAAATAAGAGGGTACATGGTGTCCAGCCTTCAGGGATTTGAGGCCCCAAAACTGCTCTTTGATTTGTATATCTTAAATTTTATTTTTGTGGTACATATTGTTTTCCTTCCACTTTCATAATGCATAATTCATTCTGGCTAACCTCATTTGCAACAGGTATTTTTTCAGCAGTTACTGTCATATTACTACAGTTATTCTGTTATTATAGTTTATTGCGTTGCATTTCCAACCAAATCACGCTCTAGCAAAGAAACAAAATAAGACCATTTATTCCAACTACTGGCTTTATTCTAACTTTTAACCAATCTAAATCTTCTGATTAAAATTATTCCAGATATAAGGTTGGCTTCTATACAGTATTATACCTCTAGCACAGTTTAATTATCCAATAAGATTTTTTAATCTAAGTATTGCCAGTTTCCTTTTCTACACAGCTGCAGTATCATAACCGGGCTAAAAACCTATCATCGTGTTCAATGGAAAAATTAATTCTATTACATTATATCTTAAACAATCTTATACACTTGTGAAGTTTAAAAATTCAATCATTAAATATGAATCTGGAAGATGACAAAACTGTTCTGTAGTATTCTTATAGTTGTAAGAATAAGTAGAGAATTCATACATATTTTTAGAGGTGTATTAACTTCTAAGCTATTTGTAATTCATGTAAATCAGAAAACACTTAGAGGAAACATTTTGTCATTGAACTATGACAGTAAAAATAAATTTAAAAAGCTTCATAGGACTTAAATTTCCTGTCTCCTTTAAAATACTTACAATGAAATTACTGGAAACCACAAACATTTTTATTTATTGGGGGGGGG
>JAWWLZ010000042.1:15185907-15200506 GCA_035041345.1 Poliocrania exsul
TTCACCACCAGAAAACTCCTTAGTGGAACAAATACATTGCATCCATTTCCAAAATAACAGAATGGGTGCAAAACTAGCCAAGTGTATAATGAGTATTGCTGTTTCCAGAGCTTTGTTTTCATCTGGCCTGTGTGTGGTACTCATGTAAGAATTTTTTGTTTTCTTTGTGTGATTTCCCTGAACTCTACAAATAATTTCTGCAGGCCTTCTCTGTACCATATTTATTTCACCTATTTTTAATTTCTCTGACACAGATGTAGAAGTACCAAAATGATTGTTCATAGATAAAAGTTCTAAGAAGATACTTGAATTGCATTAAAAAAAATCCTTTCAAATGTCCTAAATAAACTGTCCTGTAGTTTGCTTTGCTTTGATGTGCTATCAGTGGTTTATTAAATCACTATAATTAAGATAAATATTTTCAGTATCAACAAGCACTGCGAATTCTTTCAGTGGCTCAGCACAAAGGATATTAGCACTTTGTGCAGAAACAGCAATGGAAGAATTTGAAATGTTCAGTGACCTGCAAGCTCCAAATCTATCTGCATACTTTGCCGTTGTAGCGTTATTTATATAGTGTATGAAGTAAGGCGTTTGAAAGTCTAGCAGTTTAACTGTTTATGCAAGCTTTTAGTTTCCTCTGTGACATTTCTTTATCTTCCCCAAAGCTGGTATTTGATCTTCTATTTAATATGCTTCTCATTGTTATAAGCAAATCTAAGGTTAGCAAGAAATGGCCATGACATGGACTTTCTGGTAATTCACAATTTCTAGAAGCCTAGTGTCCCTCAGTTTCTTCTAAACTTGAACTACATTTAGAAATAATACTGCTAAACTGCCTTTTTATAAATATCCCATTGGTTTAATGGATTTCTGCTGTCTGGCATCAGCTGAAGAGCTGACAAAGGTTTCTGACTGTGAATAATTTTTTTTTCTTTTTGGGTAGAGCCAATTCTGTATTCTTTTCCTCAAGTCTGACAGACAGGCAGACAGACAGACAGAAGTGGTAGTTCTTAAAGTACAAAGTATGAAGTTCTTGGTTACTGATCTGAAGCAAAAGACTCTTTAATCTTCTAGCTCTGTCCACTTGAATTACAGAATCAAAGATTGGCTCACCCTCTTGACTACAGTAGTATATTCTACCAGGCATTAACAACGAAAGCACTTGTAGTCAGTTGCTGTGAGTTGGATTGACTTACTACATAGCAAAGACATGGCAATTTATAAATCTGTCGTTGTATTCAGAGACCAGGGTCTTTTCCATATTGATGATGCATCCATGCTGAATGTAAGACTGAAATCTTAAACTTTATGCTCCTTTACTAATTCAAAAATTGTTCTGGCAGGAACACACAAATAGTGTTTGCTGATTGTGAGTACATAACATGAAGTAGCAAAGGATCAATTTAGTTTGCAGAATACAACATGTGGGCTCTGAATTTCTTTCCTCTCTAATCAATATTTCATAGATACTGAAAGCCTGCAGCATAAAATTTTTTTAAATATCTAGCAGTGAGGTGCTTTTTCTGTATATAGTCAAAGAATAATTTGTAGAGAACTGACCTTAAGCATTTTGAAGCTGAAAAAATTAATTTTTAAAGTATAATCTGGGACAGAAATATATATAGAGAAGGCAATTTCCATTAATATCTTTCATGGTATTCAAAATTCCAATGATTCTCTCTGTGTTTTGGAAAATATACATCAGAAAATTGTGCTCTGAGAATGTGCTGAAAGTAACCTTTCCTTCACTTCAAATAAAAGCCTTTACAGATCCAAAATTTCCACTTTCCTGCTACAGTGAGAGTGTCTTTGTTCACAACACTGCAGTAATTTTGGGTGAGTGTTAGAGGTAGAGAAGATGCAAACTTGTGTTTTATATGACTTTTGTTTGCTCACAGCAGATGGAATTGCACAGAAACTTTTGTAAGTTCCTGAATATGTTGTCTCCCACTGGAGCTCAGCCTATGGTATACCATCCTCAGAGCTTAACTGCACCACAAAGTCCCAATGGCATTCTATAAGTGAAAATACACTTCCAGAGTGTTTCAGTGACCTTGATTGCACTAGGCAGGTGGGCCCATTTCAGATGTGCCAAAGCGGCAAATCCATAAAAGGGCTGAAGTGCCCATTCCAAGCCTGTGATTTAGGTAATTTTAATTAATCTCTACTTCAGAGCACTGCAGCTTACTTCTCTGCCCTGCTTACATATTTTTGCCTGCAGTTGCCAACATTTTAACTTAGCAAAGGCTAGACATTGATAGCTAAAACCATAACCAAATAATAATTATTTGCCCCATTTGAGGTCAAAATAACAATTAATGTAAACATGATTTCTGTCCCTCACCACCCCCCTCCCCCCATACCCTCAGCCCCCTGGATGTTTAACTGATGAAACTGTCAGAAAAGATTTAAGTGATAGTCTGCTGGGCATTTTATCCCAAACCAATACTGCATTTATTGCATATAAACGATGCTTGCATTGCTCATGCCTGTTCCATATTGTTCAAAACTGATTTCATAATTTCCTCATCTTTCTATTCCCTCCAGTGTGCCTGGAGTTCTGATTAGTAATTTACCACAGAGTTCTCTAACAGTGAATACTCTACTGCTGTTGTTAATTAAATCTGTGCGGGTAACTATTCACTCACTAGAGACAATCATTGCAGCAAGATATTGTCAGGCCTGAGGCTTTGCTCTAATAGAATCTGTACATATCCCAGAGGTGATATGTTCTGTATCTGGAGAGGAAGCAGTGAGCCAGATCTTCTAACACATCCAGCCAGTGATTCAGTGAATGAATGCCAAGGGGACAAGCTTCAAAAGACAATGTTCCTAAGACTGAAAGATGGGCAGAATCAGAACAAAACAGTATGGATATTTTATCATTCTTGATATAATGTAATCTCATAACCTGAGATTTAGTCCATGTTTCTTTTAACTTTAATTTGGGACACATGACTGACATGGAGTGCTTTAAGTTGTTAAAATTAATCATTTAGAGAGATGTCATACACAGTGAATGGTATTGTTATATTAGGAGCATAGATGAGTTGAGGACACACATGGTAAAAGCGGTTTATAGCACAATACTGAAGAATCGCATAAAGGAGCTTTAAAGAAACTACTGACAATTTGCCATCGGTTAGTTTCAGTGGTGACCCATAAAACATTCCCCTGTCAGATAATGATAGCTTGTGCCATATTCAAGGTATTTTCGAACGTGTGTCAGGAAGGTTACACACATCACAGGAAAAATGAAAAATTTTAAAGGTTACCATTGTCTTCATTAGCCCCATCACATTAACAAAGGGACAGTTGCCTCCAGCAGGCAATTGCTGCCTCACGAACTCTTGCACATAAATTGCTGCAGTACAGGCAGCTGCAACAAGATCCAGTCTATTGTTAGGAGGGAATGCCTTAACTGGGTTACACAAATTGTTTAAGAATTATACAAATCATAGCTTTTCTTCTTAATAAAATTTATAAAAACTGTATAATATCTTCCAGTCTACAAATTGAATTATTAAAAACATCTTTCTTCATACAGGTGTAATTATCTTTTTTTATGCTCCTGGGGATGTATAATAACTAATGAAACAAGAATTATTATAAAGGGTGAAGAAAATACCTGGTTAGTAGGCAGTGGAAATGCTTCTTCAAACTCTGGAAGATACTGTGAGGCTAAACTATGTTTTTGCCTATATACATGATGGTAGCACACACAATGCTTTATCTGTTCAGGGAACCAGTTTTATTTACAGACACATCAATGTAGTCAGTTATTTTGGTTTATTTTCCTTGTTCATTCGATAAAGATGAACAGAATGGAAACAGATTTGTTAAATATATATAAATAGGTACATATACATGCAATAAACTGTAATATATATAATCAATAATGCATATTTTATATAAAATATATCTTATAAATGGTTGTTTATACCTAAAGAACAGGACAAGTAGATTTTTAGACATTACTACAAAATCTGGAGACAAAAAGTTTCCCAGAAGCAGACTGTTGCCTATATTTGTGGTATCATATATCAACTATCTTATCCTGGATATCTAATCCAAATGGGTCATCTAAGCCATATCAGCAACCCCTGCAGTAATCAACTCTAGAAGATTAGTCACACCTGTTTTGGGCATTTAGGGTAGTGCTTACGGCTCTTTCTATACCTGTCTTTCACTGCAGTGGTCAGCAGAGCCACTTGAAGCACACATTGTTCATGACCAAAAAGCATAAGCAATTGGCACGATTTCTCTTCTGAGCTCTTGACAGCTTCATCATTTGCTTCTGCTCAGGGACTGGAAGAGCTTCAGCAAGTTACAGTTTTGATCACTGGAGGGAACCAGAGATGATTCACTGAGGTACTTTGATGTCAGCAAGTACAGCTCGAAGTGTCTCTGTAGCAAATAAAAATTGCCAATGGGAAGTTACTGTTGATATGGCACAAATAAAACAAAGACAAAAAGGGTAGCTTTGATGATTTAATAATTTAGGGTTAGTATCAGGATCTTGTGAGATTGTTGCAGGTGCTGGAGTGGGGAGTGAGTGGGCTTCTGTGCATTGACAAGGAGAGCAGCTCAGCACTTTCCACCATGACTATTTTTAATGCATGCACATTTCAGAAGCACATTGTGAAGAAGCTCTCGTAGACATAGACTGCAGGAGATTCAGTCACAGTCATTGTTTCTCTTTTATGTAACTTGTGTGGATTCTATTTCTCTGGTACACGAAAGTCAATAAGCACAGTAAGAACAGTATTAAACAACACTTGAAAAAGTCTGTGAATATGTATTTGAGGATCAATTCTTGATGCACATCTAAGACAATATTTCTTGACTTATCCTATATTATTGTTTTTCTATGACATATAATACATATTAAGCACTGCATATACATTTATTGTATACAGCTATAAAAAATGTGGCAGTAGAGAATTTAAAAACATCCAGAAAGAACTAGAAAATTTACTGAAGGGTCTTTGTGTTGTTAAGTGGTAATTAATAACTAAAAATGGCCATGGTTACTAACTTCCACTGTTCTACAAAGTGCTTCTGGCTTTAACACACTGAGAAAATTAGTAGCTGGTTCAAATGAAAATTTTGTAGTGAAAGTATTTGTTTTACAATTCTTTTAAGGAGGGCTCTCTGTAAATTTTTATTTGGTAGGATAAGCACCCAGAATAGTTTCTAGTGGAACATGCTGGGGGTGTGGGAAACTCAGACCCTAAGGCCTCTGTGAATGCTACCGAAAATTAGGTAAGGAGAGAATTCTAATAAAAAGAATAATAGCTTTTTAAAGATAATTTAAGATAAAAAGATTAATAGCTGTGTGCTTTTCTCTCTTTTTTAATCATCTCTGTCTACCACTTTAGGGAGCTTCTCAGCTTTTCCTTCTGAATCAGATTAATTTCTTTACCATGATTAGCACTCAATTGGACTGTTTACAGTGAGCCAGTGAGCGTAATGAGGAAAAAAAATGTGACTTAGTGAAATTGCTAATAAATGCTTTGTGAAATATCTGTGGTTTGTGGAAGGTGGGCAGAGGAAAAGAAGCTACATCTTTATTGCAGCAATTTAAAAATCATTCACAAAACCAAAATTCAATTAAAAAATTCTGCATTTAAGTTCATGAAGATATTTCTCCAAGACAAAGAGAGAGATCACAAAGAGAATTCAATAACTTCTTTGGTACTATCTGTTGCTTATGATATAATGATCTCTACCTGCTTTGTAGGCATATTAGGTTGTATGAACATGAAATAAATGCATTTTTTCAGTCTATTTGTCATTGGCAAAGAAGGTTTCCTAATGATTATTTTTCTATAACTCTAATTTACAAAGCAAGGAGACAAACTGAGCAATGAGAGAAGGATGAAAAAGGGGAACAGTATCACTTTGCATTTAGCTGAAAGGCTGAGCCAGCAAATCACATATATCTACAGTATAACAGCTTGTTATTTTTGCTGGCATCTGTTCTTGCTGTTCCACCTTTGAAACTTATGACTTGTATATTTTAAAAGAAATTCAAAGATTAATGTCAGAACATGTTTAAGAATGAGAGAATCAGAATTTCTGTAAGATTGTGAAAATTAAATAGATATGCCCAGCTCTCTGTTTTATCAACAATAACAGTTGCCATACCAGGAGTTGTTTCATCATTCATTAGCAATGTGAACTTTTTATTTACCTTAAGCAGGAGAGATTCTTATAGATAATGAAGTCTAACCTCCTTGATTTGTCTATAAACACTTAACTTTTGAGTGTCGAGTTTTGTTTTGACTATTACTCAGAATCTGCTTAAAGTATTTAATTTTGTCTTAGGAAGAATTACATTTATTGTACTCAGAAACTCCAAAACTTTTATTCTTTTCAAAATGTCCTTATCTCTTTCTCTATCTCTCTCTCTCTAGATATGCACACTATTACTGCTCTGGATAATCTCATCCTCTTTTAAAGAAGACACTACTATATATTTTACAAATTTAATAAACTATTTGCCTGGACATCAGCACTAGAATCAAGGAACAGCTTTCTTACTGCCTTCAAGAATGTTTTCCTTTCCTGTGTCATATCTGACTTGCTTAGGTAAGTGTTTAGGTAGATCCATAGAATTTAGTCTTATGCAATAACATCAAAATCTTTCCTGTATAATTCCAAGTGTTTTTTCTATGATCTGTCAAGCAGTGAGATAAAAGCCCCACTACAATGCTTTCTGCTGTTTTGATTTGAGAAGAAGAAAGAGTATGAAATACCAATGCAGCAAAGGTAATCTCATTAATACTGCACACTCTTGCATTTGGCGCATTCACACCAAACTTTAGACAGGAGCCCAATTTAGGAGTTTCTACCCACAGTTCTTGTTCTTGTGACAGTTACTGACGAGAGAGGAAGAGAAGAGTATATCCAAAGAGTGGTTCAGATATTTTATGGTTTGGGCTGCTCTCCAGAAGTGTCTAATTTTTGTTTCCTGATTACGTAGGCAAAACGCCAAGGCAACAATAGTCATGGTCAGTTGTGCGCGACTATGAGTCACAGTCAGAGTGAGAGAGGATCCAAACAGGAAGTGCCTAATAACATCTTCTGCGGTATTTTGGTAGAGTCTTCAACATTCTCTGGTCCAACAAGAAATGTCAAAACTTTCGTTTTATGTCTATCTATCTACTGACTAAATTCCATTTTCAAGCTAATGACAAATTCTAAAAATTGAGAAGGGATGGGACATTAACAACCCTTGTTACATTGTGCAATTATTGTTAGGAACTGTTTCAACATTCATTTAATACCCTAACTCAAATAGGCATACACTGATAGGAGATAGGAAAAAAAGGAATGCAAAACGATTCAAATCAAAATGAAAATCAACCCATTTTTGTCTATAATACCTGGAATTCAAAGAAAAAAAAATCTCTATAGGTTTAAAAGAAAAATGTGTACACTAACAAAAATAAGACAGTGATATGGGGAAAAGGGAGTATGCAGCTGTTGGAACATAGAAATGAACATCAATGTACAACAAATCTTAGCAGGCATGAGAGACTGCTGGACTGAATGACCAGGTTGAAAGGAATGTATCCTAGAATCATAGAATTGTTTGAGTTAAAGGGAACCTGTAAGGTCATCTAGTTCCAGCTCTCCTTATGTGAGCAGATATACCTTCCACTAAGCCAGATTACTCAACAACCCATCCAGCCTATCCTTGAACACTCCAGGGTTGGGGCACCTGTAATTTCCCTGGCCAACCTATTCCAGTGCTTTATCACCCTCACAGTAAATAAGTTTTTCCTAATATTTAATCTAAACCTGCCTTCTTTCAGCTTAAGGCCATTTTCCCTTCTCTTACCATTATGTGCCCTTGTAAAAAGTCGCTCTCCAGCTTTTCTGTAAACTCTCTTTAGGTACAGGAAGGCTGCAGGAAGGTCTTCCTTGAGCCTTTTTCTCTTCAGTTTGAACAACCCCAATGCTCTCAGCCTGTCTTCATAGGAGAGCTGCTCCAGACCTCTATCATCTTTGTGGACCTCATCTGAACTTGCTTCAGCAGGTTCATGTCCTTCCTATGTTTGGAGCCCCAGAACTGCATGCAGTGTTCTAAGTGGGGCCTCATGAGAGGAGAGTAGAGGAGGAGAATCACCTTCCTTGACTTGCTGGTCAAGCTCATCTTGATCTTTTGCTGATTGTCCTGCTAAGGCAGTAGTAAAAAAAACCAGTCAGAAAAGTTGACATAAGCCCTAAACTACTGTCAAAACCCCACAGTATTAAGATAACAATTTCTGTAAGGTACAGTGGAGCATATAGTATTAAGAAATGCCTGAATTCAGATTGTCAATGTAATTTAAGCTGTGCCTTGATGTCCCTTTGTCTTACAGTTCTTAATTGCATGGTGACATATGCCCTGATGTAGTCTATCTAAATTAGACACTTACTGAAATACCTAAAATTCAAGTGTAGTTATTCAGCATTCTGCTGATAGCCTGTCAGGAGGCAGGTAACTTTTACATCTGATTCTGCCACTGCAGGAGCTGAATGGTCCCTGGGGTGGTCTGTTTCATCCCACTGACCTCAGAAAATGTGGAAAGTAGAGGCTTCTCAATTAAGTGCCTACAGCATGATGGGATGAATAATGGCAGGAACAGGACTGATTCGGTTCAGAGAGGCATCTGTCAGAATGAATGGTGCAGATTTAATGAGCAGCTAATCAATATTTGGTATTCTCACTGCTGGTAAGTGAGCGAGCACATGTCATCTTTGCTGAACACATTTAATTTTGCTATCCATGTAAAATAATTAATTTCCTCATTAGTATTTCCATAGTACTCCTCATTGAAGTATCTGAATTACTCATAAAAATGAATTGGTGCATATTCTTAAAACCCTCTACAAGACGACATAGAGATGCAAAGACTCTCAGGATATGCAGCACTCAGCACTGTGACATCCAAGAGTTATCTACTATGTACACAGTGAAGTTCATACTCCCAGGTCAGTTTGGATTCAATGGAAGACAGTGGTTTTGATTGGAACTTACGTGTACCGGGACACTGAGGGTTAGGAAGCCCACGATCACCAGCTAGATAGTATAAAGACATGAATGGGTATGTCTGAAATTATCTTAGGTGGCTGTCTTGAGGTTTCAGCAAGACTTCTTTGAGAAACCTCTTTTGAGCTTACACACAAAGCCCATTCTCTCAATCAGGTAACATGTTCACCTCAAGAACTTGCCCACCCTACACCTAGAGAAGGGAAGTAAGAGTGTCAGTATCTCAAATTACCATATAGATTATGTTGTAACAGATTATGTATGGGAATGCCTGGCAAGAGTATGAGGAATTCTCAGTGCCAGACTCATAGATCAAGAAAGAGGGATATTAGAAAGAATATATGCCAGAGAATCAATGTACTTAGGCCCAGGGACATGTAATTTTTGGATCTCAAAAGGCTCTAGTTAGGCCTCCTGACTTCTATCTTTGCTGAGATGAATCCTTTGCAGAACAGCTCCTTGAAGCCTTCTGTGCCTGTGGTTGTCTCAAGTACTTAAGGAAGGTAGGCAAGATTGTCCTGCATTCCTTCTAAATTCTGCCAAGAAGGCATTTCAGACGCCTTCTGCTGCCTGAGAGGTTAAAGTCACAAAGTGCCTGCTACCTGAAGAGTAAGAGCATTCATGTGTGAAGCTATTCTGGGTCATTTGGCACAGTGTACCTGACTGTCCTGTGGTCAGTTATTCATGTGTTCCTTCCCTTCTGTTCCTGGAATGAATAAAGCAACAACCTTCTAGACAGAAATTTGCTTTATTACAAAGTGCTTTCTCATCCCCTTGGGAACTCTATTTTCTTACACAAGAGCCCTCTCTGTTCACAGAGTTCTGACTCACTCCCATGCAAAATTTTACTGTTGCAGTGTTTTCACCTACCTACAACTATTTTCCCACTGTTTTCCAGCTCCTGACGTGAAATGTCTCCCAGAAATTCTCCTCATACTCGTTTCTATTTTCAGATTTTCATCTGCTTGGTCTCTGTTCCCCAGTGTCACACTCAGTATCACATTTGACTTTTATATTTCCCACTTGACCAGATCTGACATTTCCTCCTGCAATTGCTGGTTCTGAAGCTCTTCCATACATCACAGACCATGAATATTCTTGCATCACTTCTGCTTATTAGTACTTCCCATTTCCAACCTCCTTTGACTGCAAAAAGGATGAAAAAAATTCTATGACATCCATCTGTGAAAATGCTGGCTTGTACCATAACTGGAAACAATGGGCCAATTATGAGAACTATTAAAATGAAAAGTTTTATCCTATGTATATCCAAATTGAGTAACATTCATACTTCAGAGGTGCAATAAAACATGGAAGAAAGAGAGTTAAAAAATTCTCAGAGTGGACCATAGCATTTATGATCAGGGTTGCAGAAAGAGGATATAGAATTTGTGACATGGAGAACTGCAGGGAAATTGTCTTCAGGGTTCAGTAAGTGGGATTATCACCTTAATCCTTTTGATATAGATATCCAGGGTTCAATGTCATTAGCTGTATTGTGTAAGTATTTGGGAAAAAAAGAAAACTTGTAAGATTGAGCATTTGGGTAACATGAAAGGCTGCTTAAATCTGACTTATACAGCCATAAATTGCAAAGTACTTCATAAAGCACTTCACCTCAGCTCTTCTACTGGAAAATCCTCAGCTGCTGTTAGTAAACATCCTCTCAAAAGACAGTTATTGAATACATTACATTCTACATATGTAGAAGGAATTTTATCATAAACAGTACTAATATACATTGGGAAGAAAAGAGAGGAGTTTTTGAATCATCGTAAATCTGCGTACTCCGATGATATCTGTAAGTGCTGCAAACTCTCATTTCCCACCAGTTCAATCCAACTATTTAGACTTGTATGTGAGTCTGGCCAAATATTGTAACCTTTGAGCATAATCAGTGGGGGATAAGGCCATTTATTTTCTCCTGAGATTTTCCCAAGGTGCCAAGCTGCTCCTGAGAACAAATGCTTCACAGCTTTTGAAGGTGTACATAACACAAATTAAACTTTCTCTGACTACTAATATAACTCGCTTTTTGGATAAATAATTACACCTTTTTTTTTTCTTTTTAATTAGTATTATGAAGAACATAGTGGATTTTTTAAGTTATAAAAGTTTGTCATACGTCAGGCAAAAAACCCCAGGCAATTTATTTTCTTTATTAAAAAAGAAATATGGTTACTGCTCTAGCTACAACTGCAAGCTAACAATTTCAGTTATTTGTGATCCTTGTTAAAGAAAAAAATGTCTAAAAACACTAGTATGAGTTACTTAAAATGTGTGAATCTAACTATTGAAGACAATAAAAATTATTCTGGCATTTCTGAATGTAGGAAAAGTTATTCCTTTTCCTCCACTGAATTTTCAAGGTAGTTTACAATCCATTTTTATTGTATCTAGGAATCTCATATATATATATATATATATATATATATATATATATATATATACACATATACAGATATACACACACACAAACACACACATGTCAGTGAATATTAAACACAGATACTATATATTAATATGATTTAATATAGATCAATATTCTGCCTATGATGAATTGAAAGTGGAGTGCTTTGTTGTCTTTGGTCTTTCATTGCACACCACCACTTCATAAAGGCCCAAGAGAGTTAATTAGAAATGGCTAATAATTTCACCTGTGTAAACTGTTAATACTTGCCTGGTAGTGTTTCATTCTCAGAAAGCATTGTTATGCTAAATTATCACAGGAATTACTTAATATTATTTGCCTACTTCTGCCATTATCCAGTTAATTTATTATTTGACAATAATTTTCATTATCCACAAGTTCTATAATTAATGAAATGCTACTATTCAAATGATGTATTTAATGAACAATTTCAGAATTTAGTGGATAGAGTCTTAATGATTTAAATGGTGTTTAATTAAATGTTACTTAATATCAGAAGAGTTTAGGAGATGAAAGTACCCAACAACCCTTATTTTTGGAGCATTCTGGTTTTGAGCCTTTTTGAGCAGAATTGAGGTTGCACTTTAACGTGTTTTCACAGCAATACAGAGCTCTAGTTTTTACCTGAGGAGTCTCTAAACCCCTCTTGCATTTTGAGTGATTTAAAGACTTTTGACTAAAGATTCAATCGATAGTTCTCTCAAGAGCTTAAGATTCTGACACTTAGATAGGTTCATCCTGAAGCCAGAGATAAGACAATCAGCCAATTTGGAGTTAACAGCTTCTGACTGGCTTAAAAAAGAACAGTGAATTCTTTCCTTTATGCCCAGATGCCAGGCAGGTCTGTTCACAGGCAGAGAAGGAACTGGACCACAGTGCTCCTAAGGCAGAAGTGCATAACTGTCGCCTTTTCAAAAAGGAAATGAAGGTGATATGTGCTATCCTAAAGGGATGTCAAGACTTGGACTGGGGTGCCACTCCTTTTTGATCTAATATGGGATGTGGTACGAGTAGTTAGAGCAGCATGGACTCATAGTTTCCAATAGTTTGCAAAGCATGCTGACTGAAATTTCAAAAATGCCAACCACAAACTCTGCCCTTTACTAAAGCTCCTCCAAACACTTCTTTTTCTCTGTTCCTGTTCACTAATCATATTTTATGTAGAACTAATTTTCAAATATTTTTTCTTAATAAATACTTTTGTACTAATATTTTCATCACATTGTTCAATAAATTTTTCTCTATTTAATTTAGGTTTTCCTGAGTTTTTTCTCTCTTTATGGCATTTTTTTACAGCATTGCTTCCGTTTCTCTCTCCCTCTCTCCTTTCCTATATCACTCTTACCCATCCAGATACTTCTCACTTTCTTCAGTGTTTTATCATAGAATCATGAAAGCAGAAAAGACCTGCAAGATAATCAAGCCCAACCTTTGACCATACCACCACCCTGTCGACTAAACCGTAGCACTAAGTGCTACTTCTCATCATTTCTTGAACACTTCCAGGGATGGTGATTTCACCACCTTCCTTAGCAGCCCATTCCAATGCTTAAAGACCCTTTCAGTGAAGAAATTCTTCCTGATGTCCAACTTGAACCTCACCTGGCACAATTTGAGGCCATTTCCACTTGTTCTGTCTCTGGTTGCCTGGCAGAAGAGACCAACCCCCACCTTTCAGCTGTTTGTAGAAAGCAATAAAGTCTCCTCTGAGCCTCCTTTTCTCCAGGCTAAACAACCTCAGCTCCCTCAGCTGTTCCTCATATGATTTAACACTTTATGGAATCTAATCTAATCTAGTCTAATCTAATCTAGCATAATCTAATTAATCATCTTCTTTGCTTCCTAAACACTTTTCTTGCTATTACTACCCACTGTCATCTTTCTTTCATCTCCCTAGATGGGACGAGAGAATGAACTCTGTCAGTCTAAATGCAGGTGCTGAGGATTTCAGACAGTGAGAACATGTGGATGCTGCTCTCCAAAGAGATTTGGCTGACAGCTTTGTATACACAATGCCTAAATTACTTTTTGAAAGTATTTTCTGTCATGATGTTAAGAAACTCTCTAAAAGGAAGATATATATATAAATGTAAATTTCCTGGATGTGCTTTTTAGAGTGAAATATGTCCTTTCTGGGTTAAATACGATGTAAGAAAAGTGGTAAGAAGTAAACATACTAAGGCAGTGTATGTCTTGAAGGAATATCTTAAAATAAATTTTAATTTAAGAGAAATGTGTCTATGTGTTTGTATGGAGATAAATATAAAAATTCTAGTGAAATACAATTCTTTAACAAAAGGCTTCAGGAGATACTTAGTGAGATCTTATTCTTCAAATAATTTCTCCATTTACATTCTAACTAATTTGAGGGTTGACTTGGTAAGAAATTATGACTGAGTACTTCAAGATAGAAAACATACATAACCAGCAGTGCTTTAAAGTGTGCCCAGGTAGAAGCACATTAGGAAAATACCAGCAGTATGGAGTCCAGAGCCACATGCCAAGCATGGGGGGCTCAGGGTTTATGCTCAGATAGGCCCAGCTCTTCTCACACAGCAAAAGGGCATATGCTTAATTCTGAGAGTATAAAGAGGAAATTGTTATAAGCTTGAAATTAACTCCAAAAAGATTGACAGAAAACAGCAGATATATCAATAACTCTTCTAAGCAGCTTCTTGTATTTTCCAACAAACATGTTTTATGTGAGGATACACAAACACATATATTTACCAAATTCCATTTTGGTTCTTCCAGACTGAATAACATTTTTTTTCATTGCAAGAGTCACAGATGTGAAACACTAAGTGGCCTGAAGATTGGTTATTGTCTTATCTGCATTTGGTCCAATGTTTCATGGAAATTTAAGATACAGAATGCCTTCAGTAGCTTCAAAAGCATTAGAAAACACCATAACTGAAGAAGCATGTTGATTACGCAAAAAGAGTACACAGTGGAACTGTTGTGAACATACATGATTCTCAACACATGCAAGGTTGTATTTCTCTCAAAGGAATAGTGTTGCTTGAGAATGGAGTAACTCAAAGACCTGAAAAGTCTCCTCTCCTCTCCTCTCCTCTCCTCTCCTCTCCTCTCCTCTCCTCTCCTCTCCTCTCCTCTCCTCT
>JAWWLZ010000042.1:15200589-15215690 GCA_035041345.1 Poliocrania exsul
CTCCTCTCCTCTCCTCTCCTCTCCTCTCCTCTCCTCTCCTCTCCTCCTCTCCTCTCCTCTCTCAAGCATGTTTATGAATTTATTTCTTAATCTCAGAGTTCCTGAACACCTTTCAGAGAAATATTCATTGTGACTATGCATCCATGACGTACAGTTATGTTGTATTCTCCTCTTCCAGGGGAACAGCACATGTTTAGTAGTAGGAAGTACGGGCTCTTGCTTACTTTCCCAGAGTTTCAGCCTTGCTTCATCATTATTTTTTAAAATGTACATCTTGTGATGTATTTGTTAGAGAGGGCAAGGTAAAAGAAATGTGCTCTGTACTGAGGGCAGCAGCAAAGAAGATTTGTGATGGCATATTTTTCTGGAGGGTGTGGGTAGAGGGTAGGAAGAGCAGGGAGTGCGTTTTTGGATCAACCTCTAAGAAATGCATGTCACCTGCATAGCAGAATTTTACTGCTTCAATAGAGAGTTCTGTTATACTGGAAGACTAGAGCTGTCACTGGTGCTTTTCATTTCTGAGCTGCAGATATTTGTGCTGCTACTTTGGGCATAGGTGATAAAAAACTCCCCTGCTGTAGGGCCAAGACCTTGAACTTGAGGATCCATTTTGTAAAATGGACACGAAACTGCTTATGAGAGGCTGGATCTGACAATCTGGTGCATACCCCATTTGGCAAAAGTTATTAAAACAAATTTAGCTATTGTAAAGGTATTGGTATCTCTCTGGGGACCTCACTTAGACAATCTGTTGCTGCTTCTGCACAGGAAGCAGAAGATCAGTGGAGGAGGCCTGATGTGGAAGGTAAGGCTGTTTCATCTAGATGCTCTGCTGTATGAATATGGTTACCCTTCTGCAGTGTCAGAACTGGAGTGTCTGCAGAATGATGTGGTCTAATATGGATTAATCAGTCTCAGGGTGTGTTTTTCTGTCCACAAAGTGTGCTGCAAAGATTCACAGAAAGTCCATGTCCCATAGACTTCCAAAAGAAACCACTAGAAAATGAGCTTGATGTAGTCCTGATGGCCTCCTACTTCTAGGAGATACATGGCTGCATTTGGTGCATCTTGGAATTTCTTAGGCAATGAAGATATCACATCAAGCTACATCAGTAATCACTGCTCAGCTGAGCATTGCAGAAAGCACTAAGAGGTGATGTCAAGACTTTGACTGAAGTATTGGATAAAGCCTAAGGCTTAGTGGCTGAGGAAAGAAAGTTCATAACTCTTCAGAGACTGCTTTCTGAGAGCAGTGAGTGCAGGAATGCTCCTGGAGTGTGGTCTGAGCTGATGATGTCTAGATGCATCCCTAGCTGAATGATTTTTCATGAGAGTGTCATTAGTGGTCTTGTTCAAGCACCAGATTACCTTGCTGTTAGCTCTGTTTTCAGTGAAGGACTGATTGAAACATGGACTATTTTCAAATTGATGGCACCTGGTTCCAAGCCATTTAATCAATTCACCTACTGCATCTCTGAGTGTTGATGATGTAGCATATTGAAAATATAATTAATTAATGAGTAAAATCTCAGTGGTGGGGAAGAGAGGGAAAAGTTTGGATGCAGTTCTTAGCAGTTACTTCTCTAGAGGAGTGATTCAATGCCCTTCTCATTTTTATGCTGATGATTAGACACAGGCCCAGTTTCAAAGGAGAGGTTTTACAATCCCTAGCATCCAATGATTGAGAAGTGCCTTCAGATATCTGTACTCAAAGGTAGAATGGTGATTGTGCAGCATGAAAATTATTCTAGGCTGTGAATCATAGTTTTACAGACACATACTTCTCAGGGTATTTCTGCAGCTGGCATTTAACTCTGACAGAGAGACTGCATTTTCCCTATACCCTTCTCCCAATGTCTGATTTGGACAACCACTCAATATACAAGGAATTGTGACTGAGACATCTCTCTCTTAACTGTACAGCACCACAGTTTACAAAACTCTTAAAAGCATGAAGTGCCAAGCAAGGAGAGATGGGAGCACTGATGGGGATTTGTTTGTAGAAGTAGTAGGGAAAAAAGACTGATTTGTTTTGAGAAGGGGGGATACCCAAAGTGAGAACATTTTAGGCCAAAAAAAATCCTGATAATCCTGATATGACTAAATCTGCGTAAGTCAAGTCTGAATTCAATCTAGACATGTGTACTGTGTTGAAACATGGCTACCACAAACAGCCGTCTCCATTCTTATATCCTGCAACGACTCTACCAGAGATGCTCTGAGATTTCAGAACTCCATTTGTTTTAAGTTTTGCCTTGAAAGAATGGTGACTTTTGTCAGAAATACCTGATTAGTAAGTATGAGATTTGAGTTCCAGTGCTGTTCCAGGGGATGAGAGAATTTCTAGCACGGTACCCAGATGACTGGCTCCTGGGACAGATGGCTTTTTATCATGGAATAGGGTCCACATGAAGCTAGAACTACAGGATTGATGAGATCAAAGGTGAAAAATTAAGTGACTGTGTTTTCATCATAAAATTCAACTGGAGGGGGGGTGTTGGAGTAATCCCTGGGTTGTTTAATTTGGCTTTTTTTAATTAAACAGTTGTCTGATAAAAATATATATAAAGCCTACATAGCTTCTATTGCAACCAGAAATATGTGTTTCCATGTGTGCAAATACATATGCACATTGTAGAAAAAAAAAGATAGATCTGCAACATTCAAGTACATTTCTGAATTTTCCCCAAACCGATGATATAAACAGTTATTACATTCCATTGCTGAAGTATTTCAGTTCCCTGGCAGCCAGTTTTTCTGTAATCATGAATTCTCTTTGCACTCTTCCTTATTGCAAACTGATGAGCATGGGACTGCAACACTTGCTGTAACAAATGGAAGGAGATGGGCATCTATAAAGTGTGGTCTAATTTACCCTTCACTTTACTCAGGATGCTCCTAGTGAAGGTAATACATTTTATACTCTGTTCCGGTGATGAATGATGATGCTCTGGATACTTTCTGATGAGAATAAAAATAACTCAAAAGTTTTATCTGTGTCTTCCTATAGTGTATTCTGACAGAACTCAGTTTTAAAAGGCAGGAAATCCTACTTCTAGCAAAAATTGTTGCTTGTTTGATTTTATTTTAATCATGTTGATAGCAAGTTTTGTACTGACATGACAGAAGATTGAGATAGAATCTTGCTGAGGTCTACCTGATTTCCTTTTGCAATTATAGATTGCTTTTCATGGTACAATTAGCACTGGGCTATTTCTAGGCAAACCCCAACATTTATTCTTTCCCAAAGACTTGCAGTAGTCTGGTGTTCATTTCAAGCCTAGCAACAGCAGAATATAAATGGCAAAACATCAAGCTTGTTGTCAACGTGTAGTTAATAAGACATAATAATTATTAGTTCAGATGTATACTAATGAGATCTACATATTTCACTTAGTTTGTCATATTTCTTTGGCAACTACTTGTTTTAGTTACTTTCCTATAGTCTCTATGAAGGAAATTGGAATGTTGTAGTGAATTTTTTACTGTATAACTCCAGGGAGGCCAAGAAAAATATGTTCCTTGAAATCACATCCTTGAAATAATTGTGTATGGGTTTGCAGCACTGACTAATGTCAGACAGCAGTTTCGGTGTAAGAAAACTATCAGATGGAAATATCTCAAAGTAATTCACTAGCCATCATGGGTCTGATTTTATTGCTTATCATAAAACTACACTGCAGCTGTTCAAGAGGAAAATGTACTTAGCTTGTCTCTGTAAAAGTACCTGCAAAACTCCATCTTTTGTAACTGTTCCACATGTGAAGAAACTGATTAGTCCCGGCTCCTTGTATCCCAAATCAGACGCAAATGTTTTGCTGCTGTGAAGAATTTCTTATTACTTTCTGGATAAAAGTGCTTATGTCTAGATTGCTATCATAAGAATGGAAGAGGCTTTTGAAGGAGCTGAGTTCAGTTCTCTGCTCTCACAGCTTCCCTATACCCTAAGGAGTATCTCTAAATGCTTGGCTCTCGGTGCATGATCTGGCTGAATGCCAGCACCTTGCTGGGAAAAGATGCAAATATACACCTCCTTTCAGCTTCTTGCTTTCTTCATGAAGGTAAGTCAACTGAAAAGTATTTTTAATATGCTATAGCTAATATTTTCAGAATGAACTACTCAAAAAAACCAAACCAAAACAAAACAAAACCAAGCTGCCTGTGCAGCTTTAATCCTATATCTTTTAGAAGTCTTTAAGAAGAGAGTCAGCAAATAAATAGTAGTGCTATCAGAATACCTCAGTGAGTGGGCCTTGACCCATACAAAATCTGTATCCAGAATTATAGATTTATTTCTTGTTGCTTCTTTGCTCCTCACATCACAGCACCTGATATTTTTCAAAGCACTAATGAAGAACTTATCTTCTTAACCTGAAGTGAAGGGGTCAACACTGTCTCTACTTTATTTGGAATGAAAAACGATACTCATCTAAGATTCTAGACTTTATTATAGCTCATGGTTTCAGCTAATGTAAAAGTGCATCCATGACCATGCAACAACTCTATGTGTCCTTGAGGATACTGAAAAACTCCTCAGAATTACAGTTTGAACACGTTCAGATTAAGATATGTGTTTAAAGCACTGTAACAGTTCCTAAGTAATTCTACTGCAGAAAAAAAAAAATATTCCTAGCTGGTCAATACTGAAAGGATTTGTCTTGTGTTAGGAAATCTGGTGGTGACTGGTCTTCTTCGAGGTGGCACTCAAATGATTTAACCTGAAAAGAGGTAGGCTCGCTACTGAAAGTAAGAGAACGGTCAGGAATGAGATCATTGTAATTACTGAGGGTAAGAGAGGGAAAAAAGTTGTATACATCCAACACTTGTGGCCTACTGCAGGGTTTTCAGCATAATATGGCCTTACACCCATCACTGTCAGGAACTGGAATTATGCTCAATACAACTTTGCTGAACAGGCTCCTGTGTCGTATGGATGAACTGAGACTCCTTGAAAGGCTCATGACTTGGTAAACCAGAAGCTGTTTTTCATGTTAATGGTGAAAATCTGATGTTCATCATTTGTTTTATTGCTCTGTTAGTTTCTCAAAGAGAATAAATAAGCTTAAAGACCAGGAAGTTAACTAATATTTCCTTGCATCATTCTCAGAGTTGACAATTATTTCTTTTGAAGGTTTACAGCATCATTCGGTCTAAGTCAGGCACTCATCATGAAAAATGTACTTCTAAAATTAAGGTATAGACAAAAGTAAGATAAAGTCACTGAAAAAACAAACTACACAATTTAGACAAATTTTTGAAGAGCAACAATATTTTCAATAGCCTTTTCCTTCTGGAGAAGAGTACTTTGGCACATTTACTTTGATAGAACCTCCTGGGTTTATTGCCTTATTTACGTGAATATTTTCTATGAACAGTGGTGCAGAAACACTGAATTCATTAATGATACATACAGTTAATTTCTTGGCAAAACATTTCTGAGGAAACCTATTGCAAGCAATTAACTTTATGCAAAGAAAATCTTTATGCCAAGAAGCAAAATACATCATAGCCAGACACAATAGCTCTTGTTGTGCCAATCTCTGGTCATACTGACTGTGGCTGGCCTCTCCATTATTAAAGAAAACATGTAGTCAAACTGAGAATTAGTCTGAATACCATCCAGTTTAAAAGCAGGAGCCAAAACCAAGGGAAATACTTAGATTTCATGCCAGCACAATAGCAGCACAAAAATTGGCTTAGCTCCAGTTACTGAAGCTTGGATTTATGTTCATAATTTAAACTATATTAGAGTTGACAACAGGGTGTGAATGTAAGAAAACATCACAATGAATGTGCTATCTGTTCAGAGGTCTAGTGGCAAGATAACTTTCAAATTTACCTTATAAGGAAAGGTCTTGCTAGGTTATGTAGATAATCCAAATTAATAGTTGAGTTGTGCTTTCTGGAATAACTATGACACATTTTTTTTCTGTTTCTAGTTTTCCATCCCCAGAAGATTTACTACATAAGCCGTAACCTTGTTTTCACATTAAATAGGGTATTGTTGTGTCTATGTTTCCGTCTCAGGTGAATTTACATCTGTGAATTCTCAAAATTTTATTGTGAAGAATGACTGTGCCACATACACTTCCTGAAAAACTATGCTGAAGTCCTTCTCACATAGGGCTGTGAAGGGCCATCTCTCAAGCACAAAGGCCACCCTTTTTGTAAATGGAACCTTAGAATGGTGTAACCACTCAACCTGTAATGGGACTTGTATGTATTTCCATACAGTATTTTGTTCATGGCTGTTATAACTATTGGACAATAGGAACCATCACTAGCTAAGAATGGACTTTTTTTTAAATCTCATACTGCTGCCTGAAAGTTACTGAAAGCCTTTTCCTAAAACATAATTTTCTATGAAAAATTGTATTTACAATGTGTGCTGGTTTAAAGGCAAACTGGCAAGAGGAACAAGCCCACCTTAAAAGAGATTATGTCAGAGTTACAATTTAATAAAAATATTACAATAAATGCAATGATACACAGAGAAATTGGGTTTAACCCACAAAACCCAGAAGCATAACCCAGCACCCTGGGGCACAAAGAGAATGATATTCGTTAGCCCCTGTGCAGAACTCCAAGTGGTTTCCCTGAGTCCAAAGTAAAAAGAAGTGAAAGAAAAAGCCTGTAGGTGCAGATGACAGCTGCAGTCTGGTTGAGAGTTGTGGTTTCCTCCTCTCGAGATTCTGGTCGTCCTCCAGATCCAATGGATGGTACCAGTAGTCCCCAAACCCCAAGACTATATACCCTCAGGCTCAGGTGGGAACGCCCAGTACCTCCCCAGGGGCGGGGAGTTCCACAATGGGTGATCAAACTCTGACTCATGGGGTATTTTTGGAATCATTGATGGCCCATTAGCAAACACACCCCCTCAGGCTGGGTGTGAAGATGCTAATGACTCCCCAGAGGGAGTTATCACAGCTCTTATCTCACAGGCTTCTTTAACACCCAGCTTACAACCTGACGGGTTGGGTGTGCCCTGGGCAGCTGCTGCAAATGGTCCATTGTTAACAGTTAATGAGACATGACATAGAGGGTTTAGAATATATAACTTTGGTCACACCCACACAGTGATAAACTAGTACCCAGCTTGCTGAACTAGGACACAATGAGGCAAAGAGAAAGATTAAATAGTAACTGTATTTCTATTCTTGTCATCATGGAATATAAATTTCTAAGATTAGTCAAATAAATTAGACATCATAATCAAGAAGGCCTTTAACCTATATTAGGGACTGCAGTTTATAATGTGTTTTTTCTAATTACATATCAAGCTCAGATTTCAACTGGTCTATGCCTTTCCTTGAAAAATTGTTCCTTGTTCAATTTTAAAATCTTTTTTGACTTTGAGTCTTGCATAAGTATCTGCAGTATTTTCCCAAAGAATTGTGTTAGAGCTGTTCCTTTGTAGAGTTTCAGTTTGTAGGAGATTTTGCCTATTTGATATTCTGATTCTTTCCCCATTGAAGTTCAGCAGAAGTCCTGCATTTAATGCCAGGGAGAATAGGATCTAAGGATAAATGAGGATATTGGGGGAGTCACTAAAAAATAAATTCTATAGCATTTTGCCTTTGTCAGAGTAATAGATCTGCCCTGGTTTTTGGCCTCCAGCCTTTGGAAGCTCATCACAGTCTCACATGCACATCAGAAAAACATTCTCTGTATCATTCCTAAAACACAAGTCCTTGAGATTTACTCATAAAATATGAGTAAAATTGAAGATTACTAAACAAAACATGATAGGTGTAAATCAGTAGCTAAAGAGGAGCTTGTGATGGACTGTGCTGAAGGAAACTACAGGTTGCCCATAGAGGAGAAATTCCTTAAGTACTTGACTTAGGTTGAATTGTATTTAATACATTTATTGATGCCCATATAAAGCCATAATGATGTGCTAATAATAGCTGCATATTGACATCATATTCAGAAAAAAAATTCAATGTAGTATGTGTGAGAATATCATATAGAAGGAACTTTATTGTCATGAGAACTGGAGATGAGAAAAAATAACATTACTCAGTAGAGGCAAAAGCTGTGAAATTTCCTCTGTTTTCAGTAGCAGATTAGATTGATGTAACAGGGGAAGAGAAAGAACTGGGTGTATTAGCTGACTACAAAATGTTTTGGAAAATAAGATTGTGAAAAAGTCCAGTGTTCAATGCTAATATCTCTTGAAATGCTAGATTTTCTCAGCTAGAAGAAAACCAAAGCCAGAACACATGCCCTCTTCCTTCTCCAGCTGTGTTACTTGCAGAGGTAATGACCCCAATCCAATTACCAGCTGCTAATCACTTTCTCCTTCACATCATGATGTGTTTTCTAATTAATTTTAGCCAAAGTTAAATGGATTGTCTTAAAAAGTTTCAACTGAAGATGAAAATGAGCTCTCTCGGATTATTTTACCAAAATTAAATATAATTACATATGTGGATTGCTGGCATAATCTAAGCAAGTGATAGTTTATCAAGGTATCCTTAACAAATAGTAAAGCATAAAATGGAATGGTAGTCTCTGGTTACCAGTAGTAACTTTTTATGATTTCAATAAAAATGGTAAATTCTGCACTGGGTGTTATAAGGGGGGGAAGATAAGGTGTAACAACAGCTAACAATTACAATGAACTAAAACAGAGCTGCCATTGCATTGGAGGGTTACTTTCTGTGAAAATGTGAGGCATAGATAAAGTGTTGGAAGACAGGAAAAACACATTTAGTGACTACTCATAAGAAAGACAGAAGCCATCGGATTATAGAATTTCTGGTCTCATATCAATTCCTGGAAAAAGATTTTACCAAGGAATAAAACCTATTTCTAAGCACATAAAAGAGAACGAGGAGATAAATAACAGACATTACTGAATTGTCAACAGTAAATCATGTAAAACCTGCTTGATTTCCTTCCATAACAGACCTGCAGGAACTGTGAACATGGGAAAAGCAATAGATATTGTGTAATGACTTTTGTAGGGCATTTGGAATCATCTCTTGTGACAATCTCATAAGCAAATCTGGAGTCATAGTCGAGATGAAAACTACCAGGTGGGTGTTAGACAGCTTTGCTAACAGTACTCAGGGAATTCTTGGCAATATTTCACTGTCAAAAAAGAAAGAAAGGGTCAGGTGGGAATATACAGGGTTCTGTCACAGGTGTAGTTCTGTTCAATGTTTTTATTAACAAATTGAAGTGAAATTGAGTTGAAATGGAAAAGATGCTTATTAAATTTGCAGATGTCGTGAAACTGAGAGATATCACAAGGATGGAGGCAGGATTAAAGTTCAAAATTATCTTGACAAATGGGGGAAATGGCCTAAAAATTGGATGAAATACAAGGTACAGCACTTAGGCAGAAATAATGTGCAAGATGAAACCAGTAAGGGAACAGTAGGCTCACAAATAGGTTTCAAAAGGGAAGTTACAGGGCAAAAATGGGGTGAAAATATTTGTATGTTGCACTAGAGAAAAAATGTGTACCAGGAGAGATTATAGTGGCAAAGAGTGATAAGGAATATAGACATTATCTAAGCTAAAAGATTTAATGAAATGGGAGTATCTATTTCAACTGCAGCAAAGATATAAAAGAGAAATGGTAACTGCCTTCAGGTATTTTAAGTGATGTTGAAAAGAGAAAATATCTGCACTCCTTGTGGACAAGACAGACTTTGTCTTCAGATGCAGCAAGAAAGACTGAATTAAACATAGAGGGGGAAAAGTTTAATGATCAGCAGATTAAAGCACAGAAATCTTTGTGCAGGAAGGCTGTGGAGTTCTACTCACATCTTCAACACAGACTGTCTGCCAGGGCTGGCACGTACAGATGACCTCACCTTGTGGCAGGCTTGATAGTACCACTAAATCTAATTTTTGTGTGATACAATGACACAACAACATAGTAAAGAAACATGGTTTGAAATTTTATTTCATAAGAATGATTTTTTTATGAAAAGTTGAAGTCCTTCATTAAAACCCAATATGTGTTTTGATATATGGAAACTTTTCATTACAGAAATAGGTGTAGGCACAAGGAACTCTTGACACGAGTTTATTAATACTACTATAATTTGAAAAAAATATGTCAATAGGGGGGCCTAAGTTAGAGAAATGAAAATAAAGGATCTTATTGCAACTAAATATAGTAGATAAGAATTTTTTTATGCAACCTTGAGAAATTCCCATGGGTCAAACTGAATGCCACCGTCTAAAATTTTGGAAAGAGAAATAAAACAATAACTATTTTCATACACAACAAACATTACTGAAAATACTGGGAAAAAAGCATTTAGCTTTGCTAAAAGTTTGAATATATCATGAAAGTAGTTTTGCTTAGAGATGTCACGAAAACATTAGAATGAAATGGTGAGAAAAGGTGGTAATTTTACTATGTGACAATTTTATTTTCCTTCATAATAACTATTGTTAATATGGATTTGGTTCTGAGGAAGGCTAAATGAAAAAGAAAATTAATTGACCATTAATCTTTGATAATATTATCAGAAGTTTGACATCTGTGTATATGTTCATTTGACCCTTGTAAAAAGTAAAGAAGCTTAAAGACTGTATCAGTGTGTACAGTTTGCGTATGTATTCCCTGACCTTATACTCTTCCATTAATGCCAAGTCTTTGCTGCTCCAGACTTTTCCCCCCGGTCTCAGTGATCTAGGATTTGTTGAGGTTAGTCTTGCTATTTAAGAACTGAGGCAATTATTTATTCTTCATAGCATGTGTATGATTTAAGTTGTGGTTGAGAGGATGAGGGGTTTTACTGTCTTGTAAGAGGAACATATTATTTTTTCTTATTCCACATTGTGAATGCAAATGCTAGATTTTATCACAGAAGATGATAATACCTGTAACAGACATCTATTGTTGTAGACATATAGACTGACCACACCAAAAGCATTCTGTTGTCTGAAATGTAGCCAGGAGTATGTTAAAGTATGTCTCAGTGAAGAAGAAATTCCATTCTTTCTAGAATGTAAAATTATCATAAATTTGCTGTCTCCCTCAGAAAATTTGGACAGCTTTCCATTATGTTTGCTTGTTTCAGTCCAATGACTTTTTTTTACTTTCCTTTAGCAGTGGGCTTTCTAGTTTGTGCAACATGGCTTCTTCGTAAAGCCAGGCCAATTCTGATGGAGATTAAAAATTGCTTTACTTATTTAGAATTTTAAAAAATTTTGGCCATACCTTCTCCCGAGATCAAATCACCAAATATGCATTCCTGTTCTTGAAATCTCTTCACTTCCATCACCCACTCATAAGAATGGAAGAGCACTATAAAAGCAGAAGAATAGTTTTTTCCCCTTCCAGAAGAGAGAAAATTCTGTGCTGGGCATGAGTGGTTTTGTAGACTCCTTTGGTGAAATGCATCTCACATTGTTTTAGATACCTGCAATGCAAACATCTACCTCTGAGTCCGCTGATCAGATTCACTTTTTAGTAGTTGATAGACGGAAATAGGTAGTTTACATACAATCCCTCTGACCCATTTTGCACAGCTACTTTAGGGTGAGACTGTAAAAAATACCTTCCTATCTCAAGCAATTATAAAGAAGTCTATATGTGAAGAATCCAGTGGCTGTGGAAGACACCCTTTCCCATGGGACCTGTCCCAGTCTTTCAAATTGCATCTCTAAGGCAACAGGGAAAAGTGTATCATGGTGCTCAGACATGAAGGACCAACTCCCTCATTTGCTCTGTGTTGCTCTGTGACTCACTGAACAGATGATCACTCATTACAATTATTGAAAATGAAGGATGATAATCCAGTATCCTTGAGATGACCCAAATTTTACCATTTGGTTGTTTGTTTGTCTTGCTCAAAGTCAGTCATTGCCAACAGCTAAACTGCAACATAAGTATTTTCACATCAATATTTAATTGCTGAATTTTGGTGGGGAGTTCTAAGCTGAACCAATAGAAAGCATGTTATTTGGATATTTTCTTCGGGGAAAATCTGGAGAAAAAGCTTGAAGCATTAATTTCCCCCAGCACCCATGTTTTCCATAACTACTGCAATGTATCTATAACATAGATTATTTCCCATAATATTTTATATTCTCCAAATCACTAGATGCCTATCACAAATGTAAGCTTACAAAGAATATGCAAGTTGCATTGTCAGTTAGGTTATACACAGATGAATAGCAGGTTCAAGACAATAGGTGACATAATAAACTGCTTTAGTTAGAGGAAATTTTATGCAATTTCCTGAAAGGAAAGACAATTTCTTCAATTTTTTTTTTCACATTTCTAATTTTGCATTTATTAGGGATGGAAGTAATATTCTAAACAGGGGAGAAATTATAGTTACACCTTTCAACAAGGCATAATAATTGCTAGATTGCAAATGTTCTGTGTCATGGAATAAATGAGACTATTTAGAATACATTGGCTGATAAATAATTAGTCTTCTTTGGCTTGTGCTTGCAAAATATTGTTAAACATATTTTCAATATTAAGAAAAAATGAATATTGCAAATAAATCAGAGAGTCTGCAAACAGAAGAATCCTAACAAGCTCTTTGGGAATAAAGCCCCCCATTTTAGTGTAATGTACAACTATAGCATTTCATAATTGGAGAAAAAGAACCTTCCTATTTCTGCAGATGAAACTCAGTTTTTAAAAACTCTTCTGTCATCTATATTCTCAAATGAGCAGATTATTCCCCTAGAACTGAAAGAGAGTTCAGCTTGCTCAATATACTGAATAATCCCAGAATTATTGCTCAAGAGCTTGACAAGATAGACATACACACACTGAGCTGAAGATCTTCATAGATTCCAGTGAGAAACCTATTTAACCTTTGCTCATAAAATTGCTTATTCAATTTTTGGTGGTTTTTGTTTGTTTCTTTGTTTGTTTTTGGTTTTGTTTGTTTTTTTTCCAGAATACATGTACTTTTTGTTAACTTTACTGTATAATGGCATTTTCATAGTAACACAAGTTATCACAGTTTGCTGGAAAAACGATTTCAGTCTTATAAAACTGTCACTGTGATCTCTGGGGCAAAAAAAAAGGTAGTGTGGCATTATGTGCCTCAGTTACAGGGAATGGTGTTTCTCATTCTCAGTGCCATTATGCTCAGAGACAAAAATGGGCTGTTTGATCATTTACTTTGGGTTTTTAAGCATTTAGAATTATCTTCTCAAAAGACTGGCAATTGCCATCAAAATCCATTCAAATACTAATTGCAATGAAATAATGATACTACGCTCACACCTGTGGCCTCAGTAGGCTTGACGTATTCTGTTGGAGACGAAAAAGAAGGGAATCTATGAAGACATCTGGAAGCGACCACAGGAACTCAAGCTATAGCTCGCATCTCAGTTGTCTGTATGGAGATTGAGACTAAAATCAAAGGATGCTTCATGCAGAATTCAGGCTGCCAAGTCTTCTGCTGTGGTTAGACACCTAACGGAGAAAAGTCATCTCTTTTTCCAGAACACTATAGTTCCAAAGGTATCCCAAAAACCTATGTTCAGGGTCCTCCTTGTCTTGAGGAGGCTTGATCCCCCTAACCACACCAAAATCACGTGGTGTTTTGAGGGGGGCAGTGAGGACTCTGGTTCCCTCTTGTTGGGGCAAGGAGACAGCTGGAAGAAGGGATTTCATTTGGACATGAAAAAGACAGCACTGATTCAATCCCTGTCCGATGGCGCACGTACATATTTATGGGAGAATATGACTAGAAAAGACAAACCTAGGGATGGAAATCTCATTCCATTCCACTAAGTCGGCCTTCTTTCCTTTTTTTCTGTGACATTGAGCAAAGTAAGATTCAGATTTTATTTTCCTTCTAGAATTTCCAACACTGACAAAGTCCTGTAAACCAGTATGAGTACTGTGGTGGAAAAATCAGCTCCAGAATTCATCAGGCTACTCTGTCAATGCCCATACTGTATAAAAATTAATGGGTAAGTTAAAAATTGTGTAAGTTAGTTACCTAATTTCTGTCTCTGACAATAAGATGGACATTGATTTTGGATTTTTATTGGCTTAAGGAATACGCAACATTTATTTATATTTGACCATGGAGCACTACCCTGGGTATTGTTATATGGCCTTTTCTAATTGTACTATGGTTGCTATTCTGCATTGCTTTTAGAGATTTTGATATATGAATCATGTATTCCTTTTTTTATTTAAACTTTCATGTCCAGATTTGTTCTGATAGTGATTATATTTTTGAATAATTGTGAATTCTCAATGAGATTGCCTTTGTTCATAAGGTCAATACAAGGTATGTTGCCCATGCCATCCCAGTCACCACTTTAAAATATCTATTATGCCATGTCCAAACACATTAACGAATAGCTCTTTACAGATCCATTGATTAAAGAATTTAGTTTGCTGGTTCTCTTGTTTCTCTCTTTACATACAGTTTTGCTTTCAAAAAAGAACACATATTTCAATGTAGCTCAAGAAATGGCATTTATAATATTTATTGTTTTGGCTGATTTAACAGCATTTCTAGAATCTATTCACATTTCTTTGTCATGCTGTTTTGGCCATGGGCCTATACTTGACAGCCTACTGTGTTATTTTTTCAGTGTCTCTTAGGCTTAGTCTGCCATATCAAGGATTTGCCTGTTTCTCCAAATTTAAATGAAGTCATTTATATAAAAAAGGCTTATATTGGTGAACAATAGTGTACTGTAGTTAAGGGTTTTTTTTAAATAATTTCCAAAGTTATCATAGATATTGTAACAAAACTTTCCAATACAAAATATCTTTTAGGTTGAGGTATATATAGTGTTATCAACAGACTGGTCAAATTAGTGTCTCTGTCATTTGCTTGTTACATCCTGACTTTGAACAAATTTTTGCACTGGGCTTCTTTCTTTGTTTTTGTATGACAACAGTAGTATTATTAATAACATCATGCTGTTTAAAAGGCTAAAGGCTAATTTTTACACCTTGCTAATACCTTTTGTTCTGTTGTCAATCTAGGATTATTTTATTGGTTTGATTTGCTCTGAAAAATTGTTGGACCAGACTTTCTTTCATGTAAGTTGATCTAAGCATGTGTGTGAAACATATGTGCAAATATCAGCAAAATCTAATACTGTCACACAAGGGCTTTCATTGCAAGTAT
>JAWWLZ010000042.1:15215790-15253367 GCA_035041345.1 Poliocrania exsul
TAAGCATGTGTGTGAAACATATGTGCAAATATCAGCAAAATCTAATACTGTCACACAAGGGCTTTCATTGCAAGTATTTTATTATTAGATTAAAAGGGCTTTTAGAGTCTTTTCTGTATACAGTTTGTTAGAGACGTGTTAATATGATACAATATAATAATAAAAACAATTTTGAAAGTGGTTTCAAGGGCACGAAAGAAGCATTAATGAAGAGAAGAAAGAATTGGCATCAAATGAGTTCTGTCTAAAGAATGCTACTGGTAAGAAGATTAAGACTAGATTGAATCCTGATAGATGAACAATTATAAAAATATGAAAAAATCCACCAAACATCTCAGTATTTCCTCAGGTCTCTTTAGTAGATAAAACCACCCTGTAATATATCATAATGTAACATAACATAATGTAATATAACAGAATGTAGTGCAACAGCTGAAATATAAAAACAAGCTGCAAGTAGAAATGATTGATGAAGGGAGCTAAAAATGAGGGCATTTTCCTGGGAATAATGGTGGAATCCTTAGCACTTGAAATAAAAACTGAGTTATTTTCCAGAAGATATTGTCTGGCTCACCCTGAAGTCATGTGCTTCATTTTGGGAATTGTTTGGTAAAACATAATGCCCTGTGTTATGCAGAGTTGGACAGAATGGGTAAAATGGTCCTTTCTAGATTTAAAATCTATGAAACCTAAACTTTCATTGCCAATTTCACTGTGATTTGAAGGCACTCAACACGTAGACATATGAAGGCATATTAAAATAATGAAAAAATGTCAATACAGCTCCCTGGAAGGTAAAGCAGAGGTTTAAAATACTCCCTTTGGGCCTTAAGTAAAATGATGGTGAAATGCAGACTATGATTAATTCCTGACGCAGCTGGAAATAGGAAGAAATCTTGACTTTTCACTTCAGAGACTGCATGGAATCCTGTTTCTACAGATAAAAACACTACTGTTTGTTGTCCTTCAGTGAAGCTGATTTTTAAAAAATGCTTAATTTTTCTTGTCAAGCCTTACTGTCATTATATAGTGACAGGCCAAAGAAACAGAAGGCTGGTTAACTTCAATATTTATTGCTGTATGTTTCTGCTCATTTAACTTCCATAAATGAGAAAAGTTTTGATTTTTTTAAGCTAGAATCTTAAGATTCAGTTGATGACTTTGGAGATGCTCAGTTTGGAGATGATGCAATGATTCTTTAGTGTTTTTATTCTACAATTTCTGCTCTACACTTTCAGGGTTTTTTCTTCTTCTAGTACGTTATACAGTTAAGAGAATTTTAAAAAATCCAATAGCTTAACTAATACTTACTGTGCAGGATTTCACAATTAGTTCTAAGTGAGAATGGGAAAGTCTCTTCTACTGCCATAAGTTGTGGAAATAAAAACTTCGTTGGGCAATAAATTTCACGAATGACCCAATAAACAACAGTTTCACTTCTAAAAACACTCAGCTGTAAAACTTGAGCTCTGGAAAGTTTATCAGGTTCTCTGAAGAAGTGGAAAGTGTGACAAATGGACGTGTCATGTTTTCAACATCTTGAATCTATACTTTACAAGAAAATTGAGTTTTAATTTGAGAGTTTAGTGAAACCTCTGTCAGAAAATGGCCTCACAGTCTCCAAATACTTCACTGCCTTTTGCATTATGCTTTAAACTATGAAGTCAGTGACTTCTTACTTTTTTCACTGTTATATTTCTTGCAAAGCTCTGCTTGTATTTAGGTAGTGTTAATAAATTATATTTTCCCTAATCTTTTCTTATACTATGCATTTACTTCTTTTTCTGATTAGAAATTAATGTAGTATTAAAAGGAAAGTGTTGCAATGGAAAACCATGCTGGTTTAAATGTGAAGGCAACCAAGCTTGACACTTTTGCATGATACACTTGTATTACATGTGTTTCCTAAAGATAATTAAATATTCCCAGCACAGACTTTGAATGTTGACTAGATTTTGAAAATTTAAGGAGTGCTAAGCGTCACCTACAGTTCACCTTCTTTTGCTGATTTCTATTACAGTAAATGGCATTTTCATGCATCTCTGTAATTTTCAAAGGTCATTTTATTGGCTGAAATATACATATTACAGAAATGGATTATGTGATCCATTTGCATTTGTTCTGTAGTTAATAGCAGTCCCAGTTACTTACACTTTACTTAAAATGCATATGTATGGCTTAGCAAATTATTAGGCCAAGATCTTCAATTAGGCACACATGAATTTGGCACAGTGCCAAAGTCTATTAGGATTTTTTGAGACAGCTTGTTGAATGGTGGTAAAGAAATGAAAAATGTGGCAGCTACAAAACAGAAAAACAAAACAAAACAAAACATTGTATTACATTTTCTTTTATCTGAAATAGGTGAAATATAATGAAATTCTCTGCAACTTACAGCTATTGATTCATGGTAGAATTAGTCCTTTTATTAGAGCATTCCCAGTTAAGTCTTTTGGCTTAATAAATATTAAAGTAGGCATTTAAAATACAGTAATTTTTGAGGAAAAGTATAAATATATCATAGGAATCTAAGAATATTTTTCAGAAAAATACTTAAACACCTGATATAATGGCAAGAGCAATGAGAATGAGAAAACAAGATCTAACATTTTTCTTTGTTTTGCAAATTTTTCTTGTTAGAGAGCTTAGCTTTCAAGTGATTTTTACTTTGTCTATTATTATGAAATTTCACTGGAAAAACAATAAGTACCTGTCAGTTGTCATTTATTAATGTAGTAAAATAAAGGTAGATAAAATCCTATTAGCTTATAGCCAATTAAAGAAAATACACCAGGAACATTATTTTCTTGCTCTTTCTGTACAACAGCAAGGGGTTTATTTTGTATAAATATTCTTTAAGAGTGGAGTTTTACCTAAAGAATTCATCTTTGTATTGATGAAAGCTCTTAGGCGGAGATATGATTTCAAGTTTTACATCAGTCTGTTGTTGTCATAGGTAAGTATAAACATATGCTCAAGTTCTGTAATGTACTAGAATTCTACTTTGCTAGTTTCCATGCTCTTAAGAGGAAGAAGTCATATGAAATTTGTGGATGTAGTTGACATGTTCAAATTGCAATAGACATTTTTTAATGGGAACTTGAGCAGGAACAGTTTTCTTTGCTTCAAGACACTTTTCAAACTCTCAGAGGATTGCTTGTTGCTGGCATTCTTTATTTGTTTTGTAGTTCTGCTGGCTACCAAAGGCACTTTGATTCTTTTTATGTATTTTCCTTGAAAAGGTTTTTACACTACAGGAATAGAAAATGCAAAATGAGCCAGAGATTTCACTAAATTCTATCTGGGCTCTGTTCTACGGATCTTTTCATACTACATTAAACAAAACAAAACAACAAAAAAAAAGAAAAAGAAGGGGAAAAAAGGAAAATAGAAAGAATGAAACAGACTTGCACAAAGAAAGACAGTTCTTAATATATAAGGGTTGCATGTTTTTTAAGTGCCCATTGGGAAAGTTCACAAGCTAGCATCATAACAAGTCCAGCTTGAACACATTCATGTTTAATGGGACTAACTTCAGTAGGGTTGATGAAGCGTTTATGTGAACCCCTCAGGCAGCTCATAATTGGCTATGTTAAATGAATCTGAATATATTTTGAAGAGACAACAAATACTCAATTCTTGAAAAAATCTGGCTAAACTTGTAAAAAATCACTAGGGTATTTTTAGAAGTTTGTGTTGCTGCAGTATGATTAGTATAAAACCTTATCATAATTATAATTAAAATCACTGTTATGAACAGTGGAACTCATTTAGCTGAGCTACAAGCTGTAGGGAAGTGAGCTGAGACCTATACAACTTCTAGGCATTGGCTTATATGTTGCTTCCTGAACTTTTAAAATATTTTTACTTAGAAAAGAGTATTAAAACATCAATAATCAAGGGAGGAAGGACCAGAATCTAAGACTTCTGCCTAAAATAGAACAGTCAAGGCAAAGCAGACTACTCATAAGATCACAAAGTGTTATTGGTTCTCATTGAGTCAATTGGTACAGGCAAGGCAGAAAAGGATGGGGTGTCACTCTCTATGTCAGTGACCAGCTGGAGCGCACAGAGCTCCACATGGATGATGAGCTGACTGAGAGTTTATGGGTCAGGATTAAAGGTGATTTTATAGTTGTAGTCTGCTACAGGAGGCCTACAATCAGATAGGAGCGGCTTCACATTCACAAGCCATGAAATTCATGGGTACTTCAATCACTCCGATATCTGTTGGAGGGACAATACATCAAGGTAAGGCGATTCAGGAAGGTCTGGAATCCACAGATGACAACTTCCTTCTCCAGGTGATAGAGTAGCCAACCAGAAAAGGTTCTATGCTGAACTGTGTTCTTACCAACAAGGAGGAGCTTAGTGGGGAATGTGAAGTTTAAGTGCAGCCTGGACTGCAGTGATCATGAAGAAGCACAGTTCTAGATCTTAGGGTCAATGAGGAGGGGAAGAAACAAGCTCACTACCCTGGATTTCTGGAGAACAGGCTTTGGTCTCTTCAAGGATCTCTTTGGTAGAATGCTGTGGGATAGAGCCCTAAGTAGAGGAGGAGCCCAAGAGAGCCGGATGATACTCAATGATTGCCTCCTGCAGGCCCAAGCTCCGTGCATCTCTACAAAAGGGAAATCCGGGAAGAACTCCAGGAGGCCTACATGGTGAAGAAAGAGCTCCTGGACAAATTTAAACATATACAGGTAGCTTACAGGGAGTGCAAGTAGGAAAAGGTAGCTTGGGAGGAATATAAAGAAATTTTCCAAACAATTTTCCAGGAATCTGCTTAGGAAAGCTAAAGGATTGGCGGAAGTAAATCTGGCCTAGAACAGAAGGATAACAAAATCCAATTCATTTAGGTATTATAAAAGAAAGACTGTGGAAAGTGTGGGTCCTCTCAGGAAGGATACAGGAAGCCTTGTTACCCAGGACATGGAGAAGGCTGGAGTACTCAATGACTTTTTTGCCTCAGTCTTTACCAGGAAGTACTCCAGCCACACTACCAAATTTGCTGAGAATGAAAGCAGGGATTGGGAAAACGAAGAACTGCCAGCTATAAGAGATGACACAGTTTGAGAACATGTAAACACTGGGCAGAGAATGAATTGAGAGCAGCTCTGGGGATAAGGACTTGATGGCATTTGTGGATGAAAAGCTCCATGTGATTTGGCAATGCTCATTTGCAGCTGAGCAGGCCAAGTGCATCCTGAGCTGCACCAAAAGAGGTATGACCAGCAGGTAGAGGGAGGAGATTCTGCCCCTCTACTCTACTCTTGGTGAGACCCCATCTGGTGTACTGCAGGATCCAACATAAAAAAGATGAGAACTTATTGAAATGAGTCTATAGGAGAGCCTGTAAGATGATCAGGGTGCTGGAATACCTCTCCTATGAAGACAGGCTGAAAAATTTGAAGTAAGTCAGCACTTTTCAAACTTGTCTACTTAGTGTGAGTTTCAGGTATTTGACAAGTTTCATGTAGTACTGCAGTTTTTCAAGGTGATAGGCATCTAAATAATAGTGGTACCATCATATAACTACAATTAAAAGGAAAGATTTATAAGTAGGCATTGCTGCTTTAATGAAATAGAAAAACACTGAACAACAAGCTCTTTCTCTTTTAAAGAACTGGTAAACCTGAAGATTTTGGAGATTATTTGGTGAAAGTTGATTATTCTTATCTCCAAGTCATGAACATTATCACCTGTTTAAGTTCTATATTCTTATCTCCAAGTCATGAACATTATCACCTGTTTAAGTTCTATATTCCTGAGTTTGGTTCTTGCTTTTCTGGATATCATCAGTATTTGAGGTGTAACGCACTGGGTAACCACAAGAATTACTTTAATATTAAAAATGTTTCTTCAGTTAGGATATTTAAACTTCACAATATTGTGAAGCACCACAAACAGAGAAAGTGTAATTTGGTAATGTGAGAACAGGTAACAATATGTTTATTATAATGATCTAATCTAACCTAGTTGCAATTGGTCAAGCATGTTGCATTTGCTTTCATTTTCTATATCTTTAAAATGTGTGCTCTTGATTGTGACCATTCCCTTCATTTAAGATTTAAGTTTGGATTTAGCAAATCAGCACAATCATTCTACAAATACAGTAGTTTTCCACACAACAGGCAAAATTAAGGAAAAGCTGATTAGAACTGTTTATCAAAATGTTTAATTTTGTTGCTTGCTGTATACCCTGTTCATGTACTAAACAATAATTATTATCCAGAAGTTAGGAGAGAAAAGAAAAAGTGAACTCTTGCTTTTGCAATTTACTAAGTTATTTGAGCTGCTGCACAACAATTATTCTCTGATTAATGTAACTGCTGAAGCAGGGTAGATATAGGTGATTATGAACTTCATGCATTTAATAATTATCAGGCTTTTCAGAATGAATAAAATCTTAAAATGATTTATGAATAAAACTATTTCAAAAGGAATGACACAAGCTTAGATCATTACGTGAGCCTGTTGCTGTTTAAGGGTTCTGTCATTGATTTTGAGAGGTGTTAATGGAAGGTGCAAACTCACCATCCATTTCTGGGAGACTTCTCTTGATCTTGCTAGACTGCCAGGCCTGAGCATCATGGCAGGGATTCTATAGGCAATAAATAAATGCCCTTTCAGTTCAATGAGAGACCCCCTTAAGATAATTTACATTTTTTGCTTTTCATGTTAGCCTCCATAACTTCCAACTGGGCTCAGTAAAGGGGCTGAGGTGCTATAGGAGCTCTTAAAGAGAAATAGGAAATATACAATAAGATTTTAAAAAATATAAATTAATATCAGCTTCTTTCTAAAGGCATCATTGCCTAAAGTCCTGTTTACTTTTTTGGTTTGGTGAGTTTTCGTGTTTGTGTTTTGTTTTGTTTTGTTTTTTTTTTTTATGTTAGTTCTCCAGGCTTCTAACAATCTGCCCTTGGTCTTAATTGTGGTGAACAGGTAAGTGTCAGTCCCTGTGGGATTTGTGAGTTCATCCTGAAAAGTTTAATTCATTCAGTTTTCTCAGTTCAGATTGTTACTGCTGCCTTCCTTCTAAAAGCTGACCAAAGAGCTGGCAGCTTACTTTTAAAAATAACTTAGTAGTTAAAGCACAAGTCAGTAAACAAAGGCTCTGAATATAAGTTCTGCCTCAGCCTGGAATGCCCAAAACTCATAATATTGACTTCCAAACGTGTATTGTTTTCACACTACTTCACTATTAGGCTACTTTGTGACTTAGCCCTTATTTGACTTCTGTCCACATTCAAAGTGTTATGAGGTGCTCTGTGTATCTTGAACAAGTTATAGCAGAAGGAATGGAGACTACAGAGGAATAATGTGGAGAAAGGGCACTAATACATTGCCTTCACAGATTAACTGGCCTGACACATGAACAACTGAATGTGATACAGCCTGACTTTTAGCAAAGTTTGCAACACACTTCCAAGTGACATTTTCATAAATTAAGTGGACAAGCATGATTGTATGAAAACACCAGTAGGTGAACACACACTGTGGTGGAAAACGCTGCTTCTGGAGTAAGTGTCACTTGTTTACTGCTCACTACAAAGACATTCCAAGAGAAACCTTGCAGAAATCTGTTCTGGATCTGGATCTATTTGATGTTTTCATTAATGAATCAGATGATGGAGTAAGTAATAGAATGCATTCTGCTTATAAGTCAGACTTAGAATAATTGTGTTGGGAAGAGGGATGAGAATTCAAAACAGTCTTAGTAAACTGAAGGATGATTTGACAGAAACAAGATGAGATTCAAGACAAAGAGCTAAAATATCATGTATTAAGAGAAGCTGAATTAGAAAATTGAGGCGAACTGACTAAGCAGCAATATTTCAAAAATAGATCTGGACGTTGCAGTCTGACCCTACAATGAGATACTTTTTCAAACTTGAAAGAAAACATTGTAGTGTGTCTTAACAGGAGCTGTGTATTCAAGACACATATGGTTCTGAATTGTTAAAGATTTATACAAGTCTTACCTACATTTTTTGAGAAACACATTTGGAGAAAGGTAAACACACCTTGGAAAGAACTCAGAATAAACTAAACCCAAGCAGACAAGGTTTATTATGGCCAGTGGACATGCACACAGTGGACTCTACTCCAGAGCAGAGGTCAAGATTGCACCTACACATAAATCATTATACAGTTAGATGCTAAATAAATTATTGTTTGTTAAATTACTTGAAATTGTGATTTAAATGGCTTAATTGTAGTCCTATATTCTGAATGTCTACAACTTTCTACTAAAAAGAGATTGCTTTGCTAAGGTGTCAATAGTATCTTTACCACTGGAATGAGAGGACAGGGAAAAGAATGAGTTCTATTAACTCTACTGATCATTTAGATTTCCAGAAATGTAGACAGAAAAAGTTCAGGCTTCAATAGTTTGTTTAGTATAAGCACACTACTGACATATAGTTTGTGGTGCTGATTTATAAGCAAAAAAGGCTCAGATATATAGGGAAGTGCACATAAAATACAGTAATGGCTTTGGTTGGACCTCTTGGACCGGACCACCAGCATTATTTTGGAATCAGCTGTTTTAGTTAACAGCCTGAAATGTTCAATTGCAATGAGAACACCACCATGGTGAAAATGCTGTAGAGCTGAGGTATATTTAAGTGAGTGTTTTGTATAGCCATATATGAAAGTTATTCATCAAAGAAGTAACAAATAATATTTGGAAATAAATGCAAAATGAAAGTATAAATTAGCAAACCCAGAGGTTTAACAAGTGTACTAGAAGGACATTTCTTCAGAACATGATATTTTTGAGGCTAGGATATCTTCTTAATTGGGCCAAGTAAACAAGGTCTGAACAAGCTGCTGACAGATTTTGCTCTGTGAAAGTGCTTAATTTTAATACTATCTATAGAAGAACATAGTGTATTTGTCAGATTCTGCTGAAGTAAACCTCTAGCTTCCTGCAATCAGTTTAGACTGACTGAACAGAGTCAAACTCAGCACATGTCAGGCATGTTGAACAGTCCTCACTTTATCTAATTTAGCAGTCAACTCAGGCATTCCAGGGAAATGCTTCTGTTTATGGTCCTTGCTGCAGGGAAAAATTAGTCCATTTATGGAGTTTAAAACAAATCAACATCAAAGTGCTTTATTGATTTATAAATCACGCACAAATAACTGGCAATCAGTGAACTACTGATCAGGATCAGAATCAGGATCAGTAATATAACAGAGAGACACAAAATATGAATAAGAAATGTTAATAAACATATACAATTTTTTGAACATGCTTTTATAACCATGCATGGTTCTATTACGTATACATGTACATCCACACTTCTATACACATCACGGGGTCATCACAGGCATCCTGCTCTACCCATCCCCTCCTGGGGTGCTGTGTGGGTGTCCCCTTGCACCCACTGAGAAGATGCAGGTGCCATTTTTCACCCCACAGAGCCCTGGTCTGTGTTCATCACAGGCAGAAGACATCATCAAGAATTGACCTTGTAGCAATATAGTATATACACTGCTAGGAGAAGTTCCTTAGCCAGGCAGTAAGGTATAAAGAGCAATAAGCCTTTCTGAGTCATAGATGCAAGAGCTGGATAAAATCTAATAACTTTTCTAGGCTGTTTCTCTGCTAGAACTGAAACACTCCCCAGGGTACACTTCCGTATTTTCCGGACTTAGTCCAATATAACTTTACATGTATCATGCAGAGTGCCTTTGTGCCCATATTTTGTTTATTTCTATTTTTATATCTGGTTTGTATTCAGGTAAAAATATGAAATGAAGACAATAGCTCCTTTCTGAAAGTTCCTGGTAAAGCCTACTATTCTCAGTTGTCCTTTTGACATGAATATGAAACACAATCCAATAGTGGAACAAACGCCATGAATAGCATTTCACCTAACGTGCAACTCTGGTGTAAGATGAAGGAAAATGCCTGTAGGCAATAGTCTGTTAGTACAGGGACAGCATCTGAAGGAACCCCACCAAAACCAGTTCTAGTATTAACATTAGGAATTACCTACCTGAAAGAAGATGAGGGACAAATACAGAAATCAAATAACAGCTGACAAATAGAAATAAAAATATGGAAGGAATTATGGTCATGATTGCAGGCACAGGTCCTCTAAGTGCATGTAAAATGCAGATAGCTGCTGAGGCAGAACCTTTCTGTGTACTCTGAGCCTCCTCCAGGCACTGTTTTACACACAGTTAAAAACACAGACTTTGGCTTTTTGTTCCTCATTAGCAACTGCTGCACAATGAAATGTTCCAAACTTGGGGTACGATAGCTTCAAATCAGAAGAACTTACTCCAAATGAAGGTAGTAGAAAATCATCTCTGGATTTCAAGGGCAGAAGGGTAAATTTGGAAAAATTTGGAGAATTTGTGTATACAATTTCTGCATTGTAATAGCTGATCTATGACAAGATTTGGTGCCATTTGAGTTTTAGGATTTATTACAGAAGACAAACCATTACAAATGGAAAGTCCTGAGACCACTCACTTATTTTTCTATTTTTTTTTCTGAAAAGTAATGCTTATCCTATTATGTTTTTTAATTCATGAGTAGTGATTTCAGTTTCCTTCTCTATTAAAAAATCGGCAGGGAGTCACTGCAACTTCTGAGTTGATTCAGACATAAGTTCTCTTTTTTCTGTGAAGAAATGAATATTCTCTCAGTATTTGCCTCAGGATTATATTACTAAACAGTGAAATAAAATGGAAAGCCAGTGTAATTCTCTGTTTCTATTTTTTCTCTCTAAGGAAAAAGGCTTAAAGAAATCAAACATTTTGATTTCAAAATAGACATAATCTATTTCATTAATTAACCCCCCCAAAACATAACAAAATCCCAATGAATTAGATTCTTAAATCCTCCCCTCTTTCCTGAAGCCCCAAAGGCCCTAACCAAACCCCAGAGGAAGGCATAAAGGGTATAGGCAGCATTGCATTACAATTTTTCTTGGTCTTTATGAGTTGATAAAAGGAAAGGATAGCAGAACTAGAAGTGGAGCTGTCTCTTTAGATACAGAATCACAAAATCACATACTGCACAGGATTGTGTCCAGAAGGTTCTTGAATATCTCCAGTGAGGGAGGCTCCACAACCTCTCTGGACAATCTGTTCCAGTGCATGGTTGCCTCTTGTCCTATTCGTTGGCACCACTGAGAAGAATCTGGCTCCATCCTTTTGACAGAATCACAGACTCATTTAGTTTGGAAAAGACCTCTGAGATCACTGAGTCCAACTTTTGATCAATCACCACCTTGTTAATTAGACCATGGCACTAAATGCCATGTCCAGTGGTGTCTTGAACACCTCCAGGGATGGTGACTCAACCACCACCTTGAGCTGTCCATTTCAATGCATGACAACTCTTTCATCCTGATGTCCAACTTTAACCTTCCCTGAAGCAGTGTGAGGCTATGTCCTCTCATTCTGTCACTAGTCACCTGGAAGAAAAGACCAACCACCACCTGGCTACAACCTCCTTTCAGGTAGTTGCAAAGAGTGATAAGATCCCCCCGAGCCTCCTTTTCTCCAGGTTAAACAACTCAGCAACTCCATCAGTTGCTTCTCATTAGACTTCACCAGCTCTGTTGTCCTTCTCTGGACATTCTCTAGCACCTCAATGTCTTTCTTGCAGTGAATACTGTACTTGAGGTCTGGCTTCATCAGTGTCAAGCACAGAGGGACAACCACTTCCCTGGTCCTGCTGACCAGCACTCTTGCTGATAGTAGTCAGGATGCCACTGACCTTCCTGGCCACCTGGGTACACGGCTGGCTCATGTTTAACCAACAGTCAACCAGCATCCCCAGGTCCTTTTCCACTGGGCTGCTTTCCAGCCACTCTGTCTCCAGCCTGTGGTACTGCATGAGTTTGCTGTGATCCAAGTGCAGGACCTGTCACTCAAGGCTAAACAGACCCATCTCCCTCAATCTTTCCTTTAATTAGAGATGCTGTAGTTCCTTAATGATCTGCTGTACCCACTCCAGGAGCTCCATGTCTCTCTTGTATTGAGGAGCCTAGAACTGAACACAACACTGTAGATGTGGCCTCACCAGGGCTGATAATATGGATCACCTTTCTTTACCTTCTGGCAGTGCTCTTCCTGATGTGCCCCAGGATACCATTGGCCTTTCTGCAAGAACACAGTGCTGGCTTATGGGCAACTGGTTGTCCACCAGGACACCCAGGTCCTGTTCTCCAACAAGTCAGTCTCCAGCCTGTACTGGTACCTGGGGTAATTCTTCCCTGGGTGCAGAATCCTGCACTTGCCTTTGTTGAATTTCAGAAGGTTCATCTCCCCCCATCCCTCCAGCCTGTCAAAGTCCTTTTGAAGGGCTGCACAGCTCTCTGGGGTATTGGCTTCTCCTCCTACCTTTGTGTCATCAGCGAACTTGCTGAAGAAGAGTCTACCTCTTCAGCCAAGTCACTGATGAATCAGTTAGACAATACTGGGAGCAGTATTCAACCTTGGGGGACATCACTAGTGGCAGGCCTCCAACTAGACCCTGTACCACTGAATACAACCCTCTGTGATCTTATTTCTTGAATATTTTGTACTTGTTCAGAACATGCAATTTCAGGCAACATGGGTAGAATGAAACAAGTCTCTAAACCAGGGATTTAGAAAAGAGATTGAAAAGAACAATTTCCCACATTCTGTAAAATCCCTAGCAGCTTAGAAATTCAGTAGCAAGATTCTGTTTTTCAATACCAAACTTTCTACACTGATTTGTATTGTATTTGGAGGAATAAAATGGCAGTAAACTTAAGTTCAATAAATCTGAACTGCATTTAGCATGAAATGTTCTGCAATAGGAATGATGCTGAAAATAAGTTTAAATATCCAAAGTTGGAAACTAAAATTACAGCATAAATATGAATCATACTGTAGCATAAAAACAAGGAAAATCAGTTAGCATTAATAAAACCACCCTTTGTTATGATTAATACAAAGATTGTATGATTGATAATGGTGGTGTTCCTTTGGTCTTTCTCTGTTCTGAAAACCAATACAGTTCTGCAGCCTTAAAGCGTAGGAGCAGCTGCACAGGGTCAGACCACGGGTTTGTCCAGCTCAATAGCTAGCAGTAGCAACCAGAAAAATCTTATAGAAAGATTAAGAGGAAAATGGAAAATATTATAAAGCAATTTTCCTTTTATATCCTATCAGTTTCTGACAATCATGAGGATTAAGAACTTCTGAGCTGCAGGTTAGGCACAAGACTCATTTTTAATAGCTACTGACGGACTTTTCCCCATATACCAAACTAATCCCTTTTTCAATTCAAAAAGCATTTTGTGACATTCTTTTGTCTGAATTGAGCCTGTTATCAAATAATTTCACTGGTTATGACCAGTTTTCTGTAGCAAAAGAAGTAGTGAATAATCATACCCCATTTCCTCTTACCCACACGTGAAACAGTGATGTTCCATCTCAGTTGTCTTTTCTCCAAGAAGGAGAGCTAAACTATTTAGTCTTTCCTATATGGAAATACTTTTTGAGTCTCTCTTCTTGGTCATTGTCTAGTTTTTCTATATACCTATTAAGATGGAAGGGTAGTAATTTTCAAAAGATAGAAATAATCTTTCGTAGGGAAGATGGTATACTTGTTTACAAATTAGGTCACAGCTCCTGATTTGAGCTCTTCTTTAATTCATGGAGACACATTGACAACTCTAGAATTGTAAGAATTGTATTACTTGGACATTTTTAAGTGAGGTGAGTTACTATATTTATTTTGCTTTTTTTTTTTTTTTCCCCTTAATGTGGCAACAGTTGAGCAAACTAATTTACATCTTAGAGCACATGTACAACATATTTATGCAACTGGCATGATGAACAATTTCTGGTCTGGTTTCAGTGGCCCTATTAATACTATCTACATTTACCTTTTGACAGCTACTGAGTGTTGAGCAATTTCCAACAGAATGAGTGAAAAAAATGTGCTAATTTCTATAATTTATTCTTGTTGAGATTTTCTTTGGTTCACCTAAAAAAACCCAAATGATAAATGAGTGTAGTGTCAGATACAATTACATGTTGGTAACTGGAAACTGAAAGCTAGACTTCTCTTTACTATCCACCAGAAAGACCTTATCAAAATCACTAAATGCTTGCTATAATATTTTTTATGAGAACAAAAAATCTTGACAATATTACAGTGTAAATTTTTGTATATATTCTTCTGATATTTTATTTCTGTAGTGAATTCCATAACAGTAATTAATTGGTTTTTGTCACATAATTAGCAGCTTCAAAAGTATCCACTTTAGTCCTGTGTTTATTGTAATTATGTACTTGAAAACAATAGCAGCAAGAAGCAAGGAATGTAGCTGTATTGTCTCTTATAATGTCACATCAACATTCATATAAAATCCTTCTCAGAAGAATGTTATTTCTTTCCTATTAAAGATATTTTGAAGAAATTTGCATGCATTCCTGACTAGTTAGTCTGTAGCCTTAAATGATGTTTTTTTGCAGAGCAAGTGATCAGTGTCTTAGTTCTGGGAGAATTTCTGGAAGCATGAGAGGACTTAGTGGTCTATACTTTTCAAACTTAAGATTGCACTCATATGATCACATTTGTCTTTCCTCTCCACTAATTTAAGAAAAAAAACCCCTGAAGAGTACTGCTTTTGATTCTGTCTGTCTGTCTGTTCTGTCTGAATATTCCTTGGATAATAAAGGACTCTATTCCGTTCCATGGTCATCTAATCTAGTCCTCTGAACTGAAGCCAGTGAGAGTTTACCACTGAATTTTATGAGGAAGGGAAGCATAGGAGAAAAAAGGCATTATTGTTTTCATATGTAATTTGATTTTGGGGAGTAGAATCTTAGAAAGACAAAAAGTATGCAGAATTTATAAATACTTTTAGATCACTTTGAACTATAATCAAACTTCTAATGAATTACCTTTTTGGTCTTTGCAGAAATGATGTCTATGAAGAAGTGTGATTTTTTAGGCAGAAAGGATTAGGGATGAAGAAGGCTAGATCAGGAGTACACAACTGACAAAACTTTGTTGTCAATATTATTGTTTTAAAGGGAATGTACTAGAATGACATAGAATGTTTCTGAAAAATATGAAGGACAGAAATGAAACACAAAACAATTATGATGTATTAATGGAAAGAAATTATGATCTTTATATAGGTGCTTTAATATGACATTTTAGGGTCAGTGTAACCATGATGGATTAAAAGGAGATTTTTATAACATTATTCCTGACCAAAAAAAAAAAAAATCAGATGTTTTGAAATGAGAAAAGAGTCATTAGTTTTAGAATTTACAGTTATTCAGATAGAGTTTTCCTTTTCTGTAAGAGACTGGAACTAGCATAATCCTTTCTCAGAGAATATTGGGATGTTCACTGAATGAAGAAATTTAGGAATATTCTGTATCTCTAAAGGCAGATGAAAACTATTTCTGATCTCTGGTTGTCTGCAACACATTTTATGAAGTAAAAAAGTTTAAATATCCCTAAAGAAGACAGTGCCAAGATCAAAAGAGAGTGAGATGCCAAAAAGAAATTTTCCAAAAGACAAGACCTATTGTCTTCTAAGACAAAATTAGAATGAGTGAAGCTTGAAAGAACTATGAAATGTTCTGTACAGGCTAAAACTATATTATTAATGCTGTTCATTTATAAAAAGAACAGAAAATTATACTGCTATCTTTTATTCCAAGGATTCCCGATTTCACACTTGGAAGTTTTTCCAATTATCATACAAATGCTCTATCAGCATCCACCTATAAGCATATATGAGCTTCTTGTGCCCTCCTTGATCACTCTTTTGGAGTAGCTGATGCAGAATGCTTGTCTAATTTTGGAAGTGAGGCACAAATGTCCATGTTGCCAGCAGTAACTGGACAAAACCCCCACCCTCAATGTCAACATGATCTTTTTCAATGTTTCTGAAAGTAATTTCACTGGTTGGTTGTGATTTTGATCATGAACTTAAGTCAGTTAGTTTTGATCATCTTGGCAGAACACCAAACTGCTTAAAACACATCACTAGCCATGAGCCATGGCTTATGTATTGCAAGGAATACAAATCTCTTAGCCTGTTTTCTATGGTTTTCTCACTTATCTGACTAGAGATATGCTTTCACCACTCTTATCTCATGCTAAATTTTGCATCATTGTTTGTCCTAAGCATTTTTTAATACCAAGTTTCTTACAACTCTACATAAAGATTTGGTTATTGAAAAATGGTGTTGCTGCATTGCTGAATTGGAAACATGCAAGTTAAAATTTTGTTGTTCTAGACATTAAGAGTGGAGACAGCTGCCTTTAAAAAATGACTGCAGCAGACACCAGGAGAGGGATCACTTATGTAACAATGGAATGGTCTATAGAAACCCCCCCAAACTCCTACTCCATAGTTACTACACAATTTACAGATGAATATTGGGTCTTACATTTATTTACTGGTAGAAAAGGTCTGGAGAACAGAAAGTTTTGTTTTTAAGTGTTTTAACCCCACAGTTTGATTTTTCTCTTTTTTATTATTTTTGTGCCTTTTTCCCTCTTTGTTTTAGTTTGGTTTCTCTGTTTCATAGAACACTATTTAATCTGTTGGTATAAAATACCTCAGCTATTCATTGATTGCCTTTGAGACTCTTTCACGATACATAGTCTAGCATTAGTATTTGGGATAAAGAACATAAAGCTAATGACTTATAAAGCTTTTGACTGAAATCGTACTCTTACCTCTTTTGAAGTCAATATATATTGGTAGTATATTTCTTCTAGCTTTGTGTTACTATAGAGAATATGTTACCTCATATCAGAATAACAGAGAAAATAGATATATATCATATTTGAGGTCTGGATTCAAGAAAACAGGATTGTATCTTACAACACTAGAGAGAAAATTATTGAGTGCAGAATAAATAAATTAGCAGATATATTAATAGGATTACAACATGTGTCAGACAATCTTGGATCTTGTATAATTATTCAGAAAACTGGAATTTCTTTAGTAGTCTATTGGGACAAGAGGAAACAAACAAATCAGTTCTGTAGCAGACATGAAAGAATCACTCTAGTCTATTATGTTTCTCACTACCTAATAAACTCAAGGAAGATTTATTCAACAAAGAGTAATTTTAGTTTTAGATGTTCTGAAATATGTCTTAAAAAAGAGGAAAACATTGATCTATACTGAATTCCCTTTATGTGTTTACAATATGCAAAGTGATGCCAAAGAGATCTGCTGCATAGGTATCTAGATCAGTTAGACACCTAGCTTTCCTCTATCATCAACACAGAGGAAGAAACACTGTAAGAGTCCATACTTACTTTAGAAATGTATTTTAAGAAGAGATGAAATTAATTGTATACAGGTCTATTTGAATTCACTGACTGCAAGGAAATTTGCTTAGCTGCAGATATGTACATGGCAGATGTCCAGAATTAGTTAACTGTATATCATTGGGGTTTTTTTTTGTTGTTGTTGTTTGTTTGTTTGTTTGTTAGGTTGTTTTTTGTTTTTATTCTACACATTTAATATGTTATGAAATAAAATATTTTGTTTGTTCAAATTAATTTTCATAATTTATTTCTCAATCTTCCAACCAGTTGAAAATGTTTATATTCTAATGAAATTTCTAGCTGACAGTTTCCTACATTGCAAGAATCAAGCAGTACTTTATATTAAGAAGAGAGACATTCCAGACAGATTTTTGATCATTTTCCCAAATATTTTCTATGTCTAGCTCATACTTTTCATTAATTTTAGCAAAGTGGGGTCGCAAAGGGAGTGGACACAGGGGAAGAGGTAGAAAGAGTGCAACTCATACTTTCTAGATCCCTCATAAATTGTTCAGATGATTAACTACTAACACTGTTACATACATTTCACCTAATTTCATGTCTGAATTTACCTAGTTTCATTTTTTCTCTTTGGAGATTTTTCATTTCCTGTCTCACAGTAAAACACTTGATATGCAGTACTTGCAGTAATTATAGATTATTTCTGAAGATTTCATTGAATCTTAGTTTTGAAGGAGTATATTCTAGTTGCAGTCAAAATTAGTTGTACACAATTTAAAATCTGCATATTGAACGAAGTTGGGTTTGCTTATTATTCTTATTAATCTTATTATTTACTTATTATTCTAAATTATGTCAGCAATTGAACTTGTATAACTGTTGCAAAGAAAGACATGTTATAAAAACATTATACTAAAAATTGAGGATGTAGAGAATAAGAAAAAACACATGTGATACTTATATTTTTGATCTGTTAGAAATTTTAATGATAAAATTTTAGTGTTTTGGGATTCAGAAATAGAACACCAATTATCCTTCCTGTCTGGATAATTAAGCATTTTAAGAGAACTGCAAGAAACATGAAAGAGGTAGCATTATTTTCTCAGATATCTTTTTTGTATTTTTAAATTCCTATACATTTAGTAGAACCTTAATTCCACCTCTCATACCATTTATTGAAGCAGACAATTTGGCTATAACTACAAATTTATAAAACTACTAGTTTACTTAATGAAGAACACAATAAACCAAGAAAATAGTACAAAGTGAATTCTGTGTCAAATGTTGGGACATTAGTGCAGACAAGCATCCAACTCTCATTGCTTTCTTGGGGGAAACCCCTAATGAACATTTATGATTTAAAAAGGAACCAAATTCATATGCTTATGTATGTGCACACATACACACAGTGACACTTGTCATCTCTGTATGAAGTGGGGACTAGGATTACACATGTAACTGCCTCATCACATCTCTGCTTCTCCTGAAAATTAGATCTCATTCAAAGCAGGGAATTGCACTTTGTCTCCTTAATACCAATAGAATTTCTTTAGGATTGGGTGTAGAGAAGGTCTGTTATAAGTCTATTTGACTGAATTCTTTTTCTTTCGGAAAAAATAATCCACTTATATAAGAGTGCATACATGTATGAGAAAGAGATAGAGAAAAGAAAAAAATAAAGTACTACTTCTGTTAATATGCTTTGCTTAAACATTTACCTGGTTACCACTTTACCTGTTTAGCTTCAGGAAGTAATTGATTGCTTTATCTTTTTTTTTTTTTTTTTAAATCTTGAATCTATGAGATTTTTCCTAATAAGAGCTACATTATTTTCAGAAGTCTGTATTTCCTGTTTAAACAATCAATTGGAAGTATTTTGTCCAGCAAGGTATCTAACTTCTAGTAAAATTTATTTGTTTATACAGACTTCATTGAATTATATTGAATTTTCTATGCCTTCTCAAACTGAGTTTATCTGTTTACTTCAGTCACACTTAATCAAGCGAATATTGAATTATCACCAGACTGTCTCAACTAGTTGGCTGCTGAAGTGCACCAAACATTAATCACTTAGGAACTAGGACTAATGTTTGCTTTCTGCTTTAGAATATTGAAGTAAAAGAATAATCTGGATTTACAACCTTCCAATAGGAAGGTCAGAAAAAATGGAAAAGATTTCAGTGTTTATAGATTTATTAAAATATAACATCTTAACATTAGATGCAAGAGAAGGAATGGCAACATGAGAAATTTCAAGGAAAGGAGTGATATTAATTTAAAACACCTCCTTTGCAGCTGTATGACATGCTGTAAGTCTCTCCTATACAGAATTGCCATTGGGTTTTCTCAGACTAAAATCCTAAAATGTTTAAAGTGAACATCAATTAGCCACTGGTAGATGGAGGGTAACTTGATCAGCATTGAGAAAGCTCATTAATTTTCACACCACTGATTTGCTAATCTGTGTCACTTTGCTTTCTTTTAGAGATTTAACAGCAGATCAAGGCAGAAGGGAGCCTCATATTGCTAATGCTTCATTATTTAAAACAGATTGGTGAACATATTGAAAAATATTAGCCTAAGCACTTAAAAGTAGACTACAGGTGTGGACTAAAACCAATACATTTTTGTTGTGCTGTTTCCCTGACTTATTTTTCCCCTCATGCCTGTATTTGGTTTTAACCTGGCTCTACCTCTTTATTACATTCAAGCTTAGTTTTCTCCTCTTTAAATTAGCTACATCCTTTCATTCATAGTTCTTCTCTCGTACCCTATAATGCCTATATGGAATTGTACCAGTGTGAAATTAGAGCTAAACAACAGATTCTGTCATTGAGATTCTATACCTGATTTAAAAGAATGATGTGTATGGAAAATTTATACTGAAATTTTGTAGATGTGGTAATCTGTAAAGGAACTATATTTCACCAGAAAATAAATTCTAAATAGTGCATTGAACACCATAGCTAAGTAGGTCTTTCATCCCTAACTCTCCTACTTTCACTGCAGTATTTTATCATCCTTTTTGTTTAGAACTTTCCTGTAATTTTAAGCCTGTTTTGATGTACTTCACTTAGATAAATCAAGTATTAGTTCTTACTGACTATTAATTAAAATACCGAGAGACAGCTCCATGGTTTCTGTACTTACTTCTCTACTTGAATTTTAAGCATTTTAATGCTAATTCTGGTGATATTCAAGGGGAGCTGGTTTATATTTTTTGCTGACAGAGACAATTTACAATGGTTAGTGTATGTAATTACAGGATAAATCAGATCAGGGTATGCTTTTATTTTGTCAAGCCAAACTATATCAGGTACCTTAAAGAGGAAAAAGAGTGGTTGTGTTACCTAGGAAGATTCAATTTTATATGCATTTTAATAAAATTAAGTTGCATTTACTCTTTCCCATTTGTGGAAGCCACATTAAAGAGACAGCACTGATGGTAAATTGCTACCAGGAAATTTAGGTAACAATTCAGACCACTAATCTGACAGGTGATAGGTGGTAACAAACCAGTTTTCTATATCGTCTTGTAAAGTCCAAAGTGATACAAACACTGCAAAGTTAAAATACCCTATTTTATACCCGACATCCAAATTAATAATAATCAAAAATTATAAAAAAGCCTATCTCATTCAAACAGAATGAAATTTCAGAGTAATTCTATATGTAGCTTCATAGAAAAAGCTTAGCCTGTTCTGAATGGCTTTGGAGATTCTTGCTCAGGAAGAATCCTATTCTAAACAGAAGGAAAACTTCTTTATGAAGATAGAGAGAAAAGGAAGAGACCAGCTCTGTGGTGCTACCAGTTAATTTCTGGGAAGCTGAAGTCACCCATAAAGACAAGAGCAATGAACTTGGAAGTGTCTCTTAGTTCCTCAGAAAATAACTTATCAGCATCATTGTCCTGGCTAGAAGGTCCACAGTAGACTCCCACAATGGTATCCACATTCTTTGTTTGCCCCTTGATTCTTATTCAGAAGTTCTCAACTCTGTCATTGTCAGCTGTGAGATCCACACTTTCTAACACTTCTGTTACATATAGTGCCACCCTTCCACCTCTTCTGCCCTGCCTGTCTCTCCTGAAGAGCCTGTAACCATGCAACAGGGACATAGGTTTCACTTTCACCAAGGACGTAAAATCTCTGGGACATGGGAAGGACAAAAGCCAACACTGAAACATTGTAATACCTTTCCTGAGGTCGGCTACTTTCCAAAATATTCAGATTTGGAAGACATTAACTCTCAAAAGCACATTCTTACTTTTATGGTGGTTGATAATTTTATTTTTTTGGCCAGAATTCCTTTGGATTGACAAGAGGTACAGAAGTCTTTTAATTATATGCTCAATTATTAGATCATAATGTATGAAGAATGCTATTTCTCAGTCACAAAGCAGCTCATTGATTTTTAATCCATATAAACCAGGCTGCTGAACAGAAGCAATGAGCTAGATTCCTAGCATGTGCAGCTGGGTAATATATTTTTTTTCCACTGGAGAGTTCTTCTATGAAATAGCAATAATACAGCTATTCCTGAAAGTAGAGTTATTATATTGCATTCTTCACTCTCCTGTGGGTTTAGACCATTGCTGTTGTTGTGAGGTACTCTATTTCACCAGTGTAAGTGATCATCTTGTGATAGTTATACTTCCTCTCTTCTACCTTTTGTTTAATCTTGCAAGTGAGTATCTCAGTATATTAATTTCATTTGAGGTAATCTCTGAGCTATCTAATTGTACAATATTCCATTGTTGGTACTCAGTACCTTATTTAGAATTTTTCCCTGTAGATTTGAAATACACAATGCAGAAATTACATACAATATTTCTAAATATATCTTCTATTTAATTATAATTTTCTGAGTCAATATGATTGTTAATACTCTAGTGAGTGAGAGCGAAATGCTCCCCTAACCCCGATAAATTAACAAAGAGGATTTGTTTCACTATTTATTATGTGTTTTCAGTCTAATAGGAATGTACTGTGAGTGGTACTTATAACTTTTAGAGCCGTTTGAGTAGTTCAAGTAGTAACTGTGTGACCTGGTGAGTGGTAGTTCACCATTGTGAACCTGCAGGAGATGCCTTGAGCTCTTTTTGATCTACTTTTAAGAACAACTCCTTTTTACAGTATTAAAATGATTTCAAGGCCATTTACCATTAAGTTGTGGTAAATTGAGATACTCAAAGATGAACATAAGGAAAATATGAATTAATGTCAAAATTTGATGTGAGAAGCTCCTGCCTCCCAGATTTCTATCTGGTCCATAATAGTAGGTCTCCCTTTGGAGCACCACAATTCTGAAAAGGATTCAGTAGCAGATATCAGGGGATTTTTAGTTGTCAGGAGAGGAGGAAGAAGGCTTTGAAATGTGTGAGATATTTTGAGAACTGAATATTAGGCTGACAAATGTGTCACAGGGCAGTGAAGCACTGCTCAGTATTATTGCTAGTGGCTTTGTGGACTGTCTTCATGATCTCTGGATGAATTTCTTTAGTAGCAGTTGTTGTCAATGGACATAAAAAAGTTTGGACAACTGACGTTTTCAGAATAGATAGGTAATTGAACAGGCTGAGCAGTGCGCTAAAACAATTGGAGAGCTCCTATAAATACCCATGTCCTATTTCATTCACATTGTACATTTAAATAAGATCTCTCCTTGCAGATATAAACAGGAGTAAGATAAAACAAAGACTTTCTCAGGTAATCTGCATGCATTAAATATTTGGTATTATTTGACTAAGCATTAAAAAAGAAGCCATTTGATAAGGAGAGGAAGATGTTGCTACTCACAGCGAGTATACAGAAAGGATTCGCAGATGAACATTTCATCCGCAGATGTTTATTCAGCTGTTATGTAACTTAAAACATTTCTGAAACTTTGAAAAGGAGATGGCCCACAATGCTTGAAAAATAACGCGTTCAGGAATTGAAAGTCTCCATTAACACAATGGTGGATATTTGGATCATCATAATGATTGCCATGACTATAGGAATGAAATTGGTTATTATAACACATTTTGGCTTTCAAGGCTTTGTGCTTTCTACAATTATGCTGAAAGCTTATGACAACCTTGCCTAACGTGAGAAAGTTTTCAAAGCTGTGTTTAGCTTTCCATGACAGTGTTTGAGCAATTTACTAGAATGTTTAACTTTCAAAGAGGGTGCCCATTAAAAGGACTAGTAAGGGAGTGCATGCTAGCATTGATTTATCAATTCAAATCCGAGGCTTAAGTGAAAATGGTGGAAGAAAGATGTGGAATAATTCAAACGGGAATCAAAATTTGAGTAATCTATATTTTTATACTTTTAGTGTAAAATCACCCCCTTGTTCATATCTGACCACTTCTGTCAGTTTAAAGACAACTTAAACATAACTCATTTTGGAGCTGATATTCACAAGCTCAATTCATCAACAAATAAAGAACAGCAGGCAGGTACAGGCTTTAGTGATAGCTTTCAAACTAAGTTATTGCTCCAGTAGACATGGAAAGCAGGATAAAATCTCTCCAAGTTGGAAGATGAATAGGCAAGTTCACAATTATTAGGTAGGTTGAGTTTTTAGGAAAAATAAAATTTATAAAAATCAGCTTCTGAATGAAGGTAATTTAAAATTAAAATCAAAATATTTCAGGAATACTTATAAAGGGACAGGACAGACTTTTGCTTTTTTCAGAATTAGAAGTTTTATCTAAATATGTACAAAATAAGCTGCAGTCTTCATTTCCACCTCCATACTGACTGACATATTTTTCTTCCCTTTATTCTATATGACAATTTGGGATTTATGTTTTTTACATTCCCAGATTTGTTATAGAACTTCTCATTCACGCCTTAAGACCCATCATTTAATTTTTGCTCATACATATCTCAATTTCTCATTTAGCCTAAATCTCCTTATATTTCACTTTTACCACTGGATCATCCTACTCATCCCTTTCCCCTCAATGACAGGCTTTATATTGAAAGGCACCTTAGCCTCTCTTTGTGACCACATCCGTCCCTCTCAGCATCCCTGCAGGGATTCCCCATCTGTGGCTCCACCAAGTGCAGTGCTGCTGAACTAACTCTGCTCCTCTCTGTTGCAATGAGATTTTCCACTCTCACTTCAACACCTTTATTTTTGTGGATTTTTTGTTTGGTTGTATTTTGTTGTTGGTTGTTGGTTTTTGGTTTTTGTTTGGTTTTTTTTTTTAATTCTCACAATTCCTGTAGAATACTTGCTTCCTCTCCCTGTTTTCTCTAATTAGGGCAAAGCTTTATTGGACAGGGACGATTTCTAATAACATGCATGCGCAGTGCCCAAATCAATAAGGTTCTGACTGCAGCAATAATCTCTGTTTTATGCACTTACGAGCCAGAATAACCCATCATGTAAAGGCATATCAGTCTAGAGAAAAGCCACATGAAAAATGGAGTAGTCAGCACCTGTGCTATAACTTGTCATTGCTGAGCTGCCAGATAGTGGTCTTTGGCACATCACCAGAGCAAGGCTCAAACTTATCTCTGAATCTACTGCAAAATTGCTTATCAGCTCATTTGACTCCCCTAATGATAAATATGCTGTAAAACAAGTAGTAAATAGCATTTGCAATAATTAATTCTTTCTGGAACTGTATTCTGTGGATAAGGATAACTCCTGGAATGATACTGTTTGTATAAGTTAGGCTTCACTCCACTTGCTGGTTGATGCAAAAAGGAGGAGTCTACGGTCAAGGTCTTTCTACAAGTTTTGGATTTCTGTCGCTATAAAGACACCCTTTGTCCTTAAGTCTAGTGGGGGGAAGGAAAGGGACCCAAGTGTTCCTGCTTTAGGCATGAAAGAAGAATGTTGATGGTTTCTGATGCTTTTTGTCCCTACTTTGCAGCTGAGCTTATGTGCGTTTGAACTTAATATTTTGGTGTTCCCTACTGGCTGTGTTGTAGCACCTCTGCAGATGCCCTAGAAAAAAAAAAAAAGGAAAGAAAAAAAATCTATGTCTGAATACTTATTTTAAGGAAAAAAATCTCAAGGTGTTGCTAAGGAAATGAATATGAAGACAGATATCTCAGACTATTTCTGCTCAGAGATGGAACTCACAAGTCCTTGCAACCAGTTCCTCTCCACTCACTTTTGTGTAACAGACCTCCTTAATGCTTTTGAGTTTAATGCATTATAAAAGCTCCTTGGTAAAACAGAGCTAAAAATGGAATTTGTTATCTAATGAAAGTCACTTAACTATTATCAGTATCTTTGCATTCTCTCTAGGTTTGGAATCCATTGGGACTAACTTACTGAAGCCCTATTATTGAGGTATTAATCATATCAGATTTCCAGACACATCTGTCAACTGCTCAAAATAAGTGTAACATTATTCTTTTTCACATGCAATGTCTCCAACTTTCCAATTGTCAGATAAGAAAGAAAAAATTGATGCTGCACTCATTTGGAATTCAAATCTAATACCACATTCATTCCCAATCTAGTACATTTAACACATTGTGAACCTAATTCTCCGTGCGTGTAAATTAGTGCAGCTTCACTTATACCAATAGCAGTCTCTGCTGATTGATATCAACTGACACCTGCAAGGTAGACACAAGTAACAATCACAGCTAAGGAGAAAAGTATAACTCTTCCACATCTTTGCCTTCATTTGTGAACTGCACATTAGGAGTCCTTGCTACTCTAACACTGATTGTTTTTTAAGTGATATTTTAATTTTAGTATCTTTCCTAGCATGGAAGGTTCTCTCTTTTCCTCCTAGTGGTGCAAAATGATTCAGAACACACTTCAGAACAGAAAAAAAATCAGCTCTCAGGCCTGCAGATGGTAGGGATATGCTCAAGTCATAACATTCAGATTCAAGTTATGAGTGTCCTAAAAGTTAGGAATAAACTAATTGACATCTAATAACAATAGTGTTTCAACAGCCAAAAGATTTCCCTCTCTTTGACTCTTTTATAACTGGTATTATTTATCCCACAAAATTTCTTTCACTGTATGTCATTTGCACAAACTCTCTGACAGAGGACTACAGCCCTTTCCACAAATAAATTAATTACTTCACCTTCCGACTATTTGCTTTTTTTTCCCATAGACCACACTCATCTCTAATTCCCATGATTTCTTTTGCTACTGTAGTCTACCCTCATTCAGTATAGCACTGGTAACACATTGCCCATGTGATATCTAATCACTTAGGCTCATCTGTCTGCTCAGTTTGTTTATGAGGGTGCAAAAGCCTGGAGCAGAAGCTCCAGGCTCAAGTCCTGTTGGTGCTGTCTGTGCAAGCTTGCTGTTATGTGGTACTTTCCTCTCACCACACATTAAACATTCAGGTACAGGTATGGGACAGTGTCTCAGAGCTTTCTCTCCTTAGTAAATGAAGTTCAAAAATTTTTTTTTGTTTTCCAGGAAAATCTTGTCTCTTCTACTACCTTTGTTCTCCAAGAGACAGTAAATGGATTTGTATATCTTAGTTCTTTAGACTTCACCTCAACCCAAATTCTTACATATCAAAATTGTTTTGCAACATGAGACAAGTCTAATTCTACTCTATTAACTCAATACCTATATGAAAGACAAAGTTCTTGGTTAAAGTTGCTGCTAGGATAAACAGCTATTTTCAGGTCTGAAATCACCCCAGTTCCTTAGGTTGTATTGTCAATGTACAGCTGAGCTGACCCCAGCTTTCTAATCCAAATGCAATCTCATCAGCCAGCTGCCTTGATGTGATTCATGGTTTGACACGTCTTTCTAGCAGACAGACAGCTCCTATCTGGATCATCAGTACCCAGGTAAGTGACATCATCACATGTAACCAGTATCCACAATAATGTGGTGAAAGAGGATTCACATGTTATGCTTCCTCTCATTATTCAGGGTCTTAAGTCTCATTTGTATAGAACCAGAAAGGTTCTTTATCAGTGAAGATACATACAGCTATGACTATATCCTACAACTGGTGAGCAACTCTGTACAATTTTCTTCCAGCTTCCCTTCTCTTTAATAAACCCTTACCATCTCCCTCTAGGAAGTATTTTGTGTTGCCTCTACAGTCTTCCTTGTCTGACTACAGCACCATGCTGTTCTTCTTCCTTAGGGAACTGACCACACTGCCATATCAAAAGCTTCAACAATGTGAATGTGCTCACTTTTTCAAGAAACACTGCGAAAACCCCATGAATAAAAAATTCAGATGCCGCTGGCACATTACACACCACTTCGAAAAGTAGCAGCAGCAAGATACCGCTAATACATGGTGGTCAAGTCCATGGGACTATGAGCAAGTCCTGCTCCACCAGTCAACTGTTGGTTGCACTCAATCTATAGAACTGGGATTAAAACACGAGACAGCCTCTCCTGCTGTCACCTGACATATGTGTCTCAGGATCCAGATGCTTTGTTAAGCAATTTTAAAAAAGTGTGAGCCAAGACACAGTTACTCTGGACAACTGGGAGATTAGACCTTGAGCATGAGCTTGAAACTGAGGTAACATGACAGCAGAAGACACCTGAGGAAGAAAATTTCTAAAGTGGCATATGTGTTTCACCTAGAATCATAGAATGAATTGGGTTGTAAGAGACCTCTGAGATCATCAAGCCCAACACTTGATCCAACACCACTGTGACTACTAGATCATGGCACTAAGTGCCACATCCAGCTCATGTTAAAAACTTCCAGGGATGGAGAATCCACCACCTCCCTGGACAGGCCATTCCAATGCATAATTACTCTCTCTGTAAAGAATTTCTTTCTAATATCCAACCTAAACCTCCCCTGGCAGAGCTTAAGCCCATGCCCTCTTGTTCTACTGCTGGTTGCCTGGGAGAAGAGACCAAGATCCACCTGGCTACAATCTCCTATCAGGGAGGTGTAGAGAGTGATGAGGTCTCCCCTGAGCCTCCCCTTCTCCAGACTAAACAACCCCAGCTCCTTCAGCCTCTCCTCATAGTACTTATGCTCCAGTCCCTTCACCAGCCTTGTTGCTCTTCTCTAACCCTCTCCAGCACCTCAGTATTTTTTCTGAACTGAGTGTCCCAGAACTGAACACAATCCTCAAGGTGTGGCCTCACCAATGCAGAGTACAGGGGAAGAATCACTTTCCTGGTCCTGCTGGCCACATTATTCCTCATACAGGACAGGATGCAATTGGCCTTCTTGGCCACCTGGGCACACTGCTGGGTCATGTTCAGCCTCCTGTCAATCCAAATCCCCAGGTCCCTTTCCACCTGGCTGCTCTCTAACCACTCTGTGCCCAGCCTGTAGCGCTGCATGGGGTTGTTGTGGCCAAAATGCAGGACCCGGCACTTGGACTTATTGAACTTCATCCCATTGGAATCAGCCCATCTCTCCAGCCTATCCAGGTGCCTCTGCAGAGCTCCCCTGCCTTCCAGCAGGTCGACACTCCCTCCCAGCTTGGTGTCATCTGCAAACTTGCTAGTGATGGACTCAATCCCCTCATCTAAGTCATCAATAAAGATGTTAAACAAAACTGAGCCCAACACTGTCCCCTGGGGGACACCACTACTGACTGGATCCCAACACTCTCTGGGCCTGGCCATCCATCCAGCTCTTAACCCAGTAGAGAGTGTCCCTGTCCAAGCCATGGGCTGCAGCTTTTGCAGAAGCCTGTTATGGGAGACAGTGTCAAAGGCCTTGCTGAAGTCCAGATAAACTACTTCCACAGCCTTCCCCTCATCCACCAGGTGTGTTACCTGATCATAAAAGGAGGTCAGACAGGATCTGCATCTCCTAAACCCATGCTGGCTGGATCTGAGCCCTTGTTCATCCTGTAGGTGCTGTGTGATTGCACTCAAGATGATCTGCTACATAACCCTTCCAGGCACCGAGGTCAGGCTGACTGGTCTGTAGTTGCCTGAGACCTCCTTGCAGCCCTTTTTGTGGGTTGGCATGACATTGACCAATCTCCAACCATCTGGGGCCTCCCCAGAGAGGTAGATGATGGAGATGATGGAGAGCAGCTTGGCAAGCTTTTCCGCCAGCTCCCTCATCACCCTGGGGGGATCCCATCTGGCCCCATAGACTTGTGAGGATCCAGGTGGCTCAGTAAGTCACTAACCATTTCTTCCTGAAACACAGTGGGGCTATTTGTCTCCCTGCCTCCCAGCAGCTCAGGAGGCCAGTTGTCCAGAGGGCCACCTGTCTTATTCGTGAAAACTGAATCAAAGTAGGTGTTAAGTACCTCAGCCTTCTCCTCATCTCTGGCAAATGTGTTGCCCACCAAGTCCAACAAAGAATGGAAGTTTTCGTTGCCCCTTCTTTTGTTATTAATGTATTTATAGAAGCACTTTTTGTTATTTCTAACAGAAGTAGCTAAATTGACTTGAAATTGCTTTTTTGCCTCTAGTTTTCTGTCTGCATAACCTAACTATATTCCTAAACTCTGCATGAGTATCTGACCCTTTTTTCTACAGTTGGTAAGTTCTCTTTTCCCTGATTTCCTTCAGAATCTCCCTGTTCAACCAAGCTGATCATCTTCCCCACCAGCTTGCCTTGTGTCACACTGGGGCAGCCTGTTCCTGCAAACTCAAAACTTCCTTCCTGAAGCACGTCCATCCCTCCTGTACCTCCTTGTTTTCAAGGGTTGTTTCCCAGGGTATTCTCTGGACCAGTCTTCTAAATAGACTGAAATCTGCCCTCCAGAAGTCCAGCGCAGAGGTCTTATTGATGGCCCTCCTTGCACCCCTGAGTATTGAAAACTCTATTATTTCATGGTCACTGTGCCCTAGACAGCCTCTGACTACTACATCTCCCACCACCCCCTCTCTGTTTGTAAACATCAAGTCTAGCAGGGCCCCACCCCTGGTAGTTTCACTTCTCTTTAGTTAATCCTGATGGGAGTGGCAGAGGAAAAAATCCAACTGTGAAGATGGTAAGACTTTACAACTCCTGTATTTTGTCCCAAATTCTAGAAAATACATCAGAAGTCAAGACAATACAAATGAATCATAGGATATGTGAGCTTGATATCACTTTTCAATTAGAAAATTGTGTACCTGCCAAATGTCGTGACATGATAACCCTCCTTTGTATGTAAAAGCAAAAACATCTGTTAAGCTATGGATGTCTGAAATTCATGGTCACTGAAAATGAAAAGTATTTAACATAAAAACAAAGGATGTAAAACAAATAATCACTTTTCAATGTTTTGATTGCCCATTGTAATGTTTCTTACATTTCTATTGTGAATGTACAATTTTGTCTTAGAATGCTTCCTGTTTTAAGATGTTATTTGGAAACTGCACAGTAAGCCTTGGAATCAATTAGTAAAAAAAATCCTATATGTTATAAGAAAAGGACAGCTTGACTGATAAGAAGGAAAAAATTCTATGTTAAAATTTATAAAGTGGTGTTTATTTACTTTTCTATTTTTCACTTCCAAAATTTAGTGTATGTAATATATAACTGTATAGTCATCTACAAATGGTTCAATGCTTTGTTAGTGATCCTCAATAGATATAATATTAATGCAATGCTTCTAAGAGACATCTACTGAAACAATCCCACTAAAATTTATCTCTTACATTTACCTAATATTTATTGAACGCAAAATAAATGACCTTTGTCATTCTCAATACTTCTAGGTTTTATCTAAACAGCTGAGTATATTGTTAATATTTTCTGTTTCCACTGTACCTGGTAAATTGATTTTTAAAAATAAAGCATATTTTAATTAGAGCAATGTGTGCATTTTTGCAAGGGAAGATAATAATATCTGCATTACAGTAGAACCTTTTTAATTTACATTAATGATAGGGAGAGCTATGGCGAATTAAAGAATTTGTGAATTAGCATCAAAGTGAATAAATAATGAAGACTAGAGGGTAGTTAATCCACAAAAGTTTCATTAATTCCTTTTAAGAGTTGTAATTTGGCTATAATTATCTGTGATTTTGTTATTCTTTAGTTAAGAGCTAGTAGAATGTCTGACGTGTGTTATGATGCTAAAAATGATTTCTACTCTGCAAAGTTTATAGTCAAGAGGACACCTGCATAAAACAAAGGAACCATACTGGGAAACACACAGGTGAGCATGGCCTGTCATTCTTCCTCATCATCATTCACATCTTTTTGCTGGGGTGTTCCAGCAGAGATCATGATAGTGTTCATATGTACACTGGAACACAGACTAAAAATTAAGTATTTAAAGTAGAGACCGGAAAAATCTGAATGGAGTTTTGGGCTGCTTATTCAGTGCACATCTAAGTGGAATGCAGACCAGTGAGGTGTTGATAAATGAGGGATGAAAGTAAAACATATCAAAGAACAATTTGAACTCAGCTTTAAAGATCTTTGCAAATTTATCCTGGGATCTTAAAAAAATTTAGCAGCCTGTGTGTTGACTCCTAAAAGTGTTATTTCATGCTGCTTTTTCATAAAATCATAGAATGGGTAAGATTGGAAGGGACTGGAGGTCATCTGGTCCAATCTTCCTGCTCCTGGAGGGTCATCCTAGACCACATTACTCAGGAGTGTATCTGGATGGCTTTTGACTATATCCAGGGAAGGAGATTCCGCAATCTCTCTATGCAATATGCTCCAGTGCTCAATTACCCTCACAGTAAAGTTCTTCCTCTTATTTAAGTGGAACTTTCTGTGCTGCAGTTTCTGTCCACTGTCTCTTGTCCTGTTGCTTTGCACTACCAAGAAGAGCCTGCATCCATCTTCTTGTTATCATTCCTTCAGATATTGACAGACATTGATGAGGTCCCCTCTCAGTTGTCTCTTCTCAAGGCTGAATAGGCCCAACTGTCTCAGACTTTCCTCATAGGAGAGATGTGAGTCCCTTAATCATTTTTGGTGCCCTCCACTGAAGCCGCTCCAGGATCTCCATGTCCTGAGGAGCCCAGGGCTGGAAACAGCGCTCCAGATGAGCCTCACCAGGGCTGACTAGATGGGCAGTACCACTTCTCGACCTGTTGGCAATGCACTTCCTAATGCACCCCAGGGTACCTCTGGCCTTTCTGGCCACGAGGGCACACTGCTGGTTCATGGAAAACTTGTTATCCACAAGGACACCCAGGTCCTTCTCCGCAGAGCTGCTTTTCATCAGGTCAGTCTCCAGCCTGTACTGGTGCCCCTCCTATCCTCCCTGGCCTCGCCTATGAGGATGTCATGTGAGACAGTGTTGAAAGCCCTGCTGAAATCCAGGTAGGAAACATCCCTTGCTCTCCCCCATCTCTCTAGGCAGTTGTCCCATCATAGAAAGCAATTAGGCTGGTTAAGCATAATTTCTTTTTGGTGAATCCATGCTGATTATGATCATCTTCTTGTCTTCTACATGCTTAAAATGGCCTCCAGGGTTTGAAGTGAGGCTGGCTGTCTTGTATTTTCCTGAGCCCTCCTTCTCACTCTTTTTGAAGACTAGGGTGTGACATATGCTTTCCTTCAGTCCCCAGGCATCTCTCCTGACTGCCATGACCTTTCAAAAATGATTGAGAGTGTCATAACAGTGATGTCTGCCAGTTCCCTCAGTTGTATCCTGTTAGGGGCCATGGACTTGTGGATGCCAAGTTTGACTAAATGATCTCTAACCCAAAAATCCTTGAACAAAGTCATACTACTTCCAGACCTTCTCCTTTGTCTTCTGGGTCAGTGATTCCTGAGAACTTGCCTTGTCAGTGAAGGCTAAAACAAAGAAGGTGTTTCATTATGGGCTTTCTCTGAAAGCTTTGTTGCAAAGGTACCTGTTCCATTCAGTAGTGGTCCATATTTTTATTAGTATTCCTTTTGTTATTCATTTATTTAAAGAAGTCCTTCTGGTTATCCTTGACATCCCTAGCCATATTTAATTCTAAATGGGCTTTGGCCTCCCTCGTTTCATTTCTGCATACTCTGATAACATCCCTATATTCATCCCAGACAGCCTGTCCATGCTTCCACCTTGTGTGTATCTCCTGCTTATGTATGAATTTTTGCAGGTGTTCCTTCTTCATCCATACAGGTCTCCTGCCCCTTATGCTCAATTTCTCACCCATGGGGATTTAGAGCAAGTTATCCTTGAATCCCTTTTTTCTCTAGGGCATATTCCCATAGGATTATTCCAAGAAGGTCCCTGAAGTGGGCAAAGTTAGCTGTCCTGAAGGTCAGGAGTGTAACCTTGTCATTGTCCTCCTTTCTTTCAGGATACTGCACTCTATGATCTTGTGGTTACTGTAGTCAAGCCTTCCCCCAACCCTTCACATCTTGAGACATTCCTTGTTTGGTCCCATAAAGTCCAGCAGCACATCTTTCCATATTGGCTCCCCCATCACCTGTTTCAGAAAGTTATTGTGTTTTTAGCCACCGTGATTGCAGAGTGGGGAAAGTGGTAGGATTTATTTTGTTTTTATGAGAATGTAAAAATTATGACAGTAACATCATAAAAAATTCCCTCTTATACTGCTTCATTGGCAGTGGATATTTAGCCAGGAGCTTGGTTGTGTGTGCTCCAGAAAGGATAAGTTCATTTTCTAGTTGATTGCATGATGTTATTGTGGGGATTTTTTCACTTTTGGTGTAAAATCTGACCCAGATATTGTTCTAGGGCACAGCAGGTCATGGCAGTACAGATGGTGTTGGCCACACAAATAGCTTTGCAAGCAGCCCTACCTTGCTTTCAGCTTGCCAAGTACTCAGGCCACGACCAGCCTGCTGCTGCCAACCGAGTCATCAAACCTTCTGCCTGATCATGGATTTCAGGACATAGATTAATTGAAAAGAAGCATGGAGTATGTGAGGAAGGCATACATACCTCTTTAGGTGTACCCCTATTCTGCTAAATGATCTGGTTTTGGATTCATTCCAGGCATAGTTTTCTGGTCATGGACTTAGCATACATGCTAGTTAAGACTCAGGTTCTCCTGAATTAGCTATGTCCTTCTGAGAAAAAAGTCATGGAATAGTTCAAGGGATAGTTCACTCAGGATTTCTGCACCCATAGGTAGGATGGGTAAATGTATTAGTAGCTCTGTTTCAGTGGAAACATCTTACCTAATTACTTTGCAGCTATGAAGTATTTGTAACCTCTGTAATTTATGTGGGGCTTTTTTGTGCAGTTTCAGAAAAATATGGGCATGTGCACATGATAAAATCCTCAAGGTGTTCAAGTCTGAATTAATCTCAATGCTAGCTACTATTCAGGCAACTTGGTTACATTTGAATAAACTGCAGTGGTCACTGAAGTACAAATTTCCTCTACAGTGGCATTGAATACTTCACTGTTTGGCATCACTCTGGTTACTCATGCAGCCATGAAAATCTTCTCTGATAGATTTTTAGTGATAAATACAACACACTTCATTTGTATTTGGACTTGTCTGTCCTAATTTGGGAGACAGATGAACTCCCCCAGCAATTCTGTAAGCGTGTACTCCTGCAAGTACAGGTTCTGTTGATATAATGGGCCTTTGTTTGGATGACAATGTGTTTCTTCTTCATTGGCATAACTAGTGTGCACTACGAATTTCCAGTTGGTGAATGAGGAACCTATGAGACTGTGTGTGCTCCAGCAGCTTCTCCTCCACCATCCACTACATGGAGCAGTTCAGGGCATGTCTGCCCTAATGTACCAATCGGTTCAAGCTGGGGCACACTAAGGTGCTGGAAGATAGACTGTAAAAAAACCCCAGTTTCCTATCTAAGTAGTTGCAATTTTAATCAATTTGTGACAGTATGGACAGATAGTATATCTAGCTTTGCACTATGCTGGAACATTCTGGAGTATGTGTCAAAGTCTGCAGCAGCTGTGGAGAAAAAGCACCTGTGAAGGAACACAGTACCTGCACTAATATTTGATTTATCTGAAAATGGATCAGTTGAACAGCACAGATGACAGAAATGGGATAGTGCAAACCTGAGTGCTTGGGGAGAGTGAAGGAATAATCAGAAAATGGGAAATACATGTAGTTCAGGAACAGAGATCAGATATACAAAGGAGTATTCAGGGTCCAGGTATATAGGAAAGAAGGGGAAAATGTGATGGGATTTATTAGAGGTGGGTTTGGTTCAAGGAGAAATCTCTCCAGTAAGATGTTAATTTCACAAAAGATTTCAAGAATTTCAGTCTCCTGTTAAATCAAATAGCAGTCAGAAGATAGAGAAGATGTAGTAAACCATTAAAAATGGAGGTTCATTTGATATTGATTTTTCTTGCTGCTTTAGTGTGCCACTTAATAAAAAAGCTTAATATAAGAAGCAATATAAATATGTCACTCATCATAAAGCTGCTTCAAACAATGAGAATGTAGTGACATAACAGGATGAGTGTAGCCACTAAAATAACATACACAGTAATTCTGCTCTCTCACCTGAGAGCTGAAGAAAATGAAATGGTAGTAAGATTACAGTGCCTGCAATCACTTTTATTTTATTCATGCTCCACTGAGGTTTGATGCATATGCTCCTGCCTGTACTACACATTTGTGTTAGATAACTGGCAGTATTTTAGTAATGGGGAGAGATATATGCGAATGAAGGATGAAAACTTCCTTACTTCTCTCAATGCTATTTATATTTCAAACCTTCTCATGTGCACTCATGCCACAGCATAATGTAGCTCTCATTTTAGTAATTGTGTTTTTCCCTGTCAGCCTACTTGTTTTCTCAGTGTACTTCTCAAAAGTTTTTGTCTTTGATGTTGTATTTCAATTTGTTTATTGCAACAATTCATCTCAGTTCCTTTCACTTGACATGGAGCTGTTATCTTCTTATCTTTTCACTTCACTCTTCCCTTTCTATTGTTTTCTTTTTCTTCTCTTTATTCTTTTCCTTATTCTTCTTTCTAGTTCTTTTTCAATCCCCTTTCCCTTTCTTCTCTCCACCCGTTCTTTATCTATACTTAATCTCCTGATTGAACCTTTTTTCATCTCTTGGCTCCTTTCCCCTTTTATTTTCCATTAGTTGTTCAGCCTGACTTTTCTCACTTGTGGTTTGTGTTGGTTTGTTTGCTTGTTTGTTTTTGGTTTTTTTTCCAACATCATCATTTGTTTGGTTTCATACTTATAGAAATAGAGGAGAACTCATAAGGAAATGATGGGGAACTGGATAACTGAGAAAGGGACCAAGGACACAAGATGAAATAGGAAAGTATGGTGGTTCACAGGCAGAGATGGTCCATCTGATGGCTGAATGGCATTGCCCACCATATACCATTGGAATTACTGTAGCTTCTTTTCTGAGAATGAAGTCTGGTTATAATGTGCGAGTGAGGTGGATGGCTCTACCTGAGGAGAGGAGCACAATGTTTCTGTTTTCTGTAAAGTCTGTAACAAATCTCCATGAAGAGGTGGAAATGTGTGATTTTTTCTCTTTTGTTCTTAAGCTGCTCACAATACCTCTGAATTTTCTTCTTAAATGCTTTCCTTCCTGCACCTCAGTGTTGTCAACAAATGCAGTACCTGTTGGTGTTTTGTCAAAATGTCATTCTGGAAATTACTTTGGTGGATTATAAGGTTCTGTTAAACCTAGTATGTGGTATCATCCATGTTTTCTTATTAATAGACATTTTTACAAGATTTTCGTAGAGCTTGCATGTAATACCTACCATATAACAATGATCTCATACAACATGGCATTTCAAAAGCTGGTAAAACAGCTAAGTATGGCCCAATTAGTGCAGTAACTTGTGTAACAGTAGAATCACTGAAGAAGTCCCTGATGGAATTCCTGTGAAGGTGAGCAAGGGAAAGTAAGCAGGAGTGATGTATTGCTATTAATCAGTAAACACTATGATGCTAATATAGCATCTTAAGTAGCTAGTACATATGCTGCATTAGTAGCAGATGTCACAAATTCTGTGGTCTTATATGACATGTGATTTCTCTAAAAAACCAAACCAAACCAAAACAAACCTACAAAAATCACTTCCATGTAGAATATATATCCATAACTTAGAATTTTCTCTGCTATATTTAGGAAATTTTGAATACTAGTATTGTATTTTGTTGCAGAGACAGCCTACAGTACAGTTCTGGGCTGAGAATGTAGTGTAAGTTTAAGGTAGAAAACATATACAATATAGCACGTTGTAGAGGAAATACTTTTTCTACACACGTCTTTGCATTGTGGAGAAATGTGTTTGGGTGGGAGCAAGAGACACGGTAGACACTGAGTAGCTATGATGATGTTGAGAAAATGTAATACAACATTCTCTTCACAGTAGATGCTAAAATTTTTCTTCTCTGGAAAAATAATGTCATTAACATTGCATCTGAAAAAACTACATTTAGTTTGTGTTAATGAAATCTAGTTGGATAATGTAATTAAATTCAAGTTAGCTTTATGATATGACTTTTTCACTGTCTA
>JAWWLZ010000042.1:15254881-15275745 GCA_035041345.1 Poliocrania exsul
TTGTTTCTTTTCTTTAGGCAAAAATATAGTTGGTGTTACTAAGAGAATGCTCTGATTTGGCAAAGACTTTCGGATTATTGCTGGAGAAAAAAGTATTTTGAAGAAGTAGGATAACGTTTTGATGGGTTGAGCCACAGTTACATTTATTTGCAAAAATATGATTCTTTAACTAGAGAATTGCATATAAAAATTATCCCAATTCTTCCTACTACCAAATTTATGCACATACTGCTGCAAAATTAAAATATGTTTTCATTCATCAATATCTGTGGAGAAAGTTAATCATCTTCTCCCAAACTGAAATATGTTTAAATGTTGGGAAAAAAATAAATCAGAAGTTTTTCAAAAGCTTGATAAAGATCTCCCTGAGTCACTTTTTTTTACCTTTTAACCAGTTTTAGGAAGAATGAACAGGTAGAGAACATTTGAAAAATATTTTGTCGATATTGATAGGGAAAAAATGCAAGATGAAAATATCAACAGGTCAGTGTCTCTGACAATACACCTGGACACAGTCTCCTGTTGGTCTGTGCTACAGTAATAACATCAGTATCAATTAACATTGTTCAAGTCTCATGTGTCAAAAGCTATGGCTAATGGAAAACCTTCTGAATCAAATGAAAATTTTCTTCCTCGTGAGTTAATGCAGGTTATTTATCTTGTCCCACTGTCATTAAGTCTCTTTATTAATGTTCTAAAAAAAAAAGTGAAAAACATATACCTGCAAAATTTTCAAACTGTGTGCCAAGGACAACTGTTCTGGCAATCTATGTACATTCAAACAAAGAATATTTTAAAACATTCAAATTCAATGTCTTTGATTTAAGTCCAAGGAATGTTCACTGATGTACAGCATGCATCTTTGTTTGCATGATCTTGTAATTATTCTGGAAAATTTGAGACTTTTCAAACGCTATAGAAAGATAAAAGGAATGCATTCTCGCTCTGCACCTCTCTGCCCTATCTTATTAAGCCATGCAAACCATGCAGATTTCAAGTAACAGCAGTATTGTTTGATGACTGGTTAGGATGAGAAGAGTCCTTCTTAAAGAAAACTAGTAGGAAGCAAACAAAAACCTCATGGATTGGGAGGGTTTTTGTCATACTCATTAATCTTGATATTTCCATCTAATTACGCATGTCCTCTCTGCCCTTTTCTCCTGAAATGTGCTGAAGGGGACCAGTTTCTGTTTAAATAAGTGTTTAAAAACCAACTTCCACAAATCCATCACCTTCAAAAGAAGTGTTACAATTAGGTTATAAAGTGCTGAAACGGTGTTCTTCCTTGTGAGAGAGACAGAAGAAAATAAGGTCCTGCCACTTGCATCTTACAGTCAGGAAACTGACTCAAACAATTCATTCATCACTTTCTGTGAGGTTTTGAATTTCCAGCTGTCTGATACTTGCATGAGTTATTTCACAGCACCCTGAAGCGAACTAGCGATGAAACATTGTTTGGGATGTACTTAACTAAAGAACACCAGCTGCATTTTATTAAGTAGTTTCTTTCTGCTTAAGGAATCACTCAGTGTCTTCTCATATAATTCTGTAGAATCAAGATCCAATAAATAAAATATTGCACTCGATCATAAAATGTGGTGTTTATTAAATACACATTAAAAATAAAACAACAAACCCAAACTGGATACATGGTCATCTTGCAGTGAATACCTGAAATGTTATTAGGTACAACTGGATTAATCTGCCTGATTCTAGTGGAGTTTATTTGTAAAACATAACTTACTACACTGTCATAGGATAAGCTATACTGGCCCCTCATCCCAGGATTTTATTGTGACGATTACAGCTTTCAGTAGTCAAGCGAGGAACTCCATAAAAGTACTCTGAAATTGCGTTTTTGAAATTCCATCTCTACCTACAACTATAAATTCTGAAGAACTGAAATTTCAATAAAATAACTCAGGAGTATTTAATTTTCCTCTACTCTGGATCTGCTACCTTATTATATCTATTCTGTAAACCATTAAATGTTCAGTCCTGTAAAGCCTGCACTTGATCTTCAAAATGTGCAGAGATGCCAAGGCATAACTAGGGAAAGTATGGAAGAGCAGAGACACAGAATGCTGCTGACTTTGTTGTGTAAGTTACAACCCCAAATGAGAATGAACAGTCCTACTCTCCTTCTGTGTCTACAGTAACAGGAGGGAGAGATGAAAGAATAGAGCTGATTTAATTCTGCAGACATAAATAAAATTTTCAGGCCAGGAAAAAGGGGCTATTGCATAAATACTGGATCATTTTCTAGTACAACCAGCCATGTAGAGAAGCTCATCATTGTATTATGACATAAAATCAATACCTTGTAAAAGTCAGAAATAAGATCATGAAAGAGCAAGGTGTTGTATCTACAAAGGTTACATATATCCAGTTTGGTATTTAGGGTATCAGACTTAGCAAAGGAAAAGAAAAGCCAAAAATCTTTCCCATTCAGAAGTGTGCAAAAATGTGAGACAAAACAGGCTATGTAACAAGCCTCTATTTATTAGGATGCTTATTAGGATGGATTAGATGGGTTTGAAGATTTGCACTTTCTGCAATAATTGCTTCAATAAAGGGATTAGAAAATAATTTTTAATAATGTTTCTGTTATAAGAGTAATTGGTAAAAAGAAACAAAACTGAAGAATGCTTGTAGATATTTATGAAGCAATAGTTGTTGCATTTCAAATAAGTTTTTTAAGGCATTATTTGCACAACCATGACCCTGTGAAAAGAGACAGGGTGATCAGCTCCCTTGGACTATACTAGGTTAAAAATACTAGTGATTATTTATTTGTTGTAACTTTTGGAGGATTGATATCATAGTAAACTAAACTGGTAAAGAAATATTGATTCAACAGGGAATTTTCTGTATTATGCCATGGCATTGACATAATAAAAAAACTCTTTAAATTTTGTACTTGCAAAGTGTAGTGGATTTTTTGCATATAGATTTTTACTGCATATGTCAGGCCTTTGCTTAATGATATTAATGAAACCTATCTGCATTCAATTCATCTGCACTGGTGTATCTCAAGGTGAAATCTGGCTATGAAGGACTGGTTGACATGGGAATTACTTCATTTTATAACACTGGGTATTGAAAGCAGGCTCAATCCCATTACATTTTTCCAAATGGAATCTACTTCAGGGATCATTCTACCCATGAGGAACTTCATCTTCTGCATGTCTAACTAACCACCTCACATAACATAACAACGTAACAAAAATTGGATTTTCCTTCCTTCTTTTCTCAGAACCTCAATGTTCAGTGCTAGGGTGAATTCTGGACTTTAAAAGCAGAGAACTATATCTGAACAACAGTTTTAAGGAGGCTTGTCTGGATCCTAGTCTGAGCTGATGGAGCGAGGATTTGAACCTGTTGCAAATGAAAATTGTAATCACTGAAATATTGGCTATTCAGAAAGAAAATGCAGAGCTCTTGTTCTCACTCTGGTTTGATCAATTCCTTCCTGAACCTGAGAAACATTTAGTACCAAAATTTCTTCTGTAAGTATGAATATTTCCTGATTAGTGCAAGTATATAGACAAAGAGATGGGGGATGCTCTCAGTTCCAAATCTAGAAGCTATTGCATTATTCTCCTACTACGGTATTATTATTATTATTATGTCTACTTAAGGAGTACTTTAATCAGTCTGTATTGATTGGGGCCATTAACTCTGAATTTAGCTTTACAATGAAAATGGGAGAAAATAGAATGGCTTCTTTAATATATTGATTTATAGTGGAAAACCTATGTGGTATGCCTGTTTAATGTATTTGGCACTGTACATGGTTACTTAAAAATCTTATTCCTAAATAGAACATTGTAATAGTAGTTTCATGTAAATGGAGATGTTTGTACAGAAGACAAGATAGAAAGAGGTAAAACTATGACTTTTATTGAAACTGCTACCAAAATACATCATTTAAAATGCAAAATAAAAGGAAACAGCAAAACAGAAGGTGAGGGGTGGAAGGGGTGGGGAAGAAAAGGGAAAAGACAAAAGAGAAAAAAAGATGTTACAGGACCAGATTTGCAGGCAAGCCAACTTTGTATCCCAATCTGTTGTTATTGCAACTTGCTGTTGCAACTTGTGTTGCAATTCAACAGCAAGTCATCAGCTCAGAATTCCCTGCAGAGAGAATGGCTCATGTTGCTCCACTCCGTCTCAGGGGAAAGCAGGTGTGTGTGTATGTGTGTACTGAAAAGCACGGCTACAATGCACATATTTTCACCCAGTCTGGGATCTATTCAGAGAGATTGCTGAACCAGATCTAAAGTATATACACAAGTGAGAGTAAAACTGCAGTGTGTCTTATGATACTGAAGACTTATGCATAAACAATACAGATGGAGGTGACAAAGAGTAGGTAAAATTTCCGAATCACCATGAGGTACATAGACTTCTATGTAAAACATTCCAATAAATTTTCATTACAGTAATTTAAATCTATGCTGCTGCCTGTCCTTTCAATAACAAACATTTAATCAAATGTTTTTGTCTAACTGGATTCTTTTTATTAACTTCCTTTTGACTACTGATATCTCTAAGAATTTCAAAATCAATGTCTGAAAATTCAGATCCAAGTCATAAGATGAGTCATTGAAAAAAAGTTATAAATAGGGAGCTGTGAAGTCAGAAAGCCTTGCTAAGAAGAAGTAAACCCCATTGTTGCCAGATTGGTAATCTGGTAGTGATGGGCAATACACTGATGTCATAACAGCACTGCGATTGAAACTGAATGGAGCGTCAGTCGGGTTAGGTCCTGCTATACTACACTGCACCTCTGCTCTACCCCCTTCCAACTGCACCCCAGCCTGCCTCAGACTTCTACTCATTAAAGTTTTGAAGAAAAGCTGCCCTGGGACAGATTTGGATCAGGGACAATGTGGCTTCCACAGAAGCTATAAATAATTTCTCCTATTCTGTTCTTGGTCTTGGAGTTTAAGAGTTTATTTCATTCATATCTTGACTACTAAATTTGTCATTGAAGATGACATTCTGTGTTTTATACTTACCTCTGAATTACTATATTGGAATGAAAGGCTTGCAGGAGTCTCTAATATCGGTAATGAGAGACCTACAAAATGTTCACCCAAGCTGAAACTGTCCTTTACTGAAAAAGGCTGGCAGAAACCTCGCCTCCTTCATGCTTCCTGCACTTGGATGATGACAGTGAGAGGTGAGTGCTTCCACTGAAAGATGGCTATTCCTATGAGTGTGGCACAAAGAGTTCTCTTTATCTCAAAACTGCTATGTGTAAGGTAGAGGAGAAATGGAAATCATTACTCTTTTGTCTTCATTTAAAAGAAAAGTATCAGAAGGGAAATAAATCCCACATTGAAGAGCAGAAGACAGTTACAAGACATCCACAATTTTGTGAGAATGGCATGCTGAGAGTGAGAGCATATAATTTTATATCTACCTCATGTGGAGTCTTGCCTAGGTCCAGTAACAGTATAATATATTGGATTAGAAAGACATCATCCCTGGTCCAGAGTAACAGTACTTTTATTCCTTCTTAGGTTATTATTGATACATTCTTGAAGAGTTAATTATCGATGTTTGCCACTGACCTCTCTGATTTCAAGTTTTTCTGCTATTCATTCCTCTAGGATTACGACAACAGGTAAGGATAAAGGATGTCAGACTCCCGGGTGACAGAAATCTCTCCAGACCTCCTAACTTAGCTGGTTCCCACATGCCAAAACAGACAGCTATACCTTATATTTTTATTGTCTTGTAAGATTCCTCACTTTGACTCCTGTTTTGTGGATTAATAATATTTCACATGAGAGAACTTAATAGTTGGAAATGATTGCTTTTGAAAACACTTTGGAAATCTGCTGCCACTAAGACTTTATGGGAGGATAAAGGTTTGGGTATGAGAAAAGTCTGGTGAGAAAAAGTAAACAAACATAGAAATTGCACAATACAAAGTTGGCATGGTTCTGTTCAGGAAGGGATAGGATGACTATAAAGTAGGATCTTTTTTAACAGATGACCTTCATTAAGAAGACTTCTGTCAGTAACCTATCTCTTGCAAGCTTCTTCACTTCTCCACTGCATTATTTTGCTTCTCTTGCACCACAACTTTTGAGTTTAAAGTTCAGGAACTTGCAGATAATATTATGTAATGATTTGTAGGAAGATCTTCCACAGTAATAATGTCAGATTGCTAGTTTTGGCTGTCCTTACTGGTCATGAAGAGATCATCTTTTATTGACACTTCCTAATCTGGCATAAAGTGAGGTGAGTGGAACAATATCTCTGTTTACCTTATGACTTCATTTCATTATCATAACACACTACCTCATAATATTTAAATATTGTCCATTGTCTCAGATAAGACTTTCCATTAGCTAACCTCAATATTTGCAGTGTTCCTGTTATTTTTGCTATGTGCAAATGGAAATACAAGGCAAGGTATATACAGATAAAGTCAAGGAAACATTTCAATCCATAATCTTCATTAAAATTTACAGTATCGTTTTTGATCTGAGGTCTAAGCAAAACCCAGCACAAAACTTCACTATTTAGATTTGGAAATTATCAGTAAGCCCTTATTAATAAGTCCTTCTTTCTCGAAAGTAATTAATTGATAGTTCATTTGGAAATGATGGATCAGATGATGAGCAGAAACTTAATTTGCTGCATGTTGAGTTTCATTGCCTCTTTTGTGGGTATGATATTTTTAAAAACTAAATTGAAGTGCAACATGGTTATTTTGAGAAAGCTTATGGTATAGATGGTGAATCAAGAATGAATGTGTGTGTACTGTTCGGTTAAGCCTGCAGGATTTAGATTTTACTCAACATTTGTACTGAACTTATTTTTATACTTAGAAATTTTCTCAAAAGACCACCTCATGTACAGAGTCACTTCAGTGATCTATTTCATAATTTTGTCATTTTTAGCTCTGAGGTCCTGTAGAGGAATTTCTTACAGAAAATGGCTATATGAGTGACCCAGACTGTTTGGACTCTGTGAGACTGAAGCAGCTACCAGCAAAGAATAAACAAAGGCACAGCTGCTGCTGAGTAGTAAAGAAGAAATCACTCCCCAGGAGTTCACACAGCAACTCCCCAGACTTTCACACAAGAACTCTTGAAAGTTTCTCACAGGACTCTTGAGATTCACCTGGGAACCATTAGGATGTTTTATCAAAACACTGTACTTGTGAGATATGGAATATAACCAAGAAGAAATGTTGCTTTACGGTGTGAAAATTACTGTAGCAAATTAGAACATAGTTTTGACCCTATATAAACTGCTTGCAGTGTATCAATAAATGGCATTCTACCTAAAACCATTTTGGTTCATCATGTGATGTCCTTTGACCCTCTGCATTATCTGCATTAAGCTCCAGTTCCAAATAATGATACCCCTAAAGCCATTTGAAATTGTTTGATCAAATCTGGTGTTATATACTAGAATTAATTACACTTGAAATGGTAAAAATGCTCCCAAACCAAAATGACAATGGATTTTTAACATTATTTTATGCATTTTGATTTAAATGTTGAAATCATCTGTTTGCTGACTATTTTTTTTTATTATTATCCTGGTTAGAGCAGCTGGGACTAGCTTATTACTTTGTGGGTGTAACCAAAACTGTGTATTCTACACCCTCTATATCATTTCAAACAAACTGTTAACAACGGATTTGCAGCTGCTGCCCAGGGCACACCTGTCCCCTCAGGCTGCAAGCTGGGTGTTAGAGAACCCTGTGAGATAGGGCCTTCACACCAATGACTAAGGTGTGATAACTCCCCTCCAGGGAGGCACTCGCACCTTCACATCGATCCTGAGGGGTCATGTCTGCTAATGGGCCATCAAGGATTCCAAAAACATCCTATGACTCACAGAGTTAAATCACCCACTGTGGAACTCCCCTCCCTCGGGGAGATGTTGGGCATTCACACCTGAACCTGAGTATATATAACCTTGAGTTCTGGGTACTTCTGGTACCACTTATTGGATCTAGAGGAGGACCAGAACCTTGCCAGGACTGCGACTGCCACTCTTGACCAGACAGTGACCATCATCTGCACCCACAGGTTTTCCCTTACTTTTACTTTGGACTCAGGGGTAATGTGGTGCTCAGCACAGGGGCTAAGGAGCACTATTCTATTTGTGTCCCAGGGTGCTGGGTTATACTTATAGTTTTTATGGATTACAACAAATTTCTCTTTGTATCATTGCATTTATTGCAATATTTTTATTAAATTGAAACTCTGACTTACAATCTCTTTTGAGTTGGGTTCATTTCTCCTGCCAGTTTATCTTTCTTGTGTGATTAACTAATAACAACAGAAAATTAAAAGATAGGAAGGTAAAAAGAAATTTACAGTTTCTCAAAGAAAAGAAAGTGATTGTGGCAAGGTGGCTTTTATTCAAATATCTGTTTGTGTTCTATATCACAACAAATCCCAGACTTTATTGACCATTTCCAGGAAATGGACCTGATTTTAAATCTGTCTCTTTCCACCTATTCCTCACTGGAAACAAGAAAAGAGTCTGTCTTGGGTCCAGAAATCTTTTGTTAAATCTACTCAAGTCCATCAAATGTTTCAGCTTTAACTAAAAGTCTTATAAAAAAGTAAGAGCTTAAAATAATTCTACCAGTTTCAATGTCTATGTTGTACCTCCAGGTCTAAGTATCCCTTAAGCTTCCAAATATATGTATAAAATAAAATATGCACAGCTTTAAACAAGTATATATAGTGAAGAGTATTTGACCTTTATGAAATACCAAAGAATATCCAGGCCTATACACAGCACTGCAGCAATGCCTTCAAATATCTCAATTACAAAATATCTTTTATCCATTATCCATTGGGAGATTAATTGTGCTGGTGTCACTGTGAAAGAGAAATGTTCAGCTAAAATAAGCAGTACCATATTTTTAAAGTGATTGAATGTAATTTTTTTTAAAACCCACATTTGCAGTCAAGAGACAAGAAGAGAAGCTTTTATGAAATTAATGTAAATATATGCTTGAATTTCATGTGGATATATATAAACAAACACACACATATACAGTGCAATTGCAAATTGCACTATCAGACAACACATAGTATTTGTGAACTCTGAAGTAAATATTTCGAAATCGGGTAGATAGCTCCAGTGTATCTGACAAGTGTTTGAATGAACAACAGTTGAACCATAATGCACCTGACTACCAGTACTTGCAAACAAAATTAATTCAACTCTTGCAATTTTGCACAAGTGACATGGGGGTTTTGGAGGCTGCTTTTCCTTGTTAGTGTGTTTTAATTAATTCAACAGTTCTAAGTAGATTATGTGAATGCAGATGTTACTAAACGTAGCATATAAGAAAATTAGTTACAATCCAAATAAGTGTAAATTCACTTTCATAAAACTAATACAACCCTCTGTCATTCTCACTATAAAAACCAGTGTGGTTAATCATGTGAAAATATCGGTGCTTTCTGCTAGGAAATATGACAAGAACTTTGATTGCATAGAAATTGGATGGGGAAAAATGCCATTTCTTCAGTGTCAGACTAACTGCTTCTGCAAGAAATATTGGATGCAGGGTATGGCTTTGTGTTTGTTGTAAGGATGTTTTTCCCATAGTTCATTTTTTTTTTTTCATTTGAGGAAGAAATTTAACTATTCAAACATTAAACCTAGTTTTTGGTCTGTCTTTATCTCTCTGATTCCTCTATGTTGCCTTCCATCCCAATAACTGTGCACTAATAAGGAAGACAGTTGTAGGATTATTTTTATGCCTTATCTATCTGAAGAACTGGAAGCTAGAAAAAGCAAAATGTATGGTGGGAGAGCGTGGTTTGAAACTAGATGCCCACAGACAGACAGCAGATGACTAATGAGGTTAGTGCTAGATCCTGAGAAGACCAGGACTGCCTAGAATATAGGAGAAAGGAGTAATGAAATGAGATTGTAAACGAAAGATGCATGGCATGTAAAATTGGTGAGGAGTTAAAGAATGTGGAGAAGCAAAATACCCAGAGAAATGGACTGAGAGAAAGAACTGGGGAAGAAGGGTGAGAAAAACTATGGATAGGAACAAAATGAGGCTAATTTCAGCAGAAGGAAAACAAAGGAACATTGAATGTAAGAGAAGCTCTAGGGTCAAACTTGAAATGGTTAACAAAAGAATGAATAAAAAGCTGATTACAAGTGTAGTGGTTGGGGAGACTGTAAGAAAGGAGAGAAAGGAATTCTGGAACTGGAATGGGAGCCTAAACCAACAGAAATAGAATCTTCTGGGTAAATGTGTTTGATTTGTCATGAGAAGCCTGCAAGAGTATGCTGGCAGCCCTTGATGGGGAAAAAAGAGAACCAGAATGGAAAATGTGGAAGAAAGATCCAACATGGCACCAGACCATGCTTGGAGTGATTCAGTTCTCTACTGGCTACTTTTTATGAAATCTGTTTGTCAGAAATCCCATAGTTGATCAATATAGGATCATACAGTGAAATAAAATTACAATTCAAAATTGCAAATAGAATATACAGATGAGAAAGAAAATAGTTTTAATTTTGTAAATAACTAATATATAGCAAAGGTTTTTTTCTTGTCAGTGTTAATCTAAATTTAGGTTAAAAATTATGACTGGTGGAAACATTGCAGCATATAAAATTAAAAGAATGTCATAAGGCATTGCATTGTTGTGCAAGCTCAAACAAATTCCTTTCTAGCATGGTTTTGTTTTTTTTCATGAGTGAAGGCATCAGATTCTTTCTCCTTTATATATAAAATAATCTCTGTTGATTACCTGAGTACAAATGCACTGTTCCCAACTGGAATGCAGAATATCAGTTTTACCAGAAAATTCATGTGTAAAAAACATAAGAGTGGGCAAGGAATGAAAGCCATTGAAAATGTTTTCATGGTCCTTGCCTTCTTATTTCAAGAGGCAGTGATCTGTCTCCCTGTTAGCTGGGTTCGCCAACTAAATTACTGTCCTGTTTCCTATAGTACCTTTCAATTTTTATTTTGGCTTGTGAGAAGGACAGCTGAGGTATTGAGTATTCAAAAGGTGGTCTCTGTGAAAGCTCAAAGTCCAGAAAGGTAAGTGTCCAGGAAGTCAAGGCAGCTGGAATATCCAGAGCTAACCAGCCTCAGGAAATGGGCAATATGGCCATTTACTGGCTCAGCAGCCCATGAAAGACAGGAAAAAGTGTCCAAGTAGGAAACACAGGTGTTCTGTCAACACATAGAGCCTTCTGAATGTGCAGGCTTGAAGGTGTCAGATGGCATTGTATATGATACCATGGCAGAAAGCTTGATGATTTGGCTGTCACTCTTGGATTAGTCATTTCTATTGAAAATGGTGATCAGCCATTGTGATTTGTCTCATAATTATATCATTGGGAGCTTTGTGGATGGTCTTATCAGCTACTCTGAGATCTGCTAAAAGTGTAGCAAGATCAGAGTGCTGAAGACAATGTAGTTTCTTGATAGTGTTATAACAAGGCAGGCTAAACCAGAATTTTGTTAGCCACAAGGCACAATTAAGATTGATAGAAAAGTGGAGAAATAAGGTGAAGAAAGAAAAAAAATCAGGAAGGAAGGGTATTAATGGGAACCCAGTTTTAAGAGGTGCCATTATGTAAAAATTAGCTAAATCTCATCAAATGTTGTATTTTGCTAGCCTAGTCCACTTAGGATGCCTCATATGACATGGAGAGCAAAGCTCAAATACAGATATGATCAACTCTAAAATCATAGGAAGTGGTGGTCTGGAAAAAGTAAAAATGAAAATGACACATAATCACCCCATTGGTGACTACTCCATTAACACTAAAGACTGACACTCCACTCTCATAAACATAATAAATCACAGAATCATAGACTATTCTGAGTTGGAAGGGACTCACATGAATCATCGAGTCCAACTCTTAAGTCAATGGCCCATACAGGGGATTGAATCCATGACCTTGACATTATTACAATCAAGTTTTAACCAACTAAGCTAATCTCAAATCAAACACTTTTTGGAAATATTGTCATAAACATGCCTTTCAGAGGTATCTCAGTTTCTTCCAGCACTGTATGTTGTTCTGACCAGGAACCTGCAGGTCTCTTTATTGTCAGTCTTTCAGTCTCAGCAATCTATTCTGCATGGTTTTGTCATCTCAGTCTTTTGCCAGTCAGATATAAAATTTTATGTAACAGGCCAACTCAGCCCTGAGATTGTGAGCTGGCATTTATTTCTTTGGACCACTAAGCACAAAGCCTCTTGCACAATCTATCTCTGGAAAGAGAATGAACTTTTTAAATGCATCAGCTATAACGATTTATATGTGGGCAAGTGATCAAGGGCTGTCACAGTTCACCGAGCATTTTCATTCCTTCTTCAGACTCATCTAAGTCATCTCCTTTCTTATCACTCCCCCACAATGTCCTAGTCCCACAGATATTCTTATAGACGGGCTGCCCTTTCCAGTACTTACTTGAGGAAAACAAAACATGGCAAAACAAACAAATAAAACCTTATTGGAATTACTAGGAGAAAGAAATAGCTCACTTCAGATGGCTTTTCTTATGATAGTTTAATTTCCGTATCATGGGACATTCAGACTGGAAGTTCAAAATTAAGGGCATACTGTGTTTTGAATATTCCAAACAAATATGACTGATAGAGTAACCTTGAAAAAACACTATCCAACAGGAAATAGGAAAAAAAAAAAAACCAACAACAAACAAAAATTTTCTTTCTTCAGCTAATCCTTCCAGCTCTGGTTTCTGTCTCAGTAAGGTGGTAAGTTTCTGAAGATTTTAGTAGCCTCATCCTGCTCTGTCCACGAGCTATTTCAAAATAATGTCTTCTGCTTAATGATTAGATTTTCCATTTCAGTGCTATGTGTCTGCTTGTGTACTTGTCCCTTCTGTGCTTGTCTTGTCAATATAATTAAACATCACAAATGTCCACTACAATATATGCTGGAAGAGAGTACTCCCAGCAACACTACCAGATGCGATCCTCCGGCTCATATCCCTGTAGTCAAAGCACAGACCTTTCAGCAACGGCAACAAGTGAATGTATCACTGCTTTCATACATCATGCTGTATTCAATGTTTTATTTCCTTTCATACATCATGCTATATTCAATGTTTTATTTCCTTTGGCCAGCTTGGATCCTCTTTGTGCTTGCATGGATTTTGTTTTTCAATAGTGAGTCCTTCCAGGTTCTGTTGCCTTCAGACTGACAGCAGATCAGATGTCCTGAAACAGTCCTCAGTAAAAGGAAATGAATGAGGTGCAAACACAGAGCCACCCAGATGTCAGGAAGACTGAGATGGCTGGTTAGCAGTTCTCTTCTGATATGAGTAACATTTTTCTGAGACAATTATTTTGAGAAGAGGTAGTCATTTCCCTTAAAACAGACAAAAATTATACTGCAGGTTGCTTGTGAGAGGTAAATTCACATCTGCAAATATTTAGAAAGGGATCTGCCTAAATTTAACTCAAAGTAGGGCAATGACACCCCTCTTGAGCTTAAAAACTTTAAGTGTATAAACCCTCATATATTCAACCATTAAAATAACATAGAGTAAGTAAGGGAGGGAGTAAGGTAAGGTATATCCTAAGGGGTCTCTTCATGAAGGGGCAATCTCTGTCCTTTCAGAGTGCACATCTCAGTCAGTGAGTCAGTCAGTCTCTCTCACTCACTTAATTTATTCATTCTTTAGCAGGAATGATTTACAAGTCAGACTTGTAGGTAAAAAGTCTACCCTACCCTAGTCCTTCTGCACTATCATGTCATACTTTCACCAGGTTTCAACAGATACTTTCTTTTACCAGTACAGACATGGATATTAAGAGTAATTTACACTTTTTAGGCAGTTTCTTTGCCTAGGATCTATGAGTTCATGTGGGATTCCTTCTCAAACCTATCTGGTTATGGATTTTCCTTTCTACTTTTCTGACATGATGTGACTCAAAAATAAATTCAGGTTTGGGGTAGACAGTGTCAGGTTAGATATAGTCCCTGATACACGAGGGTTTCATATTTCTGTGAGCAGATCGGAGTTTGCTTTGGTTCTGTTTACAACAGCTTGAAATCTGCAGCATCTGTGAGGAGATGACAGTGAAATACTCTGTCCATGCTTTTGGCATAATATGCTTACCCCTAAGTGGTGAAGTAAGTGGGGAGTGGATATATCAAGGTTGTGAGTCGCCTCAGCATTGGACAATGTTCATGGAGAAGGTATAGCTATGTGCTGGCCCATTTGTGAGTCTGGAGCATCCTGAAGACAAAGCATGTATAAGCAAACTGACCAGAGAGGGCAGTTTTATAGTCCAGCTAAGCTTCAACTTGATTTCTTAAATTTCAGTTTGCTTTTGAATTAGTGATGCTTTTGAATTAGTGAGTTCCAATAAGCTATTTTTAGACATAACTTTTCCTTGCACTGTTACATGAAAACCTCCTTCATCCTATGCAGGAGAGTTGCAAAGATCACCAACTAATAAAATACAAGCAATTAATTTAATCAATTAAAGGACCAATTTCCCTTTTGTGTCTAGAAGGTCCTGCAAGGATAACAACTCAACAGGAAGAGGTCAGAGGAGGGAGAGATTTCCTGGTGAGATTTGTATTTACCTCCTGGGGCAAATAGTAATTCAAAATAATTTAAAGCAGCAAACTAAGCCAGTACATTTAAGCAAACTAGCAAGCCTTTTTCATCAGCAACATTTGTATCATGAATCGCAGTCTGTGTCATGAGCTGGGAGAGAACAACATCCTGCTGTATATTGTTTGCTGCCTCTCTCTTACCCAATATTGGTACTACAATGCTGTGTGCGTGTGTTCTGTTAAAGTAAATTGTTGGGTTCAATGCAACATGTATCATTAAAATAATTTTTGTAAAAATAGGTGAATAGCAAATTTTATTTTATTTTTAAAAAGTTGTATTAATGAATAGAGGGAAAACAAATCTTACTATGACATAGGTTGGAGGATTTAGCAAACCAATTTTCAATAATATGCAGAAGTGCCTTACATTTTCCATTGTAACAAAATCCTTTAATATCTAGGACATTGAAACAGTGAAGATTTTAGGTAAAGATATCACTTAAATTCAGAAGGGTTTGTGTGCATGTACATTTAAGTAGTTGTGATGTAATTTTCAGCCAGCTCTGCTGATACTGTGAGGTGTTTATTCTACCCCTCTCTTTCTGCTACTTTTAAGTAATTTCCCTCCTGTTTTCTGTAATTTGATTTTTCTCCATTTCTTTTCTCCTCATCCTATCCATCTTTTTCTTCTGAGCTTATCTCTAGAGTTGTGTTGAAGACCAGAATGAAAAGACATGATCATATTAGAATAAATTAGTCTGATTTTTATTATGATGATAGATATGAAGCTTATTTGTCCCTTGGAGATGATAATTAAGTGTTTTCTTGCTTTTACATTGAGGAAACAAGAGTCTGAAGTTGAACAGCAACTTTGAATTTTTGCCCATGGGCCTCTTTAACTTGACAGATTAAACTCATGACTGCATCAATTATCAGTATATCATATATTTTCTATAAATCCTATTTATTTTAAATTTCACTTTACAAAAATGTGAAATTTATGATAAAATTGAAACAATTTTCCATTTTTAATTATAAAATAGCTTTTTAATACTTCTCTATAAAGAGATAATTTTTCACACAACTAGTTGTTACTGTGGTGTATGACAGAATGCCTTTTGATATTTTGTAACAGCAAATGCATAAAGGTTAAAAAAAAAAGTACATTTTTGCAGGTTTTCTATCCACAAATAATGTCTATGTCATAATCTCTGAACAGACTAAAAGCCCCACTTGTCAGCAGCTAACATGCTGGAATAAATCTAGGAGCAGAAAATACTAGATAGGCACACTTATGCTGTGTTGGTTTAATGTAGAATCCAGGGTTTTTTTCTTAGACCAGCAGCCTGTGGTAGAGAGTTCAGTGCTGATAAGGTGATGCAATGTGTTGGTAGGTGCCGTGAATAAACATAGTTAAAGAGATTTTGAAATGAAAGCTTCTTATTGCTCCTCAGGAATGCCACATGGCCTGAGGGTGCACTTGCTCCTGCAGCAGTTCCTGAGCTGATAGCAGAGAAATTTTCCTCCTGTGCAGTCCTGAGAGAAGGTGAAAGAGGCAAATAGTTGTTCTTCCTATTCACTAAAAATTAAATCATGTTTCTAAATTTTCCTCCTGTAACAACAATTAAACTACTTCAATAGAACGTGCCTAGCACTGCATATACCTCATATTCTTTTCAGACAGTAGATAGATAGGAAATTTTACATAAACTATTGCTTTTCTAATTAGTTACCATATTATAGCTTACAGGAACGACAATAATGATGACAGTGAAACAAAAAGGAAATACAGTTTTTCATTACAGATAAAAGATACAGTCCTAGCAACGACTTAAAAATTTTATGTTTGTAATATTGAGATCACTAATACTCCTTGGAATTTAGAGACCTGTTATTTTGTGGTATTAAATTATTTTTCATCATAGCCTTCCTTAATTTTGCAGGTTGCAGGCTGCTCTGAGTAGTTTCAGACTTCTCTCTAGAAGAGATGTAGATGTAAATATTAGTGTTTACTCAACACAAAAAGTAGGTTCAATAAGATGCAATCTGAGACACAATGTAAGTCTTGATGGTTTTTGGAACAAAAAGGTGGGGTATGTTGAATAGCTCTGTAAGAAATATTTGAACATGTCTCTGTATGATTCATGAATATTTTGAGAGGAACACAACAAAGCTGTAAATCAGGCAGAATGCCTCCTAGGCTTGATGTGCCTAAGAACTGGGTAGCCTTGTGGGTAATCATCCTCTGGCAGTTCGTGTCTCTGTCTGTCACCAACATGTTCATTGATATGATATCTGATATGAACTGGAGGAAGCAATTGGTTAATCAGAAAACTTGGACTGATACAAAGTTGCCTGAAAATTTTGAAGATCCAAAATTAGAAAGGCTGAAATATGGCATGTGCAGGTTAGAGTCGTGTTAGGTGTGTAACAGGCCAAAATAGTAGAGCTGGCAATATTCATATTTTAATACTTTCCATGATATTTATGTTGTGAGTGTATATTTGTATTTAAAATCAACTGCAGCATGAAATTCTCTCTTTATTATTTTTAGTTTACTATTAGCAGAACTATAACACTATAATTCTTTCCAAGGGGTGCTGTCAGCAAGTGCTGTGGGATAGCTAGATGTTGACTCTGCATTGGCACCACGGAGGAGTCTTCTCATGCAGATCTTACAGCTGGAATAATTTCTTGCAACATACCCTGTCTGTATGGAAGAGAATGGGAAGTCTGTCCTCAATGGGCCATGAGATGACTCTAGCAGGAGGTCCCTGGCTGTTGTGTCTATTCCACACCCATTGCTTGGAGGGACATGACTCAGGCATGCTGGGCACACAGCCTGGTGCAGTGACCTGGCATCAGGTGTGCTGCTTGGCAGGTACTGGGGCAGGCAGGTTGAAGGTATTTGAGTTGGTGGTGTCCAGGTGCATGCACTGTCCATACTGCGTGAGGTGTGATGATCTCAAGATGGCAAGCTTGGCTATGCCACCTGGGGTACTGCCATGCTCCACTGGCTGCTCAAACAGCTACACTGTATTTGTGGCTGGGAAATGTGGCCTTGCAGTCTTCTCAGGGCGAGTCAACAGTTCAGTGTAAATGCAGCTACATGCAACTGGAATGCAGGTATGTCCTCTGAGGGCACCATTATCTTTATTTATGATTTAGCTACTTAACACATTGCATATTCTTAAAGAGGAGCCAACATTATACAGCACTGGAGTATGCTGGCTCATCAGGTGACTGTTTTTAAAGATTCAGGACATGATTTTATATAACAGTATTTATTGTTACATTGTATTTCCTTGCTGCCAGTTGCCCTTGTGACTTGGTCACTGGTTTACATCTATTTACATTCTGTTAGAAAGCTGTAGTCTTACGGTGAACAAAGAAAAATAGACAGGTTATTTGGTAGCACAATAAATTTTGCTGGTAAGCCGTGAGGCTGTATTTTCTGCTTGTTTGACCACAGTGGCTCTTGTTTCCATGGAATATAGGATGGATCTCTTCTGTTTTCCAAAGACAATATGGAGTAAGAGTGTTTTCAGAGTAGGTCTTAGGAAATGTATGGGAAGAAAGGAAGGAAATCTTAAAATCTACTTCTGGCAGCCTATAATTCAGGAATCACATTCCAGATTCATAGACAAAGTTAATAGAACTGGAAATTATATTAGTCATGCCTATATATTTCTGTCATTTTCTGTCCATTTTTATTTTATAGCCATGTTATACTGCTTATTGAGATTATGATTGTGATGTTCTATCTTTATTACTTTGTGGCTTAACCTTTGAAGTCTATGGAGCTTTCATGGACTAAACAATAAATTTTGCTATAACAACTGCACTTAATTCCCCTATAAAAGTGATGTTTCCTGATGCCTGTTCACTGATCTGTACTATAAATATGGCATCCATAAATTTTAGAATTTAGTCCCATGTGGTCCATATGAAACAATAATAAAAGCCTATAAAGCAAAAAGCAGTAACAGGAAAGTATTCAGTAGTAACCAAGTCTGATCCTGTTCTATAAAGGAAAAAAATGATTCAAAAATGCATCATTTTCCAAAATTATATTTGAAATATGACTGATTGCTAAATTACTTCTTTAGTTGTTACTTAAGGACCAAACAGTTACTGGGAGAACAAACAGGTGGAGGGAATGGTAATGAGGAGCAAGACCCCTGTCAGTGCATGTGCGAGCTGCACTGACAATTGCAGCAAACAATTGGTTACCCTCTTCTCTGAGAAAGTAGGGAGAGACAGGCATGTCTCCCTCCACTGACAGTGAATGCAGTCCTGCCTGGTTAATGGATGACATAACCCAGTGTGAATCAAGGAGCAGAAAAGGAAAGCAATTTTACTGAAATAATCTTTCCATATTACTAACTCTTGGCAGCTTTTCTCACACATTGCACCTAAAAACCCAGCCTAAGCTCAATTTTCACTTTGTAATAGTCTGCTGCTCTCCTCTAGCTTCCAGATGTGCACTTCTAATAGCTATAATGACAAAGCACAGCTTCTGATTAACACTAATGATGCGATTGTTAATTGGCACTTTGGCAATACAAATGTTTTTGGACTGCTTCAGCCTTTTACTGTAGACCTAGCCCTGCTCTGACTCCATTTGAAACATTCAGGTAGCAACTTTCCCTTACCAGCTTCCCTGTGGGATTATGGACAGTTTTTTCACTTTGTCTTATTTTGTTTTTCTTGAGCACTGTTGAGCAGTACTCTCGGTACAGTTAGAGTGCATTTTTGTACAATCAGTGCCAGAATAGAGACTTATTAAAAAGAAAGGAGTGGAAAGGGGGGAAGACAGTAACCTATAATTAAGGAGTCATTGGGAGATAAGGTATAAAATTACAGAGGTAAAAAGGAGAACACAAGCAATTTTGACAGTTGATTATCCCCTATCTTCATATTTCAGCCATCCCAGGTTTGTCACTTGTATGGTTGACAGATATATTTTCCGGAATATATTTAATAATAATTTGAAGTTCTAGATACAAAAGACTGAGTTGCAAGACTCAATTTCAGAAGCAAAAAACACTTGCATTCTTTCAGCAACTTATTGGCTATTGCATATATTTGCTAAATGTTTTTCATTTAGTCTTTCTAAATCCGTAAAAGGTCTCATAAATTTTCAATACCAGATTATTCACAATTTGAAAAAGATTAACAGAAACAAGTTCAAGAAGGCAAGTGTATCTTTTCAAATAGAACTGAATCTTCTCCTTTAAATATGTAACTGCCTGCATGGTGTCATTGTGTAAATTTAAGTTGAAAGTGAGAATCCCAGAGAGCAGTTTTTAGATCTACGAAAAAAATCCTTAAGGATTCAGGAAGTTATAACTGCTAAAATTAGGCACACCTCAGAACTGGCTTGCATCAATTTTCTTTGAAATTTTTGCTAGGTGCTCAAAAATCATGACATTGAAAGGTGCAAAAATGGATGGATGAACTGACAAATTGAAATGAAAAATTGGAAAATTAGTTTAAATTTCAGGATTTAAATAAATTAAGCATGACAAGTGTAGCACATCAGTTATCTAGCTCACTTAGTTTTGTTTTTTATTATTAAAAAATGTAGGTACATATTGGAAATCCCATTTAATGCAGAATAAAAGAACATGAAGTTGGCAACTGAGGATGCCAAACCCACAGCTGCAAGAAAACACACATTCTTCTGGCAAGATTAAGGTCTGATTCAGAAAATATGGTCATGGTTTAAGAAGGCTTTGTACAGTTTGGTTGTTAAACTGACAGAGTTAATTTCAACAGTCATTTTAGACTAGAAAATCCTTCAATAAACAGAATGTAATATGTTTAGAAAAAGTGAAGGAGCATACATGAAGAACTAACATACTTAAAAAAATCAATATGAAATACTACTCAAGTCTGAAATTATTCAATTAAATCTTACAGTATTATTCTAATTTTTTTTTTTCTGATGCAAAGATACCCTTTTAATTGGGTTGGGATAAGTGGTCATTGTAGTATCTGCTTCAAGATAAGGTGAATTTCAAAATAAGCTCCTAATGTTTTTTAATGAACAAAATTTAGAAACAAAGCTATACATTTAAAAATGTTATGAAAGTATAGAAATTTCTTGTATTTGAACTTTTCCTCCCCTCTTCCCCCCCCTTCCCCCCGTCTTTCCCCCCCGTCTTTCCCCCCGTCTTTCCCCCGTCTCTCCCCTCCCCGTCTCTCCCCTGCCCCGTCTCTCCCCCCCTCCCCGTCTTTCCCCTCCGTCTTTCCCCCTCCGTCTTTTCCCCCCCTCTTTT
>JAWWLZ010000042.1:15275845-15301020 GCA_035041345.1 Poliocrania exsul
TCCCCTCTCTTTGCCCCTCTCTCTCTTCCCTCCTCTGTTTCCTCTTTTGCTTCCATCCTTGCCATCCTTTTTCATTCTTCTTTTCTTTCATGTTTTCCTCCTTTGCTTCTCTACCTCTTCCCTTTCCTTCCTGTCCTCCTGTTGTTCTGTGGGGATTTATGCCAGACACACCAGCCCCTGGAGCATGAAGTGCTCTGTTACTCCACACAAGAACTGTACTCGTTTTACAGGAGGAGTTCCATGCTGGACTCCATAAAAGTCTTTTCTTGCTTTACTTGACTCTGGACTTTAATATTGGGATATAAAACTCCATTCTGTTTTTCTGTCTTTCAGAGTATAGGTTATTTCCTTCAGTTTTGTTGTTTGTGCAAATATTTTTTGTTTGTTTGTTTGTTTTATTACTTTTTCTCTTCCTGATCTTGAACAATTTAATCTCTAATTTTTTCCTTTTCTGATTTAATGCTGGTACTCACAGTCATTTTCTTTCAACTTTGTTTAGGGCTTTTCTCTGTTTCTTTTTAAACTGCTACTTGGCATATACACCTAGTCTTTTATGCTGTCTGGTGCTTTCATTTTGCAGTTTATGGACCTTAATTCTGTTATATCTAGAGAAAATCTGGTCTTAATTAGAGTCTAAATGTTCTAGATTCACAGTACTGCACATAAATCTGCAACAAGTTCATCTCTCATTTCATTGACTATTGTTGTCCTGTGCATACACCAGTCACAAGAAACTTCTCTTACTTGCAGAAAGCTTTTCCCTTCCACCACAGTCATTCCTACTAGTGACTATCACTATCTAGTGTATCCATCCCTACCAATCATTTGTATGCTGATTGTCCAGTTTATGCTCCCCTGTGGCATTTTAAAACTGTTTCTTTGTTTGGATTTTTTAATAGTACAGGGACCTTCACAACACAGGAATAAAAAGATATGAAGGTGCATTCTATTTTTTTTTTTTTTTGGTTTTGATTCATGGGGAGCCCTCGTAAAAAAAACCAAAAACAACAAAAAAAAAAAACAAAAAAACCCCAAACAAACCTATTTGCATCCAGGAATCAGGCTGAAGAATTTTGTCTGATGAAGACACTTTGTGTCATGTAGCTCCAATTTTGTCCTGCAGAATATTATTGTGCATATCAGATATTAGGATGTGAGCTCCACATGTGATGATTTGTCCACTTTTACATACATACATACACATATATTCCTAAAATAGGAAGTTAGATTTGTTTGTTCTTGGACTGCATACTTTGATCTACTGTCATCAAATATTTTTATATCCTGTTTTGGCTGCAAAAAGGGCAATCGAGTGCCAGGAACTCTAGCTGCAACTATTCAATGACAGAACAAGCTTACAAGCTGCCCAGTCTTTGAAGATCTAAGTAAATATGCAAATAATTTTCACTTCTTTGTTGATCTAGTTAATTATAGTGTAGCGAGAAAGACTAGCAGCTGTTCTGTATATGTTTCATTTTTATTCTCTTGTACCCCTCTCCTGATTAGAACCTTACATGGCTTCTTAAGTATTTTGGAGGTTAATAGACTGATCCAACTGTGTGTATCCATAGCAATCCATGGATATTATAGCCCTCAGAATAAAAACTGAAAAAAGATGCTAGAAATATCTCCAGTATGAAAGTAAATCCCAAAAGAAAACAGATGCTGGGTAAATATCTTCTGGTGAACTATTTTTAAAGAGCTTAGACAATTAGCAGTAAAAATTTGGGCACCAAAATCTTTTAACTCATGCAGGCAAAACTTACACTGCAATAATTCAGCCAATACAATTATGACAATTTTAAAACCAAATTCAAAGCACTTAACTGATTATTTTAATTCTTTAAAACACTCAACAGAGCTAAGAATGATATCTTGCTGTTAATGGCAATCTACTAAAATTCCAGACAGTCCCAGATACTGTGATCTCCATTAAAAGACCCAACATTTGCACTGAGCTGGATATGTCTTGAAAACGAGTATTTGTTGGACAAGAATGAGTTCTGCTAGGTAAATAATTACCATGACTGTTCTTTTCAAAAGTAAAAAAGAATGGGAAAATACAGATCATTCAGAATGAAGATTAAAAATATTTATTATATAGCTTTTGGTCTAAAAATACTGACAACCAGCCTTCAAGTTCTATACAGACTTGAGAGTACAACATAATTTATGAAAATTCCCATTTATGTCCCGTCATCTTTTAGATCATATTTTTCAGATCTAAAGACTACTCTCCTTTTTGATCTGCTGAAAATCTTTACAAGTCTTCATAAATTGACAAGTCCCTTTTGTAGCACTACAAGAGAAATGGCTTGTATTAAAGAACTCAACAGCTGACAAAAAGCAGTAAGGCAGACTTATCAATGAGAGAAAAGCACAAGCAAATATATGCATGAAGAAATCTGCAAAGAGAAGTTAAGCAATTCCAATTACTGGGAGTCTACCTGCCGAAATTTAGCCAAGAGCAAGTCTGACTTGTGGAATTAGTTGGTTGTCTGGACTACCTCTCTAGCATTTGGAAAAAGACAAGCACTTCTGATAAGTAAATAATTCTAACTAGCTTAGAGACCTTCACCAATAAAGAATATTTGGCATGTTTAATCAGCTTCTAAAATGCTTCAACTGAGAAATAATAACAAAAAGCATTCTGATAAATACTAATAATATTGAATAAGTATACCAAATCATTTATTTCCACTTCTGTAAAAGATAATAAAAAGTGTTTTTAACAATACATCAACAACAAAAGGAAGGTCAAGGAAAGTGTTCATTCTTTATTTAACATAGTGGGGGAACATTGTCACCAAATAGGAGGAAAAGGCTGAGGTAATTAATGGGTTCTTTGCCTCAGTCTTTAGCAGTAAGACTGGGCAGCCAGCTCCATGAGTTGGTAGACAGGGACAGGGAGCAGAACAGACCCTCTGTAATCCAAGAGGAAGCAGTTAGTGATCTGCTGAGGTACTTAGATACTCACAAGTCCATGGGACCAGATGGGTAGTGAGGGAGTCAGCAGAAGAGCTCATCAAGCCACTCTCCATTGTTAATCATCATTCCTGGCTGACTGGGGAGGTCCCAGATGATGGGAAATTGGCCAATGTGACCCATCCACAACAAGGCCCAGAAGGAGTATTTGGGGAACTACAGGTCTGTCACTTGACCTTGGTGCTCAAAAAGGTTATGGAACAGATCATCTTGAGTGTGATCACATGGCATACATAGGACAACCAAGTGATCAGGCTCAGCCAGCACAGTTTTAGGAAAGGCAGGTCCTGCCTGACCTGCATGACCTCCTTTTATGACCAGTTACCACCTAGTGAATGAAGGAAAGGCTGTGGATGAGGTCTAACCGGATTTGAGCAATGACTTTTAATACTGTCTCCCATGGCATGTTCCTGGAAAAGCTGGAAGCCCATGACTTGGACAGGTGCACTCTCTGCTGGGTTAAGAACTGGCTAGAGGGCTGGTGAATGGTGCTGCATCCAACTGGCATCCAATTAGTAGTGGTGTCCCCCAGGGATCAATGTTAGACCCAGTCCTGTTAAATATCTTTACTGGTGAACTGGAAGAGGGGATTGACAGTACCCTCAGTCAGTTTGCAGATGCCATCAAACTGGGTGGGAATGTCAATCTACTGGAGGGTAGGAAGGCTCTGCAGAGGGATCTTGACAGGCTGGAACAGTGGGCCAAGGCCAACAGCTTGAAATTCAACAAGGCCAAGTGCCACGTCCTACACTTTGTCCATAAAAAAGGTATCATCTGCTTATCAGATTGCAATGAGTTAAAATGACATCTGAAGACATCTATTGGTTTCTTCAGCCAGTAAAACCTCTAAACTCCTGGCTGTGGCAATTCAGGTTTGTGACATGAACTGGAATTTAGTCTTAGTTAAGATTATAAATTAATCTATATTTTCTTTTGGCCCACTTTGTGAGCTATATCATAACTGAAATTTCATGGAGTCTAGAAACATAAACATGCAAGAAGTTTTCAGAGTATTATAAACAAAAAGCAAAATCCATATTAGATGGTGAGATTATGAAGGAGTCTAACAAATTTTCTTAAAACATTTTAAATGCCATTTTTAAATATTGAAAAAATTCAGAAAACAAAATTGAAGACAAAAATTGTTATGCCTCAATAAATTCTTGTTGACTACAGAAAACCTTGAAGCACTTATTTTACCACTTATGGCTACCATGAGCTGTATTTTCAAATCAAATGCTCATATATTTCCCTTTACTACTTAAATAATTATAGGTGTTGATAATTGCTGTCATTACTAGAAAAAGCCTTATTATTCCTTCAGTGTGCTGCCATGAAGGGTAAGAAATGAACAAATCAACACTACTGTGACCAGTAAAACTGGAGGAAGAAGAACAAGAGAAGCAGACATACTCTTCTGGATTTTTAGAATTAGAGAACTAGCCCAGGTTAGAAAGGACCTCAAAAGATCATCTGGTCCAACATTTCACTGGAAAGGAAACCTAGATGAGACTATCTAGCACCTTATCCAATAGCATCTTGGAAACTCCAAGTGATGAGCACTCTACCATGTTTCAATGATTGGCTGTTCTCAATGCCAAAAATTTCTTTCTTCTATCAAGTTGAAACCCTTTCCATTGCAATTGGTACTGATTGGCTCTCAAATTCTCCATATGGCTCCCCTAGAATTGAGAGGAGAACCTTTGTCCTTTTCAAGTACTGGAATACCATTATGAGGTTATCCCTGAACTTTCTCTTCTCTAGGGAGAAGAGATTTAACTTTTTCCATATTTGCTCAAAGGGTAGGTTCTCCAGCCTGAAAAAAGCAAATTTATTTTCAAATGGACTTGAAAAGAGCATCCCAGTCTCAACTGTAGTTGCCTAGATAGCTTCTTTTTCAGAAACCTTGCAGGCACAAAGGTTTATTCTTCTTCAGGATTGTTTGCAGGCAAACCAAAATATCTTTTAAAATTATTCAGTTACTTTTTAGTGTGAAATGTGCTGCTTTGTTCTCTTTGCTATCATAAGGCCATAATGTAGATATCTAGGTTGCTACTGTTCTTCTGTGGCTACATGAACGTAAAATAACATCTGGTGGTGGAATGGCATGTGTATACCTTATCATATTAATGATAAACTTTGTAGAAAAGTGATTAAAATTCTCTTAACAATAAAGAAAAAGCAATGACTGAAATTTATTTTCCTCAGCCTTGTTTAAATGACTGGAAAATTTCTATAACATTATCAAACATGCAAGCTTCAGTTACCAGCTTCTGTGAATTGAAAACATCTTTTTACTTGTTAAAGAAAAAAAAAGTGATTTCAACAGAGAAGCACTCTGTTTACTACTCAAGAAACAATGTGAAGTGATATTTGTTAGATTTAATTAAAATCTCCTAAATATAATGAAAGACTAAAGAGAGCCTACAAGAAAGCTGGAGAGGGATTTTTACAAGGGCATGTAGTGAGAGAGCAGGGAGTGTAAAATAAACAGTAACTAGTCCTAATTAAGTGACAGACACCATCATCTGTATTCACATACTTCACATATGGGGAAGGAGAGGCCGCATAACAAATGCAAAAATGTACACACCCATGTCCTTTTCTCACAGTAAGATGGCAATCTTTGATGTGGTATGAATTGTTCCTAAGCTCCAAAAAAACTCATTAAATTCACATTGTGAAACCCTGCTGCTAAGTTATATATAAAAATATTTTTTTTAAAGTAATGGAAGGTAAAACTGTATTTTCATAAGTTACTCAGGATTTTTAATTGTCAGCTGAGGTTGGTATGTTATGAGCCATATTTAGCAGTAGTAATGGCTTAACTGAGTGTTATACACTAAGAAGTGTTTGTACTGGCTTTTCCCAAAAAAATAGTAGCAAGATGGTCCTGCTTAAATTCATTGAATAGTTTTGCCAAAGATTTAGATGCTTCTTTTACTTTCCCTTGGACTTTGCAAAATAAGAAAAGAAAAATAATCATCATAAATTCTTAGTCAAATAATGATGAAATGGAACTTGGATAGCTCTTAAGACTGGGTTTAAGTCTGGATCTCATGTATAGGTAGCTATAATAACCCTTCTAGCATCCAGTATTTTCTGTAGTATTGATAACATATTGTTACAGTTGTTACTCCTCATTTTAAGGCTACGGACTTCAAAAGGCCGGATTGCCTGAGGACTAAGAAAAAATCTCTTTGATTTGAAAATGAAGGTTCATATCTTGAAAAGGCTCCAGGTAATTAAAGGCTGAATTCAAACTGGATTTAGGTCTGCTCACTTAGAGTTAATAATACAGATTTGTGTTTCAAAAGACTTTAAATGCAAATATCAACTCTTTGATGGGATATAGCAATTGTTAACTTTTGTCCAGTATGATGTCATTTACTCAGTAACCTGATTCAGCAAGTGTGAAATGAGGTCAATTGGCTTGTCTGAAAAAATTAAAAGAAACCAATAAAGATAACATTCTAAACTGAAGTAAAAAGGAATAGGAAGAATAAAACGACCTTCAACATTTTGCTACTGAAATTACCCGTCTGACGACTATGGAATTGAAGATACAAGCATGAAAGCACACTTCTCAGTATATTAATAATAAACTGCTTGCTTCATGCCTTTTTTCTGTGGTTTTACGCAGGCGTAATACTCTTAATCATGAAGATGTATCCCTATAGCAGTACAGTTTTGCATGACACTTCACTGCAGTAAAACTAAAAAGCATTTTGCTGCCTTCTCAAATAATTTTTTTCTCAAATACAGACTAGAAAGTCAAACATATCACATAATCACTTTGCCTCTGTAGGTGATTGGTACACCAGGATCTTTCTCTTTGTTATCTGTTATAAAAATAAACATTATTTAGTGTGATCATTGTGAAGGAAATATTAGTGAATATGTTTTGAGAGTTTATATAGAACACAGTGAAAGTTGTATTAAACCAGTAAGTCACTATGTTCTGAAAATATTCTGATAATAATTAAAATTCTGATCATAATTAAATGCTATTATGAGGCATTACATATCTAATTTGTTATTATATTTGCTTCTTTGCTTTGTATCAAAATCTGAAGTACATATTTTGACAGTTTTTTCTATGGAAGTTAAATCCACAAATCTTTTTGAGCCCACAGGACAACAATACCACTTTTTGGCTTTTACTTTTCTTTCTCAAAGAACTGGCATTTTGAGAGTCAGCATGAACATTTTAGGTCAATGCTGTTAGAGTTGCTTCCCAGAAAATATCTTATCTTTTTTAAAAAAACAAACAAACAAACAAACTTTTTCAAAAAGAAGGCAGAAAGATTCTACTGAAATAAAATACAGAAGTGTAACATTTCCAGCCTTTCACCACTTGAATCAGGCACCAGGAAGGTGTGAACTCATTAGGAAAGAAAAAGATCAAATCTTGTTGCTGGTATTGATATCAACAGAAGGTGCACTTACATCAAGGAATATTTTCTTTTCCAATCTTCAGTATTCAGGTAGGAAGAAGAATGTTCCTGCTGAAAGAAAAAGAAAGTAAACAAGATGAAAATAACAAACTTACTGCAGCAATATTACAAGTAAGCAGCAGGAATAATGAACAAAAAGACAAGCAAAAGGTTCCCCAATGGACTAAATTAGAGACAAAAGGATGAAATTTCATTTTCAGCTATTTGCATGTCTCATTTTAAAGAGTTTCCAAGAGTATTGATATGGTATGAAGTCAGAGTCCTCAGACATAATTATATCCATATACACAGTGAAGAAATGGCTGGGAATGTCCATAGTTTGAACAAATTCGTGTCTTTAGAGCTTTGCTGATCCCTGATATTCTTCTGCAGTTAGACAGCTTGCAAGCAGTCTGACTGAAAGCCCTGAGTCACAGGATGGTGACGGGAAATCAAGTAATTTTGGTTCCAACGCACCTGAGCCTGACCTCTTTCAGCAGATCCTTTTGTGGATTTCATCATGAGTCACTTCTTCTTTATTCTATTTGCTGAATCCTTCATAGAAAGGAGGTGAGAGGTTCTCCCTGTGTCATTGAACACCTGGAAGAATAAGGGAGGGATTTAATTTCTAGAAAGTCTTCAGGAGAGCACGCTCCTTTCTATAGTTAATGGTAATTTGTGTAGAAAAGGAAAGGGAAAAAAAAATTTTATATATATATATATATATATATAACATTCTTGTAACAACAGTCGTGAAAATAGCTACAGACAGCCCAGAGAGAATGAAGTATTAAGCTCCCCGAAGGATCAGTAGCTATTAAGTCATTGCCAGCTACTTATCTAAGTAGCACAGGTGTAAGGTTAGAACAACAGACCTTCTATTTCCACTTCAGCACAGGAAATAGTATTTTGGAGAAAATAATATAGGTCAGTATGTCAACAAAACATCACTCCAGAAAATAAGGTTAGTCATCTATGAGATTGGTTCCCGTATATTTCAAAGCTCAGTTCCCATGGAAGACAGAACGATGTTATTCAGTGCTAGATATATCAGCCTTCTTTACTTACGAACTCTTATAGCTCAAGGTTTTTGTGTTTTCTTTAAATTTAATATAGGATATTAGCTTCCTGGAGTTATAATGACCAATGATTTTACTCCTGTACAGATTTTTGTTTTTACACTGACTACATTTATTTCTGTAAGATTCATTGCACCTTAAAAACAATGCATGGGTATGATTTGTCTCACTTTGCACATTTAAAAGTTAGAATATAAGTTTCTCCTTCTATTACATCCTTTATAATTCAAAGTGGAAAATATCTCAAGCTATTAATCTGAATTACATAATAATTTAGTTTTAGAATTAATTTTATCAGACTCAGATATTGAGTCGGTGATATCTGTTCAAACTTAAATGTATCATTATTAGATACTGCCATTTTTTCCAAGCACTTCATTTGGTCTTTGGATATTTCTCCAAAACAAAGGGTGATTGAGGAGGAACCTCAATTTCTTTAAGTCAGGAAATATTAGGAGATTACTATTCTGAACTCTAAGAAAAAGAAAGAGTCAAAATATTTTTGTTTCACTGTCTTTGCTGGATGAGGACCACTCACAAGAGTGATTTATCTCAGTTTTTACAAGACTGGTTTGTAATTCTGTGGATGCTGGCAAATACAAAGTTGAAACTTGAAAAAAAAATATAACAACAGAAAAAAAATTATTTCCTAACTTGTACAAAATACGTTAATTCACCAAAAATACTCAGAAATTTTAAATTCTAAAATTCTGAATTTTGAACTCAGAAGATATTTGTTCTTCTATAACTTTTATAGTAGTAACATAACAATATTAATTGTCTGATCTCAAGTTAAATCTAATGTTATACTATCTAAAAATATTGCGTATATTAATGGAAATAGTTTATTATTTTATTTCACTGATGGACATTAGATGATTAAATACATTTGAGAATCTGAATAAATAATGAAAATTTAAATAATATAAACAATCATATATGTACTGACTTACTGAGTCAGTGAATAATGTTACACATAAAATACAGTCTGAATATCTGTTGTCTTGCAGAAGATTTGGCAGGATGTATTCTGGTTTTCTAAAAAAAGTACCCGATAAACTTGCTACAAGACTACATTGCACAGAATATTAGAAATACATATTTAGAAATAATCTGGAATTTTTTGAGATGGATGAAATAATTACTGAAATTTACTTTTTCGCTGCTTGAAGATTCAATGGTACATTACAGTGATTGTCCAAATTAGGAAAATAATTCAACAACTGCAGACTTTATACCTAGGTTGCTCCATTCTTGCCTTGCTAATTGTGACTGCTCAGGTAGTTCATCCAATGCTACATCAGATTTTCTGTCTAAAATGGGCTCAGTGTAAGGACACACTTTTTTAAAAAAATGATTTAATGCATTTAATTCATATTTCCTCTATAAATAAATAATAAGGCTAATTTTCAGAAATAGCCAAACACTGAAAAGAGAGAACTCAAAATTTGATGTTTCTCTTTATCAAGATTTTAGTACTCTGTTCTCATTAAATGGCATTAAGAAGTCTTTTAGAAACACCGCTAGTTTGGGCAGCCTTACTGAGTGCAAGTGAGATGCTAAAAATGTTTGCAAATGCACATGAAATATTAGCAATAAGATATTATCACTCTGAGACTTTTAATTTTTTTACTGCCATGGTTTAAATTTTGACTGTTATCATGAGGAAAGGATACAGTCATCCCATTAGACTCTGGAGCGGTTAATCACATGTTTACAAGCCAGGGATTTAAATTGACAAGTTAGTATTTTGCATACAACATGCTCACTTGAATACCCAGAATGAGTTGTTGGTCATCTGTGCTCTATTCCAAAGATCCACTATGTTAAGTGTAGTCATCCTATAATGTTGCTACCACCAGCAACATCAAATCAGTTAAGTTTAGTCTTTAATTTTGAGCTATTTGGCTCTTGTTTTAAATTGAAACTTTCACAATGCTTTCACATGGGCATTTTCATATTTCATTGTGATATATAATTCTTGTAAGGCTTATTTTCCTGTTTATCTCTCAACATCATATGTAGAATACTAGTTGTGATTCATTATCTATAAGCTTCCAAGATTACACCATATGAGATCATTTGCAAAGATGTGCTGGGACCTGACTTCTTTTTTTGTCCTTTCTGCTGTCAGCATTTTTGCTATTTTTAAAAATTCACCTTGAGTAAAAGCCGCATTGTATTTTTGTGGAAACAGTGATATCCTTTGCAACATAAGCACAACAATCTATAGTAATTATAGATGTAAGAATAACCAAAGTGTGCTGACATTTCTGTTAACAATAGAAAACAAAGGATTTTTGAAGTTTATAAAAGGCAAAATCTCTTTTAAAGATTAGTTTTACTTTTTAAGGGTGTTATTTTTCTAGAGGTTTCTGACTATATCTTGGAGAAGACCTACTCACATGAATTTTTATATCACTTCGTTTCAAGAAAAGACACCATCTGCATTCCTTTAAATGCAGCAACCTAAGATACACTGGTTGAAGCTGATCTGTTCAAAGTCAAGAGTGGCTGTTTCAAAGTACACTGATAAGATGACTAGTTAAAAAAATTGCTGATTCATATTTATGCTTTACAACAGGCACTGATATTAGACAAGGCATTAAAGAAAAACAATTTTAAATTATTGAACTTGAAATCTATTTATTTATTTATCTCTCTGTAAGAGACATTGCAATGAAATGTGAAATGCATGGCCTGACAGTTTTCTTTCCTTCTCCAGACTCTGAAAATGTATTGCCAAAAGTTATTCCAGACTAGTACTAGCACCTTCCCTCTCTGTATTTACAAAGGTTTAATAGTTCAGTGGAGCCTGTTTCTCTCCATTAATCATACAGTGTTGGCCTAAGTGCCTCCTGGGAGCCCCTGTAATTTGACTTGGTCAAGAGATGCAGGTGCTGTACAAACACAGAACAGAGTCTCATCTTAGATCTTCAACTTCAGGCAAAAGGTCTGTACAAACATGGACTTGGTGGCTCACAGACATTCCTAGACTTTTCAGTGAATATAAGAATGCCTAATAGAAATTGTCAATTGAATACATTAGAAGCTGCACTGTATAGTTGAAATATTTTAGCGTAATAGGTCAAGAAGAGAGGTTAAAAGAATGACAATGTAAAATGGTGATAAGTAAGAAATGGCAGAAGCACTACTTATTATTTTCCTTTGGCATTGGACTATCCTCTGGGTAAAAATGACACTGAAATTGCATCTGGTCTTCTTGTGGATTAAGTAATGAAATCAGATACAGCTGCTTGTCTGTCAGTGTTAATGTTCTTCTGCATTAGCATTTGCAGACTAACACCAGCTTTGCCCTGTTATAGTGACACTGGTGTCATGTACATGAGGGGTTTCCAACCTGTGGTAAAACTTGCTCCTACAGAGTTCTGTGTGAAAACTATGTGAGCATCATTTATAGCAGGCTGGAAACCTCTTAGCATGCCAGTCAATAGCAAGGAAAAGTTGTTTAGTTAATGCCTAAGGATTTTATTGTATATTTTGTAGATTCTTGGGATTATATAGGTTACATGTATTTTCCTAGGTTGCTCACATTTTAGGTGGTATTAGAAGATACTAAAACATTTTCTCATATATTTTTAAGCTCTCTGAAGGACACGCTGTTTTGAAGAAGCCACTTGCAAAATAGCTTAGAGACAAAACACAAGAAGACCTAGAGGTCCTGAGCTTCTCCAAGGGGCAGTTCTGAAGATCTCTATGAGTGGAGCACCAGGGAAAATGAGAATCATGGTTGGTCATAAATATCTCATTTGTTAATTGGTGGAGAGGTTATAAAAACTGAAACAACCCTGGTCACATATGTGCATGTGTGGGCCTGTGCATGTGTGTGAAAAGACCTTGGGTATGCAACTTGAAAGCTTTCAATAAAGGTATACCATCTATCTTTCTCCATTAATATTGTTCTGAGTGTCTATTTTCACAGGAACCTAGGCAACAGGCAACACAGCAAAGGAGGGAGAGCTGGAAGTTCAGGGTAACAGCAGGGCCGGCAGTCACCCCACAGACCACATAAGTGAAGCAAGACAGATTTGGAGACCTTAACCAGAGACAAACAAAAGCCTAGTGACTGCCAGACAAACTCAGTAGAGGGTTGAGGTCCAGCCTTAGCAAAGCAAGGTCAGAATTTGCCAGGTAATAGAGATGTAAATATATAGAGCTCAGGCAAGGGCAAGAGCCTGTGAATAAATACATCTCCTAAGCCAATAAGCTCCAACTCCACAAGACTTCTTAGAGCTCTTCACCACAACCTTGCTAATTTTTACAACAGCCTGATCCAAGGTTATACTACTATTCCATTTCAGTAATGGTCTTGGCAGTCAAACCCCTGGGAGAGGGAAGAAATTGCAGAGCTGGTTGGTGCACTTAGAGGCTTGATAAAATGTTTGTCAGTATCTTAGAACTTCCATCTTCAGTCATTCTGTTGAGTTTATTAAAGCATTGTCATTGTTATGTGTTTCTTTTATGTAATGTTTCTATCACATTTATTTTTGTTTATATGCTGTATTCTATATTACTAGTTACCTGTAATATTCTCCTTAAATAGATGCTTTGCAATTTTTTTCGAAAATGCTGAACCTGAATTTTTCTTGGTTCAGACCTCTCTGAGGATTAACAACCAGGAGTAAAGGCAACTAATGTAAGTGCCTCAAGTTAGGTTCTTGTCATCAGTCATAGTAAGGTAATACTTTTTTTATACCAACTATTATTGCTGAGAAAAAGCAAAATGTCAGAATCATGAGCTCTACTTTAGAGCTGAAATAGAAATTTGTATGAAACCTTGCACTGTGACTGAATCAGACTAAAGAAATGTTTTTCTTGAAGATCTCTTTCCTGCAAGTGTTGCACTCCAGTTCTGTTAAAATATAAGGCAAAAATACTGTTAACCAAATCCAAGGCTCAAACAGTGCTTCAGTGTTCCAGAAGAAACATGTGGCCCACATGCTGTTCTATAACTTCACTGAAACAGATTGAAAATCTTCAGTGCATTACACCTAGACCAGACGGTGACAGTATGGCAATCAAATCCCCTCCTCAGACAGGAAGTGTAGATCGGTGCCACCTGATAAATGTGTTACCTCCAGTTCTATTATAGAAGGAGTGAAAATGTGTCATGTTAGCTTAACATTGATTCATTGAATGCCTAAGAGGAACACTGGCAGATTGCTTTAATTAACAGATGCACAAGGGCTGCTGATGTTTTTGAGTGAAATTTCCTTGCCTCTTGCTATAACCTATCAGGCTGTCATTCTCAGGTGACAGAATGACAAGATATCAGACAATCCACTACAGAAGCTTTTCATCCTCAGCACTCTGTCTAAATATCTGTGTTAATAGTAAGTCCTTTTTCACAACCACATTTTATTCTGTAGTCTAGAGGAAAAAGAAGGCAGCAACTTCCTATCAAAAATAGTCAACAGTTGGATCTTGTGAATTTTCCTCCAAGATGAAGTAGAATGGTTATTCTTTTTTCAAATGTTTATTTCATGTAAACAAGCAACTGTTTAGATGCATGCATTACAAACCTTGCTGCTGACCTGTTTCCTGATTTCCACTCACCTCACCTTGGTGGAAAAAGAAAGACGTGATGTGATCCAATTTAATATATTTATCTACCTTAAACTCAAACTGTAGGTGACTAGTAGAAGTTCCTTAAAGGCCACATCATTACATGTATTTCAACTATTCACAAAGATTCTAGTTCACTTAAGTGCTAAAATTAGGCCGAAAGAACATCCTTCTGAAGGACTTAGAAATTCACCTTGGTACTAGCTTTGAAACACCCACTCATTCAGCACATCATAGGTTTTCTAAAATTTGAGAGGCTGGACTTCAATTTTAGGTTCAGTTTGAGTTCTGTTCAGAAGCTGAAATTAGCAAATACTGCTGATGTTTATCTTTGTGTGTGTGTGTATGTATCTGTGAGAAAGGGAGAAAGGCAGTTCTGTCTCCCCAGCCTATAAACCATTTCAACAAGGCATGAGACAATAATGTCTCCTTTAGAGCAGTTATCATGAGATCATTGTCATTTTGAGGAAAAAACAGAAGCAGAGAGAATTACGTTTGTGTTACATGTGGTATACTCATTGTTGAGGTTGACAGCAAGTGACCTCAGATGTGTGTAGACAGGGTGCTGTTCATGCAGAACTGTGCCCCAGACCATGTCATGCGTGAGAAGAATGCCTTGGAGTAGATCCAGTGAGACCTTAAACAAACATCCTATTTTGTTCTGCATGTTAGAACTGTTTACGAACCCAAGGCCTTGAAAAAGGTAGTTTTAGATCTTCATGTTTCTCGGTCCTTCTCACCTATCTATCTATTTCCGTAGTGAAGGCTTCAAGTCTGCAAACAAACATGATTACTGATGAGGGCACAGCTTACAGGGACAGTATGCCGAGTAATCAATGAACAAGAGGGAAATCTAGTTCAATAGTCACAATAATTTTGATACTGTTCACTAAGCACTTGCCTTAAAGCAGTTATACTTCAAGAGGTGATGTGTACGGCCACAGATATGTGCAATTAAATTTCCCTCTGTAGTGTTGATGAAAAGCCATGGCTGAAAATAATTTGTTATTGGGAAATTTCTGCATATACAAAAGAATTGTTCTGGTTTGGTAAACAGCCAAGAATACCAGCAAAATTGCTTGCAGTGTCCCAAAGGCTTTGAGCCATTCCAGTTACTCCACACAGGAAAGGTGACTTTGAAACTAAGAGGTAAATCTTGGCAGTTTTCCTGAACTCCATTAACGCTTTTGTAAGGAAAATAACTGCAGCTAAAGAACAGGTATAGAAACATTTCTGAGTAGAAATAAGTGTTAAAGAATTCAATGTTGCACCAATAAATACAGACGCTAGAAGACATACTTGATTTTCGTTGTTGAAACCACTCCAAATCATATATATGACTGATGCACCACTGAATTATAGTGAAATATGTGTTCAATGGAAATATTCTTTAACAACAACATAACACAGACTGGCTTTCTCTCTAGCTAATGAACAACTGGTAAAAATGAGTGTCTAAAAAACCCTCAAAATTTGTGGAAGCAACAGTAATTTCCATGAAAATTAAGCTTAAAGTTGTATGCAAATAGACCTAAGTAATTCCCAAGAAAGACAAACTCTCATACAACAGAAGCAGTTTTGCAGATATGAAAAAGGATCTGAAGGTCTTTTACCTGCTTAATTGACCTGCGTTGAAGTATAAATGAGAAAATAAAATTATATTAAATGGAAAGATTTTTAGCTGAATATTGCGATGTACCACATATACCAGATTTAACTTTCTGAAGGTGGCATTTTCTAAGTAATTTTTCTCAGGATACCAAAATTAACATATTCTAAGATACTCTGAAAAAATCACATCCAGAAAGTATTTAAAAAGACAGAAAACCAAGGGCACTTTTTGCCTTGAATATTTTCACAGGTAACCACCAAAGAATTTTTACCACTAAATTGTTTATATTTTCTTTTCAAGTCTTCCTTTGTCTTCAAACTGTAACATTCAATATTTTAGACTGTTTATATTATAGTCTGTACTAACCTATGTAGAGTGATAGAAAAAGACATTGTTTAGGTAAACTGTCATACAGCTTGAAATGAGGAGAAAAGCAAGAGGCTTGGATGCAGGTTTTTTCATTGATGATAAAATTTTAAGACAGAGTTTTTTATTTTAAGAAAGAATTCCAGAGAGAAACAGACAAGGAAAATAAGGAAAAAAGGAAGAAGGATATAGAAGGACAAAGTTGGAGAAGAGAAAACAAAAGAACGAGAGACTGAACTTCACTCCAAGACTGCAGTGTGGATAACATTTCTCTCCACTTAGGATTCTAGAGGGTCTGTGATTTGTGTCAGGACCTCTAATATCAATGATGATATTATGCAATCTTGATACACCTGGATTCCTGGTTTGTCCTCAGTATTACTTACATTTAAATATATCTTGACCTACTTCTTGGCCTCATTTATTTGAAAAATGAATAAGCTAACCGAAAAAAGGAAAACATTTGTCTAGTTTAATTTTATTAATTACTCTGCAATGCAGGTTAAAAAATTCTTCAAGCTGACAGTCAAACTAAAGGCAAATACATTGGGTTTCTGTTTATGAACTGATCTTCTTGAACTTGATCACATATTTTGACTCCTTCATTAAGTCAAAACAGAGACAACACCAAAGTGCCTCACAGAGTAAAACAGATGAATGACTTAAGCTCCCATACTGGGAGCGACTTGATCCCAAACATTTTCATTTGGTATCATGCTGCAATCTTTATGATTTTTTTCTTTGTCTTTTCTTTTTCTATCACTTAACTACTGGCTTCTTTCTGCATTGTTTATTCCTCTAGATCACATGAATAGGTCTCATTGTTATAACATTAAAAAAGTTTTCTTAGGAAGCATTTATATTTATAAAGAGAAAAGTGTCACAACTACATATTCATGTTAGTAAAAGGCAAAATTCCTTGGTGTTGTAATGATATGCTTGGTTTGTGTTTCATAAGTATCAAGTTTGGGTTCATACAATTTGCTTTTCTGGATGAAATAATGATTTATTTTCATGAGTAATCATCCTGGAAGGTCTCATCTACTCATATTTACATAGATTACATAATTCTCTTATTTAAATATTTCCCCAACTCCCCTTGTTTGTATAGGAATTTTAAGCCTTCCAGCTTTACTTTAAAGATTTTGTATAATTGCATTCCTATCTACTTTTGGGATCTTGTTTTCTATTTTCCCATTCAATTTCAATGATTGCAGCCTTTCTCCTAAACTCTTTTGGAAGTTTTTCCCGTAGCACTTTCTTTTTTTTCATGTTTAAAAGGGTAGGGTATGGGTGTGTAAAACAGCTTTGGCATGGTAAGACTGAGCCTTATAGCCAGCCTCTTGTGGAATTCCAGGACCCAAGTAAGTGGAAAGAGCAAAATGGAGTTCATATCATTCATACCAGTCACTACCAATGTAGTTATTATGCATAAAATTCTGGGAAGGCACTTATGTCTTAAAGCTGTTACCTTATAGATTTAAAGTATTTATCACTGAATCCTTAAAAGAGTTAGGGATTTGTACTTTTTCTTTCAAGACCCATTCAAATCTCTTCAAAGAATACTTCCTGCTGCTCAATGGAGAGTAAACCATAATTGATATGGGATCTCATTCCCAGATATTCTCCAGTTAATTTCAACAGCACTGTCATCACTGACTAGTCAACATGCACTTTCCACAGATTCTACAATGCGATTCTACAGATTGCCTCTGAAAAATGTGGATGGTATAATTTTTCCTTTGTAGAGAACACTGCAAAAGGGCATGAGAAAATTTCAGTAAATGTTCTCCTGTCAGCATATTAGGCGACAATGAAGTACAGGAGTTAAGGATACAGAAGTTTTAAGCTTTTTTTTACAAATATGAAGGAATAAACCACGCATATAACCTAGGATTAAAGGAATACAAGTATTGCCTCTGTCCAGTGTTACATTCTTTATACTCCTAGCTCCAACCTAGTAAAGATTTGAGGCTATGCAGTAAAATTCTGATCACTACTATTTTTCTTATGTTCGGTTCATCAAATTATTGCCATAATATCTAGTAAATGATTGTCTTGAGAAGGTGGGAAAAGTAAATGGATCTGAAAGAATTAGTTACTTTTCTAAAGTAAAGGTGGAAAGCACTCTCCAAGTTTCTTAAAGGCAAATAGAGACTTACACCAAGTTGTGTCATTTTGTTGAAATCAAATCTTGTACACCATAATGTATATAGATAACACATACATCCTAGCTGCCCATTACAATGTATGAACATCACCTTGATTTCATGTTTCTTTCCCTCTGTTGGCAAAGATAATCTTAGAAACTTAGTGCTATTTTGAAATATATTATGGGTGCACATATTTTATTTCACTTTTACAATGTGGTAAAAATATATGCAAAACAGTAATGAAAGCATTTTAAACAAATGAGGATATCCATAGTAGAAGCTCACTCCATTAGTAAAAGGATGTCTTAAAGAAAAGCAAAAGCACTAGAGCTCTGTATTCTGAGATTATCACTGAGTCTTTAAAAGTATTGACTGTTCCCACATAAAATCGATCATGGCTTGACCTCTTCCACTTTCCTTTTCCCTCACTCTTGTTATTAAATACCCTGAAGAAACACAATGGATATTTTCATCAAGAAGTAACAACTGTTCTCTGAAGGGTTGTTACCATCTCATAAAAATGTTTTGTTTACTTGTACTGTTATATTTTATTCATTAATAGTTTTAAATTACATGGAGATATCCAATTATGAATAGCAATAGACATAATGACATCCCTGAGCCTTCACAGAATGTCTACTAAGTTGTCCTTCTTTTTGTAAACAAGAAAAAAAGAAAACAATTAGAGGAAATGATCCATTATTCCAAAAAGTTCACGGGGCAAAAATATCAGCCCTTTCTGCATCCCTAAAATAAACAAATAACAGTGAATTGGAGACAGGGGAGGAACTTCATTACATTTCCTAATAATGGCATACTTGAAAGCTCATTAAGAGCAATATCCAAATAATCTCCTCTGTCAAGATCTCATTTTAGAGAAAAGACAGAGAAATGAGAAACTAATAAAGCTTTTGTAAGGATAGCATTTTCCTTTTTATCATTATGACTCTTTATTAATGTGTATTAATATTGTCCAAGAGGATATTATCCATCAGTCCTTTTACTTAAAGATCTTTGACCACTCCTAAATACATTTACAGGCCCATAATAAAATGTGTTTTGATTCCACATATACATACACCAATATTTATTTTTTACTAAATGTAAAATTTTCTGCTTTCAAGATATAGTGGCAGACACAGATTATGCACCAAAATCCAGGCTGAAATGCACAGAGTGCAAAAAACAGGATGTAAACAGAAGCAGCCTGTACAGCCCCTTCCTCAGCTGCTACTAACTGTGTGGGAGCCTACATTTGGATGTCCTATTATTATCATCATACTCAACAGTTTTGTAAATATCTCATATATAAGTTCACCCAAATGCAGAAACTGTGATTTTGTGACATTTCACAAGATATAGTGTTAAAAAGATCTTCTCTGTGAGATCAGATGCAGAAAAATTCAGTGCTACACTTTGTTTCAGAGTATGGCCACAATGAAAGGAATCATCAGCTTTCCTAAGTATATCTCTGTAGTTCACTATTTTGGTACTGTAATACAGATCTCGTGAGTGTGCAATCCTTTAGGCACTGCAAGTATTAGATTGGTCTAGGAGATTCTATAGTTCCCTTCAATTAAAGTTATATCAATGTGGCTAAAGATTTGTTTGGTATGAGCAAAGCTCTCTAACCTACATGTTGGGACATTCATTTGGAATGAGATATACCTGTGTTCCAGTTCGTGGTGTTGGTTTACATATTAAGCTGCCTTTCTCTGTCACTCTCACTGCCATCAGTTTTTTTATCTACCTCCCCACCATACTGGATTATGTTTGTGCATTGTCCAAACTTTGATATATGCATTTGTATACCACATATCCTTTTAAAATATCAAGAACTGCTTGCAAAACTTCTTATTGCTCATACATTGATGTGGACCAGATGTTTCTAAAATTCAAGCATTGAAGGGTGCTATAAGAATAAAATACCTTCATTATTACTGGGATTCTTGTATTCTTCATTCCAGGGAAGGTAAGTTGTGTCCAGCCCTGACTTCTTATCATTTATTCTCACCTAGTTTATTCCAGTAATTGAGTGTCTGTATTTTAGAGTATTTCCAAATTAATAGGAATTTTAAGCAAACCACATTTAAATTACCAATACTAATTGTTTTCATATAATGAAAGAAAGCTTAATACTATTCCTCTGGGTGATATAATTTATAAGGTTTTGAGAATACATTTGGTAGCACTCTCTGGGGACAAATTGCTATGTAGATTTATAGAACTTTGCTCATAGACAGAAATTCAAACATTCCTCCCAGAAGTCATAACTTATTTTATTCAAGACTGTGAAAAGGTGACAAAGTTGGGTCAAACTTACTGCAGATTTGAGAAGAATCCTCAGGGGAAACTAAAGAAATAATGGTTTCTATAGCAACTAAATGCACCAACATTATGCTTATTAATTACACATACGAACAGCAGAAATTGCAGGAAACAAAACCGTGATGAGTCAGGACCTCACACTGGGAGTAAGACGCTATTACTTATAACAAAAACTGTGAGTCACTTTGTTCTCTCTTAGCAGTAAACAATAGCAGTAAAGTATGAAACAATAGCAGTAAAGCAGAAGCAGCTAATCAGGTAACTGCTGTCTGTAGGTACAATTTGATGTCATATCTGGACGATTAGATACAATTACTCTAACATGTGAATGCTCTCCTTCTGGGTTGGTGCTTTTTTTTTTCCCTGCTTTTAATTAATTAGGAGCATGGTTATGCCTTCCCTGGTATTGTAATCAATGCCCATAGGAGAGGTTAGGATTTGGTACTGTGGGACTCAGGTGTGGGGGTTTTTTTGTTGTTTGGGTGGGTTGTTTTTGTTTTTACTTTTTTTTTTTTTTAATGGGATCTATTGTCCATGAAACTTCTGATGCAATACCACTTTACAATGAATAGTAACTTCCAATACCTGGCCTTGTAGGTCTATTTACACTCTTGCCTTTTGTCAGTAATATTAAATGCTTTCTGAAATATTTCACATTTACTATTTTCTCTTACCTGCTACTTCTATAATTCTGTCTCTATAACAGAACAAGCAATATTATTTTTCTGATATCATCAAGTCTTTGTCTACCTGATCTACCTTCTACTTTTGAATTTTTTATTCTCCCTTGCAAACCTTTACTCATTCAACCTCTCATCTCCTTTTTTGATATTGTCTCTTAAATTGCAAGAACAGCTTTCAGGAAATGCTAGAAATGCAGTTATTATGAAAGAGTAGTAACATATTTGATTTTCTTTGTTGCTTTTTAACTTCATGGGAGACTGGGATAAAGAAAATATTTGGAATTTCAAAGATTTTAATAATGGATTTCAGCACAACCAAACAGCATGCCTGGAATTAAGAGGCATCTAACACTAGAGCAATAATTGCAGCAAAGAAAGGCAGACTGCAGCATGCCTATAAACTGAAGGACCTGTTGCTGCTAGTAGTGGTTTTCCTAAGGAAGAAAGATGGGGTACAGCAGTGTGAATTCTGATGGGAGTAGGAGTTGTGCCAAAATGATTTCTTTGCCATGGTTCTCTCCTGCCTTCCTGATTTGGAGCTATTCTGCAATCAGCTGCACTAGATATAATTTCTCAGTGTTGTGTGGTGCAGGAGGCTGGTCCCCTAACCTGTACCAGTTCCACCTTTGGTAATTGCCTTCATGAGAATCCTTACCAGCAAGGCTGTTGGCAACCATTTGCAGGAGAAATTTGGGGCTGGCCAGGGAGTGTTTGCAGCTCATTTGCAGGCAGATGTAAGGCATGCTGGCAACAATCGAAGTCCACCTTCCAAACCAGGGCAAACCTGTAGCCACAGCCAGCATCACATCAAAAACAAGGTACTATACCCTCCTTGGAGTGCTTTAGATCATGCCCAGCATGCTGATCTGGGGGACTGGGCACAAGCAAAACCAGCTGGACTTCTTGTACAAGGCTGATTATAGGCATATACTTGAGTCCAGGTACCACTTTAAAATCATCTAAGTCAGTAAAGGGACCAGAATGGAGGTGAAAATTTTTCTTGGTCGATATCCAAGTTTTGAACTGTTTCTGTTGCTAACTAAACTGTCACACAACTAGAACCCATCACATTTGCTACAGCTGTGTGGGCGTTAAGAGTCGAAGAAAAAGCCCTGAAAGAGTCTCACAGTGTTATTGCCAGCTTTTGAGGAAAGCTAATAAAAACAACAGCTGGGGCTGGCAAACAAAGAAAATCTAAAATCCAGTATGGAATAACACCAGAATAAAGGTAAAAGCATATATTTTTTTTCAAAGACTCTTTGCAGAGAAAATCTTCAGCATCACAGCATTTACAGTGGCAGCTGTTGGTAGAAAATGGCTTCCAGTCTGTACCAGTCAGTGCATTACCATATTGTTGCAGTTGGTGTCAATGAACTTCAAACAACCTTCAGTTTAGCCAAGCACATTGTATTCAACCTTGAATAATGATGCACTAGAAGTGCATAAAAATATATGGTAAGCTTGTGTTTCCCTGTTGAAAACTCACACACTTGAATATGTGATCAGCACATAATTTTTATGTAGGAAACTTTTCTGTGAAGGAAATGTATGGAAACAAGATGAAAAAACCCTGTCTCTCATTCTGCTCACAGCCTGACTCTTCAGACAAATGAGGATTGCATACCTGAGAAAAGCATACATTAGTTGGCACAGAATGCCTTTTTAAAAACTCACACAGAAGAGCAGAGAATAAATAATAAATTATAATAGCATATAACTGAAAGATCTTTAGATCTCAAAATGCTTTATGTAACTGCCTTCATAACACTGGGACAAAGAGAGGTGGAGTAATTTACTCTGTAACATATAGCAGATCATAAGCAAGACCAGGAATAGTAGCAAGGTATTTTGAAACAAAATCCACTGCCTTATCTCCAGGACCCATTGTGACTTTTCGTTACTGACAGATAATGAATGTGAGGGAGATAAAGCACTGATAGTCCTAAGATACAGTTAGTCAAATATAGCCCAGTTGTTTCTCACCTGAGGTCTAGAGAAAAACATGTTCAGTAATTCCCAAGACTTTCTAGTTATCTTTCATCCTTATTTTGATTGTTTCATTCACTTTAAAGTGAGTGACAAAAATACAAAGCTGAATCTAGTACTCAGATCTTAGTTATTAGGTATTCAAATTTCTTTCAAAACCATCCTGTCTTTAAAATTTTGAACAAATCAGACCAATTGGAGAAATATGTGTATAAACAAATATGACTTAGTGACAAATAAAACTTCATGTGATAAGATCTAGTAGGCAGGGACCATCGAATTTCAGAGTTGTTGCTGTTTCGTAAGTCTGGGGGATTTTTCTCTCTCTGTTAGGTTTTTTGGATTTTTTTCTTTTTTAGAAGAGGTCTACTTTTTAAAAATATATTTTTAGGAAAAATATATTTTCTCAGGGAGGCTACTCTACAGAGAAAGACAGTTAAATATGCTTTGCATGACAGAACTAACCCAGTGGCTCAAAGTATATTATGCTGGTAGATATTGCATAAATTAATAAAAAATATACATAGGACAGGGGAAAAATTCTGGAGATCTTCAGTACAGTTCACATAAGATTTATGTAGAAGTACTAATAGAGTCATTGTCCCCATAGAGCTTTATTAAAACCACCTTAGAGATATAAAAAACAGACTGACCACGAGCAGATAACTAGCTGTAATAGTAACAGGAAATGTCACTAAATGTCATTAGAGCCTGACATAACCTAAATGATGGCAGTATGTTTAGTATAATGGTAGGATATAATGAGAATATGACATTTCCTTTAAGCATGGTAGCAGATTCAGACCAGTAAATTAATTCAACAGTAATGGCCACCTGAGTAGAAAAGTAACTGGTTGTACCACCAAAACCCCTTTAGATTCATAGCAAACCTGCAAACACAAAACCATTAAAGGATAAGGAAAGCAATCACCTTTATGAGGTGCAATAAGAGGTTGAAGCACAGATTGCGAGAAGCATTCTGACAAAGCCCATTTCTTTCACAGTTTCGTGAAAGCTAGATAACTAAGGTTTCTAGCAAATAGAGTGAATTTTAATTTCTTCATAGGAGCCACAGAAACGTCAGTAATTATATAAATCCCATGGAGGTCTTCTATTTCAAGTGGAAAATCATGGAATTAATTTTATTCAAGAAATCCATTTATCCTGCTGAGTTCACTGTCTGTATAGGGAAAATCAACTAACAAGCAGGGTATAAATACGGGCTGTACCCCATCTTTAAAGCAGAAGTCTTATGTTTGAAATAAGAAGAGAAAGATGCCTTTGCCATTAGGAAATTTACTGGTTTGTGTGGAATTTTTTTTTTCTTGGTTGGTTGATTGGTTTCTTTCGGACTTCCAAAACTTGTAAAGGAGCACTGTTTCTGAATAAAGAGAAGTGACAGAAACAATTACAGTAAAAACCAAACAGAATGAAAAAAAAAAGAAGGCAAGAATGCAGCTTCATGAAAAGGATTACGTGGTTACAACTTTACTGTAATATACAAGGGAAGGTCATTCAATGAGACTTTCTCTGGAGGTCATAGTATGTAATTGTTTTTTGTATGTTCCTTGTTATTACACAGGCTTTGGAAGTAACCTCCTGAAATCCAGTAATTCAGACCCTACAATAGTTGTTGCCATCCTGAGATAAAAGATAAAAGAGGAGGCTAGATTTGAGCATTTGTTTTGGGGTAGGTTGTCTAAAAACTTAGAAAAGAAAAAAACAATCCTTAGACAGAATGGCTAAATACTCCCAGTCAGCAGGGAAGGTGTGGTGTCACTCCAGAGAGTGACCTGACTCACAAAGTTAGACATGGATTTTATTTGACTGAATATGGAATTGATAAACAGGCATCAATGATACATCAAAGCTTTCTGATACTGATGGGTACATCTCTGGATATTGACAAATAGCCAGGCTAAAGCCAGTGAAGCTCCAGATGAGAGATGAGCTGCTGTCAG
>JAWWLZ010000042.1:15303975-15315606 GCA_035041345.1 Poliocrania exsul
TTAAGACCAAAACTGAAAAATTCTTAAAAAAGAAACTAAAGAGAAAGTGAATAAAACACCTAACTACTGAGACTGTCTTTAGGAATATAAACCATAGGTGGGTTAAGCACTGGTACTTTCAGATGATTTAGTAATATGATGTTGGATTTGTGAATGTGTAATATGTGTTTGATTTAGTAATATGATATTGGTTTTCTTTAGATGGGCTTTCAAGACAAAAATGTGGACGAATATGACAATGGTAACAAGACTTTCAGTTAATAATCCAATTTATGGCATAGACTAAGTATGGGGAAAGCTTGACTTCAAACTTCTGCTTGAAGAGGTTTTAAAATTCATCACTGTGGAGAGCGACACAGATATCAGGCATGAAGACATTATTTTGTAGCACCTCTTTGCAACTGAGTAAGTCATGAGCAGCCACTGGGGCAAAGATTAAAGATCCAGAGCTCTACCCTGTTGCATAGTTGCCTTACTCACTGGATTGGTGAGTCAATCTCTCTTCTGGTTTAACTGTCATCTCCAAAGGTGAGAAATTTAGTATATTCTTGTCTTAAAGTTCTTCCATATCCTGGAACCTCAGAATCTCTTATGAACCAAACTGTACAAACTGCACATAGAGAGTAGATTAAAGCCCTTTGGAAAGAAGATATTAAATATACAGTTTCTGTACTTGATCAATGGCATGCTGGATAAAAATATTTCTATGGCAGAATGGTTTTAATCCACTTATTTTTTTATTTCAGTCCAGGTTTGTATATATATGTCATTTTTCTCCAGACAGAATATTTATAATTTTGAGATCTTACTTGAAATGTATCTGTGAAGACCTGTGTGACATTTGAGTCTGCAGTCTAGACTAACATGGATGGATAAGGGCTAAAATTCTTTCTAGATGAAATAGTCAAGCTTTTGATGGTAACAGTACGTAATAAAGAACTTCAAAAGCACTGGATTCAGTTACTGAAGGGAAATCTCCAGAATCAGAACAATTTTTTATCTGAAATAAATATTCACCTAGCTTCCCAGTGCTACAGAGACTGTACTTACTGAAGTGAATACCCCACACACCACCAAGGTGGTCAAGGGGATGGAACACACAACACAGAGGCTGAAGTCCACTTATTTAGGTAATCTTGGAGAATAAAAGATGTAGTGTACTCTACAGTCACTTAAAGGAAGGCTGAGGCATCTTGCAAATACACAGAAAAGGACAAAAAGCCTTAGTCACAAGTTGCAAAAAGGGAAATTCTGCTAAATATTAAGAACAAAAGATAATCATCAGGGGATCCAACACAAGAACAGTGATTCTGCATTCTTGGAGATATTCAAATGACTGGGCAAACCCTGGCTATGTGATCTAAGTTGTCCTTCCTTTCAGTTTGGGGGCAGATGGAAGAACTTAGTCTAGTCGTGTTCTAGTCTGAGCATGAATGGTAATTTCTCCTAATGATTTAGTATTTTATTCTTCTTGTCCAGGCAATTTTGTCTAGTAAGGATTATGAAAATTGTCACTGAGTGGGTGTAAGTCATATTGTATCAGTTACCTTATGTGTATGCATCTCATACTAGGCTATTTTTGGAAGGTTTTTTTTCCTATTGACTGGGGATCAGCAAAGACCAATTTGAATTTATCTCTGTTGCCACTGACAAGAATGAGAAAAAAAGAATTTTCAGCTCTTACTTTTGCCTAGTTTTTCAGAGTTATAACAATATGAGATGTACATTCACTGTCTGCAAAATAGTCACATACTAATGAAGTCCCAAGGTAGATCTACCAACAGTGGCATACAGCAGTAGAATACTGTGCTTCATTATGTCTTATGTTTATCTGTGGTACATTATGCAGGTTCAAAAAGTGATGTGCAGGTTATTGAAGGAAGTAGCGTAAGATTGATTGTCTTCCACTTTGAGTAGCGTTTTGTTTATGTTATACTAGATGAGCAGAACAGTTCAAAGGTCAAAATTAGCTGGGAAAAATATCTTGAAAAGATTCAGTGCCATAAAAAATCCCATAAGAAATATTTAATAAAATTCTGAAATTTTGATATCTTTTATCTTCTCACAGAATTTTTATCCAATTCACTTAAAGAAGTGAAATTATGCATCACAAAATGTGGGGGATTTTTGTAACAGGGAATTAGTAACACACTGTAAAGGTTCTGTCAAAGTTTTGCAACTCCATAATTGATACCATATGGTGTTTCAGAAAAGACTATTCTTATTTAGGATGAACTATGAAAATCACAGGTCAGCATCAAGAAAATGTATTTCTAGGTTGCCAAAAACATAAATATAAGATACTGAACTTTTCAGCTCACTATGTGAAGGGTTATGTATGTAATAATATATATTTTCTAATTAAAAAGTTCTTTGTGCATTGGAATACCAGAAAATGACACTTTTACTTTCTTTTAAAGTATAGTTGTGCTCTTTTTAAAATATTTTTTTCTTTCATATTAATCTAGTTTAACACAGGAAGTATTTTTAGTCCTTCAAGTTTCCCTCTGTATAAGTCTGGAAATATGAATTGTTATTCAGTATGAAGCTCCTTTTTTTTTTTTTTTTTTTTTTTTTTTTTTTAAGGAGGTAAAATGATAACAGGTACTCCACTGACTGGACTCTACACTCTACACTGCTTCTGTAAATGCTATCTGATTGCTCTGAAACTATGATTCAATTATTCTAGTTCGAGATGTAATAACTTTTATTGCGCGATTGCTTAAATTCGTAATTAGACTTCAAAACTCATGCAGATTATTACTATGCACCTGTGAATAACTGCCCCAATGAAATGGCAGGAAAGTATCTCAAGTGAATGAGGAAATGGCCCTGTGTCATATTCTGGTAATCCATCAGTAATAGCCAGTCCTACCTTCAGTCTCCACTGACAGTAGCAACTTTTGGCTCATTGGCACCACAGTGAGAGCAAGCTGAATACTATACAGAGATAAATTTTGGCCATTTAGTCATATTGCTACTTAATTTCCTTCCATGATTGGATTCTGAGAAACAGGTTAAGAAGTGAAGTTTTGAATCCACTTCCAACATTGTGTGTAATATCTATCCTCTTTCAGACAGTTTGGTAAAACTACAAGATCAGAAAGACTGTATTTTGGAACCTCTATGTATGGGTCTAGATGACTATACATTGCAGGAAAGTAGCCCTCAGGATCACAGCAACTTTTAGAGAAGCCCTAAGTGTCTTGCACTTTAATACTGTCCTTTTCTAAGTAGATAAGCCCCAACCATTACTAGAGAGACTGGAGTCATCTGGTTTTGATAATGTCAGCTGGGATAAGTCATGTATCCCACTAGAAATATGGGTTTCTCTGCTTACAGAGCGCAAGGAGAATGGATCCTTTTCAGAGGTACCTACAAGGCCTGGGGAATGAGACTAGTGTGGTACACACTCAATTCAAACAAATCTGAAAAGTCTAATCCCCTACAAATGTCAAAGAGCTGGAAAGCAGATAGTAGTAGACAGATCCAGGATTGTAACAGGGAACAGGAAAAGGGAAGTGCCAGGTGTTTTCTAGGCATGGTGTTCATTGTTAGTGTTCTTGTAATCAAATTTATGTCTGCTTGTTTTGGGAGAAAATATTGAGTGCTCTTACGCCATTGAAGAAATTACAGAGGTGGGAGGGAAATATGTTGCCAAAATAAAGATGTAAAATTTGGTCACAATTGCAAATTTTTCCATCAAAACCATAATAGCACAGCTGAGGGAAACTGCTTTCTAGTTAGCCTCGTACAAAAATAAGTAAGGTTTGATGCCATAGTCATGAATGTTGTGTTATTAAAGCCACTGGAGGGTGAGGAACAAATAGAGTAGAAACTGTCCCTTTTAAGACAGCAAAGAAATTGAGAGTAACAAAGAAATATGAAAGGTACAGAGGTTCTTTTTTACCTACATTTGATGTTTGCTTTTCTTTTTCTGTTTCGAGTTTGTTTTTTAATTTTAACTCACCATATTTACTTCTTTCTAAGTGGCTTCAAATATATTAATTTCTATTAAAGTGTAACAGTAGCATCAAACTAATTTTTGATTTTGTATCTAGTCTTTTTTGGGGGGGAGTGGAATGCAAACAAGATTTAATTGAGTGTTTATTGTCAGGATTCAAATGAGCTGTAATTAATTTTTACTCATGAAATTATATTCTTTATAATAACCAGGGAAAAAAATTACTTTATTTGCTTAAACATTTGTAACATGTTTGAGGAAAAGAAAATCTCAGATTTTGGCTGATGAGCCTATTCCTTGTGACACAAGGAATATCTATGCTTGAGTGACCTAGCTAACGATGAATTCAAAGGAAAATTCTTCATTTCCCCAAACATAACTGCTAAACAAATATGTGCCTACAGGCTCTTTATCACACCTCCACTGAAAATGGAATGAACAGTTATATAGCTGAATAGAACTGCTTCATTGCTCTGCTGCTCTTATCCGAGATATTGCCTGTATCCTTGAGCAGACATGAAAAATTTTTTAAAATCCTCAGAGATGAAAAAGTGCATTTTAATGGGTGAACTTTACATTTTGTTGCATTTTTCTCCTGTATAAACTATAAAGTAGGTTGCAACATATCAAGATTACAAGTATGTTTTGACTATGGACATCTACAAGAATTGTCAACATTTGGGTTGTTCTGTTGTCAAGCAATGACAAATATAATTTTTAACAGCAAGTTCCTTTGCAAGGCTAGGATGTCTAACTAACATTTGAGTAGCTGCTTCCATTGAATTACACTCACATTAATCATCTCCACTAATTCAATAAAAATACTGTCAATACAATAAAACATTTTTTCTATTGAATTAATGGGGTGGTTGGTTACTAATAGGATATGACTGCACTAGGGAAATGTTTAAAGTAACATGATAGATTAACAAGGAAACATTTAATAAAGATTTCAAATAATTTTTAACTCATTCCAAACCCTATGAGAAAGGAATGGAAATACATATTACCAAGACAGCCACTGCATAAACCTGCTGAATATCATCACTTTACTATTTCCCTTGACAGTTTTTTAAAGATGTGAGTATTTTGTTATGGTCAAAGAACTCAAGGGGCATGTAGTCCGTCTTCTCTCAGGTGAGCAAAATAAGACATATGACTGGCCCTTTCTTGATTTTCTGTTCTGTCATTTGTAAAATGTGAAAAATTGCATGCACCCTGAGTTCAGTGCTGTAAGATTTCTCGAAAGAAATACTGAACATGAGCCATGCATTATTCATATACACAGAGGTTTTATCTTCTCATGAGTGAAGATTCTCTAACCCCACCTCAAATAATGATTGTTTCTGTAGCCTCCGGCAATCCACTCATGGACTTTCAGAAGTTGCACTTAAATTTTCCATTGGCTTTAGCTAATGTAATATCCCAGTAGCATATCGCTGCAATTCAGGCTGCACACCTTAAGCTGAGCCTTAAACTCAGTTTCTTCAGCCACCACAGAGTAGCAGCTATACTTGTATCTCTCCAGGCTGACTTTAGAATTAGTGTCTTAATGGCCAGAAATCAATTTTGGTATGAGAATTAGTTAAACATAAGAGGTTCTATTGTTTATTGAAAGGCAAAATGGTAACTTCCTGAGGATGTTTGAACACTGCAAAGTAACACAGCTACTATAATATGAAAAGCAAAGTAATAATTGTCTGTTGAAGAGCTTTAACTTTTTTTTATGCCTATATATACATAGTGTATCAGTCAGGTCAGTGAAGATTTACTAAAGGGTCAGCAATTCTAGGTGTAGAACACTGCATGCTTTTAACATTGGACATGTGCTAACACCAGCCATGATGAAGCAAATAAAGTCACTCCAGCATTACATCTTGAGAAAAATCCTCGTCCATGCAAGCAGCTCTCTTTATCTGAGCTTTATTTCAGTTTTGCTGCATAAGATAAATGTCCTGGTTTAATGTGGTGTGCAGTTTCTATTGGTGTTAAATAGATTTACCTTGTTAATGGAGAGAGATTAAAACATGTATAAGTTTGCAACATGCGACTCAAATATTCCATCTGTCTTTGGCTTCAACCTCCCTATAGCATACAAAGCATGTCATATTGTGATAAAGTATCATATACGAATGAAACATTTACATATGAAACATTATTTTCCTCAAATGGATATAAATAGTATGTTTGATGCATAAATTCTACAAACATTTAATAAATCACTTTACATTTTTTCACTTATGGTTCCTTCCTTAGAGGGTGACAGAACTGAGATGAATGAATTCCAGTCCTTTCATGGGAAAAAATACATTTGTTAATATCCATATTAACAGCTAAAAAACACCCAAACCAGATGTGAGGTACCAAACCAAAATGTTTTCTTTACATGGACTGTGAAAGTGACTTTACATTATGTCCCCAGTAGACAATATTTATCTTAACAGAGTTGAAGGGATGCAAGAACTTCTTGGACTCGATTTCTAAGAATAACCAGAAAAAAATTGTAGTATTTCTTATAAATTCATCTATTTTGAGTGTTTGTTTGCTTATTTATTTTGTTCATTAACATATAGGCATATATTTTTAAACATCTTTTTGTCAGTCTGAAGCATTTTTAGGCTTCTAGTAGGAGTGCATAAATTCTCTCAGGCATTATTCCCATTGGCTAAATCACCAGGGAACTATGTCCTTGAAAGTGTTAAATATTTGTTTTGTTATAGTCATAATAATTTGTGTTTTTATTAAACTAATGTCAAGTGAAGAGCAATATTAGAGCTAGACATTTATCCTTGAATTATTAATCTTTCATGAAAATAATAGTGCTAAAGAATTCATGTGTTTGCTTTACCAGCAACATATAAGCTTCATTCCATGGGCTTTGCAAAATATTCATTACAATCCTAGCAAAATGCCTCCTTTCACAATATGTATCAAGATTTTTGTAAACTACTAATAATCAGCTATTTTTAAGATGCTGATCAATGCTCTAACAACTACTAGTTCTCTTCTGGTTCTTGCTTTGCTGCAAAATGTGTTCAAAAAGGGAATACCTTCTTTCTAAAATTTAAATAACCTGGAGACCTCAGTTAAAAATAAGAAAAAGAGAACAGTGCTTAAACATGTACACTCCTCTCTTTAGTGCCACTTCGAGAGCTTTAAAAAGTCTTGATAACACTTAAAGGCAGAATGATCTTGAATGTTTTACAACACAACTGATATTTAATTAGCCTCAAATCTGTGCTAGAAAGACATGTTTGTATACCCAGAGTACTACTCTATCCAAGAGTGAGCATATTAGGGTTTGTATTACCATTTCATTTCTCAGTGGTACATCTTATGGAGTGCTGTGTTTGGGGCAGGGGGAAAGCAATCAACTGGAAAGGACTTTGGTGAGACACGGTACAAAAATATCATTCAAGGACAGCAAAAAATGTTGAGATGACACTTTGCTATTGCTGCTGTTTGAAATATGATTGTTAATATTTTAACATTGGCATTGTACGCATATGTCAACATCTATGTATTGTTAATTTCAAATTGTTGATGACTTATATATGTCTATTTTCATGACAGAAAGATGCAAGTATTAGCCCAGTGGGAATGTGTATTACCTACCTGCCTTACAAGTTCACACAATGGCATGCTGATAGATACAGAGTTGTAATAGATAATCCTTCCACTTCCAAATTACAAAGAAATTTAAATATATATTGAAAAGAAGACAAAAAAAGAAAAAAAGAAAAAGACAAAAAAATAAAAAGGCAGTGGAATACCCACTCTGTACTCCAGTTTTTCAGATTAAGAATCAGGAATGTGAGCTATCTTAGTTGTTGGATATGGGTACTGGGTAATACAGTCTAGTAGGTTACATTGCTGACTTGTATTATTGAAACTGTAATTTAAGGCAGCTACACAGTTCCCAGAAGGATCTGGTTTTTTCCGCATCCTTTAGGATAGATTCTGCTAATGTAATCTTTGTTCAACCACTCATTTTTACTGTGTGAATCTGATTCAGTAAATTGGGGTTCATTCCTACCAGGATTGCTTCATTTTTCTATGGCCCTTAAGGTCCTCATGTGTGCATGGAAGGAACCAAAAAGAAAGAGAAAATACTTGAGATGTGGAATTTCATTCTGTTATGGCATTAGTGTAATTAAAGGAAATAAACATTTCATTTCTATGAAGACATGCAATATAGCTATGGGCAATAGTGAAATATTACTATAAACTTAAACACTGGATTCCTCACATCAATATTTCTGTCCTCCAACAAACGGAATTGGGCATTTTTGCATCACTAACTTTCTCAGCTATTGTCATATTTCTGAGTGTGTGCCAGGGCAGGACATAAGGAAAAAAACAAACAAACAAAAAAACAAAACCAAAAACCCCACATTTTTTTTCTCCAGACAAAATTATTAACTTTTCTTTATATTCTAGAAGCTGCTAGACTTTTAGAAATGTATTGTAAAGAATTAAGATTCATTTGGATCAAAACAGTAGATAGAAGATTTTTTCTAGTTCTTTGTTTCTCCAATCCAAAATGTTAAACAGATTTTTTTTTTTCTCAAAGAAACACAGAACCAATGAAGTTCTAAATCACCATGTCCAGCCTATGACTGAACACCACCATGTCAATTAGCCCATGGCACTAACTGCCACCTCCAGTTTTTCCTTAAACACTGCCAGGAACGGTGACTCCACCACCTACCTGGGCAGCCCATTCTAATGTTTAATCACCTTTCTGTGAAAAAATTCTTCCTGATGTCCAAACTAAACCTCCCCTGGCACAGCTTCAGACCGTGTTCTCTTGTTCTGCTGCCGGTTGCCTGTGAGGAGACCAACTACCACCTGGCTACAACCTCCTTTCAGGTGATTGTACAGAGTGATAAAGTCCCTGCTGAGCCTTCTCTTCTCCATGCTAAAGGTCTCCTTTAAATCTTAGATTTCACTGAGTGGGACTTATCCTATTCCTCCAGAACATTCTCTGTCTACTTTCAGCTGAGTAACAGACCTTGCTTTCAATATTACACAACCTAGAAATATTTATTATCTCAAGCAAGGAATTAATATATGATCTTAATTATAAAATGTCAAGCTTTCCATAAATGGATGAAACTTCCAATCTCTCTGCTTAGCAAAGGAAATATAATTAAGATTACTATAGTCCCTAAATTTAATTGTTTAGTCATGAAAATTCTTTTATTTCTCCCAGCATAATTTAAAAAAAAAAACTTAGTACATCTTTTAAAGATACCTCTGGCCATGTAAAATACCAGATTAGGTATAAAAGCATTGACTTTGCTTCTTAAAAGTAGACTAATTTCATCAGACTTTAACTGAATTCTAGGCTCAATAAAAATGTATTTTGTTCGGTTGAGCAAAATGCCAACTAACCAAACACGGAGTTAGAGTTCCCCCCCAAGGGTAAGGGAGGGAGGGAGGAAAGAAAAAAAAAATAGAAGTAGAACTTAAAATGGCAAGGTTTTATATTTACACAGAAGAGAGAAAATTAAAAATAGAATATGATATAACACACACACATAAATATATACAAATGTGAAAAGAAATAACAACAACCCTACTGAGTTGCCCACCCAAATAATACCGATTCCAAGCACTCAGACCCACAAAAACACCCCAAAAGACTCTTCCTGAGAAAACTCCCATCAAGAGAGAAGAAAAATTAACAAGAAAATGTTCAAATGGTCACCTCCCTGGTAAACCCAGCAGTGGGTTGGCAGTGAGGCCTAATCTCAGCATAAGCAGTGGCAGCATGTCCTCCTGGGGCTGGGGCCAAGAGCAAAAGAGACAGAAGCTCCACCTCCCTTTCTTTTTATACTTGAGATGACATCAGAATATGGTATGGAATACCATTGGCCAGTAGCAGTCAGTGTCAGGTGTCCTGACTCAGCTTGAGTCAGCGGATAATCTGAGGCCTACTCTAAAATCAAAGCCTAAATTTAGGCCTAGCTAAATCTGTAACAATATATAGACAAAATTCAAGAAAGCTCTATTTAGAGCTAGAATTGTGGAAGCAGTGAAGACTAATGTGAAAGATGGATAAGTTGTTCACCCATTTCATTTATCTCCAAAATTTCCCAATAGATTTTTGGCCTTTGCTTATTAATACCATTGGAGAACAAACAAAAGAAGCTTTTGCAATTACTACGACTGCAAGAGAAAGTTCTAATTATGAACTAATGCAGTAAGATTAAGTAGGTAGGGTTCAGGTCACTTTTTAAGAGAAGGGAAGTTCCTGTTTCTTTGCAAAGAAAAAACCCCACTGTGATATTTCACAAATGGCCTTTCTAGAAGAAATATCCCATTCTTTACTTTCCATTGACTATAGCTGTGTCTTGGAGTCAGAATCTGTCTTTCATTCTTCATCTTTCTGATTGAATTACTGAGGGCTCTTAATTTGGCAAAACTGGTTGCAAAGCCTCAGATAATGCTGCTGGCCCCCAGCCCTCCACCTCCACCAAATGGTCCATTTCTGTGGGTGCATCTATACAGTTGTACACACTGAAGTTTAGACATATACATCGAAGAAGTTACAAGTGATAACAGTAGCAAAGTACAGAGATTTTTAAATTAATGTGCTATGCAAGTGTCAAATAATGTTCCCTATATTGTTAGATGGACAGGATAAAAATAAAATATCTTTTTGCATCATGAGTTAAAAGAATACAAAGTATAAGCACTTGGGTGACCTGTCACAGCTCTTTCTGTTTGCCTTGTGTATGAATCTGCCTGTCTTATCATCTTTCCTGCTCCCTGAACAGTAAGATAAAAATATCAATAGTATCTTCCAAGGAAAGGTATATTCAAGATGAAAGGTTTCTACCATGCTTAACTCCTCCTCTTAGTTTAGCCTTGTGGGTGGGACCCACTTAAGGCTTTTTGAGGCCAGTCTACAAGATGTTTGTGTTGTTCTGTTCCTCAGACTTCTCTGTGATAGTTCTCTTAATAGTCCTCTTTGCACCATACCTTAAGGCAGCAGTAAATTGCACACAGCACCCTTTCTCTCCATCTGTGAGCATGTCATCCTGACTATACAGATATCTGATTTTTTCAGAATCTTTCCAAGAAAATATATTTCAGGTGGCAGCAGGCATTTTACCACAGTAAAACTATTAAGCATGTAAACATTTTTAGGATGTCTGATCAAGCAGTGTGAAAACACTTTCTTCAGATCTAAAAGATACTGGTTCAAATCTTTTCTTTACGGTGTGCATAGCAGATAGCCTTTGACCAGGTACTTAAGCTTGAGAGGGCTCAGCTGAGAGTTTCCATGTTCAGCACCAAAATCCAATTTAGTTATCGAGTGAATAAAATTGTCTCATGCCTGATGGTATTTTCCAGACTATGCCTGTAATCATCTGTATTTGGAGATATTGAACATCTATGACCCTTAAACCTTTGTGGGACTGTAATATAGCTATTTCTCTGTATCTTCCAAACAAGAGATAAATTAGTACTCATCCTTAAGGCACTTCTAATAGAGTTGACACCACAAACCATAACATGTCAGTACCCATATTTTATGCGATGTTTCAATATTTGGGTTCACATCTAAAATACCAGAGCTCTGTGACAAACCTCTCAATTTTCTGCAGCTCTCAAGAAGATATGAATTTCAGTTGTTTCCAAGTATGGAAGAGATA
>JAWWLZ010000042.1:15315616-15340727 GCA_035041345.1 Poliocrania exsul
GATATATGTCTTGTGAACACTGACTACCACCACGTGTAAATGCTCTAATGGGAGACCAGTGCCTGGTGCCTCATTGTGCTTTAGGTCCCCAACAGCAAAACGATGAATCAGAATTAAAAGAGTGTGGTGAGGATACATCACATAAGCATTTGCAGTGTGTAGATGTTCAGGCAATGCTAACATTACCCCTCGAGAAAGTTATTTCTTTAAACATTTTTTAAAATATTTTTTGACTGACATTTGAGTCTGTAATGCCTTTGTTTTCAGATACAGTTTTCCATTTAAAAGATAAGCTAATAATGTGGAGATAAATTATTTGCATTCACAGTATTATGTCCCTGAACTTGGAGAACTTGGAAAAACCTGTCTCTTTCAGCTATGTTACTTATATTTTCTGAGTTTATGTTGTTCCGCTAAGTATTTCTATGTAAAAAAGGCACTTCCAGGAATTTCATTAAGGTGTTGGGAAGCCCAGTGTACCGGAGCTGAACTTTATTCCCAGAACTATCAGCAATCTGTCAGTGGCAAGGTTTCCTGGAATGATATCGAAACCCTTGCCTATTATAGCCAAAGGAATGGTGTTAGTCCCTCTCTAGCAAATTGTATTTAAGTGTAGTTTGCTGGGAAAGCGACAATTGCTTAGAAACCCCAGAGGCATAGGTACATTACTAAATCTTAGCTAGACAGATCTTAAAGGTTAGAACCGCTTTTTGGTACATCTACTAATCTACAGTGGTGGAATTTGAGTACAGAATAGGGGGAAGTGAGAGGAAGGTAAGGATACATTTCTCTGAAAGCATTGAAATATATAGTTTTCCAAATATTTTCTAGGCATGAATTGTTGGCAAATAAAGCAAGCAAAAACCTCAAGCTCTGGTTTTATATCTTGTTGTTGTAAATTAGAACAGACAGCTCACACTAAAGCCTTTCTATGGAATCAAATTTGCAACAAAAGGATCTCCTCAGAAAAAAAAATATTTGTTTCTGAAGAATTGGAAGACATGTTCATGAATAAGAAATACTAAATGTGAAACAAAATATTTTGACATTAGTGAAGACAAATGCTTTAACACTAGTGATAAAAATGAGAAAGTCACAAAGCTTCCCTCTGACACTAACTTGGTGATCAATACGACACATTTCTGCAAAACAATGTGACTACTAAAAAGAGGCATTTTCTGCAGAATTTTTTTTTAGCCATCTCTGGCTTAAAAAGAAAAACAAACCAAAACAAAAACCACCAAAAAAAGTCTGGAACAAAGTCATGAAACCTACTGTTGTTACCTAGTTAATTCCTGGGAAAAATACTGCTTATATATGTTAAGCCTTGAATGGTGTCAACTTTGAGAATCCTAGGGAAACTTCTTCAGGAAAGCAAAACGCAATAATATCTGAGGAGATGTTAGTAGAAGACATAAAAGTGGATCCAAGCCCAAGTAGCCCCAGAGAGGTTAATTCTCAATCTTATTCCCAGTCTTTTTACATATTTGCTCTATTTGGCAATAATCTGTCAAAGCAGGGATTTTCATCCAAGTGATGCTCTTGACTGTTACCAATTGATCCAAATTTACATATTTAAGAACAGAATGTCTCTTCACACTTTCTACTCGGAATATTTTTTAATTAGCACACAATGGCCATCACAGCAGAATAAAGGTTAAAATAAAAGTAATAATTTTGATTTTTCTCTGTTTTATCATATGGCCATTGTCTGGGAGATATTTGTCTCTAAAAATTTAAAAGTACTCTGTAATTTATGCCAATTTGAGCACTATCCAAAGGATAAGAGATCTGTTACCTCTGTGATTGCCTTTGTTTTGCATAATGTAATTAAAAAGATGCATGTCAAAATAAGGATGATGTGCAATCAGTCCACTAATTTTACTAGTTGCATTTTTCATTCTTTTACAGTATAAATTAATTTTTGAATGCAGTTTCTTTACACATTCTTCAGCTGTAATGACTCTCACATGGCAAAGTATAAACACGCAAAATCAACACGATCTGTGCACCAGGTTGCTGTAATTTTTATTTTTTAAAAATTTCAATTTCTAAAAGAAGTGACACTTTTAATGTTTAGGTATACTCTCAGATTCCCAGTTTTCTGTGACTGGTGACAGTCTGTAGGAGTGAAGTATTACCCACTTTAGAGCAAGATCAAGTAAAGAATCACTTAAGCAAGATGAGCATACACAGGTCCATGTGACCAGATAAGACTTATCCAAGGATGCTGAGGGGGTTGCTTGACACAATTGTGAGCCTACTTGTCATCATTTTCAAAAGTTTAAGATGATTGGAAAGGTTCCTGATGGATAGAAAAAGGCAGACATTAGGCTAACTCTGACGATAGTCAAACTGATTTCTGCTATCGACCAACCTATATTCAGTTTCTAGGAATTGTAAGAAGCAAACCTTCCCAGAAGCTGTGGCCAAGCTTATGTAGGGCCATTTAAATGCGAAGAGCCAGCATGATGAAGAATGAGTCACACCTGACCAACCTGCTTGCCTTCCATGATGAGGCGAGCAGCTTTACAGATGAGAGGAATCAGTGGATGAGATTTACCTTGAGCAAGACTTTTGCCACAATCTCCCCTAGTACAGCCAAATTGGAGATACATGGTTGGGTAAGTGGTCTACATCTTTCAAGTGCTTCAACGACCCTTGATGCTGGCAGTTTGTTGCATAACACAATACAGCAGGCACCTGGCCCTCTGGGCAAACACCTTGTTGCTGACTTATGGTCAGGTGTTGTCCACCAAGATCCCCAGATCCTTCTCTGTAGAGCTCCTTCCCAGCTGGGTGTTCTCCAGTATATATGGGTACATGAGGTTATTCCTGCTCAGATGAAAGACTTCCCCTTGTTGAACTTCATGAATTTGGTGTCAGCCTATTTCTTCCAGCCTCTCAAAGTTCCTCTGGGTGGCAGCATGACTTGGGCATATCAGCCACTCCTTGTTTTGTGTCACCAGCTAACTTGCTAGGGGACACTGCTCCATCATACAGATCACTACTGAAAATGTTGAACAGGATCATGGTACTTTGGGTCTGGGCAGTTGGCCAGATTTCATATCACCTCACCGTCTTTTCACCCAGCCCATATGTTAACAGCTTGTCCAGAAGGATCTTATAGCAAACAGTGTGCAAAGATTTACTGAAGTCCAGATAGACAAGATTCAATGTATTTCTCTCACTTACCAGGCCAGTAATTTTATCACAGAAGTAAGTCAAGCATGACTTTCTGTTGGTGAATCCATGCTGACAGCTTCTGGAAATCTTCTTGTCTTTCACGTCTTTGGAAATAATTTTCAGGATTAGTTGCTCCATCACCTTCCCATGGATTGAGGTGATGCTGATTGACCTGCAGTTCCCTAGGTTTTATTTCTTGCCCTTTTTGAAGACAGAGTGACATTTGCTTCCCTCCAGACTTCAGGCACTCCTAGTCATCGTCATTAATCAAAGACTTAAAGAGAATAGTCTTTTAATGACTTCACTCAGTAACCTCAGAACTTGTGTGTGCCTCCCATCAGGACCCATGGACTCACACACATCCAGTTCATTTAAGTATCTCCTGATCTGATTCTCTTCTACAAAGGGTATGTCTTCCTTGCTCCAGATTTTTCCCCTGGTTTCTGGAACCTGGGATCTCTGAAGGCTGGTCTTGGTGGTAAAGACTGAAGCAAAGAAGGAATTCAGTACCACTGCCTGTTCCATGGCCTTTGTATCCAGATCCTCAGTCTCAGCAGTGAACCCACATTTTTACTAGCCTTCCTTTCGTATTTATGTTCCTATACACTTAGGAAAACCATTCTTGTCTTCCCCAGATAATTTCATTCTTTGTCAGATTCAATTCCTGTGGGGCTTTACTTTTCCTAACCTTATTCCTGGATGTTTAGGTAATGTCTCTGTATTCTTCCCGGCTTGCATATCCTTTCTTCCATCCTCTGTATGCTTTCTTTTTGAGTCTGATTTTGCCTACAAGCTCTTCATTCATGAATGCAGTTAAAACTCCTGGCATTTTTGTCTGACTCATTGGAACGGACAGCTCTTGAGCTCGGAGGATGTAATCCTTGAATATTAGCTGCTTTTCTTGGGCCCATCTTTCCTCCAGCATCTTATCCTAAGAGACACTTCTCAGAAGATCTTTGAAGAGACCAAAGTCCACACTCTCTAAAAGTCCAGGCTTGTAAGCTTGCTTTGTAGACTTCTTTTTTCCCTTCAGGTTCATGAAATCCACCATCTTATGGCCACTGGAGCTGAAGATGTCTTTGACCTTCACATCCTCATTGCCCCAACTTTGGTGAGTATGAGATCCAGCAGAGCACCAGTCCTTGCTGACTCCTTTATCACTTGGAGCAGGAACTTGTCATCAATGCATTCCATGAACTCCCTGGATTGTTTATGCTCTAGTCCAAATGGCAAAGCTTTCTCTGCCAATTTTATGTCTAAATCCCTCTATGTTTAATAGAGTTGATTTATTTTTGTCACCTGACTTCGTCTCAGAGCTTAATTATTATAAATCTTCCTTGACATTGACATAACCTACCAGTCAGTGGAAGACAGAACTCTTGCAGGCCCTCAGAACCTCAAGTAGATTAGGTGTGTATATATATAAAAAATCCAGAGTCAGAATGCAACATTGTCAGAGGGAGAATATAGAAGAAGAAAAATGAGGAAATTGTAAAATAATTATCAGAAATATAAAAAATATAAGTAAACAAATTAAAAGAAGTTTAAGTTCCTTCAGTCTTAAAGCCCAAGTCATGTTGCTGCTACACTGATTCTCTTGCATCACATTGGTAAGTTCATACAGTATTCAGTGGTCAGCCTCTTGGATTGTGCCACAAGTTGCCAAACTTGTATCTTCCTTACACATTTAATTAGTTTAATTAAACAACAACTACAACAACAACAAAACAGAATTGGTGTAGAATGTGTAACATTATGCTGTTTTTCTTCATGTGATGATGTTCTCAAACATGTCCCAGCAATGTATGTATGCAGGCCAGAAAGCCAATCATATTCTAGGTCGTGTGAAATGAAGAGTGAAAAGAAGGTCAAAAGAGCCGATGCTTCCTGTCTGCTTTGCAATCATGACACTCCATCCAGAGTACTGTGTCCAGACCTGGGACCCCTCAACATAAGAAAGACAACCTTCTGGAGTAAGTCCAGAGTAGGTCCAAGTTGCTCACAGAACCCTCACATCTCCTGTGAGGACAAGCTGAGAGAGTTGAGGTTTTTCAGCCTAGAGAAGAGAAGACTCTGGAGGGATATCAGAGAAGCCTTTCAGTACCTAAAAAAAGCTCACAAGAGAACTGGAGAGGAACTTTTGCAAGGGCATGTACTGATAGAATAAGGAGGAATGGCTTTAAGCTGAAGGAAGGTAGATTTACATTAGATATTAGAAAAAAAAATATTTCCCATGAGAGTGGTGAGGCACTGGAACAGGTTGCCCAGAGAAGTTGTGAATGCCCCATCCCTGGAAGTTTCCAAGGTTGTGTGGGGTCCTGAGCAAACTGGTTTAATGAAAGGTTCCTTGGTCATGGCAGGAAGGTTGGAACGAGATGATCTTTAAGGTCCCTTCTAACCCAAACCATTCTATGATTCTACAATTTCTTGTGAGCAGAACAATATGCTTGACCACTTGTTTAGCACGTGTAATGAGCTGCAGGGGGTCAAGTAGGGCAGGAACTCACAGAGATTGATCTCCCTGCAACAGATACATTCTAGTTCTGACACCATCTAATCATATGCATTGCTTTTAGCTTGTACAACACCTTTGGCATTAAGCAGACTCTGAGAATAAGTTTTCCTTTGACTTGATATTTACCTGACTGCTGAAATTTAAGCATGTATTTGAGAACTATGGTGAAAAAAGTGTGTTAATTTCTTTAGAGTTGTACTACTGTAAAAGAATAAAGCAGCAACAAATTAAGCTCTAAATGACAAACACATGTCTCTGTAATAGGAAAGTATAAAATATGTGAGGGTTTTATGATTGCAAGTAATTGTGAATATGATTTTAATATGATTGCAAGTAATTTAGTGCTTTCCAATTGTGCAATAATAGATGATCATCAGACTAATTGCTCTGAAATATTCCAGTTCCTCCACTTCTGCTATAAATTTAGATAATTTGAATCCTGAACTGAACATGTAAGAAACTTATTTTATTCCACTTTCATTACATTTGACAAAGGTGTGTTAATCACAGGGTACAAAAAGTGTGATATGTTCCAGGTATCATCATAATTCTACAGACTTTCTGAAAGTTTTAACAAAATATCAAAAAAGCCTGCATTGATTAAATGTTCTGGTACTATAGCTCATGAAAAATTGTACCCTGCTGTTCCATCTATTCCTCAGGTGAAATACATGAGATAGACCTGGATATTAAAGAATCTAATAATAAATGCATAAAAGAAGTCATATACCTGGATTCTGTGTTATGAAATCTTGAGTTAATAGATGCCTATACTTCGAATTCTGGACTTTGTATAGTATCTTGACTGTTTTGATGGAAGACAATTTGTATTATTGCTGTTTGTATTGCTGGTTTGATGAACAAATTAATATCAATATTAATGCACTAATGCTATCATATTTTTAACAAATAGTTTAATTTTATTACTTTAGTGATAGTAACTTCTGTTATTGCATTTTCATAATATAGCCAGTCTGTTTCAATGGTTTAAGCCATCTGCTTCTTGAAGCTGTTATTTTCAAGCTCTGTTAATTTCTTTCCATTTACTGTTTGTAATAAAACATGCCTGATGAAAAACTCATATTCATTTATGTATTTCTTTCTCATAATTGTTAGCAGTTATTATATACCTCTGATGTAATAATGCTTAAAATATGCAAGCCTTCTTCAAAGTAAAAAGTTAGCACAGATCATTAAAGTCAGCTTTAACTCATGTCTGGTCTGAGGAGCATAAAATCAAGAATGAGATAGATGCAGAAAGAGAAGGTGATGAGAGAAAATGGGTAAAATAAAAATGCATGCAATGAGATCCAAATAACAGGAAATACCAGCAGGCAAATACTGTTTTGGTTATGATCTCTGGTTGCTTAACTAACTTAATTTTAATTTTGATCCTAATGTTAAAATAGGCTATAATATCTGTGACCTGTTTACATCTGTAGATAACATCCATAGCAGGATAAGCCTGCTACACTTACCCACAACCCCTTTCTCTTCTAACTAAGTATAGAAAGTAAGTAAAATATATGAAAAGCAGTTTTCAAAATTAAATTTGAATCAAGGAACAGTTATCGGAATGTTTGAGATCTGGGTAGATTTTCCAAAACCAGAGAGAGAGAACAGACAAAATTTTTCAGATCTTACAGAAAAATATTTTCTATGTCTTCAGGGAGTCATAGTACTGAAGTGGGTGATTTCACTAGCTGGTTTTGAGCATTATGAAATAAAAGACCATTTAATTGTGAGAAACATTATAGTACATGAGAAGATACCAAAAGCATCATGGTTATATGAGAAGATACCAAAAGTACAATCAGAGAGAAAACAAAAAGTAATTGTAAAGAAAGAGCAGAGAGATACTAAAAATCTTCAACTTTGTGCCCTGAAGAAGGTGAAATGGAAAGATACAATGAACATGACATAGTGAGATCAAAGGCTGGGGCAGGACCTGTAGTAATTAGCAGTTCCATTTTGTTTGAGCTGATGAGTATTGGGAAGAATATGAAGGATATTTTGCTAAAAAAGAGAGAGGATAGATGAAACTGTTTTCAAATCAAAAAGAAAAAGGTTGGTCTTGAAAGTATTGTGACACAGAAAGTAAAAAGACTTGTGGTTTAGAAATACCAAACTGCAAGAGCTGAAAATATTTTCTGAGATTGTAGATCAGTATTTTCAGAGTCTTACAGTTCAATACAATTATGAAAATAAGGTCTTAAACTGTATCTATGTTTAATAGGTCAGTGACAAGCCTTAGTTTGTGATAACAAACACTGAAGGTATCTACAAGACAGAAATCTATATCTAAATGAGCCAACCTAGTCAATATAGTCAATGGAGTTTGGGGATGATAATGTTAATGAAGCTGATATTTAAATAGATTTGAAGAACCATATAACACACAAAATAAATATTTTCTCTACCAACTACAAAGAGAACAAAAAGTAGCCATATGGAATGACTAAGGGACTCATGGATTCACAGTAGCTTTCGAAATTGATCATGCATATCAGTAAAATGCTGAAATGAATCTAAATATGAGATACTGTCTTTAAATCTGCATTTATTTGTAGTGCATTTAATTCCCCCAAAACATAAAAGAATTCAGTTATCAGGCATATATTTGTTAATATATACCAAAATCGATTTGGTAAAAGAATAGTTGAAAAGATTTAAATCCACATGAAGAAAAGAAGAGTAAAGAATTTAAAAGTTCCTAAATATTATAAATTTCTAAATTAAAAAACCCTCTCTGTAAATTCCATGATAACCTAACTATTTTTCCTCACATATAAGTATTGCTGTTCATTATTCCTATAACATTTTGATAACACAGCATGTCCCTAAGAAGCAGATTAAAATTTAATATGCTTAACATATCAAGCTTTGGTTACGTGGTACTTGTCACTGCCTTCTGTAATTTATCACAGATATCAAAAGGAAAAAAAGTATCAGAAGAACATTTTTGGCAGCAGATTTTGAATAACACATTCTCTTGCAATGCAGGCATATAACATAACTGAATATTCCTCTGCTTATCTGTGATCATATCACAGTTCCCAGAAAAAGAAGCTTAACTATAAAAACGTAATATTTCAGTGAGCACTTGAAAAGAATAATATGTGAAATATATTTTCATCAGTTAGAGAATGAGAACCCTTGAATGGAAGAATAACTTAAAGAACTTATTTTAAAGCACTAACTAACCATCCAGTCTAAGGTGTGGTTATCTGTCTTCTCTCCATTAACTCTACAATAATCTACATGACTAGATAGTGGTATAGACATAGATATAGTGAGTGGGTAAGTAGTAAGTAGAAAAGTAATTGAGATGAATCTGTCCTGAAATGGTACAGCTAAGTGTCTAGGATTAATAATGCAATAAATAATCCCAAATGAATCAACTATCATTAGGTATCAGTTTCTGGTTGTTGCCTCCACATCATTTAGACTATGTATCTGTAATTCTGGAATATCTTGTTCTTGTGCTTTCTCAAGCAGGTCAGAATTAGAAATGCAAGGTACCCAAAATATTCAGCAACTGCAAGTGGATTTTATCCAGACTACTCTTTGTAGAAAGACACACCCAGTCTGCTGAAATCATGGGTTTATTTGTACCCTGTGGTTTGCTTAGGAAGCATCATAGGCTAATAGTGCTAAGAGAATCAGATTGAAATGTTCTGTAAATTAAGAATTTGTATTTACTTTTTCAAATGTAGAGAGTTACTTTACCCTATACCTGTTTACTGAACAGATACAAAATAAACCAAGGGAACTACCCTATACACTTGCTAACACATGTGAATATTGAGAGGATATTTTTCGGTTGAAATTCACTTTAATGACTAATAAGGGTCCAGATCTTGCTCTGTGTCCATTATAGAGTCAAAGGAAGGTAAAAGCCTGTCATTTACTGGGATAGTGAAACCTGACTGCCCAGATCAAAGTAACTCATTTTGGGTCACTCACTAGCTCAACAGAAAGGAGATGTAAACTGAGTCCTTCTTAGAAAGAGACCTATTCATGAGAGCAATTTTTTCTTCCCTTCCAGAAAAAGGCTCATTGCAGTCTGCAATGAGTTCTTTCTCCAAATGTTATTCTATTCATGGGAGTGAGGCTGCCTTAACTGAAAAAGATGAGAGACATAGAAAAAACTTGTGTCAAATGCCCTGATATTTGCCTTGCTGCTTTCACTGTATACAAAGAGTGTTCAAGACATTATTGAGATCCATGACTAGATTCTATCCTACAGCACTTCTCCCCTTTGAAATCCATATGGTGAGAGTTTTGTTCACATCTCAAATTTCCAACAAATCTCTCTCTGCTAAATCTTAGAGATGCATAGCAAAAAAATCACAGAAAATGCATTGTATGGCAATTCACAGTTTTCTGTAAAATATGTCTGCATTCTCTGCTCTATGGAATTAATGAACATCAGGGGTATTTTTCCAGTGCTAGCACTGCAAACAAGGACTGACTTATTAAAGTCATCAGAGTCAAACATGAGAAGAATTGATATGACAGGGGAATCACATTCTATATTATTTTTTACCTCCTTCACAAAAGAAAGAGCATTAGCAGTTTTAATGTAAATTCATTAATGCCCCTGAATTTTGAATGTTGTACACAGAGTCAGCTCGAGTTTATTAATAATTAGTGGTCTTCCAATGGGACACACCTCTTGTATTGTATCCATGAGGAAACTACTGCTCTGAGCTCTGATTATGTTTCATTCCTCTCCTATCAACTTAATGTTATTTATTGACATCCCTTGTAATGTTACTATTGTTCTTGAAATATCATGTCCTTTTCCATCCTTTGTGTTATTTACCTACTTATGAAGATGCTTTTTTTTCTAGCAAATCTTTCCTATTATACTGTTGGAGATCTGTAAAGGCCCTTTTCTGTCCCTGCTGTTGAGCACTTTCACTTGTAGCTGAGATTAACAAGACCACTCAACATCTTCAGCAAAAGCTCTTTGCCTTGCAGGATTGATCCTTTTGTTGTTTCCTTGCAGGATTGATTCTTTTGTTGCTTCCTTTCTTCTTCATCCTGTCATTTCTGTGCCATTACGGAGCAGAGAAGGGTCAACTCCTCCTCCAGCTCCTTTTCACTGCTCTTTCATTTGCAGAGAATACAAAGTTCTGCAAAAGACAGAAAATATCTGTATAATGCTGGAGCAATGCTCTCCTATTGCATATGACCCAAAACTTCCATGTCTAGAGGTTCCAGCGTAAAGGGACTGATCACATCATACCTTCATTTTGAAAAATGTCCTGTAGACAGATGCAGACCAGTTAAAGGTATTGAGCAGATAATGTGCTAGTCTCAGTCAGGGAGGAACCATACGTTTTTAAAGGACAGTTTAACAACACTTTGTTCTTGGCCTTCTATGATCACAGGCTTACACACCTACTTATTTCTGAGAGGGCAACCAAAAAGGATTTGTTCCACTTATGAAATTTTGGGAAATTCACAATTCAGCAGAATTTTCTGATTCTAAATAGAGATTTGATATTATTTATTGGCAAATTAAATAGGATCTTGTAACAGGTTTTTAAGGGGGAAAAAACACCTCACCCCCTAAACTCCCTCAATAATCTGCTATGTGGTCATGGAATAATAACTTGTGACATGATGCATAAAATGGAACTTCATGTATTTTATATTCAATATATCTCATCTTTTATTTAGGAAATCATGATCAAGCCTGAGGTTTTCTTTATTTCTCTGTAGGAAAATTTATCTTTGGTTTGTAAAGAATGTGTGCTCCACAAAGGCAATAAAAAATTGAGTTATTTTGTTGTGTACTCAAAAGAGTGAATATTTTATGCTTTCACTGAATTTCAAAAATGTTCTCATCACGTTTATCATCCATATAAAATGCCTGGTGTTGTACATTTTATGGAAAATTTCCATATGGAAGAGTACTAAGTGGAAGATTATGGGTGTTTTAGAAATCCTGGTTCTGGAAGGCACATTTGAAGAAGTGTGGCTTCACAGTACTAGGAAACAGGTATACCATTTTGAGTGTGGATCAGCTGCATACTAATCAAGACTCTTTCAAATAAATCATGTCAGGCTTACACTATATAACTACAAACTACACCATATCAATCTATGCATTACACTGCTAAACTAATGGATCAATTTTTAGAGTAGAAGGGTGTCAGGCAAATACCTTAGTACATATTTGAATGGCTTAGTAAGGTCTTACAAAGGTAAAAAAGAACTCAAGGTTATTTGATGTTTCTACAGTCTTTACTAGATATTCAGATGCTTCTGTTTGCTTTTATTGGAGAAGTACTTCTTTATGCGTAGTAGCTCAAGCTAAATTAGTGGATTGTCAGTGTCAACTGTGTTTCTTGGTTGTCTTAACTACTTTCCTGTAGCTTGGCATCTGAGTGGCACAGAAAATCTATTGTAAAATCTACAGTGAATGCACAGTTAGATATTTGCACAAAGTTCTGCTGTGCTGCATACTTGTCTTTGACCTTTAGTGGTTATCAAGTACATAATTCTCCTTCTTACTCAAAATTAAACACCCAGGAGATGAAAAGAGGGCTCCAATAAGTATAAGTTACATACACGACCTAGCTAGAGAGCCAATGAGGAACAGAATGGCCTGTCTTTGTGGAAACATCCTTATTTCTGATTTGTTTCAGTTAATATTCATCTGAAAATCATAAAGGTGAAACCTTGCTGCTTATGGTCAAAGCATAGTACAAGACCATAGATATACCAGAGGACCAAATTTTTAAAAAAGTCTTCCTCACATTTTCAAGATATTGTTGCAAAGGGTAAGGCTATTCATATTTATTTTTAAATTTTCGTAGGATGAGCCAAGTGCAAAAATCATAATTGTAATTCTGTTAAATATACAGAGCAATGAAAGAACTCACAGGCTATTGAAATCAAGCTCATCCTTTGCCTTCTGAGGTCCCTTTAATTCAGTTACCCTGTGTCACACACAGCAAAGCATTTGATAGTGCATTTTTAAGAGTCTTAAGATGGGAGTTTTGTCAAAGCAGAGGAAACTGAATGCCATTCCTTTTACTCTTTTATCATAATATTGTGTGACAGTTTCTCTTCAGCAGTCAGGCCTCAGCTTTTCATCATCACATTGAAAATCAACTGGAAATCCATGCAGATTATAAATCACAGGTGTAAAATACTATCATGAAAAAATGTTGTCTAAATAATCAAGCAACAGCATTCCTTCATTGTTCCATTTTTCTGCAGTGCTAAGATACGCATGGTGCATATGTGCACAGTGAACTTCTGTGATGAAATCAAATGCACAGATGAATTGAAATGTGTATAGAAAGAAGGCAAACAGAATAAAGAATATTTTTCATTATGTGAAAACAGCTACAGAAATAATAAGACAAGATGCAGGCACACTTCACAAGTGATAGTAGAACACAGTGATTCATTTTGGTTTTGGTTTGAATGGCAAAGAAATTATATATGTCCTTAACTTTAAATGTATGCTGGTCTCTACTCAGCAAATGCTTAACTCCCTGCCTAAGGTCAAATACATGTGTAAGTTCCCCAGATTCAAACCCACATCAGTATCATACAATTACATAATAGCAAGAAGCTTTCTTGTTTTAGAAAATAAATAGGGTTTGGGAAGTTTGAAAGCACTTTTGCGGGATTATTTTTAACAAATGTATTTTTATAGACAGAGCATAAACAAAGATCACTGTGCTAACTACCGGGAGAAAAAAAGTCTTATTCCTTCCCACAAACATCACAGAATCACAGAATGAGTGAGGTTGGAATGGGACCTCTGAAGATCATCTGGTCCAACCAGGGGTCCCTAAAGCATGTTGTCCATGCTCATGGTCAAATAGCTTTTTGATATCTCCAAGGATGGAGACTCCACACCATGCCTGAGTAGCCTGTGCTCAGTCTCCCACATGTGAAAAAAGTGTTTCCTGATATTCCAAGGATCACTCCCCTCAACCTGCGGCAATACTTTGGCAAATGCCATCCAGGATACCTTTTGCCTTCTTTGTAGCAAAAGCTTATTGTTGCCTCATGTTCAACCAGGCATCCACCAAGAGCTGCATGTCTTTTTCTGCCAAGTTTCTTTTCAGCTAGGTGCTGTGCTCTTGTTCCCCTCCACACCATCATACAGCAAAAATGTATGGATTTTGATATTTATGATAAAATTTATCACAGATTTGCTTTAAAGGGGAGTAATTACAGAGAGAATTTCAGTAGAGCATGCAAGTACTAAGTTCCTGAATTTTATGCAAAAATCTATTTCAAACACAACTAATGGATAATTGTTCATGTAAACATGGATGAACTGTAAAACACTTAACAGTTGAATTTTATTGCAAAATAGCACAAGATTATCCAAAACTTACATTTGTCCAGAAGTTCTATCCAGCAATGATAGTAAGTCATTATGTAAATTTTACTTTCAAGAAGTTCAAGAACATGAAGTAAGAAACATATATATAAAATAATGTTTTTTTACATTGAAAAGGTAGTTGAAATCAGTTTTTGATGGATGTTTCAGTGAAATAAAGCTTTTGTTTTATCTATATCAATATGATCATCCTAAAATCTTATCCTCTGAACTTCCAGTGGTGAATATCCCCATTTTGCATGCCAAAAATGATATAAAATATTTGATTTCTCCTCTTCATTAAGATGTCATGGTGTTCCTGACTTGATCATTTTCAATGGTTTCCTGAGCCATTTTGAACCAGCTGTCTCAAGATGAAGGATGGTGGTAATACTAGAATGGACCTTATGCTAAAACTTGCAATGAAGAAAGCAGTGGTTTGTTATTATATCTGTCCAACAGTAACAAATGTCTAATTGTTACTTTAGGTTGTAAAAATTTATGGACATGAACACCTTCACATATTATTTTAAAATCTTACCATAATATCAGATCTGAAATGGGACTTTTAAGAACTACAATAATAAAAGTGATAATAATAGTATTAATAGAACTGATAATTCTCATGTCTATTAATTTAAATGGTAACTATGATGATAAAGAGGATTACATTTTCTACTGAAATTATGCAATTATGTTGAAGAGAGACAAGAGCAAAGGACTATGATGATTAAGACTTCAAAACATGAAATTGTGATTGGAGTTCAGAAAAAGCTTTTGACAACATTCTGAGGAATTAAGTGCTTTTCATTTTTTAGTACAGATTGTGGATTGGTGGGGTTTTTTTGTAGATATAAAGAAAATTAAAATTATCAGTACTCTTGCCAGTTTTGTATCACAACAAACATATTGCTTTTAATATTTAATTGGTTGAGATAATGTGTGATAAGTTACTTAATTGACAATATAGAATATGATTCTTAGATCTTATGTCAGAGTAGTGGAAAACATCTATAATTACTTTTGTGTTTGCCACAAGAAGATTTCTAAAATGTGGAAGATGTGTGAAAATTAAAGAGTAAAGTACAATGTAGTAAATGTAATATTATTTATGTGTTATTCAAAAGAAGTAGCAGGAAAAGTAATGGTATATCAGTGCTAAGCATCATTTATTATGTGTTTGAATTTCTAAAATAAGTTTAAATATTCTTTTTACAGGATTCTGTGATTGGTGATAAAAATGGAGTAGATATTAAGTTGTTTAACGTAAAGAAAGCTTAAAATTATATTAGAATATATTTGTCTTTGTTGTTATTAAACCTCAGAAAAGTACTTAATGGAACAGGACTAAATTTGTTGGATGCTATATAAACACATAGAAACTTGGCATTTTCCATACTTTAATCAGAAGGCATAGAAACTATTATGTAGGTCAGTGATCATCACTATGGGAGAGGGAGAATTCTGAGCTTCTGGAATACAAGGCACAAGACTCCTGTGAATCACAACTTTCTCAATAGCTCATCAATTAGCATGAGAGGTGAAGTTTCTTTCTTGTCATTATCTCCATGTTTGTTTTGCCAGGTCCACATCTCTCTATATTTTGCTTCTGGTTTCCCCTTTTCCCTTTACTTCCACAACTGACAAGGTTCCTGATCAGATAATATCTTTGGAATAAGTGTTCTTACACTGTCATGTCCTTATAAATTTGTATAACTGATCAAGTTTTGTTGTGGTCACTGCCTCCCTTGCCATCTGTCAGTAAAGTTTGTGTCCCTGCATGCTTTTGTTTATGGCTTTTTATTTCATTGTCTGTTGTTGCACTGGAAAATATCCTCCATGAAGTACTTTAAAAGAGCAGATTCTTTCCTTCCACATACACTTATAGAAATATATTATGAAAGCAGATTTTTGGCTGCTAGGTCCCACTGGAACTCAGGCTTGAGATTCAGTAAAAGAACATGGCTGAAACTGAGAGGCCTCCCAAAACACCTCCCTGATCCTTAAGGCTCTGAAATTTCATAGATAGTCAGTAAACACCTATGTTTGTGTCCACTTGTGGGAACCATTTGCAAAAATTAGAGTAAACATTAAAAATTGGGTTAATAACTTGGACCAAAATATTACCCCAGTACAGTAATAGCCAGATGATATAACTTTGCATTCATACAAAAATCTCTAAAGTCAGATAGAAGGTATAGAAACAGTATATATGACAAATTGAAGACATCATATGCAAACATGCAGATACAGTTGACCACTTCTCTATAGATTCAGGCAGTGGTAGAGACACGCTGCTTTTTCCCTGTGGCCTATGTTCAGATTTCTATTCTACCTTTGTAATGAAGGTGCTGCAAATTGCAACTGGGAGGAAATTGATTGACCCTAGCACAAAGGTATTCCAAATCATACATCAATATTATCACAACCTCAAATTAACAAAGGTTTCACTTCTACTTTTGCATCTATGGACAGAATCAATATTTCCATCCTTTTGCTTCTTCAGTTTAGTGCTTTATATTTCTGACAGGCAGAAGAGAAAAACAGAGACAGTTGGACAAAATTAGGTGATAATTCACATTTTCCCAAACACTTTTCCAGTTTAAAGCACAGTATTAGAACTGCCGCAACATGCTACTACCATGCAATGTATTGTTGATGGCATTGCTAAACATTTTGATTTAAAGTATGTTCTGCAAGAAGTAGTAAGTGTCACCCATAACTTACCATTTTATGATAAAAATATTATTGTTTTTACTAGGAAATATTAATATGGATGAAATGCATTGTGGTAATGCATTTCTTACTGTGAAGAGCAATACTCACTACTGAATTCTCACCTAGGTATATGTAAATTTAAAACTATGAAAGTAGTTCTTATGCCATCTTCTAATCTGCAGTCAAATCTTCATAATTACATGGCCTGCTGCCTCAGATGAGCCAAATATGTCAGTTTATAATTTCAAACTTTACACAAATCTATGATTTTTGAATGAAATATTTGTTACCCTAATATGGAAACTGTATAGTTCCTTCACTGTTAAATGGATAAATCCAGCAGTTGGACTTGTTAAGCTTCATACCATTGGATTTGGCCCATCTATCCAGCCTGTTCAGGTCCCTTTTCAGAGCTCTCCTACTCTCCAGCAGATCGACAATCTCCTCCAATGTGGCATCATCTGCAAATTTGCTAATGGTAGACTCAATCCCCTCATCCAGATCATTATCAGTAAATATATTAAACAGGACTGAGCCCAACACTGATCCATGGGGGACACCACTAACGACTGGCCACTAACTAGTTACAGCACTATTCGCCAGCACTCTCTGGGCACGATTGTCCAGCCTGTTCTTAACCCAGCCATGAGTACACCTGTCCAAGCTTTTCCAGAAGTATGCCATGGGAGACGGTTTCAAAGGCACTGCTGAAATCCAGGTAGACTACAACCAAAGCATTTTTTTCATCCACCAGTTGGGTCACTTGGTCATAAAAGCAGATCAGGTTGGTCTGGCAGGATCTGCCCCTCTTAAATCCATGTTGGTTGGGTGTGATCCCCTGATTGTCCTATATATGCCATGTAATCATTCTCAAGATGATCTGCTCCATAACCTTGATGGGCAATGAGGTCAGGCTGACAGGCCTATTGTTTCCCAGATCCTCTTTCCAGCTCTTCCTATGGATGGGCGTCACATTGGTCAACTTCCAGTCTCCTGGGACCTCTCTAGTCAGCCAGAACTGGTGATGAATGATGGAAAGCAGCTTGGTGAGCTGTGCCAGCTCCCTCATCAGCCTAGAAGGGATCCCATCTGGTCCCTAAGACTTGTGATCATCTAAGTGATTCAGCAGGTCACTAACTGCTTCCTTCTGGATTACAGTAGGGCTATTCTAAAATTCATAGATAAATTGCCAGGAGTTACATTTGCTGCCTGATCCACTGCCTAACTTGTGGACTTTATCATCTGCTGAGCATACTCTTCACATTTGGTCAACAAAAGGGCAGGATTTGTAGACTATGTTTGATTATTAACCACTCACCCTCCCATCAAAGAGGGTTGCAATAAGTAAAGTCTTTAAAGATATAGACATATAATAGATGCTGTAGCTGAAGCATATACAATCCTACTTTCAGGATTTTATTACACATAACAGGATCTCCTTTTCTGTAACAAAATGAACAAATCCTATTGAAGATATATGCATTATGTAATACATTAAAAACTCCAGTATGCCAGCTGGTATATAAAATAAGTTTTAACAAAAGAGAGATAGGGACTTTAAAAACTAATGCATCTAAAAATGAGGAGTGTTGTTCCTCATAATTTCTCAGAAATACAAAAATTATGTCTACCAAGAACTGTAAAAAACCCCTTTCCTGAGTATTATAAGTATCCTAACCTACTAGGCTCTTTTACAGAGATAATAATTGTGCTATATCAGTTGTATTTTGCACAGGCCAAATATTTTGCATAGATGTACTCCTTTAGATTTTGTTTTATTGGTCCATTGCTCTCTTGCTCTCACAATTAAAGAATAATGTCCATTCTTCAGTTAACATCTCTTTGTCTCAAGTAACAATTAGCTGTCTAATAACAGAATTGCCTTAAGCACAACATCATAGAAAAATCAGTCTTTATCAGTCCTGCAAAACCAGTAAGCAGTGCTTCTCACTCTCAGGCAGCTCATGCCTTCATGTTACTTCCTAGCTGTTCATGTTTCTTCTTACAAAACACTCTCTTCAGGGACCACAGAAGGCAGTACCCAGTCATATTGGAAATTAACCCTTCTGTTGAGAATAGAAATAAGTAAAACCCTGGGGACACAGTGAACACCTACATTGATCATGAAAGAATGGTTCTGATTACATAGGCTGGGAGATTATGTCTGTTTTCTACTTCTGGACCTTTCTTTTTTGTTTTGCAACTTGATACATTGTCTCTGCAAAAGACTGCTGAGTACTCATACCAAAATCGGTTCCAGGAGGGGACTGGTGCTAGCTTCACATGTGTCAGACATGGTGGGCATCACTATCTCTCTTCACAGTTAGACACTGTAGGTTAGTATTGCAACTGTTTGCCAAGAGACTGGGTGACTAGTACAAAATGAAGGATCTCCCATGGGAAAAATCCACATTGCTTGAGAGTCTGGTTAAGTGCTTGTGTATTTTTGAATAGGAGTTCTACAGTCCTCCTAACTTTGCACTAAAATGACTTGTCAAACTCTTTTGTGGGGGTATTTTGGGGTATTTTGAGAGGGATTGTAGCTATAAAGTGAAATGAAGGGTAACTACACAGCTACTTTTATGTTTGTTAGGCCAGCTCTCTCTGTTGTGGCTATGTAGCTTGGCTTAGTCAGGAATTACACTAAATATAAGATGTCATGTGGCAGCGCAACACAGTAGTGTCATTTGTGCCCAAGAAGCAATCCTCTAAGATACTAAATAAGTGCCTGCCATTTTAAAAGAAATCGCAATTGGAAATGAAAATAAAATGTATACCATAAAGATCAAGTTGAAGTACATTTTAAAGTGCTGTTTTATACAGAAGAAATCATAGAGAAAGCCATGGGTCAAAATCAATCAATTTTAAAAAGATTTCTACTGGCATATTTGAGGGATTACATAACCACAAGTCATTAAATTCAGAAAATTATTGTGATGTATTTTTGGTGGCTACATGCCACAAATTCTCAACCATTTCAAAGCTGAAATACAAGGGAAACATCATGTTTTATTACTTCCAGTGATCCATACCTTTGACCATCAATCTGATCATTACAGAGGCTACTGAGAATTGGTTGCAGAAGACAAATATAGGTCACTGCAATCTGCTATGCAGGCAAATGCCAGGGTGTATTTCTGCTCTTATTGTGCTGCTTGTTTGAGACAGTCATACCTCTGATGCAAGGCAAAAATTGCAAGTGCTGCAGAATTTGCAGAAGTGCCTTTTTAGCTTCAGCCAATAGTTCAGTTGGTCCAGTTTGCTTTTCTGAAAAGTGAATAGCAGCCAATGCTTTTGAGAAAGGTCAAAAAAATTCTGTAATGCACAACTGACCAAAAGGAAAATATATTCGTGACCTTGGGCAGTTTTATACCCTAAAGCATAAATGTCTGCCTGCTCTTTAGTTTTTACTTGTTTTATGCAGCAGTGGGTACTTTTAACATATTTATATTTTTCCAATACATTTTTTGAATAAAAAAGTTTTTACATTCTTGTATTTTGTGCCTACACACCGATCAAGGCTTCATTCAGGACAAGTCTCTTCTTCTTCCATTCTAGAGTCTATTTATATAAAAGTACCTTCAAATCTTGGGTAAAGCACAAATATATGTAATTTCAACTGCCCCTGCAGGCTGGAGTATGAGGATATGTAATGTCCTTTTGTAAGACTGACATCTTCTGTGATACTAATTTAAGTTTCTGTTCCAAATTTTGTAGTGTGATCTGGCAGACAGATTGGAGCAGGCAATATCCAGATTCACAGAGCTGCCAAAACACTTTTCAATTGTGTGAAAGAAGACACTTTTCAGCAAAGTCAACATCCACTCAGCACAGAAAACACTGAGCAAGATAATCAAAGTCCCAGCTTGAACAAAATTATATTTCTTTTTTTATGTTTGAAACAGTATTTTGTCTTAAGAGTTTGCTCATTATTTACTTCACAACAAAGTTGCGTAGTTTGAACTGCCTGCTATGACTCGAAAGCAGATAAAGAACCTATCTGAAGACCATAGAAAAAAGTACCCTATGACTACAAGGCTGAAGACAACATGAACCTTTGTACAGCTGCATAGAAGTAGGGAGAAGAACACAGGGAATACAGTAAGTCTTCATCCACTCATCCTCATACTGTCCTTAAGGGAAGTCCCCAGAGAGTCTGCAGAGACTTTACATGCTATAGGAAAGTGCGCATCCCCAGACTATCCATAAAGTGGGAGACAGAGTGAAAAAGTTGCCTTCTATCCATATTTGACCCAGGCAGGGCTCCAGACTGAGAGAGGAGCCTCAAAGATGCAATATCCTTGCCCTGTTCCTCTCCATTGTTTCTCAGCTGACACACAGTTCTGCTAGATGGCACATGAAAAAAAATATGTGAAATGGAAAGAGTCTAATCCTTCAGTAATTTAAGGAAACTATCTATTACAGAAACAGGTACTATGTTTTGCTGGATTTTCAAATGTTTGTTTCACAGAGATTTTGTGTAAGAAAATAACCATCACTATCATGTCTCTACTTCCCAAGCCAGAGAAACTGAAAAAATATTGGTAAGTATCTGTGTTTATCTGTTCAAAAGAATTTACTTCAGTATGGCTGACATGGAAGATTAAAGACAGACAAAAATTTCTTCAATTTTTTTTTGACTAATTGTGGTGTTTTCGGATGGTGTAGAGTTAATTTTCTATATGGAAGCTAGCATGGGGCTATGTTTTAGGGATAATCCATAGTATCTGGATCATCATGCTCAGTACATAGAGCTGGGGGAAGAAGAGGGAAGTGAAGGGTTTTCATAGGAATGACATTTATCTTCCTAAATAGCCATTATGCATGATGGAGCCCTGTTTCCTGGGGCTGGTTGAACACTTGCCTGCCCATGGGAACTGGTGAATGAATTCCTTGTTTTGTTTCGCTTGCATTTGTGGTTTCTGCTGTACATATTAAGCTGTCTTTATTTCAACTCATGCCTTTTCTTACCTTTACACTTTCAATTTCCTCCCCCATTGCATTGGGGGGAAATAAGTAGGTGACAGTGTGAGGCTTAGTTGCTGACTGGGGTTAAACCATAGCGTATATGAGGGGCATAAAATGAGCAGTAGAATAATGAGAATTCAGAGGACAGCTTTGAAATTATGACTTTTAAAATTTCTTTGAAGAAATTTGAAGGAACCTTTTGCAAATTGTCTATAAATTGAGCTACCATCTGTAAACCAGAGAGTTCAAGAAGATAAAAATCTGTGGAAGTGAGTGTAAATATTTAAAAAATATTGATGGAGTATATGGTATTACTTTTTTTTATACTAAACAGCTATGTAGCTTGTCTGATGTTGTAAATGTATGTGAACAATTTGGACTAAGAGCATTTGATTGAACTACATGCCCAGTGGCTTATTTATTGAAATTAGTAAGGACAACCTTTGCCCTTAATTATTTTGTCCCTAAATTCTGTGAAATGGTTATGATATAAAAGTAAAGACTATTGCATGCCCAAACCTAAAGTCAATCAAAGAAAAAACCCTATCTCATCCCCAAAAAATTATCATCAGGATTTACCTTAAAATACGTTGGTGGACAAAGTTACTTAAAATATACACAGTTTGAACTAAAGAAAATTTTAGTTTGAAGTTTCAGAGCATTTCAAATTCTTTTGATTAAAGGGGAAAAAAGGTCATTTGTGAGTCTAAAGAACTGGTGATAGCAATTATAGGAAAATTAATATATGGTTCTTCCTGTCCTGAGAAAATAATAGCTTCTTTCAAAATCATTAGAGTAAAATAGAAAACAGTTAGGTAACTTTGTACACAGTGTTCCCACTAAATTATGTGTTATGTAGGAGCAACTGAGATGAACTCCTGGATAAATTCAAGTAGATGAACAGATGTTTCGGATACTGATTGGATAACCCTTATTGAACTCTGTTCAATAAATCCTGCTGGAAGATATTTTCATTTTCTTTGCAATATCATAAAAATATGAACCTACTTAAATAAAGTCTACCACAGCTGTATATCTTTTGGAAAGCAGTGTTGAAAACAAATTCTTTTTACCTCTAATAGTTAGTTTCACTTGTACTTAAGTGTGGTATTATCCCATCTACAAGAACACTCTACTCATATGAAGAACTTTGGTTTTTAATTCCATGCATATATGCATATGTACATGTACATGTATATGTGTGTATGTGTATGTGCATGTGTATTTGTATGGAAGAAACCACTTGCTAATAATATTTTATATTTTTTAATTTTGGAGAGAGCAAACAGATGTGCTGCGTGTACATATTTAGGTAATTTAAGGAAATAATTGCCAGTTTACAGCTAATTAACCATAGAAACAAAGGCTCTATGCTTCCAAGACAGTGCAAGGACATTAAAACACTCACTCCATGTCATGCTCCTAGAAGAGCTGTTTTGTCACACAAAAAGCAGTTTGAGTCAACTGTGAGTCTAGACCATCTGGTGAAAACCAAGGTGTAAAGAGTAAAACAGTGAATGAAAGTAACATGACAAGATATGCATGTCTTATGGCATTGGCTTCTGTAATAGAGAAAGTGATTTCAGGCTCCTTTCATATCAGTTTAAACCTAGTCAATGTAGTTATTGAGACCAAGGCATGACTTAACTCAGATTAGAATCTCACAAAGTTCTTGTCTTTTTAGGAAATGAACCATTCAGATATACCTACACTGGCATTTAGGCTTATATTGCAAGGAAATGTAATAACAACAATGACAAATCCCCTCAAAACTACCAAACAAAAAAAAAAAAGAAAATCACAAATTGACTAGATATCATTCTACTACATGATTTACAAATCTGTAAACTCCTTGTTTTTGAAGGAACATCTTTTGAAAGTTCAACTTCACTGGTTTGTTTTAAGACCTTGTATCCTTGTTTAATTTCTTTTAATATGTCGCACCATATCACAAGAAGTAAAAAAGGTAAGGGCATATAGCTGCTATTATGTGTTATAGTAATTAGCATTCCTCTACTTTTTTAATCAGGCAAGGAACACTGGGATTAACTTTACAGATTTTTAACATTCAATTAGAGAAATTACAGTTTTAGGTTTGAATTTAGCAGTACATGTTTATAGCTTCTTCACTGTGTTAAATTTGTTGGTATATACAAACTTTAATTTTAGTTTAGAAATTGGCTGACAGATATTTTTAAAGCTAAATAATTCTAATGTGGAACATTGCAAAAAAAGCAATGTACAATGCAGAAACAGGGTACACATGTTCACATATATTTTCGTTTTATTGTAGGTTAATGCATACATCATCTTAACATATGTCTCTTAATCAAACACAAATCAAAGTCGGCCACCTTCATGATTTTGTTGATGGTTAGCCAAATTATTCTGCACATAGTGGAATATGTAGATTTCTCGGTGTAGACTTGCACATAAATTAGTTCAATTTCAATTGAAGTATTGCTTCATCAATCAGTAATACCCCAGAGGCCAGTTATGACTGTTACAGAAATTCATCTTTAGAGCAGAGTAATGTTTCATCATTATATTTGTGTCATGATTACTCTGACAGGTTAATTTCAAAGATAAGTTATTGAGCATTCAGGCATATTTATCAACTAGACAAATGAGAATGCTGTGTATATTCATTTTCTGAAACAAGATGACAAAATTATTGATTGAAGAGTTGACAAGGACTAAAGTTGAAAAAATTTGCTAAATTCTGTGTCAGGAATTTCTTAACATCCAACAATGTGAAGAAATAAAAAACAGAAGTGAGTCTTCACTGAAACCAGCAACAAATTCTGTGGAATTCCCAAAGCCCAGAAAATACTTGTGCGTTTCTAGCTCTCTCAGTTATAGAAAAGTCATTAAAAACAGAATACATCTACTTTTTGCTTTTGGAGCATTTAAAAAAGCATTTTTCCTTTACACTTGTCGCACAAATAGAATGGCCTTCACACTCTTTACTTAAAGGATTCCTACACAAAATCGTTTGGATATAACAGCCAACATGTCATTCCAATGTGCTCTCAGCAAACACAATTAAATGCAGTGATTCTGTGAACTAGACATGAGGAGGGAAGGAAGTAAATAGCCCATTTCTATAAACACTATAAATTCTTCAACTTCTCTAGAAAGCCTGAGTGCAAATGCTGGTCACAATAAATTTTTTGTTCTCCTACTTAAAACTTCAAATACATTTTTGTTGTTCATTAGGTATTTATTTCACAGAATTCTGGAAGAAATTGGGTTGGAAAAGACCTCTGGGATCATAAAGTCCAACCTATGCCTTAACACCATCTTGTCAAATAGACCACGGCACTAAGTACCATATCCAGTCTTTTCTTACAAACCTCCAG
>JAWWLZ010000042.1:15340827-15363773 GCA_035041345.1 Poliocrania exsul
CCTATGCCTTAACACCATCTTGTCAAATAGACCACGGCACTAAGTACCATATCCAGTCTTTTCTTACAAACCTCCAGCCCATTCCAATGCCCAATCACCCTTTCTGTGAAGAACTTCTACCTAATGCCTAACCTAAACCTCCCCTAGTGCAACTTAATATGTCCTCTTGTCCTACCACCAGTTGCCTGGAAGATCGACTCTGACCTGGCAACAACCTCTTTCAGGAAGTTGCAGAGAGAGGTAAGGTCTGCCCTGAGTCTCCTCCTGTCCAGGCTAAACAATCTCGGCTCCCTCAGTTGCTCCTCACAAGACATGTGCTTCAAATCCTTCACCAGCTCCATTGCCCTTCACTGGACACATTCCAGCACCTCAATGTCCTTCCTGAATTGAGGGCCCCGGAACTGACATAGTACTTGAGGTGTGGCATCACCAATGCTGACTACACTTCCCTGGTTCTGCTGGCCATACTATTCCTGATACAGGCCAGGATGCCATTGGCTTTCTTGGCCACCTGGGCACATTGCTGGCTCCTGTTCAGCAGGCGTCTGACCTGCACCCCCGGGTCTTTTCCTGCTGGGCCACATTCCAGCCATTCTAGCCCTATCCTGTAATGCTCCATGGGATTGTTTTGGACTAAGTGCAGGACCTGGTACTTAGTCTTGTTGAACCTCATGCTGTTGGTCTTGGACCATCTATCCAGACTGTCTACACTACACTGCAGAGCCTTCCTATCTTCCAACCCAACTTAGTGTCGTCCATGAATTTGCTAATGATAGACTCAATCCCATATCCAGATCATCAGTAAAGATATTAAACAGGGCTGGGCCCAGCACTGATCCCTGGGGGTCACCACTAGTGACTGAATATCAACTGGATGCAGTACCATTCCCCAGCACTCTCTGGGCATGGCCATCCAGTCAGTTCTTAACCCAGTGAAGAGTTCCTCACAAGAACATTTCTGAATGAGGCAAGCCAGAGAAACAAAAGTACTAGGAATATTTCTATAAACATATCAATAGCAAATGGAAGGCTAAGGCAAGTCTCCATCCTTTATGGATTTAAGGGGAAGTTATTAACAAAAAATGAGGAAAAGGTTGAAGTACTGCCTTTGCTTCTGTCTTTAATAGCAAGACCAGTTGTTCTCCTGATAAGAATCAGCTCTCATACCAGATATACCATAATGGAAGAGTCTAAAACCTTGAACCAGATTTGAAAAATCTGGGCAGTATTTATACCTGCATATGGTTATGGATAACTTCATGGGGAAAAAAATTACAAGCACAGAAAATAATTAACTTTTCCCTAAAACTGTATATGCGTACATATTTATGTGTTTAACATGACTATCTAGTTTTTAATTCGCTAGATTTGCGATTTCATAAGATTTAGCACAGAGTTAATTTTTCATTTATTGTATATAACATATCTGTTAAACTTTCATTTAAGCTAGCTACCTGTATCCAAAAATTTCAAGACAAACAAAACAAAAATAAGGCACAAAGAAGGATGTTATCAGCAAATATTCTTTGTATAGTGTTGCAAGTTTTCTTGTAATTGAAAAGCTTTCAAAATTAACAGATATTTAATCTTAAGTAAAATATTTGTCATCACTAGATACAATTGCAAAAGCAGAACTTTTATATGCATACAGAAATGATGCATTAAATCTTCCCAGGCAACTCACTTGCCTTTGCGGTTTAGAACATGTCTATATGTCCTGATATCTTATTTAAAATGAGGTTGAATGCGCCTAGAAGAGGCATTCCTAAGGTTAACTTGTCAGTCTTTCTAGGAGCTTCATGTTGCACATGACAATAATGATGACAGAAAAAAAGCTGTAGAGAGAAAATAAAAATAGATTATTAAATACAGGTTACATCTATCCCCCAACAGTCACAGCTTGAGCTTTTATTCTCTCATCCTGAAGCCCTGATTCCACTAACTATACTGAAGCCTATTTCTCATAGCTGTTTTTTCTGAAGCAGTTACTGACTTAAAATGTACAAACACACATTCATTAAACACACCTGGAATTTTTTTTTTCTCAGTCTGTGTCAACAAACGTCTCTTTTGATAGGATTTTGGAAAGTGTTTGTGCATTACTGCGTGCTTCAAACTCAAGATTGTTCTTTGGTTGGATAGTCAGTGCAATTTGGTGAAAGAAAACAGTGGGAAGCTTACAGAGCTAGATAAACACCAGCAAATATATTTGATGCATGGGAGTTTTTTTCTTTCAAAGATTTTAACTTCTGTTAATCTTTATAATACTGCATTTTCAATTGCCCTTCTCACTGATAATAGTATAAAAAATAAAGACTCTGCCTTTTTGACCTGATTCGAGTTACTTGCTTTGGAGTAGTTCAACTAGGACTATCTATTCAGGGTGCCAAGACAGCAAGATCTGTTGGTTGCTACACCTACACAGATTGTCTTTTCACCCTTCTATGACTCATGCATAGGGAGAGGCTGAGGCCTGTGCTATGAACTACAAATGAATTCTCAAATATTCAATTTTTTTAACCAAGATTTTTGCACATGTGATAAAAGACCATAAGCATGTTAACAATTAATTTTTCAAATTAACCAAACCTGGTATAACATGTTTTGTGTCCTTCCATCAATGCTGTGATGGAGATAGGAAAACATTCAGCAGTGTCATGTCTTTCTTCATAAAAATAAAACATAGGGAAATAAAAGCTCCACTTGTGAAATGAGGCCCTAAACATCACAGTATATTGATGCAAGATGTATTTTATGCTCTGTGCCCACGACTTACCCACTGTATGTGCTGTAATCATCAAAAGGTGTAACAGCACATTTTGTTCCTGCTTGGAAGAACAGAAAAATGGCTCCCACAGCACATTACTGCAACATGCCCTGAAGAGTCTTACAGTAGGAAGACTCTTTTTACTGAGAAAGCGGTTTGTCTATTCCTTCACTCTGTATCATTACTTGTGCCCTAACATGAGACCTGATAATGCACTGAGGCCTCTTATGCCTAGTACTATACACATAATGAGAAAAGAGACGTTCCCTGTAACAGAAAAGTCAGGATTCAGCATTACAACTTTTGCAATAATTTTACCCTAATTCCATGGCTAACAAGATAGTTAACTGCTTTTTCTGTTTGCTGCACAGTCACTGAGAGCAAGATGATTGACTTTAGCAAAGAATTGTAATGAAATGATGAGTGTTTTGGTTTCATGTAATGTGATACAGTCCTTTCTTTTTTGGATCAACTTTCAATTTAAAATAGATTTTTCCGTAGCATGTGCAGGTCAGTGAACAGAAGTTTTTCTCCATGAAATACAGGAGCAACTTTTCTATTTCCTGTGATGCATATAGATCTTCATGGTGAAACAACTACTGAACAGCTCTAGCAGCACAGAAAAACTGCATTTGAGGCATTTTTCAGCATGGTAAGAAAGGAAAAGTGCATTGGTCTAATTCAGGAAAACTCATGGAAAATGTTGGAAAGATTCAAATATGATTTGGAGTTGTATAGTCATTATTTCTGAATATGATATTGGTATATAAATTTGCTTGAATTGCTGGACCTGCATAGGGCAATTTTTAATGATATCTTGTACAGACTCAAAGGATGAAATCTGGGCTGCTGCACAGCAGAAGAAATAAAAGTGGCAGATTACTGGGTGAGACACATAAAGAAGGTAGGATTTTTTTATTTTTTCTCTCTGTGCCTCCAAATACATATATTTAAATAAAAAACCAGACTGTGATAACAATAGTTTTACCTGCATTTTCCAAACGTTATTGGCTCAGGATCAGACAGCACACTTCATCCACAAACACAAAGAATGAACTACACCAAAATGTGTTTCTTCCTCAACATTTCTTCCACCTCTCAACTAATTTGCTTACACCTTTATCCATATAGAAGCACTCTGACTATGCTATAGTTTTCCTCCCAATTCACTTTCTTTTGTTCTCTTCATAGTGGAACAAATAAACTCTCATTCAGTTTTGCAGAGTTAATAAGGGTACCTTCAGCCAGTAGCTGCTTCACAAATAACCTATCTCCAGAAAAGAGGAAAAAAAAAAGGGATGCAGGTTGAATGAAATCCTCTTGTGCACCAGATGGAGTGCCATCTTAAAAATTCAACATGACTGAGCAATGTGCAATCACAGCCCAGAAAACCAAGGGTATCCTGGGCTGCATCAAAAGAAATGATTCTCCACTCTAGTCTGCTCTCTGGAGTACAATGTCCAACTCTGGGGCCCCCAACATAAGAAGCACTTGGATCTGCTAGAGTAAGTGCAGAGGAGGGCCATGAAGATGATCATAGGACTGGAACATCTCTCCTATGAAGACAGGCTGAGAGAGTTGCGGATGTTCAGCCTGGAGAGGAGAAGGTTCTGGGCAGACTTTCCAGTGGCCTTCCAGAAAAGCTGGAGAGGGACTTTTTACAAGGGCATGCAGTGACAGAACATGGAGAAATGTCTTCAAACTGATAGCGGGTAGATTTAGATGAAATATAAGGAAGAAATTCTTTATTGTGAGGACAGTGAGACACTAGAACAGGTTGCCCAGAGAAGCTGTGGATTCTCCACCCCTGGAAATATACAAAGCCAGGTGGAAGGTGTCCAGGAGAGTAGCACCTTGAAACCATATGATCTTTAAAGTTGCGTGAAACTCAAAATATTCAATAATTTTATGATATTTTCCTTTAAGAATACATTTTAAAGGCTACTGTATTCATAAAGTCATTAAGTGATGAGCATTTCATACTCAAATTTGGCCTACCTACTGAGGAAAATGCACTTGCTCTGTCTTCTGACTGGGAAAGGAAGAATCATAGGAGTCCATTCTAGGAAAGATAATAGCTTAGTGAATATATTTTTATAGTAGTGAGAAGAAGAGGAACTCACTGAACTAGAGATAGAAAGCCTCAGAGGAACAATGGCCTTATGCCAATGTCATGTCTCAGAGTATTCAATGCTTTGAAAAAAGCATGTTTTAATTTCTGTGTAATTAAGCCATCTGATTCCTCATTTTTCCAAATGGTTGTGAGTTCACTTTTTATGCAATATAATGTTTAATATTAATCTTGATTTATTATGTATAAAGTAGTCAATAATGCATATCATATAGATGTCTTCTCTGTGCTTCATTTAAGCAACAGCAATGTGTGGAATAGATCATTATTTGAGGCAAACAGCAAGTCACATTGATTTACATCAGCTCAAAATGTGGTTTGGTGACTGTAAATCAGATATGTATATTTAAGTCAAATGAGATCAGAGAAGGATTTAGAGTACTTAAAAAACTTTCTATCTTCAGTGTCAGAGAAACAGAAGCTCCAATATTTCAGTAACTGTGAAACTAAGCACAGGGAAGGATGTAGGACTATTATCACCCATAATGACATTTTGCCTTGGAAAGCAGTGATTCATAGAAGGATTTAGGGGTCATTGCAGCTAATAAGCATGCCCTTTTATAACAGTACTGCAGTGAAAGGTTCTAATGAAATCGTTTTATACATACATGCATATATAGTGGATAAGACAAAAAAAACCCACCCCAAAATAATTTGGCCTCTTTACATACCACTGGCAAAATTGTTTCTGGAATACTGCTCTCTGTTTTAGTGTCCTTGCAGCAAGGAAGATATAGTCATGTTGAACACAGTTTAAACAAGAGGTACATGGAGATCAAGCACTGAGTATAAACCTTATGAGGCAAAATTGGGCTTACTGATGTGAGAAGTGTGTCCCATCATTACTCCATCAGTACTGGTGTGTATGATTCTTTAAGGAGGAACTTCCTGGGGATATGATAAAGAGTGGCAGACCTGGCAACAGTGATCACAAAACACTGGAACTCAAGATCTTGAGGGGATGGAGTAACTGAAGCAATAGGGTACAGATCCTGGTCTTGAAACAAATTATGGCTGATCACATAAGGACAGAGGGATCCCAAATATAGGAGAAAATCACAGTCACCCAATGAGCATTTTTTGTTAAACACAAGATAAGCCACCTAAATGCTTGAACATGTGATGATTTTGGTACCACTGCATCCTGGAAAAAAATGCGAAACTGCTTTTGCTTGTATAACTTCTTGCAGACTTTTAAATCTAGAGCACCTGAAGAAGATAGTCTTTCCATTATGTCTCTAATTCAATAGTAATGTAGGGCTTTTTGAAAACAATCAATCAGAAAAGTGAAATTGAATATCCTTTCCTCCAAAATAAATGTCAAATTATAACACAAATAAACAAACATTTTCGTAGTTGATTTTCTTAACACTCAGAAATCATCCCAAAATTTAAAATATATACTGACAAAGGAATTTTTAACATTTGCAAGATATTTAAAATTATATTAAAATACATTTGTGATGGAAATTATGCAATATTTCATAGAGTTTATTTTCTTAATGATTAGAAACTTTTAACCTTTTTTTTTTTTTTTTTTTTTTTTTTTTTTAGAGTAAGGCCAATTAGCCCTTGACACAATCTGAAACGCATTCCTCCTTCCAACATTGATGTGAAGTTTTAAAAAACACTTATGCTTTAAAAGTTTCCATTTTTCCTATGTAAATTTTCCAGGTTTCTCAGTTGTGTATTAAAACGATTTCAAGAGAATGGATGATAATTCTTTCTTTCCAATTAAGGAGGTTGTATTAGTTTCTAAAAAACATATTACAGATGCAAGTAGATTACAATGACTGTAGAAAACAAACACAGGACTTTCATATTTGGAGCAACAATGCTGGAAAACAATACCAAGAAATAAAAAATATAGTAATATGCCAGTATTTGAGCAAAATTGCACTAAAAATTTAAATGAGCATTTTCCCAATAGATAAATATCTAATCAAAAAGACACCTTCAAATATTTTCTCCAAGTTATTTGTGCTTCTTTCAGAGTTGACAATTAGAATCCATGACCATTTCTCAGTCAGGGAATTATGATATTATTCTCTTAGTGTTATTATTCAGATGAGTAACCAAAGACAGCTAGATCTGAACTGCCAATTGGAGGTGCTGACTTAGTCAGGATGAATGAAGTCTTTGATCCAGTGGAAGATGCCCCCATCCCTGCAAGGGAGTGTTGGAACTAAATGATCTTTAAGCTGCCTTCCAACCCAAATCCTTCTATGACTCTGTGATCTTGGACTTTTGTGCCAACAGTTGTGCACTTTTAAAATATAATAAAATTGTTTGTTCTTAAATAATTTACTCTTTTGATGACAAGCTATTACAGTGAAACATTCAAAGTGAGTTTTAATTGACAGAAGTAAAACTTAAAACAAATTCATCTTTCTGTTTGACCTCACTATAATGCTTAAACAATGAGAATTGACAGGGGGTGAGTAATGAAGCTATAATTCACACCTTGTGCATGAGAAGGTACAACAGTAGATTCTGAGTGCTGTTAAATTCACAAGGTGTGAAATATTATACCATAACTCAACAACCAGTCAGTTCTAAATTTAACACAAATAAATAGAATTGGAACAAGGTAAAACAACAACAAGCAGCAAAACTTGATATTACCAGCTTGATAATATTGTGTAATATTACATCTAAAAAGAGAAGCTACTAGATATGCTTTACTCATGCAGAAAAGATAAATCAACATTTTCCTGTAGGTTTTCAGAGGATTCAGAAGTGCCTCCCTATATGCTGCCAGACCAGGTGAGGTCAGAGTGATGTACGTTGTGTTTGCTCTCAGCTGCTTGTTGGCTGCTGTGAGATGCATTGGTTAGTCCTCTAGCAGCACCTGGGCAAGAGTAACCCAGCCAGGAGAGCTAGAGTGTTTGTGTAGAGATAGGAAAACAAGAAGATTTTAAAATTCTGAATATGTGAGTGATAGGTGATGTAGGTAACATGTGGGTCTGTGTTACCATGTCCTTCTTTTGTTTTTATATATAGCTTCTAAGTCACTGACTGCTGATCGAAACTAAGTAGTCAGTGTCCATGGATTTTTTCCAAAAGATTATTTAACTCTCTGTGTGTTTGGTCTTCAGCATAAAGGGAGGATAAAAAGCTGTAGAAGTTCCTTGCTTGTTTGGGGATTTTAACATATCTTGACAGTCTGTTAAACTACTACTTTGTCATTAGTACAGTTCAGAATATTTTCATTGAACATTTTATGTAAGAATCATTATTTTCTGGTAATGGTTATTAATTCTTTCAATAAGCTCTTCATATACTTTTTTTTCAGAAATTCAAGAAACTTTGTTGGTTTTTTCTCATTATGGTGAGGAAACATCAAAGGAAGTCAAACCTCAATCCAGAATATGAAACAAAGGCTTTAAAACACAAGTAAATTCAGTCAATCAATTAGCCAGTCAGGAGGTTATTTTCTCCAATTGCACTGAAAGTAGTTAGGAGTAACTAGTCTGGATCTGATACAGATTCTGTTATTGGTTTTTTTCAAACTCTAGAAAGTTCATAATTAGGGAATTTTGACTAGCCTTTAATACAGATTTCTCTGAGGAATGTAAATATTTAGTTTGTATTTAGATGCTGAAATTGTTGTCTCTTATTTCCTTTCCTGTGTACATAAAAAAGTCTGGTGGAAGATACATCAGAAGTCTTTTTCATTGTCACCTTTGTAAAAAAAATCATACATTCTGAGCTTTTAATTTTGTTTCTCTTTCTATCTTCATTGCATGTGTGTTTGACTTTTCATTAGGAAAAGGCTTTCCAAATACTCCAAAATATTAGCTTAAAAAATAAAGAAACACATAAAGGTATTAATTTGTGTTATTCATTACACAATCCTGTATATGTCTTCATTTAAGAACATGATTAGCATTGAATTTGTTACAGCTATAGGAAAAATGCAGTATTCACAGGTTACACTGATAGGACTCATAAGAGTCTTAATGCAGCTAGAATTCAATAGATAGAATGTGAAAAGTTAATGTTTTAATAACTATGTCTCTTAAAATTTTAAATGTCCCATCTAATTCTGAGCAGTGGAAGAACTAAATGGAAACGTTTTGGTGAGGGGTGGAGTGTATTTCTGTTTTTCAAAGAAAGAAAGATCAGAGAAAATGTATTTTTAAAAGAGAAAGGAATCAAATTACTGAATATCATTATACATGCAGAAGAATTATTCTGTGTGCTCCTTCTTCAACTTAAATAAATTGTTATGTATATATAATACACCACAAAAATGATTTAATATGTAAGTAAGTGGTTAAACAGGTTGTAAGGATATTTTAACTCCTTTCATCATATTTATATTTTAGAACATATTGTTCATAACAGTAACATACTTATGAGATACATTCATTGATTATCAAACTCTATAAAATAATCATTAATGTATGTTTGTTTAAAATGAGCCTAATACAATTTTTATGCCCACTTAACATAAAATAGGTAATACACTCCACAATTCAAAGACAACGAAAACTGTAGGTTCCAGCATAATCAGTGGTTGGTTTGACAGAAAAGGTTTAGAACTAATTATCTAACCCCTCTCCTCTTTTTAAAAATATTTTTAGAAACAAGTACCTGCGACTTAATAAAAGGCAATCAGCAGTTCTAGTACTTCAGGCTGATAAAACAATTTAATGTAATCTTATCAGTTAAATCTTCATAATTGAACACTTCGAACAAGTGTTACAATGTAAGAATCAGCAACTTTACTTATTTCTTCAGAAGAACATGAAAAATGAATAGACATGGAAATTAAGTACTTTCTATTGCATGGAAAATGCAATGCAGTGGAAGACAAATTAGACAAGTAGCAAAATGCTTAATCTTCAGTCTGGTAGTAAGTAACATAGTCTCTGATGTGAATCAAGGCCTTGGATAATAAAACATTTTTAAAAAGTAAAGAAAAAGTGCAAGTGTGTTCTGTTCTTAAGCATCAGGACAACATTTGGAATAAACTGTTTGGATGGCCAGAATTACTTTAGTGGTTCTTGCTATTTACATTAAGAGGAACTACTGGACTAATCCCTTCGGGTACTAAGAATGGCAAAGAACATTCAAAAATACTTGACACATCAATGGCTTCACTTTTGAAATTATTTTTAATATTTAATGTTTAATATTTTTCATTATTTTAATACATATTTTAGAACCATAGAATTAGCTGCTCCTCTTAAGTCTTTTGTTCCAGATCCTTCACTAGCTTCATTACCCTTCTTTGACTGCACTTAGCTTTCTTTACACATTGAACTTGGATTTTAAATCTAAATCATTCAGAGAATATGTTTTCTTTCTCTTTAATTGTCTTTTCTCCAAGTCTCTATTTCTCATCTTTTCACGTAGTTTACCTAACCTCCATGTTTTGTTTTTTTCACAAGCAGCATTAATGCTTTCTCCTCTGTGAATTATATGCATCATAGAGACAGTTAACATAATTTTCCTGATTTGTTAGAGATACTAAAAATTTAGGAAATTTATGGATTAGGACATCCCTTTAGAATGTATAGAGTTATGGACAATTTCAGTGGCTATCATATGTGTCTACTTTGTATCTTATGTTCTCACACAGAAAAACAACAGAGAAATATTAATAGGTGTTGGTTTGTAGTGCAGTACATTAATATGTAGAATCCACTGCGAAATTTTGCATGCCTACTGATAATTAGAAATTTCAAATATTTTCCCATATTTTAAGACCTGTCATCTTATGTGAACAAAAGAGCAGCTTTCCAGCAAGTACAGGATTGGTATACCAAAATAACACAGAAGAGCGCACAATCTCACAAAAGTTTGCTGTGGGAGTTAGCTGTCCATAGACAAGAGAAAGTAGTTCTAGCTGCTTTATAATACTAGAGAAACAGTGACAAGTGTATGCATACAACAGATTAAATGAATAATTGACAAACATTAGAATGTCAATGTGGTAGCAAATGGTAGAAGACATGAATTTAATGGGATTTAAAGATGAAGACTACACTACCTGTTAGATACTTAAGACTTTCTTCTTTAAGTCTTATCAGTCTTGCATATTTTGGGTTTTACAAAAATAAGTTTGTTAATTTTTCTTTATTTTTTGAAACTGTCACTGTTTGCTACTACCTTTAAATGGCTCCATGAAAATGAATATGCCTTAATGATAATTATAAAATTATTTTGATTAATAGAATCACTAGCACCTTCTTCTGACCATTAGATTTAACACAGGTTTTTATTAACCAGTTAGAAGTGTTAGATGGATTCATTGTTTGTAACTAACATTAGTTGTCTTCACTCCAGTCAGTGATTTCTAGTGTCCTTTGCCACAAGGATGCATTGCTGGCTTCTGGCTAACTCATTGCTCATCAGGTTCCCTAGTCCTTCACAGAGCTGCTTTGCAGCCTGCTGAATATAAATGTGAATTGTTACATGGGGTTATTCCTTGCCAAGTATAAGACTTGAAATTTCATTTTCTTGAAATTTTTGAGGTTCCTGTTCATTTTTTTTCTCCAGCCTGTTGAGATTTCTCTGGATGGCAGCACATCCATCTAGTCTATCTGCCCCTCTCCCCCGTTTTGTTTGGAAAGTTTCTGAGTGTAATCTGTCCCTTTATCCTGTCATTAAGCAAGACATTAAATAGTATTGGTCCCTAGGGTACATCAATGTGACTGGTTTCCAGATGAACTTCATGCTGCTAATCACAATCCTTTAAGACCAGCAGTACAGCCTGTTTTCAATTTGCCTCATTGTCCATTTAGCTAACCTGTAGTTCATCAATTTGTCAAATGGGGATATTAGAGTAGACAGTGATGAAAGCCTTGCTAAAGTCAAGATCTCCTATCCACCAAATCACTCATTTCATTAAAAAAGGCTATCAGCTTGGTTAGGCAGTCTTTTGCTTTTAGAAAATCTATGCTGGTGGTCAACTCCCATTCACTTTCTTGTCCTTTTCAAACTTGAGTTTTGATGGGAGATCCTTATTCATCTGCAGGCCTCCTGTGTGCTTGGCCTTATTTTCTGCTCATTGGAGTGAACTATTCTCAAGCTTGAAGAACATAACATTGGAAAGGATGAGGTGATTCCTCTTGTCTCCAGGACCATGCCCCACTGATTCTTGCAAGAAGGACTCTGAACAGGGAAAAGTGCTGTCCTGATGTCCAGAATTGTGATCCTACTGTTTACCTTGTTCCTTTCTCTCAAGATCCTGGACTCCACCATATCATGATCACTGCATCCAAAGCTGTCTTAAAACCTTAATATTCCCCAACAGACCTTTTTTGTTTGTAATCACCATATCCAGCAGAACACCTTTCCTATATCCATATCCAAATCCACACCTATGTCCCTTCATTGCAGTACTCCAGCTGTATGATCCACCACACCTCTGTGAACCCATATATCTGCCCTGAACCTTTATACAGACCTGTAGTTCCTCCTCTGTGTACCCCATTCTGCGTGTATCAAGTCCTGCTGATTTTTCAGGAAAATACTGAGAGATTCCTTTTATACTGTTCTCTTAGCACCTTTTTATTTGTGTGCAGAGGCTTGGCTTCTTCCCTGTTTTGTTGATGATGCATTTCATGCCCACATCACATTGCTTCCTTTGCTTGAAAACCTGGTTCACTGCTTCTTCTCTTGTTTGTGAGTTGTCAGCTCCCTCACCCCATTACCCTCATTTTAAAGCTTTCCTAACCAGATTTGCCAGCCGCTTGCCCTTGCTCTTCTTAGACAAGGAAGGTATATGCAAACTTAATAATTGTGCCCATAAATGATATAATTCTTGTATCGTACAGAACATTCAACTTATTCCTGTTTTCCTAATGTTTCCCAATATCCTACCCTTATCAGAGTGGATAAATAGTAAATACCAGATGAGGTTACAAAACAAATAAAACTAATAGAAACAAATAAACATCTCCATTGTCCTAAAAAGAGTCAGGCACTAGCAATTTTTAGTCTTTATAGTAGAACATATTTTAATAACACATGCAAGAGAATACACTGTTACATTACAGCCATGTACAGCGAGCTCTTTCTTGTTCTTTTTGTCTTGGAATAATAACTACCAGTTTCTATACCCCTCAAATGTTGGCAAGCTAGCATATTCCGTGATTCTCATCTTCCCTCATCTCTGCTCCTCTCTGCTTATCTCCGCTCCTCTCTCCTCCCCTCCCCTCCCCTCCCCTCTCATCATCTCCCCTGCCCTCCACTCTCCCCACACACCATTGTGAAGAGCCTGACTCCATCTACTTTGTAGCCTCTTCAGAGTTACCAGGGCTACCAACATCTGCCCAAAGACATCTTCTTTCCAAACTGATCAAGTCTGGCTCCCTCAGACACTTTTTCAGGGGAAGTGCTTCAGGCCCTGACCATTGTAGATTTGTGCTGAATGCACTCCAGTTTATCAATGTTTTTCTTCTACTCAGGGTTGAAACTGGATACTGAATCATTCCAATAATATATTTTCACTAAATAATAGATATTTCATTAAATGACCTGCCAAAGTGCTTTCAATTACAATTACAAATATTTTCAACTATAATTTTATTCATATGTTTCAAAACTGCATCAGAACAAAGCATCTTAAGCTGCTGGAACTGGATAACAGCATCTCCTAAAAAAGAAAGTACCAGGAAACTGAATGAAGCCATCAATGATAAAATGAAATAATAATAAAGATCCTATTTAAAGCAATAGAAAAAGTACAAGAGAAAAACACAAGAAAAGAAAAATCCATCAAATGGTATCCAACAGGAATTTAACACCTCTCTTTTAATGAATGCTTAAGGAAAAGGTCCTTGGGGGTAATAAGGAAATACTGGTGCCTCATGCTTTAACTGTTCTGTACTCTTCCAAGAGTAGCAGTTTTGAATACGATAAATTACTATAGAGACTTTAGTCTGACTTGATGTCAGTTTGTCCTTCTGAATTGAAAGAGAAAGTTCAGTATCATAGCACTCCTGAAAGGCAGTGCCTTATTAATCAAGACAAGTGCTGTATCTGTTTTCAAGGGTGAAGTTATCTAAACACAGCATTTAGTGACAGGGCAAGAGGGAATGGTTTCAAACTGAAAAAGAGTAGGTTGAGATTTGATATTAGAAAAAAAAATTTACTACAAGGGTGATGTGGCACTTGAACAGGTTGCCTACAGAAGTTGTGGGTACCCAATGCCTGGAAATGTTCAAGGCCAGGTTTGGTTGAGGTCTTAGCCACCTTCTAGTGAAAGGTGTTCAGGCCCAAGTCAGGGGAGTTGGAACTAGATGATCTTTAAGGTTCACACCAACCCAAAGAGTGCCACGGTTTTATGATTATGATACGTATTTGAAGTCCTCTCGTTTCAAGTGAGTGGTCTGGAAGAAGTCATATCACTGCAAGCTTGTGAAATAAGAATGATTTACTGTGCAATTTGAGAATTAAAAATCCATTATTAGTGCCAAATAACAGAACTGTTATGCACTTTTCATATATAATATTGAAAACTACTGTAAAAATGCTTTCCTTTTGACATGTCCCCTGCTGGTTTCCCGGGTGGTATTTAGGGACTTTTGACAAGTTCAAGAACTGTAGATAGCATCAGAAAAGAAGTCATCTCAGTAAAAACTGCTTGAGAGAATAAAGATTTCTAGATCAGATACTATCTAATTTTGCTACATATCTGGAATCTTACTCAAATGATAGCATAAGTAGCAGCATATGCCAAATTTTGCAGTCTGTTAAAGAATGCACTGATTATAGCAATAATTGTATATTTTTCTTTAAGTAATGATAACTAGTGTCTGGAAGACTGTAAAATATTGAAGTTTGTTGAATTAGGAAACAAACAAATCAAGGATACCTCATGAAAACTTTTTTAATTATTATGACAATTAGATTTCTACATTTTTTTACTTGTCATAACATAAAATACAGTGTATTTTTTTCAAATGATCATTTGACAATTTTAACCATCACTAAAACATTCTCATATTTAAATCTTGTTGAGAGGTGAAAGTAATTGTCAAATTTTAGTGTGGATTACACAATATGCAGATTAATTAAAACAAGAAGTTTATATTGCATTTCAAAAGATTATTTAGCCAGCATTTATTCAGAAACTTATTTCCGATATTAATCTTGCTATTGGCATCACAAAGGGCAGACTGAGCTGTTTTCTTCCTTTTTTATTTCCCTGGAGTTTGTTCTTAGGAAATACTTACTTGATCAGGGTGGAGTGTAATGATGAAAAAGTCTCCTGGACACCGCTGTTTTTTCTAAGGGTAAGACTTATCCTATCATTAAGCTCTGCAGCTGCTTTTTCCTCTCATTTCTTCTCAGGAAAAAAGTGCAAACAGAGGAGTTGGAAACTCAGGGCACTAAAAGGTCAACCAGAAGGATTCAGTCTTCCCTTTAAAGCATGAAGATTTCTTCTAGCTGTGAGCACTGGACCTAGAGCCCCTGCGTCTGTAATCTCAGAGATTGTTACCATGTACATTACATGGACTACAGTTGTAGTTTGGAAAGTAAACTTGGGCCAAAGTGTAGCAGCTCACTCACCTTGGAAGGGTTTCAAAGATTGGTTAGTGGCAGTTTATCTGGAGATAAGACTCAGGTCCCCAGATTTAGAATTGTAGTAAATACGGGAGAAACAGTCAATATAGAGGCAAGAGCAGATTGTGCATAAAAAGTAAATCAGAAATTCCTTTTAATCTTTTACTATAAAAGGATATGGTAACTTATGTTTCCGGGATTAAATATACTATTGGCTGAACTGGAAAAATGGGCTACTACGAGCAGGGTGGGTTTAATCACTTCTTCTTCCTGAATCTTTAACATCTGCTACTAGCCATTGGGTCAGTTATAGGAGACCAGGCTCTTGTCTATTGTCACAATAGCTGAGCAATGACCCTATAGACCTGACACTGGTGAGGAGACCTTAAGTCCATGCCCATAGGCCTGCATGTTTTTGTTCTGAAAATTTATTTCAGGATCATAAAATTAAATGAGAAGAGTTAGATTTTTCTTTAAGGCATATTTATGTCAGGGGGGTTTTCCAAATATTCAGTAACTTCTTCCTTAATTTCTGGGTACATGTTTGTCCTCTGGAGCTGTCTGTCTCTGTGAGAAAGAACAACTTAAGAAAATGGAGTTCTTGAAGGCATGTGTTATAAGACATCAAAATGTCTTGCTTTAAGCTTGGTTATTCCTACTTATTTTCCAAACAGAAGTAAATCACAAATCTGTTCTACAGTGGTATATGAAAGGCATAGCAATGTGATATCTAGTAGAACTGACTAAAATATCTAAAGTTTTAAGCTATAGGAAATCCTTTTAAACATTTTTAGATAAGCATGGATTAGAAACCAAAGAGGTCAAATGAGCACAATTATGCAGAGTATTTTTGCAGAGGGTCTTGGGAATGCTGTTTGTTTTTTGTATATATATATATATATTTCTTTCTGTCAGCTAATACTTTAATAATAAGAACAAAGGACTTGTTATCACTATAAGAGCCTGAATTGCACTTGAAATACAGTCTTTAGACAAACATTCTTTATAGGGCATAATTGGGAGTAGTCATGCTAAGTCCCAGCAGTTGCATCAAACTGAGGGCTACTTACAAAAATATTCTTACCATGTAGCTGGCAGAAAGAGCAGTAGTATATATGTGCCAGATTGATCTAATATGAAGTGTGATTCTACTTCAACTCTAATACAAATGGGAATAGCAGGTACAAGCTCTGTACTATATGCCAAAAGTAAAGTCACTTGAAGAGCTATACTGAATACTTATAAAACACCCCAAGGAAAAGAAAAACCTCTCAGTACTCTCAGTACACAAAAAAAAGTGCAAAGGAAGCAGGAGGAGGCTTATTATAGCAAAAAAAATAGTAGAAAGAAGAAAGGGCACCCCTCGGTTTCTCATCTAATGATTTCAGTTTGTAGTAACATGTACAGGTTACTTGAGCACATCCTATTGATGTTCCATCTTTAAACTTGTTTTAACTTAGGTATATAGCTCATGGATAAAATTTAGGATATTGTTGAAAAGATAATCTTTAATTCTGTGAATAACCAGAAAAGACAGGTGCCTTTGAAGACCTCTACTGGGACAGTCTTTCTGCCTAAATGTTCAAATGTAAGCAGGCACAACCTTTTTCTGTAGATTTTCAGAGGTATCCATTTCTCTCCAGTCACTATCGATATTTCATTTGAGAGCACTGCTTTGCTCTGCTACTATCTAATTTTTAGGTGTAAGTGCATGGATGGAGCCATTCAAGTTAGTCAAGCAGACTCACCATGAATTGGTAGTAGAACTGGAGGATATATGCTGGTGCAGAGATGTACAGTTTGTACCTATCTCAGACATTAGCAAAATTAGATGTTTATTAAATAAATAGAATTACTGGTTTTAAAAACTTAGGACCTAAATATGTCAGACTCACCTGAAATGTGATAATAAACTTGTTCAATGTTCTTTCACTTTGTGAAGCTCCAAATACATAAATTACTGTTGTTATTATACTCCTATGTATTATCCAGCAAGGTAATAATTTTTCTCTGCAAGGTGTAGAGCTGCAAGGAAAGAAATTACAATGGGACTGATTAAATTAATTTAGACAGTAGAATTGCACAAGGAGAAGACATTGCTGCATGCAAAAGTGTAAAAAATCAAGGTTGCAGACTTTTTCTCAGGTGGTACATTGGACTCTTCTCTTTGGAATGACTGTGCAAATAAGACTTTTCTGATAATGTTTTATAGTTTATTTGAAGCATATGACATATGACAGGGATTAGGATTCACTCTTCTCAGGAAACATACAGCTGTAGAAGTACAATGGCCTGAAGTGCAACTATGTATAGCTATCACAAGATACCTGAGCCTGTATCTTACTGCATTCTCTTTAGTTTTCTTTAATTTGCTTTTATTTTCTTTTATAGTGGGGAAACATAATTGCCACTCCTTTACATTCTTCCTTGTGATGTCAAGGCACAGTAATATAATTTATAATCAAATCAGCAAAAATACAAAAGATTTATAAATTCAACTGGATAAGGCACATGCCAATCATCTCTGACCTTGTCTTTGAATGATTAACTCATCCATTTTGAGTGCATTTCTGCTCAATCTAGCAATAGCTGCAGACCCATTTAGAACAAACTGGATATTTTTGACATCTCCCAGCTCCATAAATTGTCAGTGGCAGAGATACCAAAGGGCAGAGTCAACCTGAGTCACATTTAACATTTTGTCTAGAGGAACACTAAAATCCTAACTTTTAACCAAACATGTTAAAATATTATGAGCCTCAAGACACTATGAACCATACTGTTTTCAGGAAGCAAATGCTCATTAAAAGAGAAAGGAAGCAAAATGGATTACAAGAAATTAAGAAGACTTATTAGTACTAGCTATTAAGATAAAATCAATAGATGAGAAATTTATATTGCTCTCAATATAAGAGTTTATCTTTTATGGTGTCCAGGGATTCATAGATGATGAAGACATTTGAAAGCCTTATTTGTGTCCCATGTCCACAGGTCGGTTTTGTAGATTGGAATTTGTAAGAGAAATATACTTCCACTCACTCCAAGTTTCTCTTACCAAATTGGAAGATACTTTGCTGTTTTTCCCTGTTTGCAGACAAATTAGGTAGCCTAGTTTTCAGGAGCAACTCTTATATACTTCTATCCATAGGGAGAACTGAAATTACTTTTGGGAAGAATTAGGGTCCTTATGCTTTCTCACAAAGTCTTGGAATTTAGTAGCTGGGTATTCAACACACTGCTTTTACTATTAAGAATAAGTAAAAGATTCAAAAGCATCTGTTTCACATTAAGAACTTCTCATAATGCCTTTTTTATCAAGGGATACTCTAACTTGTAAGCTTTGGTATAGAATGACAGATCTAAAGGAAATGAAATTTAGCTTTAGAACTCAGGTATTTCACACATTAATATTCTATTTATTCAGACTTGAACTCTGATTTGACTCAGCTCCTGTGATCTGTGGACAATACTTATTCTGCCTGCACCGATTAAGTATTTCAGCCACCATGTTCTTCCGCCAATCCCCCAGATTACTAGGTCAGTAGAGCTCAAGAGAGAAGCAAACAAGAATTAAAATGGGGAGGGAAGTGGTAACCCTCTAACAGCTGCTAAGGTTAAGCAAGCAGGGGGTTTGAGTTTTTTCTTCAAAAATACTTCTTCAGACTCCGTATGATGAATTTGAAAAGGAGTTCACATGAAGGAAGAAATGTAGAGTTTGAATCAAGCAAGAAAATCATTAAATAGTTTGGGTTGGAAGCGACTTTAAAAATCCTCGAGTTCCAACTCCCCTGACATGGGCCTGGACACTTTTCATTAGACCTGATTGCTAAGAGCTCCATCCAACCTGGCCTTGAACACCTCCAGTGATGGGGCATCCACTTTTCTGGGCAACTTGTTCCAGTGCCTCACCACTCTCACAGTGAAGACTTTTTTTCTTAATATATAACTATCTTTTTTAAGTTTAAAATCATTCCAGGTTTTCCCATCACTATGTGCTCTTGTAAATAGTTTCTCTCCATCTCTCTTGCAAGCTCCCATCAGGTACTGGAAGGCCACAATTAGGTCACCACAAAGCCTTCTCTTTTCCAGGCTGAGCAATCCCAATTCTTTCAGTCTTTCCTCATAGGAGAGGTGCTCCATCTCTCTAATAGATTTGGTGGCTCCTCTGGACTCACTCCTTCCTGTGCTGTGGATCCCAGAGCTGGATGCAGCACTCCAGGTGGGCTGTCACCAGAGCAGAGCAAAGGGGCAGAGTCATGTTCCTTGACCTGCTGGTCATGCTTCTTTTGGTGCAGCCCAGGATATAGTTGGCTTTTTGGGCTTCAAGCACATTGTAGGCTTGTGTTCAGTCCCAAGTCAAAATGGAGGACCACCTTATGAAAGTCAGCAGAATATGTGATGTTTTGACAAGGAAACTGTTTCCAATTCTACCTTAGATTCTAAAGGTAGTTCAAAAGATTTTGGTGATTAAAACCAAGTTATGAAAATATATGTTAAATTATATTTTAGGTCTGGAAGAATATGCTTTTCCCAAATTGCCTTAACTGAAAACTAAAAAACATAAATTCAATTTACTGAAAAAATGGCTCAGAGGAAATTATTATCAAAAGCTGCAGTATGAGATGGTGAATTTAAGCTCTTTAAGCCTAGTAAAGATATACTTTATTTGTCTTTCTTACTCTGACTTTTAGAGGATAGAACTGAGATTTTCAAATGTGAAATTAAGTTTAAGGAGAAAAAAGCCAAAAAGTGATAATTGATGATTATTTCTAAAAACAATGCTGATGACAAAGTACTGGGTTTGAGCTACAAATACTCTTCTCTTCTGTCCAAATCTGCACAGTAATACTTTATCTTACCTCATGTATGTTTGCTAAAGTCAGTGCTGAGTATATTTTGATGAGAAACTAGAGCATATGCCTGATATACCAATATATAACCCTGTATGTGTCACATACATTGTCAAATGAGAGGTGCTAAAGACAGCTGCACATAACTTGATGTGAAAAACTTCAGTATGAGAAGGACTAAAGAGAATGTTTTTATTTTAATTTTCTGGCCTGTCATTTTTTCTAACAGTAATTCTTTGACAGAGCTCTCAGTTCAAGAACTATTTTTGTATACAGTATGCCTATGATGCTGTCACCAAAGAGGGATGCAGTGAGATGTAGCCTAATATGTGCTGAGTTCTCATCTTCCACAGATGAAGTTACTCAGCTTAATGTTAGGCTAAGTGTGTCTTCAAACTGACTTCAATAAAAAGCTTGCCAAGGAACTAGTCCTCCTTTTGTCAACAATGGAATATGAATTGCAATTTGGTTTTGACATGGAACAGATTTAGAAATCTTTGAGGGGGACTCTGAAAGGAATTTGGAGTCTTGGAGTCTTCTCATGTTTTTGTAATTGTGTTAATTATGAAAGAAGTGTAATTGTGGCTAAAAGGATTTGTTTTTGTGTCTAGTTCACTTGGACCAAGTTTTGTCTTTTTATTTGTAATTGTCTAGATGAAAAATAAAAGGGAATGGCATAGAAAAATTGAAAACATGCTGTATTCTTCTCAAGTAAAATAGAATTGATTGTAGAACTTATTCTTTCAAGAAATTGTCAGGATATCTGAATTTCCCTTCTGAAATTCCTGGACTGAATTAAACCCATAATAGCTCATATGAAGGATTTAAGAAGACACCAAGACAGTTTGATATTTTAGATTCTTCAGAATTTGAGATGATGCATGGAGATGAACTGGGTCCCAAGAAGAAATCTACAGGTCTATAGATCAGTTTTGCCTGTAGATCAGGCAAAACAGAAACAAAGTGAGAAGGTGCATTTCAGAGATTACATATAGCTTTTCATAGGAAAAACTCTGTAATATTAAAACTGAAATTTTCTTCAAACATGTATTATGAAGCAGTGAATATTAAAATAAAGCAATATTCATTTAAATAATGTACTGTCTTATGTGTAGGAAAATATTATTCTTTTTTAACCCCTGTAATCAATAGACTCATTTTTCTTTATGTCTGACCTAAGTGCCAGTGTTAATTGTATTAATTTCTCCTCTAATTGTGTTCCAATTTTAAAATTACAAATATAAATCTTCTTTGTTCATTACAGGCTGTATTTTCATACAAGCCCATAGTTATAGTCAACAAGAAAAAAATTTATTAAATGAGTAGAATATTATACCTTTGAATATCTGGGCACTTCTGAAATTTCAGTTAATTTAACTGAGGGCAGAATTCTCTATGTACATAGAAAGCAAAGTGTAAGAGAGATGATCCTTCATACAGTTTCATGGAGAAGTTTCACCTGAACGTATTATATTGTTTTTTCAGTTCAGATAGAAAATAAAGCAAACAATGATCTCACTACCTAATCCTTCCATATAAAAAAATTTAAGAAATTTTAGGTAATTTAAAATAAGAATACAGAGAGATCAAATTTAAAAAGTACTTCTAAGATATGTTTGAAATGGGGCTTTGAACTCATCTTGGAGGCTGATTTCCTGGTTTTGCATAGACTTATTTTTCAGTTTTCATAAGTGTTTTCTCAGTTTTGACATCTGTTAAATATGTATATCTATAGCTTCCAGTTTAATTAGTCTCTTCTAGGGCTTAATATATATATACTGATTTCCTATACATTTTTGGATGAATAATGGAAAAGGATTGCATCCCTCTGCCTGCCTTGAAAATAGAATTCAAAATTTTTCAGTCACAGATGTAAATTATTTTTAGGTAAACATATAAGCTAAACTTAATCCTTTTGATTCAGGATCAACAATGTATTAAATATATTCTGCTTTTCAGATGGTGTATTGTGAAATATTTCTTCAAAATATGTAAATTGCTCTTCTAAAGTGATCCACTTATCTTTTAGGAAATACAAGCATTATATGAAACCTTCATGTTTAGGAATGGCACTTGTAGCTTCCAAAACTTGCTATATAACTCACAAAACTTACTATATAAATCACTTTGACATTTTAGATAAATATCATATTCACTTTTCTTTTCTGCAAAGAAATACAGAGAGTTGCTTTAAGCATGGGAAAGATAAAAAATATCTGAGTTCATTTTTTATAGATGTATAGACACAAACTGAAATAAAAGTTTACAGGGTTTTTTTAACTTTGATTTCATCACTATGGAAATGACCTTGCAATTTAGATTGTCCAAAACTTTAAACAACCATGGCTGCTTCTGCTTACATGTTGTCTTGGGTTGAGCTGGCAAAATGCCAACTGCCCAAAGACAGAGTTGCCTTCGGCTGAGAAAAGGAGAAACGGAAAAAAAAACCCAACTCCAAAACCAGTTTTATGCTTAAAACTAACTACATGTATTTATACAGAAAAGAGAAAAGGAAAACAGCAATATAACACACTCTTACACAAGTCATATATATAACAAGAAATAACCTCCCCACTCCCCAGTGAAAACAGATTCTGTCACTCTAGATCTATGAGCACCCCAAAAGACACCTAGCAAGAAAGTGAAAGTATAACAACAAAATGTTTCTACTTCC
>JAWWLZ010000042.1:15363873-15375746 GCA_035041345.1 Poliocrania exsul
GTATGGTATGGAATACAATATTATTGGCTAGAAGATGTCAGCTGTTAGCTAGCTCAGCCCAGCTCAAGTCACCTGACAACTGTCAGGCCTAGTCTGAACTCCAAAACCCAAACCCAGGCCCATCTGACTGAAACCGTAACACATGTTCATCTTAGTCTTATAATGCCATTGGTGTTACATATTTAATTCATGTGTTTAATGCAGATATTATGGAGCACAGTGTCTTGAATGAGTTCACTGGATTTATTTTTCTGCAAAGTCTTAGACTGGATTAATGCAATAACCTTTTATCTTTAAATTTGAATATAGCAATGGATGTGTATTTGCAAAATTGTTGTCATGAGCTCACTTTAAATAATGCTTATTAATGGAAATTTAAGAAATATTCCTTTTAACAGCTTCACACGGATCATAGTACAGGAGATCAGGAAGGTTATGGGAGAAAATGTCACAGAGTCTCTTTAATGGATTCCAAGGAATAGTTTAGTTATCTTTACTCTACAGTCTCTCCTCCTGAGGAGGGAGGAAAAAAAGAGAAAGGAAAACAAATACATTATTCAGTGCCTGCAATAATTCCTAATGTCCCTCCTGCAGAGTCCATATCTGGCCTGGAAACATTAATGTTTCCTATCAAAAGGCAGTATAACTTATATTCTCCACTGTGTCTCTTGAAAGACAATGAGACATACAAGATTCTTAAGGTGAGTTATCCAGTTTGATGGGTTTTCCTTTTATTGTTTTGAATGTACACATGCAAATATGCACCTCCTTTTCCACTTATACTCCTTTTCACATATGACAACTGGGTGAAGTACCAAAGAATTAGTTGACTTGTTCTTTTGTCCATTGATAAGACAGATTTCATATAAAACCAAGACCTTCTATTTATGAAAATAGTACAAATTTTGGGTGTGATGATCCCATAAAATGTTGTAAAAACATTATGAACATTTATTTAGTTTGGAAAGCTAATTAATGTCAGAGGGGTTCAATTCTTCTGCTGTTAAGAATAAAATTCTTTTGTAGGAGTGTTTCTAAGAGGTGAATTAAGAAAACAAAAAACTACCACTCACAGACTTACACTGGAAACTCTTTCTTAAGACTTACACTCATCTGTTCCAGGAGCAGAATAAACTCATTCAGTGAACTATTCACAGAACAAAAAATATGAGAAGAATAATTGTAAATATAAGAAAAGTGAATTCACCAGAATAATGCAGTAAAATTGCAGTAAAATGTCACTGAGGTAACAAATTGAAGAACCATAAAATCAAAGAATCATAGGATGGTTGAGAGTGATAAGAACCTCTGGAGATCATGTAGACCAAAATTTTCCCTCAAAACAGAATCAGTTAGAGCAGCTTGTTCACTACTGTGTTGAGCTGGTCTTGAGCATCTCCATAACTTTGAGCAAATTATGCCATGATTTGATCACAATCCCATGTAAAAAGTGGAATTTCTTATATTTCAGTTTGTGTCCAATACCTGTTGTTCTTTCACTGAGCATGACTGACTTTATCTCTTTAATTTTTATTTAGCTCTTTAGATTTTATATGCATGGATAAAATTACCCCAGAACCTTATCTCCAACAGCTCACTCAGTCTCTCACCATATGACAGATGTTCCAGTCCCTCAGAGACTGTGGCCCTTCACTGGACTTGCTCCAATATGTCCATGTCTCTCTTGTACTCAGAGCCCTAACTGGACGCACCACCCCAGATGTTTCTCACCAGGGCTGAGCAAAGGGGAAGGGTCATCTTCCTCAATCCCCTTTCCAGCTTCTGCAGCCTAACAGGCAGGTGGCAATCTTTGCCATAAGTGCACAATACAGACTTGCGATCAGCTTGTTGTCCGCCAAACTCCCTGCTCCTTTCGTGCAAAGCTGCTTTCCAGACAGGCTTCCTCAGGCTGTACTGGTGCATGGGATTATTTCTCTTAAAAGTAGGACTCTAAAATTCCTTTTGTTGAACTCCATGATTTTCCTATCAGTCCATTCCTCCAGATTGTTGAGCTCTCTTGAATTGTAGAACTGGTCTATCAGCCACTTCAAAAGAAGCAGTTACATTTTGCTGCATTTGTCTTAGGTAATTTTATAAAAGAGGAAAAAAAACCCAAAATGTATTTTATTGCTGGATTTCACAGATGTTTAGATCCATGTCAAAAATGCAATACATAATTTGATGTTTCAAATTCATGTGATTATGGAAATATAGCACAGTGTTAAATGTGTAAGTAGCACTGCTGCTAACACTTAGCATTCTGAAAGCCTCAGTATGAATATGACCCAGTATGAGTTTGGAGTACCATATGTTCTATAAACAGACAGAGTTTACATCATCTTACTGACTCAGGTAACTGGACATTTTAGATGGTCACATGAAAGTGTTATACTTTCTGGAATATTTTAGTTTTATTTCAAAGTTGCTTATTTGCATGGGTTGTTGTTAGCTGACTGAAATAAGCATTCAGCGTCAGCTAAAATACTCAGCTAAAATGTTATCAATTTATGCTGAGAGACCAAGTAGTGCTTTCAATCTCCCTTGTCTGGGTGTGTGCCATAACACTCAAATACATCTACTCTGGTTTCCATGAGAATAAAATCCATACATGGAGCAATAGAAATTTCTAAAGATCATTTTTCCAAATATAAACATGATCATGAATTCAAGGCACGTTCATATGTTCCAGAATAGATTCAGATCTTTCTTTTGTTTCTGGCTGCTAGTATCTATTACTTTATTTTAGGTTATGATAAGAACTCAATTATGAGGGCTTAGTAAATTTAATTGTAAACTCTGGTTCACATTACTCATGATCTTCCACCTGAGGATATAGTCTAGCATGGAAGGAAGAAATAAGAAATAGAGAACATATCTGGAAATCTCTCAGATAAAGAAGACTGACATCCACCTTTTAGGCATCAGATAACAGATATTTCCAACTGATACTTGTAAAGAAGTTCTTGAGGCCACTCTGTAAATACTGGCAACCTCTCTCTCTCTCTCTCTGAAACTTAATCTAAGCTTACCATCAGTATGCACAAAGAAGAAATTGTCTCAAACTCTAATGTATACTTGCCAAATGCTCTGTTTCTATTTATGTGACTAAGATTGTCAGGGATCACCATGAAAGGATATCCTTAGTTGCAAGTGACAGTGATAGAAAAGTTAGCAGAGAGACTGAGACTGCTCTAGATGTATGAGCTACAAACTCAAATATAATTCTGGAAAATTTTTGTGGTAGCAGATAACCTGCCTGAAGTTTTCCATGGTGTAAGGTAGAGTCATGGTATTCAATGCTGGGAATAAAAAATGGATTCAAAAGCATGTTCAGCCTCTGACGAAAGTATTACATCAATACACAAGGCATAAGAAAAATTTGCAAAAGCAACAAGGCATTTGTCAGTTTACACACTACAGAATTACAACTTCCTAACTTATAACTAGGTGAACTTCATGTTGCAGATGACATCTTTTTGTAATGTATTGGACAGGGAAAAGTCATTTGTATGTGGAAAGTATTAGTAATAAAACCAAAAAAAGATAAGGTAGTACTGCAACTTCTTTCTCCAAATTTATATAGCAGACGAGGGAAAAGAATGAAACATGCTGAAGCAAAGAACTTTTCTAGTAAACGATCTCGTGACAATGCATGCAGAAATTATAGGCTTATGTGCAATAATGGCTATGAAATATTTTATTTTTATGAAATACAACTTCCAGAAAGAAAGTACATACTGCACTTACATTCTCACTATTTGTAAATTCACGTAATAGAAAACATAAACTAGAAGTACAGAATTGTAAGGAAAAAAAAGAATATTTGACAGATGTGACACACTGACTTGAGTTTTAATAGATTACAGACATAATTTTACTGGTAGGATATAAGAAATATTGTAAAATATTATGACTAAATGCATTAAATCCAGAGGATCTGTAATGCAATGTTTTGAAGAAACCAGTTATGATATTATGAGACTGATATTTGAAAAGCTGAAGAGTCAAATTAAAGTTCATTTTTAATGTTGATGAATTATGGCATAATTTATTTGACAGGAGTTCTGTTTAACAAAACACAATCTACTAGAATGTCATAGTTAGATTATCTAATTTAAGAACTATAATTAAAAAAAAATTCTTTAAATTCATGTATAAACAGCATCAAAAGTGAAAGGTCACATAACTGAATGTATTTGTATCCACAAGATATGCAAATTGTATCTAACAGCAAAAGACAGCAATATTTGATATACAGGATGTCATGGTTTAACCCCACCTGGTGACTAAGTGCTACACATCTGCTCACTCACTCCCTCTTTGTCCTAGTGGGATGGGGAAAACTAAAACTCCTGAGTTTAAATAAGAACAGTTGAACAAGACAGTACAATAAGAATTGAAGCAAAGTAAAATTTAATAACACTAAGAATACTAATGATAGTATCAGTAATAATTGTTGTATGCAAAAATGAATTGTATGAATGAATGCAATGAAAAGAAGAGGGAGAGAGAGAGAGAACCCAAGAAAACAAGTGATGTACAATACAATTGCTCACCACCTGCTAACCAGAGCTCAGCCCATCCCCACATTGCGTTCAGTGACTCCTGGCCAACTTCACCCACCATTTATATACTTAATATGATGTTTCAGGATAGGGAATATCACTTTGGATTGTTTGGATCACCTGTCCTGACCATGCTCCTTCCCACTGGCAGAGCATGAGACCCTGAAAATTTGTTATTGACATTGTTCTCATACTCAATCCAAAAAATGGCACTGTACCAGCTACTAAGAAAAAAAACCTAACTCTTTCCCAGCTAAACTAGAACACTGCATCTTGTTCACACAATGTTACTGTTATAAAAGGGGAAACCTACAGATGAAAAAAGACACCTATACTTTTCCTGAAAAAGGAGAAAGAAGATAGATTCAAAGTCAAAGAAGTTAGAAATAGATGATAGATAAAACAAGGGAACTAAACAACATCAAAGAAGAAATCCTTAGGAAAAACAATACTTGAAATAAAACCTCCTGAGATGCTTCAGGATACAAAGACAAAAGAATATAAATAAAAATTCTATAGCAGGATGTCATAGAAATTTTTTTAACTTTTCATATTACCTATTTTCCTTTTGAGAGTGAGGCATATGGATAGCTGGACTTTTAGAATCATAGAATCATTTAGGTTGGAAAAGATCTTAAGATTACTGAGTTCAATTGTTTAAACATAGCCTGGACAAATCCACTACTAAATCATGTCCCTAAGTGTGACATCCCCACACTTTTTAAATACCCCTAGGGATGGAGACTTAACCACAAAGTAAGGGTGAAAACAAGCTTTGTTTTCTACTGTTTGCTTATTCCTAAAGATTCATATTAGTTCTCCATCCTGACTTTGCATTTTTCAGGACTAGGAAGAGTACCATGACTACATGCATCAACTCAGCAGAAAAGTGTGTTATTAGTTTGCTAGTTCATCAGCTAAAACATCTTGACTTTTGCTTTTGCAAACATGTCATCTGGCTTTTGCTTTAGTATTTTTCATGCAAGTATCTTGGATACACTGGAGATGAGCACCATTTAAATGAGTGGAGCAGTTCCCAACTGCAGGTAAGCTATGCCATGATAACTTTGCCAATCACCTATCTGTTGATGTGCTCATGCAGAGTTACCGCTGAGGGTAGTTGTCAAGCCCAACATTCTGGCACCAGTGAGCTGGAAATAGGTTCACAGACACAGACTGTGGATGGTAATTGATCCTTTGAGTCATGACAGAAAATCTACAGCAGCAAGGGGTAGCTTATGTTCCATCAATACATATTTCTAATTTATGTTTTTGTCACCTAGGAAGCCCATGACGAACAACATTTCTTGCACAATAGAATTGGCATAGGATTGTATTAAATTTTCCTTTTCTTCATTGTATTCCAACAATCCCAGTGAAATTTCTAAGATATCAGAGATAGATTTTACAAAAAATTAAGGGTCTGCTCTTTTGTGATGCATAAGCATATCATGTGAAATGAAGCTAAACCCTCTGAAATCATATGAATAGAATAATGTCTTATAACACTATATTCAGGAAAAGGCATATCTGTGCTAATTCTTCCTCATATTTTCTTCCCCAAATTTGTTCTCTGTTTTTTGATTTTATAGCAGGTCTAGAAATCTGAATATTTAAAACCATTTTAGTTATATAAACAGAAGATTGAAGTGCCTTTTTATTTTTCAGACTTCGAGCAATGGTAGTTATCTATCAGTACCCAGCCAATACTGTCACAAGACCATTCATTGCAGACTATTATGTTTCATGGATAGTGTCTTTAATATTTTTGCATGGTAAAGATAATGTTAGTGAATAGAGTAAGAGGAGTTTTAATTCTCTATCTTAATTTTCATTATTTTTTCTCCTTACCTCCCCTCCACAAGTTAAAACCAACATCTCTGTGTCAAGAAGACTTGCTATCAGCCATCTACCTCATGGGTGCCAAGAGTGGCACATAGGTACAGTTTGAACAGCAAACAACAGTGTTAATTGAGTACTGGAAGTAAAAATTTTTTAAGGAAGCAGATAATGGTGACAAAATCAGTGGTAAAACCAAAGTGACAGATAAACTTTCTTTTCAGAGCCATAATACAGCTCAAAAAGAAAGAGATTTAAGTTTTGTGGTTATGTAATGCATATATATTTGCATAAAATATTAACTGAGTGGTTCAATAATTTCCTACTTAAATCAGTTACAAGTGACTACAAAACAGCTACCTTTGTTTAGTGTATAAACTCTTTTACAGGAATTAAAACTAGAGTGAAAAGAATAAAAGCAATTAGCCTGGCATGGATGGAATAAATAAACACTGGGACAGAGAAAGGCTGTCCCAAGTTAAAAAAATTGCAATGGAAAGGGCTTATGTGTCAGCATAGCCAAGAGGTTTAAAAAGGTGTTCCGTTCCATTTGTATTATTTTGAACACAAGCAGTTAGAATATACTTTATGTATTTTGTTTGGCAATTGCATAAATCCATAAAGGACAAAACTAATTTTCTGGGTTCCATAAGGAAATAAAAAACAAATTCACTGTACCAGAGCTAAAACTAAGTAGATCTTCATTAAATTATTTCCTCCTCTTTTTATGTTTAGCCTTCAGACAGGTATGTGATAAACTGCATCTCCACTTTTATAACATAGAAAATAAGATTTTGTCAGACTCTCTCAGAGAGAAAATTGTCAAGTGTACAAACACTTGGTGAAAGTCATGAGAGATTTGAGGGTGGTAAAGGGAGAAAGAAGATTGTGAGGTTGGCAAGTGGCAGAAGGAAACCATTGGTTTTACAAATGGAAAAAAGAAGGTAATAAAATATATTCTCCACTTCTGGTTCTTTAGAGTGAATTTATTTTCTCTTTCAGTTTAAGATTATCTCAAAAGAAGCCTATGCTATTAATTCAGGTTGGGATTTTACAGAGTCTTTGTTGGCTTATCTGTGCTTTCATTAGGAGCAGTGAAAAGTTTACTCTTCAACTTAATCAGTCTTAAAACATTCTTAACTGCTCTTGAAAATCTCCTGGTAGGTTACCTTTAGGATTTCCTACAATTGAAATAAAATCTGAATGCTTTAGAGTAGAAATACTTAATTTCTTGTAATAGCTCACCCACTAAGTTCACTTGTCAATGTGCTACTAGTATCACCCCAATACATAACAGTACTGGAAAAGAGAACTACACTATCATGCAGCAGTATAATGCTTTGTGAGATGTAATCTACATTTTAAAAGGGATATAAAGTGCCTTCTCATGGTGGTTTGGTTTGGTTTTTTTGGGGGGAGGGATGTTTGTTTGTTTTTTTGTTTCAGGTATTTTTCGGTATTGTGTTGTTTTTTTGTTTTGTTTTGTTTGGGGTTTTGTTTGTTTTTGTTTGTTTTGGTGGGGGTTTTTTGTTGGTTTGTTTGGGTTTTTTTTCCCCCTGAGTTTGTTTTTGTTCTTTTTTATTTTATCAAAGGAAACAAATTCAGGTTCCTTCAGTCTTTTTTTTATAACATCTCAGGATTCTAGCTGTGCTTTTCACCATATAAATTTCACTGTGTATATATGAAATTGTTGATGTGATAAAATGTGCAATAATCCTTTCATTGAAAGGTTCAGTCATCCAACACATCCACAGCATAATGACAGACAGTCAGGCAAATAGTAGAATACACTGATCTCACAAATCTGAGTACAAATTACTGGCTCACCTCTTTTGTGAATGCACTTTCACACTACTTTTGACAAATAGAAGACCTCTGGCCCACAGAACACAGTCTTATATTTCAGGAGGGAATCCTAGCTTCTAATAAGTTGAAGGCAGTCAGCAGGCAAGGAAGGTGTTCACTTCTACTCTGCATGCTTAAAAGAGCTTTTTTTCTTTATTAATACTGTTTTGGTGAGAGATGCATATCTGTTCCCAGAAAACATGAGCTATATACAGTTAACTGTACTTGCCACTAGGATACTTTCCGGATGGCTCTGCTGTCACCATGGTTCTTGCATTTTGGGCTACAAAGTGCCTTTCAGAGAAGATGTCTTATGATCTGCTGGTTACAGTACCCTCAGATGATTCCATTGTTTAACTATAGAGCAGAAGGCAGGCAACATCCCTACAACAACAGCAATATTTCCCTTCATAAGATCATTCTAAGTCTAGGCAGACTGAACGTCAAGTGAATGGAGACACTCATATTTCCCGTTGTTTCCTATAATCATAAGCATATGGAATTTGTACTTTGAGAAACATTTAAACTGTCCCCAGGGGTTGTTAAGCAAGTCCTAAGCACTTGAAATTTTGGCGACAGGCATCTAAACCACACAGATCTCTTTCTGTCCAAAGAAATCACCACGTAAATTTTCCAAACACAGCATTTCTCTGCAAACTTTGAAAAAGATGACACAATTGGAGAAGGCATTTACATGGATTTAAACAACTATTTCTCAATAGCTACCTTTGATTTAGTATGCAGTCCATTTCTGAAATATTTACAATGTCTGTTTTGCCATTAACATGGAGGATACAATGAAAGTGATCCTAGTAATTAACAGTTTAAATACCTTTTAATCCAAAGCTACTGTTTCAGAATGAAGAAATAATTGCCAACCTGGTGCTTGCTTAATCATTGTGTTGAATACTATGTAGGCAAGACTCCATAAATTGTTTCAAGCAAAAGCAAAAGCTGAGGAATTAACCCTCCAGACTAAGTTTTTGTAGGTTGAAAAAATTACGTAAGTCTCTTGTAACCCTATGAATAAGTTTTCTGTTTTCTTCTATGCCTTCTTTCTCCAGGCTTTAGCAGGAAAAATTAACTCTGCCAAACCCTGCACAACTACTCAGAACTTTAGTGATGAATGTAGTGCTTATGAGTTTGTGTTGATCAGATGCAACTTGGGGCTATCATCAGTGTTTGTTCGCAGCAGAAGACTGTACTCGTTCAAAAATTCACTACAGCCTGTATGGATTTCATCACCACTTTGTCATTTCTTTCCTTATTAATTTCTATTCAGAAGATAATGGATGTTCTCTCACTTTCAATTTCTATTCAGAAATTTCTGTCCCACCAAAATATCTCTGAGTAAGAAGGCATTTTGTCTCAAAAACTCTTGGAGAATCCTTTTGTCACATAATAAGTACAGCAGAAAATATCCCAGTTGGGCAGATGCAGAGGGAGAATGTGAGATAACGTAGCTCTTATGAGTTCTACTTAGAATGTTTACAGGTGTTTTCAGTGTTAGCTGTTCATAATAGCTAACTAATTAGCATATTCATATTCAGCTAAGTGTTGCTTCAGTTATCTTTTTTTTTTTTTCATAATTATTACTGCTTTGGATAAATCAAATCATGGAACTGGAGCTCTTTAATCTCATTTTCCATAAAGTTCTTCAGTGTATGAAAAGCAGGGGAATGGTTGAGCTTAAATTTCTCCAGGCATGATTTCTATGCCTTTTCCAGCATTCTACTTGACATAAAAGTAAGAAAAACATTTTTTCTTTTAAATAGTCTATAATGTTAATTAAGATACTTTTCTCCCAATAAACTTGTAATCACTATGATATCATACATGGAAATAAACAAAAGTGGAGTCTTCAAAAAAATTCTGAAACGGCTATGACTTTGAATTAATTACATTTCCAAAATCCAGGAAAGAAGCAGTTGAAAGAGAGTAGGTTTAGATTAGATGTTAGGAAGAAATTCTTTGCTATAAGGGTGATGAGGCACTGAAACTGAGGTTGCTGAGAGAAGTTTTGGCTGCCCCATCCTTAGAAATGTTCAAGGCCAGGATGGAGCTCTGAGCAACCTGGTCTAGTGGAAGATGTCCCTGCCCATGATAGATATTGGGGTCAAGTAGATTTGTGACCATCAGAGAAGTCAGAGCCAAGTCAGGCAGCAGTTTGATCAGAAGGCTCACCCAAGACAAAGGACTTTATTTTTAGTTACAGCTTCACTTTTATCTACTCCTGTATATAACATGCCAGCACACTATTGGTTAGTTAGTTCACCTAACATACGTAGAAATATCTTACTGGTTACAAGGTATCACACATTCTACAGGTGGTTCTCTGCTCCTTAAGGTTGCCTTCCTCAATTACCTCAGACATCAGGGGATCCACACACACACTGTCGCCCCTACACACAGAGGGGCTGGAACCAGATAATCTTTAAGGTCCCTTCCAATCCAGACCATTTTATGATGCTATAATATTCACTATTAATTTACTCTCTGAATGTATGCACTAGGCTACTAATGGCTATCTTGAAACATTGTCTCGCTCTCCTAATACTTTTCAGAAGCGAAATAACATAACTTAGTTCAAGATCTTTAAATGTCTCTCATTTCTCAGTTATCCACTTTTCTCAAGATACATACAGCATCCTCTACTAGAAACCAGGTTATTTCTTACTGTCTTGAAAAAGACATAATTCATTTAACATTACTTCATCTATACCTCTATATTACTTTAGACATGTAATCTCCAATTATTTGTCCTTCAGTTAATTCAAAATTTAAATATTTTGCTGCCGAGAAGTGCTAAGACAGAGAGCAGAGGGTAAGAAATTGCATCCAGCTGTATTGTGCTATGAAGCATGGCAACAGTTCTCAACACATAGATCAAAATCTGTACTATGCTAATCTAGCTAAAACCCTAACTCCTCGGTCTACCTATGGGTTCAGGAGATCCATGTATCTACTTCCACAGCTTTTCATGTATAAGCTATAGACTGTTCATTCAAGTGCATTTTTGAGAATTAAAATATGCAGATTTAATTCCTGCAGATAGAAAAGTAAGTTATCTTTAAGAATATAGCACATAATTCTTTATAGCTTTGGCCTTTAGCTCCTTTTGCATGAGTTCTACCTCTTAAAATGTTGCGAGAATGATTACAATAAAGATAATGAAATACTCAGATGCTGTCATAAGGGGGCCTTACATATAGACTACTAAAATGGATAAGTTAAGATTAAACACTCCTCTGCTTCCTAATGATGTAATTAGAAAGCTTTTAAATTTAAATAAAACACCACTCAAAGTGCCTATTTCTGGCTTTGTGTGTGACCTAGAAGACACATAACTGTGAAGATCACTAAGAGAACCCATTGAATAACAATGAGAATAATAAGAAACCAACCAGTGCTGTAAATATGAAAGCATATTCCTCTGGCATTTGTTTTCATTTAAAGAATTTCATGTTTCTCCTCTAAAAGTCTGAAATAGTTGCTCCTGTTATGCTGAAAGCTTCCAAATCCTCAACAAGTGAAATTATCCTTTTCTTCCATCCATGTTTATGTCATGATAATACAATGTGATAATTGCAGCCTACAACTAACTGCACTTTCACTGTGGCAGCA
>JAWWLZ010000042.1:15375756-15389720 GCA_035041345.1 Poliocrania exsul
CCCCCCCCCCGCCCAGAGTAAAAAAAAATTAAAACCCATAATATCAAAATGTACTTTTGTTACCTATAAGGCTGAAAAGAAATTACATGGTAGGAGAAGTTCCACTGCCTGGGATTTCAATAATGTTATTTTTAAGACAAAAACAGCTGCTGCAAATATAGGGTATCTCACTTTCTTATTCTTGCTGAGCTATAATATAATACTGCATAAAATCTTCATCTCACAGTAGATCAGAGTGACTATGATTTCCAGCTTTCAAGCTTCTTCTTTCTTGTGACATCCCTATAAAACATATTTGTTTCTGAAAAAGAATGTGGTTACATGAAGGACATCCTTCTATAATCAAGCATAAATTTTGGTTCAGAAAAATCTACTGGCAGATTATGTGTATCATAGTGGGGATTTCAAAATTAAAAGTTAATGCCCCATTATTGGCCTGATTTTGTAGATAATTTGGGAGTAACTGGTTGTACTGCGTTTTCTTGAGATGATATAATTTTCTTCATAGCAGCTCATTTTTCTGTGGGTTACAAACCAATGTCTTAACAGTGCTGAACAGCGCACAGCATCATGACTTTCTCTGTTTCATACTCTACACATCCTGCCCTCTTTCCCCATGAGGAGTTTTGGGGTAGACAACAGCTTGGAGAGGATACAGAATTATAGATATTTTTAACATAGCATAGTTAGACACACCAATATGCTGAATCCATGCCAACAACTTCTTTTTTATATGGCCTAAAGGGGAGTTAAAATTTTGGACCAGGAATGAATGCAAAAAGCAACTAAAGTAAGTGCATAAACAATTTCACAAGAAAGAGTAGCCATGTACTATAAGAGATTTTTATCTAGCAGACAAGAATATAACAATAACCAGAAAAAAACAAAGTCAGATAAATTCAAGGAACACTCAGAATAGTTAGGAGTTCATTAGGATACAGCACAAAGAGAAACAAGCACAATTTTCATATCTTGATATCTTCAGGTCAAAACAGGATATCTCTCTGGAAGATGTACTTCCATCAAACACAAGTTACTTGTCTAAGTTAGGAATAAGCGAAATTTTATATCCTGTGACCTAGTTGCATTTTCCATTGCAAAATCAAAGAAGTACCAAAATTGCCCTGCTAGATATAAATAAAACTCAGTAAAGAGTATCACGTCAGCTCTGAATAAAGAAACTATTTTGCTTTTTTGTATTACAAAGCTACCCACTAGTTTTCCCTCTACTATTTTCAGTGTCATCTCTGAAACTTGCAGTAGAGTATATTTGAGATAGCACGATATTTTCTTTTCTATTTGTATGTATTGAAAAGATGTTTTTAAAGAAACTGGTCCATAAATATTGTTCTTATACTGACCCCTAAGGTACACTGAGATTTCCTTCTTTTAATGCCCTGCCCATAACTGGATCCAATGTAGAATGGACTGACCTTGGCTTTCAGATTTTTAACAATTTAGTCAGATTTAGTCAAATGTCACTATTTTTTCTCTACTATAATGACTCAGGCACTGATAAGGCTCAGGTACCATAAAGATGAAATCTTACGAACTTCCTTGTTTTTGTCACTTGTCCTAATATAATGTGTATGTTTTAAATGATGTGATAACTCATTGTAGCTCCAACTCATTACTACTCTCAAATTTGAATTTTTAAGTTCTGGATAATGCAACACTGAAGTAAGAAAGTCTGTTGAAAAATTGTCATCTAGTGTTTAAAGCATTTCTAATGCTTAAGGAAAAACTTCTTCTACCTAATGACAAAATCTTCTAAATTAGCTGTTTCAGTGTCATAACAGTAATGGGTAGAATTTAACTTTGGGTAAATATAGTTAAATATATATGTTGTGTACCTGAAGTATCTGTCACTCAAAGGCCATGTACCTGCTGAGTTCTTTTAAGTCTGCCAGCCATGACACTAAATGCATCTGCTTATGTACCTAAATCACTACAGTGCTTTCATTCACAGTATAATTTAAGGTATGCTGGGTCAGTCTGGCTCAGTGTTATGTTTTAGATTTGTGACTGACTATTGGTAGAACACCATTGTTTTAGCTATTGCTGAGTAAAGGTTTTCTATGCTTCTTCCTCTGTCCAGTAAGTCACCTGGAGAGAGGCAAAGAATGGGGGCAATACAGCTTGGTCAGGTGACCTAAACTGACCAAAGGGATAATCCATACCATAGTAATCACAGTGGTGTTGGATCAATGGTTGGACTTGATGATCTCGGATGTCTCTTCCAACCAAGTTTATTCTGTGATTCTATGATAAAATAATGCATAATAAAAATGAGGTGGAGGGATGTGTGTGTGTAAGGTAGAGAGTGGGGGAGTTTTTCCAAAGTAGCCATTGTTCAGAGACCTTCTGGGCATTGACCTGGTGATGGGAGGTAATCCTTTACATTGTTTGAGTCTGGTTGGGTTTTATTCTTCCTTTACTTATAAAGTGGCCTTTATCTTGACCTATGAGTTTTTCTCACTTTTGCTTTCCTCCCTGCTGCAGTTGTAAGTGAGCAAACAGGCTATGGGTGCTCAGCTGGCAGCCAAGGGAACTCACCACATAAAGTCATACAGAAAAACTACTTACTGTCATGGAAGTGTCTAGCAGTTTGAACCCTCTTGAGAAAAGGAGTGTTCTCAGTGCCTTAGTAATTGCATCTCCAAAAAATGAGGGCTCCTAGAGTCAGGGGATGAACCCAGTAAAGTAAGGATCTTAACACACTTGTCTCCATGAATAGGAAAAAGGCAATGACAGCACCACATGTTGTTACCTAGAAGCAGCCAAAAGGCCAAGTAAACTAATCATTAGGGAGCAGCAATTTTCACTTTTATATCTTTGTGAAAAACACAATAAAAATTAAATGTAATTCTGAATTAGCAACAGTTATTCAAACAAGTGTGTTTGGACAAAATAATTTCAGGTAAAATACTGACATTTTGCACCAATGTTAATAGAAGTGCTGGGAGTGGACATTTATCTAAAGTTTGTCGTTAACTCCATTGACTTCCAAGTAGAACAAACCTGACTGTAATGGAAAACTAAGGACCTAATTCCTATACTGACATCAAAATTGATCCCATCAAAAATCTAGACTTTTATATCTTAATTGTCAACCCATATAATTAGCAAAACATATGTGACTCTTAAGTGGCCAGAATCAAGCGAGATAAACCTCCCCATTGCTCAAGGAAGATCCACTGAAATATCCTTTCATGTTGCAGTGATATGCGACAAACCCAAAAATGTTTCTGAGTATTTGTATAAAATGATGAACAAAAATTATGATATGCATTGTATATATATTACATATAGACATAAACACTTGCACAGTACAGAGAAGGGCCAAAGATCATAAGCTCAGCAAGGTTTTTTACATTTTGAGCTGAGAGTCAAAATATTCCTGTCCATCTCTTTCCTCATCTTTTGCTTTTACCTGTATGCCTCTCTATATTATCTATAGATGAAAACTGAGGATATATTAAGTCAATGAATGCAGAAATATAATGCTTTAGTAATTCTGGTTTAACACTGTGCCTTGTTAAAATTCACAGTTCAACACTATACTTAATTATGAAGAAAGAAAAAAGAGAATGTATGCCAAAACTCAGTTTGATATTAGCAAAATACCCAGAAGATCCTACCATGAACTCATTATCATAGTTTCTTAAAGCTCATATCACAGGAGACTATGAGATCAGTCACAAAACCCAAACAGAAAAAGCAGTCTGAGTTAGTTTAGTTTGAATTTCTCTCTGATGGAGAGGATATCTTAAAAAAGCTTGTAATCTCAACTCAATCCTTTAGTTTTGTTTTAAATTTAAAATGATCTTTGACTATTCTATTATGAGGCATTTTAAGAAACTACTCATCATTCCAAAGTTTTTAATGACTAAATCTTAACAATCTAATCCTGACAATAGCCAAATTCCCTTAAAATATTCTGTTAATGTCATTCCTATTTTAACTAATATCAATTTATGACACCATTAGGCATGTTCATATCTGAATTGCTTAATGAAAAACTATAACTTCACTATACTAACTTTTATAATTTCATATGCCAGTAAAATGTGAATTAAGATAGCAATATTTATTTTTCAAAAAAAGTCAGTAAATACTTCAGTGTAAGTGGGAAGTATACTTTACACAGACACTTTAGTTGCTACTGCCCTTAAACAGAACAGAAACTCAAACTCTTAGCAGTCCCAGAGATATGACCCCAAAATCCTACCTTTCTGTAGAATTAATCTGTGGCTCTTATAGCTTATTCATACATGTATAATTACAACAGTTATAATGACAGTTATTAACCATCATTTGGTATTTTTGTGGGTAGGTGGATGAGTGGTGTCTTCAAATGTCAGTGAGCAAGTCACATTTTTTCTAAAAATAGCAGCCTGCATCTTGCCTCCCATGTGTTCAATCCCATTCTATGGGTTTTATTGTCTATGGTCCAGGGGCCCAAGCTTTGACATGGTCCAGCTGAGTATCCTCAAATTACTCCTCTGAAGAAATTGTTAAGTTGTGAGAAAGACTAATGAGAAAGTTTATACAGTGGCATCACACAAGAGAAAAAAGGTAAACACATGGAGATAGCATTGGAGCAGGGATCATTAGTTTTTCAAGATTGAAGAGGAAAAACACCACTGTGGAAAGCTACAAAATTATAAAGAAATAAAACCTGGAAAATTAGGTCACAAATGGCAACTCAGCAACTTAAGCATCTCTTTCAGAGAGCAGTGGAGGATGACTGGTTTCTTCCTGACTGAACCTTAGCTATCCAGCAAAGACCTTTAAGATAATTCTTTGGGACAGGGAGCATAATACTGTTTCTACTAGCCCCTCCTTCCATCCTAGTTATCTTTTGTGCGAGCTAGCTAAAAGGAACAATTGCTTCGTACATACAAAAGGTATGTATTCTACTTGCACTGTATTGGGAATTAATAGTGTTGACATTTTGGTCTGTGTTTTTGCTCATGCCACCTGTGAAAGATTTATTCTTTTCCTGACAAGTTCCAGGGAACAAAAGCTAATAGAGTGAAGGCTTCTTTCTTGAAGACAGAGTTTGCATGAACTAAAGTTATTTGGGTCTCTCCTGTTGGTTGCCAGCCTTTAGAGGACAGCTGAAGGTGGGAACAAGGAGGAGCCAGAGACCTCTACCTGGGTCGTGCTGGCCACACCTCCCTGGGTAGATGTCACCAGCAGACTGAATAAAGGTGAGAGGCTGTGTGTGGCTTGTTTTCTAAAAAAGCACAGAAAGGACACCTGCTGTCAGCCAACCTTAGAAGATGTAGTCCCTGATTTTGGGGGACTGTCCTGCGTTGGTAAAACAACCTACATGAGTAATGCTTGAGTAAGCAAGGGATATTTGCAGGTAGGGCTCCTGTTTTCCTCCTCTCTCTCCCTTCTCATTGGATTCCTGCTATTTGATCACTTCTGTTAACAAAGATACTGTGTTCCTGAACTCTTGATGGTGCTTAGTCTCACTTTTCCAGCATCTACAGAACCCACCCTGTAACATGCACATTATCCTTACACATGGCTAAAAAACATCTGAAGAAAATGACCCTGTTAAGAAAGATTAACAGAGTACATTTTTAGGATGTTTAGTGATAATAAGTTACGTGAGTCAGGACAAACCTGAGATAATTGTTCCCTTTTGAGTCAAGGAAGAAAAATAAGCAATTTCAGGGTACAATTCAACTGACCTATTTTAAACATCAGTCTTAGGAGAAATCAGTAGTGCCATAAAACTACCTCCTTTGCTCACTATTAACAAAAAAAGAGACCCTACAGGATTAGCATGGATGTAGATGTACCCTTTGAAGACATCTGTTTTGGCTTAGATGACCTCCACTCAATATATCTGAATCAATATTTTTTGTTAAAATCAGCATATGATTAGTTCAGCTCTCTGTGAGGACAGAGAGAGATTTCATATGAAGCTCAGACAGATAATATTTCATTTTTAATAGAGGTCTCCTTATCTTAAAGATTTCTTAAGCAATCAAGGTTAATAATAGGCTCAGAGGTTGGAGGAATATATTTTTACCTATTAGTGCCTCAGGAAATTACGTATTTTCACTCAATCCATACCAAGAAGGCATGTTGAACTTTTTAGTTCAAGTGCTCTCCTTCATCTTATCTTATCACCCTTTCATCCAATGACAGCACCTAATTTTTCAGGCTTTGCTTCCTCACTTACCATCCCCTTACTGCTATTTGAGTACTGAACATCGTGCTCTCAACCTTAACCAGATAAGGGGATGAATCATGTAGCAGGTTTTCTGATCCCATAGCCATGCACTGAAGGCAATCATAATCTGGCTAAATATGTAATGTATCACAGAGACCTTGAATAAATATGCACTGCAGCACTATAAATCTTAACCACATGTTTAGACATACTCAAGAGTTTCCTTGATCATTTAGCTCTGACTCCAGTAAACAACATATGGTAACTGTGATAGAGTATATTTTCTGTAATTGAATCCTTCTGTGTTATTTCCTATGGGATCAGACACTTCAGGTCAAATTTAGAGGTGACACACATAGAGTGTTTTAAATTACTCAGATCAATGTAGAAAAAACATGTAGAAGTAAAAATCTCAGAATTTAGCTCCATGGTTATTATCCTCTGATTATTTTAAGTATATGTTTCAAAACAGTGAATATTGCAATAGCAGGCAGGATTTGGGCTGTTTTGATGTCATTACCCTGGGAAAGCTTTGAGAATTTTTTCCCAGTGCACCTCTGTTTCTAACTGATGACCTTCCTTGATGGCTCAATGGAACAGACTAGAGGGAAAAGAACAGGATTATATTGACAATATGTAGTTTTCTCTTGCATCTAACTTTTGTTCTGTTACACAGTGAAAAAGGCTTAGTGTTTAAAGTCCTAACTTTTCCATATTTAAATACTTTATTTACTGACATATTTTATGAAAATGCAGTCTGAAATATTTTATTTATTTTTGATGTGTTCAAGATTGTTTGTGCTGAAGGAAATATAAGTAGACCCTGGCCTAAACCTGAGTTTGACTTCAGGTTTTGGAAAACTGTGGGATATGAGTTGAGAAGACTCTGGTCATAAGAAATAACACAGAGAAACACTGACAAGTTACACTTCAAACCGCAAGGCCTGCTTGGGTTTCACAGGTGATAAAGATGAAGTTACATGAGACACTGAAACTGCAAACTGCACAGATGCTGGAGGAGGGCATTGGAAATCTTTTGTACAGAACAGTCCTGCAAGGACAACAGCAGCTAGGCAACCTTGTGAATAATGTCAGAAAAACAAGGTAACTACTTGACCAAGACTTTCTATGGGAACTTGTGAGGTAGCTCAGAGCTTGATTACCACAGCCAATAATCCAAATCTCTGATTCAGACCATACCACACAAGTAAAACCTTCTGAGGTCTTCTGGAAAAAGAGGATGCTTTTACAGCAATAAAACATGTAGATGAGCAGATTAGGCATCAATTATTCAACAGTGTCACTGTGCCAGGTCCATTCCAGGCCCAAAGGCATGTTCATCTACTCATCACTTTCTGACATAGATTTCTTGAATGAATGCTAATGACAGTGCTTTGTTAAAAGCAGTGTTAATACTAACACCTTGCTGCTCTACTACAGTGAATGTAATTTTCCTGCCTAACAACTCTGTGACCCAGTTTTTTTCCCATCCCATGATCACAGTATCACTGAGGTTGTCAGGGACTTCAGAATATCATCTAGGCAAACCTTCCTGTTCAGGGCAGAGTGACCTAGAGCAGACTGTTCAGGGCCTCATTGTCTGCTCTTCTACTCATTATTTCTTCAGATTTTTAGTGAGGATGCTATAGTGGATGATGTAAAAACCCTGATAAGGTCAAGATAATTTATGTACACTATTCTTGCCTTGTCCACCAAACCACTCATTTCATCCTAGAAGGCTACCATATTTGCCAGGCAGGATTTCCCTTTCAGAAATCCATGCTGATAACTTCCAATCACTTCCAATCCTGTAAGCAGTTTCTAGGGTTATATGCTCCTTCACTTTCTCATTGATCAAGATTGACTAGCCTTTAGTTTATCTATTCCTTTTTGCTTTCTTCCAGTCCTCAGAGCTCCCTCGGTCACCACAGCCTTCCTAAGATTAGAGAGTGGCCTTGCAATGATATTGGCCATCTCCCTTTACACTTATGGATGAATTGCATCAGATCCCATGGACTTCAAGCTGTACAATTTGTTTAAATGCTTCTTGTCCCCTCTCTATTGAAAGTAGTCCTTCATTACTCCAGAATATGACCTCTTTTTCCCTTTTTTCCTTCATGCCATCTGTTAAAATGTTCTTTTATGACAAAATTGGTAGTGTAAATCAAAACAAGAGTACACCTTCCTCATTCCTTTACTGGAATTTATTGTTTCTCCTCCTGCTACCTGTACTCAGACATCAGAAAGCTCTAGACAGAAATGGAAGAGGGTACTGAAACCAACATGAAGGAACGTGATTACAGAGCTTGCCTCCTCTTTAATCTCTTTTGCAGTTTTTGGTTTTGCTGTTTAGTGCTGCGGTTGATTTAAATGTTTTTAAAGGATTATTTGGTCATTTGGTCAATGTCCACAGTCTTTGATGTAGCTCTTTTTTTGAAATTTCCATTTAGGGTACTAATACTCCAAAAAGATCTGCTTTTTGACAGTCTGCAATATGTATATATGTAAGTAATTAACAGCATAGACAGTATTCATTTGCTAAATGAGGTGCATTTTTTGTTGTTTTGTTTCTTATTGTTGATTTGTTTTTCTGTAAAACAGCTAAGCTAAAAACACTAAATGAACTTTAGACTGAGACAGAAGTCATCAATGGTTATGACAAAGGATGACAGAAGTCATCCTTTAGTTATGTCATTCTTAGCTTCTTGAATTCGTTTGATTAAATGATCTAACCAGTTTCATAAGAACATCCTACAGATGCTGCAATGCAGTTTATTGCTTCACAACAAAATGAAATAAAAATTAATGCTTTTTGCTTCATTATCTCATGAGAACAGTTTTCGTGACACTATGATGGAAACTATTTTCTGTTTTGTATGAAGAAAATTTGGAACTAGAACAGATAAAAACTGTTTTTCTCTGTCTAATTTGACTGCTTTGGAATGTAATATTTCAGAAAAATTTGATCAGAGACCAAAGTTCTCCTTTTAAATACCCTGAAATATTGTGAATTTTTTAAAGATACTAAACAATAGTGACTGCAGAGCTAAAATTCAATACAACACATTGCATGAGATGATATGTTTTCCTTTGAAGCAAAATTCATCACCAATTCTGGAATGATTACATCCTAATGCCACTGAGATATGAAGTAGGAAAGTATAAAGGAAGAAAACAGCCAGATCAGCTAAAGTGTTTCACTTTACTGATGTTTTAAAATTTTACTAGCTCTTCCAACAAATCACAACTCACTGTTAAACATCTGCATTACATTTCGGTTTCTTAACGTGATTTAGTTACAAAAGAGGTATAACCTCCTGCAGGAGTCCTGCTTGTAACTGCTAATGAGCAAGAGGCAATAAACTATCCTGTATAAATCAATATGTGAGAAATTAAATATGATTGCTTGGACTTGGTTGGCCCCATAGCTAATGGAACTATGAAAGACATGATTAATTAGAAAGGTGTTTTAGAAAGGTTAATTAGTTTACTTTTTAAATTTTGTGCTGAGATAATGCGGTTGCTGAAAAAAAAATCTTGCATCACAAATTAGTCAGACATTTTTCTGAAGATTCAGAATAAACCTATTTTGACCAGCAAATGCAGCTGACAGGTAAATCTGTTTATTATCTGACAATGGTTTTCATTGGTGATAGTTTTTTAAATCTCTTCTCCTTAATTATCACTGTAGAGTTAATCTAAGCAATAAGAATTTCAGGACAGGATTATCATCTTTAATCCTTTTAGAAGTCATTGAAATTAGTTTTGGGGTTTTTTTAGATTTGTGGTTTGGGTTTTTTTTTAATTCAGTTTATTATGGAAATCATAGACCTTGACTAATATCTCAATTGGCTAGATACAATTTATTCAGAAATATGGCCTATGTAATCTTACAAATGAATTTATAATTTGAATGTACAATGAAAAAAAAGAAATAGATGTATAGAATTAAAATTCTATTTTAATATTGACTAGCTTGACAGTGAGTCTTCTTAGCTGAAATAAACATAATTTTCAGGAATTTTTTAAAAATAATAAGGTATCAGTCTTCCCTAAACATAAAGAGAAGTGTGGCAGAAAGCTTGAGTGTGTGTGTATGTTCAAAAGTATATCTAAGAAGAATATGTCATCACAGTCAGGAACTGAAAGTAGTAAAGGAGAAATTATATTTGATGGTCTGCTTGTCCTACTTTCAAAGACTAGGGAAAATCCTTGAAAACAAAGATAAGAAGTTCACGTTTGTGAGGCAAAGAATGTAGGGTTTTATGCAAAGAGAGGAATCTCAGGAATCAAGAAATGATTGAGCACTGTTCTCAGTGGTGTGTAACAGATAAATTTACAACTGTGAAATCCAAGAAAAACCTATATAGTAGATGATTTGCAAGGTTGATAAGAGTCTAAACCAGATCTGCTTGGACAGAATGGTAGAAAAAGAACAATAAAATTTATACAAATCTTGGGTGTATAATCCTATTAAGTACTACTAAAGCTAGTAATTCTGTTATAAATTTGAGCTTTAATAGTAAGTGCTATTGTCTGCAGAAGAAAAACAATTAAGAAAATTATCTGAAGAGTAAGAAATACTCTGATGGCTCTGCCATATGTCAGTTACTGAAAGGTTTATAGACATTCACAAGTATCTATAAAAACATCAGAGTACTAAAAAGTTACCTTTAAATATGCAGATAATTATGTGGATATAAATTTCATTTCAATGAACAATGGCATAAATCTTGCATTTTGTTCATTATAAATCACTAAAGAAATAAGCAAAAATGATCCACAGAAACATACATCAAGTAATGCACCATATTTATTATTTATAGCTTTGTGAGCTGTGTTTATCACTAACTAGAAAGATAAGAAGCAAATAAATCTGCAGAGCAGAATGACAGAAGCAGAGGGTTGCCATAAAATGAACTCTTCAGCAGTTTCCTATTTTTTATAACTGATTCAAATATTTAGATAGGTTTGATTTATACCAAAACCGAAGGAGCATTGGCTCATTAAAGGCCAAGCTGTTCCTGCGCAAGGTCTCGTCTTCCCACAAAATTTTTTTTTTTAAAACTGAAAGATCTTAACCGAATTCTTCTATAGCTTCTTTATACTATTTGTTGGAAACAGAGAATTTTTTGTTTGTTTCACTTGTCTCTCTCATCAACATAATTTAACAATGCCAATTCCTTAATCTGAGGCAGTTTTTAATTTTTCTTTGATTTTTAATTTTCAGTTATTTCTGACTACCTTTCAATTTCCAGTATCAATTCAGAATATGTTATATCCATCCATCACTGTCTACATTTTCAATTTACCTTTCATCTTCGTGCAGTCTAGGACCAAAGCTCTCAAATTCAATCTCTATAGAAATATTTGTTTAATTTGAATTGCATAATTTCATTCCACTGTATACTAATACTCACAAAATGTTGGCGTGGTTTTCTTCCCCCCCCTCCCCAAGATGAGAGCCTAAAACTGCCTGAAAAATCCAGTGTGGGGCTCATCTTTCCGTGAGGCCTTTCTCTCAGCCAGTGGAAACTTAGAAATCAAGGTTCCAAGTAATGTAAAAATTAAGATTTAGGATTTGGAGCATATCTGTTAGGCTTATTGCATCCTTCATCATATTAACAATAAAAAGTATAGAAACATTATAAAATAGAGGGAAGCAGAAGCAGCAGCAGTTTAAACTACGTTTTAGGGAGTGAGTTTGTAAATATTACTAGAATCTATATTTCTTGATTATGTATAAAATTCTACACAAGTGTTGTGGTTTAACTCCAGGCAGCCACAAAGCCCTAAACAGCTACTTGCTCTCCCTACCAGCAGGACGAGGGGAAAAATCAGAAGCACAAAAGTGAAAAAACTCAAGTGTTGAGATGAAGACAGTCTATTAGGGAAAGTACAAGCTGCGCACACCAATAATACAAAACAGGAAATTCATTCACTGCTTCCCATGGTAGCCATCTCCAGGAGACCAGGGCACCATCACATGCAACAGCTACTTGGGAAGACAAACACCATCATTTCAAAACATCCCTCCCTTCCTCCTTCTTCCCCCACTTTATATAAGCATGATGTGATATGGTATGGAATCTCCCTTTGGCCAGTTTGGATCACTTGTCCTGGCAGTGTCTTCTCCCAACCTCCCATGACCCCACAACTTCCTTGTCAGCGTGGCAGTACAAAAAGCAGAAAAGGCCTTGGCTGTGTGTGAGAACAGCTCAGCAATAACAAGAACATCTCTATATTATCAACTCTATGTTCCACACACAGCCACATACCGGTCACTGAGAAGAAAAGTGACTCTACTCCAGCCAAAACTAGCAAAACAAGGCAAATATCTACCCATTATTGAAAAAAGGTGGCTATGAGAAAAGAGTCCAGACTGATAAAGGAGTTGGAAGTCTAAAATCTGCCACTCATGGGCTGATGAAAGAATGGAAAAGATGATGGTATCAGAGACATGAGGTTTAACAAAGAAAAAATGCAGGTTAAAAGCAATCTGAAACCTGCTGGGTGACTTTACAGTGAAGGCAGTGTTCAAAGAGTTTTGTCTGCACAAAATTGGCTAATAAAACTTGTCTCTTAAAAATTGAGGGAAACTCAAGAGGACTGAGGGGACTATTATAGTTCACAATCTCCCAAAAACTTTGCTGCTGAGTGACTCTACATTATTGTCATTCTTGACATTGAAGACAATATTGTAGCTCAAATGAAGTATTTTGTCTGCTAAAATCTAGGAATCTGTGAATATTGTTTTGTAGTGCATACTTTGATAATACTGGAACAATATTTAAAGCTGAGAACATTTTTTACTGAGTGACAAGTCCAAACATATCAAAAATATTCTTGGTTAAAATAAAATCTGTGGAAATTTTTGGAGAATCAAGAAATTGAATAAAATGTCATGCAATTAAAGTGAAAAGTATTATTTTTGACAAAATGAAGTGGTTTTCTTTGATCTGGAGGATTTGAAAATGTTCAACTGAAAAAGAAAGGAAATTTATGAATAAAAAAGGGCAATTAAAATTTTCATCTCTTTACATTCTAGCCTGATGTAATTGTTTGGAAAAATTCATGAGTGATCAAATTGTTTTAAAGCTGTTAGAATTTTTTCTTTTACTTTCTTGATTTATGGTTTTATCAAAAAATGATTCTGAATTACAAAATTATTCACTTATGATATCTCCCTTAGCACTTTGGTGAGAAAATATATCTTGTAAAGAACAGGATAAATTTTTATATAAGTACATAATTTATTTTCATCAGGTTTTCTTTAATGGTGGATTGTGTGTTTGGGTTTTTTGTTGTTTTGAGAATTAACTTTTAGCTGCAGCCCTGTGCTATACAAGAAGCCTTTTCTTTATCCTTTTCCCTCAACTCATATTAAGATCACGGATAAATGTTCCTTGAACTTCAAAGAGGAAATATTTCTTGTCTCCTATTCGTACACTGACATTGGGTACTGCCTAATGGTCACAATTCAAACTAAATCTCTGTCCAAATAATTTTTTACTGTGGGAAAAAATGTAACAGTTACCTTTTCCATTTTGAATGGTTAATGAATGAATTCCAGTGCCTGTTCAATAGCTGACTGTAAAGAAATCTCATGGCAAACATGTGCATTATGGCAGACACATATGGTAAAAAGTTATTCTTGGTTCACTGGATCTAATATTATCAGTTTGGATTGCTATCAGTGAGACAGGCAAAGGAAAACACTTCTTGAAAAGCCAGACAATTGCTCCATTATAATCCATTATAAATGTAA
>JAWWLZ010000042.1:15393423-15407318 GCA_035041345.1 Poliocrania exsul
AACACTTCAGTTAGATGATACTAATCATAAATTTAAAGCTTTTCAAAAGTGTGCACTTCATTTGTAAGAGGTATCAGGCATACCAATGCTAATATTGTTCTTTTGATGATCATAGACAGTCTAAGGTGTTGAATGGAAACTGTGGATTGGTAAAAGTTTCTGAACTTCATTTTTCATTAAAAAAATGTTCATACTGGTTTTTGTTTTTGATTACTAGATAGTTAGTGAGAAAAATGCTTCTTCAGACACATTTAGGGCTTTATGTGTAAATTTTATCCAAGATTGTTTTCTCATTTATGTCTAAATTCTGTGAACACCAGCTATTTTCAAGAACAGAAATTGCAATTTCTAATTTATTGGCATATTAACTTTATAAGAATATAGATTCTCAAATACACAGGCATAAACCTTAAAATCTGCCACTATATGGATTTCTCATCAAAAAGAATACACCAATTATAAACAATTATCTACTAGTCATAGTCAGTTATAGTCAATTATTGTCCCAACATTGGAGACTTTCTTTTTTAAAAAAAAAACAAATACCTTTATTCATGTTGCACAAGATTCTTCCACTACATTGTGTCAACTTACATTTCATTCAACTGCAGACTTTGATGTGATAATATCAGGCATAGACCAATAGCAAGTGATGAGCAAGAGAGGTGAATGCTCTCCCATGTTAGGAACTACTTACGTTATTCAGTACTGGAAAACTTTGATCATAATTGTCTGCTAGTTCTGACATCTCTATGAATTTAATATAAATATAGCAATATGTAACTTCACATAAGTCTTCATTCAAAGTTACAATTCACACTTAAGTATTCATGGCAGCTGTATTTTTCAAAAGCTGGTAAATATTCATGACTGATTCACATAAGACATTCTGAATTTGAGAGTTTTGAATTCTTATGGCTATTTTTTATGCCACTTTCTCTGCCCCTGTAAACTGGTGAAGTGGTTTTCCACTTTTGTACAACACACAATGGATCTAATGGATTTCATTTTCCCTTCAGCAGGATTTCACATTGGTAACTAAAAAAGTGTTTGTAGAAGAACTGACATCTGTCCCTAAATTTGAAAAATAAATAAAATTCATTAGGAAACCAATGGAAGACTTACAAAGAGAACAATTTTACAGCTTACTGATCTAATCTGATATTCAGAAAAGCTTCCAGGATGTGGAGTTCCTTATTTTAGGCAGAAATGAATTTTCCAAGACCTAATGAACTATTCAGATGTGCCACTGCTAAGAGATACTGGACTACAGAGATATTTCAAATTTAAGAATGTTTCAATTTTTTACTGTAAAGATTTCTAAATGCCTCACAAAGGTTTCTAGATTTCAGAAAGGATGAGAAAGTTAGTGTCTCATAAAGTGCAAGAGAAAGCAAAAAACTGACAGCTCCAATACACATTGAACCACGAGTTTGGATAGATTCTATTAATCTGAAGGAAACTATTAAACTCTATTTTATTATTGTTTCCTGGTAATTAAGAGACAACTTTTAAGGATTATTGAAATATGAACTAAAGCTGCAGTTGTTTTATATATTTGGCAGCAGTGCAAAATGCTTCATCTATAGTACTGTGTTTACAAAGGTCACTACAAATGTTAACCTTCATGACCTTTAAAAACTCAGACCTCTGCCAAACAGTAACAGATGTTCAGTGACCAATTTATTCTTCAAGAACTTCAATATACTGAATGTGCTCCTTCAAGGGTAGCTTATCCAACAAGACACTAGCACAAATCTGCAGGGCAGCTGATCTGTAAGGTTAGAACTTCTAGGGTAAAGAAGCACATTGGCGCATCATGCTGACTATGCTGATTTACACTTGAAATTATGAGATCACAAAAATCCTGTAAACTTGGTCTGCTGGGTCTCACTAGTATTTCAACGACACAGACAACCATGTAAAAGATATTCACTATAGATAGTTATTCAAAAGAGACTCTTGACCCTGTGCAATATTCTTTTACATTCTTCTCACAGCAGGAACCAACAAGAAGGTCCCTGGGAATTATATGAGTGCAGAGGGATTATAGAATACAATAATGTTGGTATATGGCTTCACTAGGAAATTTTAAGTTACGGATGAGCTATGCCTCTTGCTGTGATTTTTGCAGTATTGGAAACAAACTCAGAGTCCTCCAGAAGCAATGCAGTTTTCTAAGTTCAAAATTGCACTCTTTGAACATGAACTATCCAGCAGGAGTCAAAAATAGTTATTGTCTAGGAGAAAACCTTAACTGTTCTCATTTCATATAGTCTGTGAGCAAACAAAAAGACTATTCACAGCCTAGATTACTTTTAATACACTTTTAATAGTTTTTTCATCACTCATTTAGTACCTGCTGGCCAAAGCAAGCTCTGAAGCTAGATACTAAATAGTGAAAATTTGTTTTGCCTTAATTCTCGTATGAGGATTCCATGAAAGACAGTGCTGATAAATCTTTGTCTAGTGATGTATTTCCGCAAATGAATACCTCTTTGCTGCATGTTCCAGAACTAATTATAAACTATGCCAACAGCAGCTAGCTTTGTGCCTGACAAGTTATAATGATTATTGAACAAAATACAGTTCTCCATGAGGTCTGTCCTAGACTTGTTCCCAGTCTACTACTCCTCTTTGAGCCAGCGACCAGGAAAGAGATTTATTTCAAGCTCCAAAGCTGAGGGAGTCAGTTCTTGAACCGTTGCTAAGGAGTTGATTTCACATATAAACACAGATACACTAATTATGTGGAGCATCTAGGTGGGACACTGATGGCCAAAGTCAGCCTGTGGCAGATACCAGGCAGTGGTGACAGCTGCTAAGTGGCTGGCATGGAGGGTTAACAATGTTCTTCAGCATATTCCTCAATAGCTTGACAGATTTATCTTAGCACTCTTTCATCTCATGTGACTACTTCTGATGTGCACATGGGTAAAAATAGCTGTAAAATAACTCTTCTTGCCTATTCTCATTTTATAGATGAGGTAATTAGGAATGGGCAAGCCTACACTAGGAAAAGAACAGTTCATCACAACACTCATTGTTTATGTCTGTCATGAGAAGGAAAAAGATTAGAAATTGGGTGCTGTACAGGGTAAAGGCAGCATAAACACTGTAGTTTGTATACATGTAGCTACCCTTCCTGTTACGCTTCCATCTAATTGCATGTTTGTAAATTTTCAAATCCAAGCTGGGTAGTGGAGAAGGGAGAGAGGGGCTGGGGAGACACAGCCTGCTTAATCAGATCCTGGACATGGTTTTGTTCTGTTACTGCTGTGGACAAAATGGTATTGAATTTATATAAAAGTTCTGTGACTGGCTAGACTCTGATAAAGCTGTTTGCTAGGCCTGGAAACTGCCTGGAAAGTTTGGGTGATGATCAGTCAGGAGTTTGGTTCTCAGCACACTAACAAAGATAGTGGGACAAAATATCCAGTTGAAGAATAATGTTCAGAAGAAACTCTTTTCATGGATGCTGAATAGCTCATACCTTGGCTACCTGGGATTCAGATGTTAGATCTGTCTTTGAGGCCTCACACACCATTCATTGTCAGTCTACTTGAAAGTATTTGGAGGTAAAACTTAGTGCCAAAAAGAAATCATATCAGCATCTGCTATAGTCCAGTGCCTTCTAATGATGTTCTTTTAGATGCTCCAAAAATAGTTTTAATATTTCAAAACAAAATTTACTACTTTGAGACTATTTGACATTACATGTGATCATGATCCAGCAGAGTGATACAGCAATATATTGAAATCACAACACAATCATTATATAACAATTGCAATACACAGTTGGATCAGAGCACAAACATGATTTCTATTATTGGTTTCTATATGCCAACTCTCATAATGCTGGGCATCACAGTCAGTGGGAATGTGTGGGTTAAGCCAGCTCATGACACTTGCTCTCTTCAAAGTTAATTTTGTTGGTTGCTCCCTTTGTATGCTGCATATTGGACTCAGTCACATATAGACTTCCTCTGGCCATCTCAGATCCCCTTAGCGTTGGTTTTTCTTTCCAACAGCTGTGGTTACTCTCAGTATTATTCCCTGAGCTTCAAGAGCCCAATGTGTATGCCTATTTTCCCTCTGAATCTTCTTCCATCACAGTGACTCATAGTCCAGTTCCTTTCTGTAGTTCTTCATTGCACAGCAAAGTATCCAAATCCCAGAAAAAAAAAGTGTGAATCCAATAAGCTGTTACTTCAGACCAATACAATGGCTTATATACCCCTGATTTCGAGAAAATAACAATAATTTTTGAAAAAGAACCCAAACCACTTTTCATTCACTTCAGTTTTACTGATTTTCATTTTCCTGTTTTGGGGGGATTGGGGGCTTTTAAGTTTGGGGTTTTTTTTGCCTTTGACGTGCATTGACTAAGGATAGACTTACTGAAATGCAATAGGTTTCTTTGTACTTATGAAAGGATAAAAATTTGTTAATAATTTGCCTTAATACAGTGAAGTGACTAAAGTACCCAGCAAAGGAAGAATGGAGCTTTAGCCTACACAAAGATTAAGAAATATGGAAGACTATCTGCACTTAGAGATAAAAACCTTATCAAAAAACCAAAGTCATTGTAAAGAGTCTTCAGGTAATTAAAAGACATTTGATTTGAAAACGTAATAAGGAATTCTGTGAGCAGTGATCCATGGTCTTTGGTAAGTGCTATATGATTTTAATGGTACTGATCATGGACCGTCAGATTGCATTTCTAGTCAGAAAATATCTGTATGATCACATTGTGGAACAGATCTTCAATTTGCACAAATTGAACATTTCATTGTTATTAGCTTTGACTCTAGCCCAAAGGATAAGCTTTGATAAGAGAACAAGTGGTCAGCAGCAAAGGATGAACATACAAATGTAGATTTCAAGGGATTAGTACAAGAAAACTTCAGGTATTCACCTAAAGGTTTCAGAACTCTCCCGTGTAAGTTGCTGAAAGGCTGTGAATCATATTGCATTAAAAAATGTTTGGTATACCTTTGGTCATTTACATTGCACATTCAATATCCATGAATAATTTAAATGCTGAGTCTGTAAAAGCTAGGCACAAAATTCGGCAGTAATTTTTTCCTATACTAAGTCTACAAGAATATAGACCTTTGTATATAGATAAAGAAAAAAAATATTTTTCTGGACACATTTAGGTCCAAGGTTCCAGATGGGATTCACCTGAGAGCACTGAAAGGGATGGGCAATGTAATTGTGAGAATGTTGTTTATTATGTGTGGAGAACTGCAATATTCAGAAGAGGTCTGGCAATTGGGAATATTATATCTGTCTTTTAAAAAATGGATGATAAGGAAGACCTGGGGGATTAAAAGTTGATCAGCTTCACCTCACTCTCTGGAAAGTTCAAGCAGCACATCAGTTCCCTCCCTGCCTTTATTTGAAAGTCGCATGTATGCACTGAATAAGCAGACAGGTTTATAAATTGACAGCTCAAATAGCAGTAGTAAGTGGTTGGGTGTTCACCTGGTGATCTGGAAATATTAAAGTACTTGAGGAATTAGTGCAAAGATCTGCAATATTCAGCTTCTTTAAAGGTGGTCTGAGTTATCACACTCAATACTTTTGGAGAAAATTTGCAGATAAGTCTTATCCAGAGGGAATCTGACCCTTTGCTCCAGAGGGACCTCGGTAAATTAGGCTAAATGAAATATAAGAAAGTTCAATAAGAAAAAACCACCATATCACCTAAGTCAAATTAACTCCCTATGGCCTGAGAAGTTATTAAGTCACATTGGGCACTGATTAGAGAGTAAACAATAAAGCATATTCATTTCAAGGCTGAATTCATTCTGGCTAGATTAGGGGGACCATGGGCAACAGATGGAGGGAGTTGTTGTCCTGACTACTTGCTGGTAGCGAGCTAGAATACATCACCTAGCAGTTGCATTATGTGTAGTGGGCTGCCAAGATCATCAGGGGCATAGATGATCTGAGAAACTGTTTGAAACAATTTGAATGGTAGTTAAACGATAGTGAAGCTAAACTCTTTTAGGTTGTCACATGATATACAAAGAGCCAATAACTGCAACTATAAATTTTGGGCCAGACATTGTGAAAAAAATAAACAATTTATAAGGAAGGTAATACTATACTGAAACACCTTTACCAGAGATAGGGTGGAAATCCTTCCCTAGGAGTTTTAAAAATGCTGCCATAAAAGCCACATCTGACCTAATCTATGCTGGATATAGTTCTTTTCAGTGGAGATTGGACTATATGACCTACAGATGTCCTTCTAACCAGTATATAATATGTGTGACTTAGGTCCTGGTACTCACTCCAACAGGAGTGTATTATGGGAATATTAGATTCTCATCCAAGTTAAGTAGTTTGGCTTGCAAAGTGTGGCTTGGAAAGAGTTACCTATTTATGACTTTGAAGATACTTACCGGGGGATTACTGCAGATAACTGTGTCCACCAGCAGAGGCAACGCTGTGAGATCCTCCATTCTTTTGCTGTGTTTTGCAAATTCTTTCTTTTATTCCCTCTTTTGTCATGTTGCTTGCACAAATTTCCTGGACTCTGGAAAAAAAAGTGAGACCTTAGAGATGTGGCTTAATGTCAGACTTGACAGTGCTAGGTTAATAGCTGGTCTTGATATCTCAAGGGTCTTTTTCAGCTTAAATAATTCTATGATTCTATCTTCCTTCTTAAATTCATTAGTATTTCCCAAACAGTGTATGAACAGATCCCCTCCTCTTCTTCATGTGTCAGTATTTCAAAGTAATACAGTTTTGTCAGTCCTCAAGTGATTTTGGAAAATGGTGCAAAACGAAACCTGTTTGTGACTAAAAATGTGGGCATTATCCTCTGACTAGACAATTAGCTTCACGTTCTCTGACATCCTGAAGTCCACTAGTTTTCTGCAGAGATTAATTCTTTTCTCAGCCTGTGAAGAGTGACTAGACTGACCTCTAGCAATACCTTACCTAAGCAATCGAGGTTCATATCTGACACCAAAATACATGAAATGTATTAAAGATGTTAAACACAAAGATATTAAACAGCACTGGTCCCAGTACTGACCCCTGAAGAACAACATTCATTTTATTTTAACTTTATGTATCCTTCACAGGCTAAATAATCATGGTATTATAGAAAGGGTAAGGTTGGGAAGTACCACAGTTAGTCATCTGGTCCAAAGTCCCTGCTCAAGCATTCTTGAGTGCATTGCACAGGATTGCATTCAGACAGTTCTTGAATATTTCCAGTGAGGGAGACTCTACAGCCTCTCTGGGCAATCTATTCCAGTGCATGGTCAATTTCACAGTAAAGTAGTTCTTCCACATATTCAGGTGGAATTTCCTGTGCATCAGTTTTTGACATTGCCTCTTGTCCTATTGCTTGGCACTACCAAGAAGAATCTGGCTCCATCCTCTTGACACCTCCCTTCAGATACTTACAGACATTGACAAGGTCCAATCTCAGTCATGTCTTCTCAAAGCTAAACAGGCACAGCTTCCACCGCCTTTCCTTATAAGAGAGATACTCCGTTCCCCTAATGATCTTTGTCACTCTCTGCTGGACCCACTCCAAGAGCTCCATGTCACTCTTGTCCTGAGGAGCCCAGAACCGGACACAGCACTCCAGGTGCGGCCTCACTAGACCTGAGTAGAAGGGAAGCATCTTTTCCTGTGACCTGTTGGCAATGTTCTTCCCAATGCACCCCAGGATGTCATTGGCACACACGGACAGCTTGTTGTCCACCTGGACTCCCAGGCCCTTCTCTGTAGAGCTGCTTTTCAACAGGCCAGCCGTCAGCCTGTATTGGTGCCTGGGATTATTATTCTTCAGGTTCAGGACCCTGCATTTGCCTTTGATGAATTTCTTCCCATTTATCCAACTTGAAGGGCTGCACAGCCCTCTGGGGTATCAACCCCTCCTCCCAGCTTTGTGTCATCAATAAGCTTGCTGAGGAGGCCTCTGCTCCTTCATCCAAGCCATTGATGAATAAGTTCATAGAATCATAGAATCTATTGGGTTGGAAAAGACCTCCAAGATCATTAAGTTCAACCCTTGATCCAACTCCAGTTAAACAATACTGGCTGCAGTATTGAACCTTGGAGGACGACACTAGTGACAGGCCTCCAGCTAGACCCTCTGCCACTGATTCTGACTCTCTAAGATCTGCTATTCACTCAGTTCTCAACCCACCTTACTGTCACTATTCCGTCCACACTTCCTGATTTTTCCCATGAGGATGTTGTGAGAGACAGTGTTGAAAGCTTTGCTAAAATTGAGGTAGATAGTATCCACTGCTCTTCCCTCATCCATCTATGTTGTTGCTTCATTGTAGAAGTTGATCAGGTTGATCAAGCATGATTTGCATTTAATGAGTCCATGCTGACTACTTCTGATCACCTTCTTGTCATCTATGTGGATAGAGATGGTCTCTGGATTGAGCTGCCATTCCAGGGATTGACGTGAAGAAGACTTGCCTGTAGTTCCTCGCATACTCCTTCTTGCCCTATTTGAAGACATGTGACTTTTGCTTTCTTCCAGTCCTCAGACAACTCTCCCAATCACTGGAACCATTTAAAGGTAATTGTGAGTGGTCTTGCTACGGTGTCTGCTGGCTCTCTCGGCACTCATGGATGCATCCCATTGAGGCCCATGGACTTCTGGATGTCAAGGGGAAATTATCCTTCAAAGATTCCTTTACTCTTGATCTCCTGTGTAAGAGGGGGTTGATCTTGTCAGTAAAGATCAATGCAAAGAAGGCATTTGGGAACTCTGCCTTCTCTCTATCCTCTGTTACCAGGGTCTCTTCTCCATTTACTAATGAGACCACGTTATCCTTAGTTTTCCTTTTGTTGTTGATCCTTCTTCTTGTTGTCCTTGATATACTTGGCCAGATTTAATTTCAGATGTACCGTGGCCTGCCTTGTCTCATTTTTACTTACTCTGACAACCTCTCTATATTCATTCCAAGTAGGCTGACCCTCATTTCATCTCATGACTATTTCCTGCTTATGCTTGAATCTTCTTTATTTATACCCACAAGTCTCTTGACCTCTTTCTTGCTTATCAGGATGCATTGTTCTCGAGCTTGAAGGAAGTGATTCTTGAATATCAGCCAGACCTCTTGGACACCTCTTCCCTGCAGGACCTGTTCCCATGGGAGTCTTCTGAGAACACTCCTACAGAGACCAAACAAACCAAAGGTTTTTTTTCCTGAAGTCCATGATTATAATCTGACTTGGTGCTCTGCTTCCTCCTTGCCTAATACTGAACACTCCATCTCCAGAGCCAAGGCTTCCCCCAGTCTTCACATCTCCAACAAGACCTTCCCATGTTTGTTGTTATAAGGTCAAGTAGCACAAGAATGCTTGTGGGATCCTCCACTACATGTGTAAGAAAGTTGCCATAAGTGCAACCAGAACCTCCTAGGATGTTTGTATTTTGCTAAGTTGCTTCTTCAAGACGTATCAGGGTAGTTCAAGTCCCTCACAAGAACCAGTGTCTGTGACTTCAAAAGGGCTTCACACTGCCTGTAGAAGGTCTTATCCACTTCTCCTGATCAGGTGGCCTGTAGTAGCTAACCACAACATCACCCTTACTAGTCTATGTTTTTATCCTAGCCCATAGCATCTGAAGTTGCTCATCATCCAACCCAAGATAGAGTCTGATACATTTCAAGTATTGCCCCACATAGAGAGCAACTCCATCACCTGTTCTTTGTATCAGGGATGACTTCTCTCTTCTTTTTCTTTCCAGGGAAGGTTTCCAGAGCATTTATATCTAATAAATATTGTTGTTCATAGAAATGGTATCAGATTTAAACAGCTTTAATTTTTTTAAATACAACTAAGGCATTATTTATATCATGCAATCTATAGCTGCCTTATAATGTGGCAGGTCAAATTCAGCCCCTGCCCTTCCTATGAATCCCAGTCAAGTGCATTATACAACGGACTTTCATGCCAAGCCATCGCTGATGTAAGCAGCTCATCTCAAAATAATTGTTGCCCTGAAGGAATGTTTTAATACAGTATTTTGGACCCAGAATAGACTAAATAATGCCAGGTGGTAGAGAAAAAGTAGTCAAAATTTTATTTAATGGCATGGCTATTTTTAAAGGAATTTTGCCTATGTGCCATTCTGGACTATAATATGAAAAGGTAGCACTCTTCACCCATAACTCTTCCATGATGTCTTCAGTGGAATATCATGTGAAGATTACTGTAAATTCTGAATTTGGATGAGAAACTGATAACATCTTATAAGAAATTCATTTGCATATGCATTGAATGCATACTACTTTCAACAAATTGGTATTTGAAACCACAAATTTCTCACACTGCGCTATTTTTCCAGTTATTTATGTCAATTAAAAATTCTTTTAGATATAGACAATTAAGGTAGAGGTATATGATGTAAGAACTTTAGATTAGCCTTTTGAACTAGCAAATATTCTGCCATACCTACGTGGTCCATGAACCTTTTCTTGTTGGGTAGTAGTGTCACAGAGTCTGCCTGTAGTGGAATAAATGGAAAGGCAAGCTATCACCAAAATTAAGTAAGACTATGATACAAACTGTCAATTAGTTGACATTCTGTGTTCAATTTTAAAAAATATTTCATAATATGTAAGATGATCAGTATTTACAAAATGAGGCTGGAATGACCTTTATATTTATGGATTAAATAGGTTAATTTGTACTCTGACACTCACTCACAGTTAAGCAGCCCTGTTACAGCTTCAGTTTAAGTAGGTTACAATTAAAAAAGAAAAAAAAAGCTAGATTTAGAAACATTGTTAAGTAATGGGATTTTAAGCTTCTGACGCAAGTGAGTTGCCAACATGAGCAGTTAAAAAAAAAGTCAACTTATTGCTGTCTGCATGTGGACATAATAATAGGCTCATATATCTTTAGGCTGCATTTTAGGCTCCTATGTGGTAAAACTTGATCTAAATGATGTTATTGAAATGCTACTATTGGAGTACAGCCTAGCCCATGTTCACCTCGAAAGAAACACAGGAAACTTATGGAAAACCTAATTACCACATAAACCAGTAGTATGACTTGAAGAGGATAATTATGAAGAGCAGATAAACTCCTGAGAAACCAAGATCCTATTTTCATGTAAATGTTACTACTTATAATGAGTGAAGGGAAAATGACCTGGAAAAACTGCAGAAAGACAGAATTGTTTCTAATAGCTTGTCTCCCAGAGTATGCTGTGACCTGTCTTATGATCTTTAGCTCCTTTGTTCTTTTCCTGCAGCTTCTATCAAAGAAAAAAACCCAGTATTTATTTTGGGAAACTGAAACCAGTAGTTCTTTTTTTTTTTTGTTTTTTTTTTTTTTTTTTATCCTGTCTCAGTTAGCAAGTACAGCCCTCAGGTACAGATCAGGGATTTTATTCATTCAACAAGTTATATCATCCTTCAAGAGCTAGCAGGGAATTTTTCCTCAGTGAGTACCAGTTTTGTTCCTAGAGTGTCACACCAGTAATTCAAAGAGGGCTGCCAGGTCAATGAAAGAAAATGCAGTGGCCTTGAAAAGACACTTGAGCTGCTGGAACAAAGAAAACCCACTACCTGTTCAGAATTCAGGCCCCAGAATGAATCTGCAAGAGATGAGCTGACTGTTTTCTTTTGCTATGCCACACTGAGAGAGGAATGGTTTGGAATACTTCTTTGCAGTCTCAGTCTGAGCTGAGAAAAACAAAGATTGATGGGTCAAGCAGTCAGCCTTACTGCTTCTATAGCATTATCACATGGAGCATTGTTTCATTTCATGACTTACATCTCTGATACCTCTTGAATTGGTAATTTTTTTTATTTATTTTATTTATTTTTTTTTTGTAGAGCTGGTAGAACTCAGCTAGAGTCAGTGAGGAAGAAGAGAGAGCTCCTACACCCAGAACATTCCTCTTTACTTACTCCAACTTTAGATAACATGAATATAGAGAATAGTCAGAAAAAGTGTATCCAGAAGCTCCATATTTATGGCAAAGGAATAGAGTTGGATACTATTATTCCTGCTTTTCTAATTGAATGGATTCTATTTTTCGGGTGAAACTGTTGACCAAATTTGACCTAAATTTGAAATAATTTTGTTCTGACAGATTAAATGTATCAATAAATATATTCAAAAGTTTCAGGTAATTTATTTCTATTTATGTATTTCATATACAGGAATATTTCTTTAAAAGTGGAATGAAATAGTGGCAATATTTGTGCCAGAAGAATTTTTTATATACTTAGAGTTTAGTTAGTTTCTACCTATAAAATACAAACCTAATTTACAACAGCCAAAGGCATAATGCCACTGGTTCAGTGGTTGTCAAAATTTGGTTTAGCTTTTTTATTTTTTTTGTTTGCATTTTCATTTTGTTTTTCATTGTTTATGTTACTTCAACTGTTAAATTCTGATTTATGAAGACAGTGCAGTGAATCACTGAATTGCTCTGAAAAGTTACCCTATTTTGCATTCCTTAAGACTATGCATTTTGAAAAGTAAATTCAAAATCATTTTACTTTTCAAACTCAGTGACTGGTTGACAGCTTTTTCTGCTGAGCTTGGATTTTTTTAAACAGATAATAAGTGTGGATACATTTATTGTCATAGAAAGTGCTTAAGAAAAGAAACAAAGAACAAGAAACTGTGCATTACGAAAAATCTATAACGCCAACCATAGTTAGACATCTTCTTTTCATTAGTCATAACCCTGATTTATAATTATACAAATCACATAGCAGAGGCAAATCAAAACTAATAAGAAAACAATGCAAACATACACAGACTACTGGAAAATAATTATCTCCGGAGTTTTATGAATTTAAGGCAATTGTCTCAGAAATATTTCACTGTTGCTTACATACATAAAATCAGAGAGCAAACTATTTTGATTTGCAGCTGCCGTCTTATCATATACAATCTACTTGCAACATCATACTTCAGCATATGAGAAAACTCTTTTTTGTTGTTTTTTGTTTGTTTAAAAGGTGCAAATACTCTGAGTGAAATCCTGTTGAGCCCAAGATAACTCCACAGTGCATCATATCTACTGAAACTACAAAACAAAGTTCTGAATTGGAAGGGACCCACAAGGATCAGTGATTCCAGCTCTTAAGAGAATTGCCTGTACAGGGATCGAACCCATGACCTTGGTGTTATAAGTTTCATTGTATAACTAGTTCTTCCACAGTCAAGCTGTTCAAGTGACCTGTTGTGATCAAACTCCTCCAGAACAAAACTGTTAATAATTTTTTAGCTTCATCAGTACTTTCTGCAAGAAAGTTACTTTTATTTATTTTAAATCTCTCTTCCTCCTCTTCATCTATCTGACTTTCAGCATTTAATTTAAAAATGAACCTAAGACAGTTTCATAGCTTATCCATGGTTCATACAGCAGACAAAAGCATCTATGTGCACTACTTTTTTCCAATTAAAATATAGAAAAATGTAGCATGTTCCAGCATATTTAATTTCCAGTTGAAATTGAAATGAAAACTCAACCAAACCCAAACCTTTTATTCATAGCTATGCTTGTTAGAGAATAAAACCTATTACAGAGAAAAGTTCTAGAACCTACTGATACCATGATGGATAAGACAGATTACATAGATGCTAAGATCTGATGAAAATTTCTTACACTCTACTTCAAAATACAAAAGATGTTTCATAACACTCATATTTTCCAGTCTTCAAAAGCTGAATCTTGTATTCACTACATACAATCATTCCTCTGAGCATCAGCCAGTATCATAGGCTGTTCACTTTTCTTTTTCTTTTCTTTTCTTTTTATTTTTTCTCTTCTCTCTTCTCCTCTCTTCTCCTCTCTTCTCCTCTCCTCTGTGCTCTCCTCTCCTCTCCTCTCCTCTCCTCTCCTCTCCTCTCCTCTCCTCTCCTCTCCT
>JAWWLZ010000042.1:15408309-15429035 GCA_035041345.1 Poliocrania exsul
CTCTTCTCTTCTCTTCTCTTCTCTTCTCTTCTCTTCTCTTCTCTTCTCTTCTCTTCTCTTCTTCTCTTCTTTTTTTAAACATACCCTCACCTGGGCAGCTTTTACAATCAGATCCTCCTTTCCCAACCAGGTTTTTTGATTGAACAATGCTCCCTGGGTTTGGATTCCCTGAAAATTAAAACAGAGGGTGCCTTGCTTTGCTATGCTGCTTCTAAACAGTCTTGATCTTCAACTTCTTTTGCAGTAAAACAAAACAACACTTTTATAAATAAACAATGCTTCCTTGGGCAGACTATGTATGAATAACCAGAAGAAAAATTGTAGAAGGATTTTTTAATGTTCTTCATTTTTGGCTGAGATGGTGGATCTTTAACCTGGGCACTTATAGCCAGGTGGAGTTTTGCAGTTGCCTAATATGTTTCACAAACATTTGCTGAGTATGATAGTTTGTACCTGGATGAGCAATATCTTCCAGAAATACATCCAGAGTTCATATGAAGGCTTTAAAATGGGGCATTATGTATAGCTGGTTTTGCTGGTCTCTGGATAAACTGATAAAGAGAAGGGTACATCGATAGTGCCGAATATTGAGTACTCCTAGTCCTACAGTTTTCTGATGCAACCATTTCCTTGTCCCCACAAAGTCTCATATTTTCAATATATTGAATTGATCTACAGGCTAGTTGTAGAAATAAAATTTTGAAGAACCACCTGTAGACTCAAGAGGCTGCTCTTAACAATATAATTGTCAGCAGAGTTCCTTACTGGGTAATGTTGGAAGTGTTTCTGAAAGTACATCAGAGGCCCAAAAAATATTAGAGGGGAAGAAAAAGGTGGGAAGTGGAAATTCTCAGTGAAAACTGGGGGCAATGGAAGTTGCTATTTTTGGGGTCAATTTCTTAAAAAGAAAAAAAAGTGGACTTAAAATATACTATAACATTCCATGTTTAATAAAGGTTAATAAAGAACATTATACTTGATTAATGAAAATTCAATTTATTCAACATTTCAAAGTTTCAAGTATTGTTTGGCAGGTATGTGCTAAGAAAGCCATTTTTCATATAGTTGGATGAGACAGGAATAAATATGCAAGACTTTCAGTTACTAACATTACAGGGAAAGTAAGGGAGTTTTCGTAGTTTATCACATTCAGTTTTCCATTGATCTAAATGCAGTTACGTTAATTTGCAAAACATCCTATTGCTACACAATATCATAAAAAAATACCTCATAGAAAGTATGTTCAAGCAGAAATATCTATTATTAGTACTAAAGCACAGCATGTGAGGTTAAAAATGCGTATAAGTGAATAAATTTGCTCAAAGATTTCTCTGAACATATTAGTGATTTATTGTGACCTTGGAAGGACAAAACTGCAATTTGATTGAAATGGTGTCTCTTTCTTTAAAGAAAGAAAATTATCATAGAGCAGAATATTAATCATGTTTTACTCAACAATTGTTAGCTTCATTGGTATTTTGCCTATCAACAATCTTTGAGACTTCAAAGAGATGACAAATTATATACCATTGATTCTGGTTATTGCCATTTGTAACTGACACATTGCGAAGGTGGAATTAATCATTTGATTGATTGAGATTTGTTTTAACAATGGAATTTCAAACTGAGCTCTTCTGTTTTCCTTGGAATAATTTTGGTTTACCACAGAAGCTGTTCTTCATGCCAGCAGAAAAAAATTACAATTTAACATTGACTCTCCTCCACTTTTATTTTTATCTGTAGTTTATTGTTTTCTCCTACTGACTTTCTTTTCTTTGTTCTCTTAATCTTGATCATATAAAACTGAATACAGTATCACTGTGAAATAGTGTGACATACCCCAAAAATTTGAGACTTTTTTTTAGAGGTTTTATTTCTCATAAACTCAATTCTTTCCTTCTCTCTTACTGTCCTTCCATGCCCTGTGTGTTAACTATTTCCAGCAGCTATTGCACAGTCATGTCATATAAAGTCCTTCTCTGGGTAAAGAGACATCCTTATGGTTTTGCTTTGTCCAAAAAACAAGAGTAATTGATTTCTAATAGCTTTGCTCTTTCAGGACCTAATCTTACAGGATTCTTTAAAATCACTATTATAAAGAATAATTTGGCTGCCAAGATTGAGCTTAAATAAAAATCCTGCTAACATTCCCTTACTGTTCTGAAGAATTCTGAATACTATGTTTGAGCAAACTTTAAGACAGTTCCCTGCTATGCTTCACTACTGTAAATGGGGAGATTTGGCATTGACTATCTGTGATACAAGTTCAGACATGATCAAATTTTAATACTCAAGGCTTGAAGAATTCAAGAAGTTCTTCCACAATATTTGACTTCAGTGTGTTAGTGGAGTACATGGGGAAAAATAAGAGGTCTAAATGGAACTTGGGGAAGTGTAGCGACAGATCCAGTAGTAACAAATACTGTGCGGGCATTATACACACAAGCAAAAGCCAAACTGCTGCAGAAGTCAGAATGAGAGAGTGTGTGAGCTTCAGAAGGTGCATTGTCTCTCTCCCAAGAATCCTGCAGGTCTATCAAAATTCAAAGCTTATAGAAATAGAGATGAAGTACACTGCTTTGTTCAAAACATGGCTGTGGCACAAATTTCTGAGACGAGTCGGCTGTGCTCACTAATAGTTCATCTCGAGTATCTCTCCTGCTGCCACTGTCAATGGAGTTGTGAGGAAGAGATAAGTCTCTGAAGTTTGCAAACAGATAATCTTCAGATTTATCATTTCAGATCTACTTCCACAGTGTTTGGTCTATGACAAGACATCCACTGAACCTCAGCTTGGCTTCCTGCTTAAAGTTTGTCTAGTGCTCTGTAAGAATGACATGCAATTCCTTACAAAAGTTTCAGAACTAAAAACAGCTCACCAATTTCTTTTTCAGAACGTATTGCATAGACAGAGATTTTTTTAGGACTACTAGTTTTTTTTCACAGCAATTAGACTTCCTGTACCGGCAAATCAGAGCATTATATGGCATCTGAAAAGTTATATAACTTCTTTTAAAAACTAAAAATAAAAACCAAACTAAAAAAACCCGCAAAAGATAACACCCAAAAAACCCCCAAACAAATGAACAAAACCCAAAACCCAATCCAAACCAAACAAGCAACAAAAAACTCTCACCAAACACCAAAAGAAATCCTAAACATATTCTGAATGGAGATATTCATTTTAGACTGTCTCATTATCATTCAGCTGCTATGCTGGAGAACAAGAACTTGAAGTTTTATTCTAAACAGGTTAAGACAAAGGAGATTACTTGGTCTATTTAAAAACTGACTGATATCCTATGCCAAAGCTCCTATGCCAAAGCTTCCCCAGCAGAGTTCTATAATATAGCACAGGAGAGCTGGATTTAAAAAGGACCATTGAGACTCAGCCTATAGGCCTCTGGCAATAGGCCAGGGCTTGCGTGTAAAGTGTAAATTGGTCTATTATCAGGGGGAAGGGGGAGAAAAAGAGAACACTTTGCTTGGTAACATATAAAACAAGATTATTTAAAATTCTCTACATCTGTATATGGTGTTTTGGTTAAAAAGAAAAACTTGGTTTATTAGATGTGGGACTGTCATTTGGATTCGAACAACTTTTAGCATCTTCATTTAAGTCAGTATTGCTGATTTACAACAGTTACTATTCAACACTGAGAATTTAGTACAAATATATACTTGGGTGAGGAGAAAATAGACTAAAACAGAGGATCTAAAACCAAAATTATGAAAATCTCTCCATTAAAATAATTATAGAACCATAGAATCATAAATTCATAGAGTCATAGAACAGTCAGTGTTGGAAAGGACCTTTAGAGGACATCTAATCCAATCCCCTGCAATGAACAGGGACATCTTCAACTAGATCAGGTTGATTAGAGCCCAGTCCAACTTAACCTTGAATCTAGCCAGAGATGGGGCATCTACCATCTCTCTGGGCAACCTGTTCCAGTGTTTCACTACACACCCTGGAAAAATATCTTCCTTATGTCTATTCTGAATCTACCCTCTCTTAGTTTAAAACCATTCCACCTCGTGCTGTTTACAACAGGTCCCACTAAAAAGTTTATCCCTATCTTACTCATAAGCCTCCTTTAGGTACCAAAAGGCCACAGTAAGGTCTCCTTGAAGCCTTCTCTTCTTCAGCCTGAACAATCCCAGCTCCTTGAGACTGTCTTCCTAGAAGAGGTGCTCCAGCCCTCTGAGCATTAATTTTTTGGCCCTCCTCTGGACTCACTGCATTAGGTCCATGTCTTTCCTGTGCTGAGGACACCAGAGCTAGACACAATACAGCTGAGATCTCACCAGAGCAAAGGAGAGAATCACCTCTCTCTACATGATGAGAGCCCTCCCTCTGTTTGGCATATCATCCAACAGCTTGTCACATGCAAGTTTGACATTATTCCCCTCTCCCTTCAGTTCTAGTTTGAAGGGCTGTCAATAACCAAAGACTCTCATCCCTCTTTCAGAAAGATAAATCCCATCTGGTGCCAGCATGCCTAGTGTCATATAGACCATCATATTATAGAAAACCACCCAAAACTGCCGTGATGATGCAAGTCATAGAGCCATGCATCAATAGGCTGGATCCACCTGTTTCTTCCAATGTTGATACTTGCAGCTGGCAGTATAAAGCCAAAAATTGTGCTGCAGATACACTTACAAACCTTCCCAAGGATCTGAAATCTCTTTGATAGCCCTTGGACTACATGTTGCAGTTTCATGGTCATTCACATGGAAGAGACGTAACAGGCAATAGCCCGAGGGCCATGCCAGGCTAGGAAGTTTCTTAGCAGTGTTCTTAACCCCAAGGAGAATGCAGAACTCCTTAACACAATCATCTCTCTGGCATATTGGTCCATCTATTTCTTTCAGAAGGGAGTCACCTACAACTATAATTTGCCCTTTTTTCCCCCTTGTGTATGTGATTGTGATTTGGAAGATACACCTTTCTGACCTCATCAACACCTCAGAGCATCATTAGAGCCTCTTATCTGTTGTACAGAGGCACCTGAGAAAGCAATTTGGGAAAGAAGGGTGTTTGCCTGCTAACCCAAGTATGAACTTATCTCTATTCACTCATTTCCTTTAAGCTATTGCCTTGAACCTGGAGTAGAGAATTCACTGGAAAGGTGAAATTAGTGATGGAGGTTTCCTCACAGGATGGAAACATCACAAGTATGACTTGTCACCTAATAGAGCCAGAAGGCTGAGTGCATGATTCATTTGCTGTCAGCAGACTTCTCAAACAGAAAATATCACACATTCAGTGAGTCCTAAAACATATGGAAATGACAATCAGGAAGGAAATGAAAAGAAAAAAAACTAGGAATAATATTGTAAGTACAGTTTTTGCCTATACAGATGGTTTAAAACAACAACAAAAAAATCCTTATACTTGTCCTTGCAAGATTAATAAATTGTTTGAAAACCGTGCTTTTGACCCTTAGCATTAAAAGATCTGCTTCTGAACAAAAGAAAACATTTCCTATAGCTGTAAGAACAGCACATTTATTCCAGTACTATAAAGAATAGGTTTTCTCAAGCATGGAACTTTTTACTGCAATATCAGAAGGGGTTGATAATGTACCCTAATCTTTAGCCCTTCTCATATAATCCAGTAATCATTTTGTATGTGGAGCAATAACAGCCAGTACAGTGTCTTAGAAAATGTGGTGGGACATTCTAAAGCAATATGCCATTTCTATTCGTAAATATTTTCAGATGGGAAAACAATTGCAACACCTGTCTCACACACACACGCACGCACACACACACACACATACACACACACAAAACAACAACAAAAAAAAAACCCAAACCAAACCAAAAACACCAAAACAAACAAACACAAAACAAAACAAACAACCAAACAACCAAACAACAAACCCTCCCTAAAGCCCCCCAGAAAAAAACAAAAAAAAACCAACCAGGTAGAGCAGATGGAGAGACTGCTCTGCAAAATTCTTACAGTAAATAAAAAGTTTCTTAAACTGCTTAGTTGCTGGGAGCAGATCAGATTATTCTTTTAGGTCTTGAATCTCACAGCACCACAGAAGTTTTAAAATTAAACACAGTTTGAAAATTACATGTATATCACTTAGTAGTGTCATACAATTACAGGATATTTCTTACATTTATGTAGAAGAAAAGGTTTAACTTCCTGCAATTCTCTGGAGAGAGGCAAGAGGGCTGCAACAAAGCACTGCACAGTTCATTCCAATCATACTTACAAGGTTAACTGGGTGTGATGCATCTTTGTCATCTCTTGCAACACCAATTGCTAATTTTGTAGAGGTTTTATTTGAAATTGGTTTTTATTATACAAATGACAGCTCAGATTCAACAAACTTAAAATAGATTTGTATTGCTCCTTTTGCCTCTGTACTTTAAGTCAAGTTTCTTGTTTTAAGTAGCTATTGTGTTTTAATTAACTTTCCCATAAATGTGTAACTATGAATTAAATATTTTAAACATTTCTTTAAAGATGTAATATTATTTCTAACTTATGGAATCCTTGAGAAATTGACTACAAAAGCATGCAATCTCACTACAATTAGAAATATTTTCAGATTTCACAAGGAATATTAGTTCTTTTTCTGTTATTTTATTTTCCGCAATTTGCTTACCAAATGCTTTTACTCTTACAAACTTTTTTTACTAACAGCTGCACCATCCATTTTGACTGCAGTAGAACATTCAATAGGCCTATACCCTCTTCAGTGCAACAATTCATCCTTGTCCTACATGATGTTTTAGTCAGTCAGAGCTAGGTCTATCAACACAATATGCAGTAAGATCTACCGGAAAGATTATATTACAAAAAAGGAGAGCATTTCTGGGTTTTATTGTCAGCTTCAGTACTGAACTAGTATTTGGAAAATTAATTTTATTTTTGCCTTTATTAAGTGTGGATAACTTGACAAGCAACATCAAGTACGCCACAGTTAGAGACCTAATACACCCACAGCCTGCCTCATTTGTCTGTGTGTACTCCCTTCCGCAAGACGGCTCATGAAAAAGTCAAACTTTTATGGCTCCACTGGGCTAGGATAAACTGTCCATTGATCAGATTTTCTCTAGTTAATTCTCTGTAAGACAATGTTTTCCTGACAAGATTTTATGTTTGGAGGGAACAGACAGCTTCTTAAGTGAAAGCTAAGGAAAAAAAGCAAAGGTTTTTTGAGCAAGGTTCTGCATCCACAACAATATTACCTAAAATCTTGTTAGCCTTTTCCAGAGACCTATGCAACCCACCCAGCTTCACTTGCCCTGAGGTCTGAGTCAGCCTGGCTCCTTGCTTAAATGGTAGTACAATTTACAACCAGTCTAGCCATAGAATTTCTCTTGACCCTTTAACCATCTGGTCCAGTGAACTCAGCAGAGGATCAGAGGCAGAGAACATAAATGAATAGCTTTTGGTGAGTCCTGCAGTTTTGGTAGATGGCTATTTATCTCAAGCCATTTTCTTGCCTTTGCCTTTTCCCTAATAGCCTTCTTGACATTTTAATCAAACAAAGAGCATCCTAGTGATCAGGTTATGAATTAAACAACTCAATTTCTACCTTTTTTAATATTACCAAATCTATTTCTATAATTCACAGTATGTGAGCAAGGGCAGTAAAATATTCTCTTCTTATGGGAACATCTGGCAAACATTGACCCTGAAAGCCTTATTTTTATTTTGAGGAAAAAAAAACCCACTGAAAACTCAGTTATTTGTCTACAAGTCTAATTTTTTAAGCTATGATTAAATAACTTGAATAATTGGGGCTAAATGTACAATATTTTCACATATTTTGAAACAAATATTAGAATACATCCTGACAATACTGTTAGTGTTAGTGCCTAAAGAAAAAGAGTATATTTGCTACATTTTCGTTATTTAAAAGAGAGATGTCAACCATGTAGCCTAAGAGAAAGCATCAACAGGTGGAATGGAAAAAGTGCCAGCATGAGATATTTATCATATACCCCAGCAACCAAAAAACAAATTAGTTTATAATTCTGAATTCTTTCTTATGTCATACTATTAAAGATTCCACATTTTACTGCTTTAGTAAGGTTCTTCAATAAAAATAGAGGAGGAAATTTCCTCATACATTGTAAATGAAGTCTAGAAAGAAAAAGTATTTATCTAAATAAGTTTTCGCTAAGATATAGAAAAAACAAAAAACCTCTCTGAAATTATCCTGAAAAATATAGTATAAGACAATGAGAAGAAACAATCATAAAATAATAAAAGATTTATCACAGGAATTTTCCAGAATATTTTGCCTAAATCAAAATTCTTGCCTGTAGCAAAATAGTATAAATTTCTCTTTCTTAAAATTAACATTAAAATGTCTGGCATATTTTTTACAAAATTTCCTTCTTCTAAAGAAGCTCAATACTGTGAAAATATATGCATAATTTGCAGTTTAAGAAATACATGGCATCTTAAGTAAGTTAATAAAGAGACATCCTTACACATATGCAAATGAAACATTACAAATTAGAACTTCCTTACTAGGTACCAAAATATATAGCACACATCTCGTGTAAGCTGTGTCCACCATGCCCTTACAGAGCCAATTCATATTTTTGAATCCAATGTGGCAGAAAGATTGCCACTGTATTGTAAGAAATGTTTCTGCTACTACAGAAATGATCACAGGACACACAGAAGATGCTTATGCTATAGAGAAGGCAGTTGGGACATATTTTTAGTCTTTAAATGGAAAAGGCATGGTAGAATGGGCGGCCTGGCTGAGCTGGACAATTTCCATGTGAGCTCTGTGCAAAATCATACCCGAGTCCATGATTCATTCTAACTCATTTTCTACTTTTTTTTTTTTTTTTTTTTACTTTGGAAAGGACCACAGGGGACAGCTCTCTATAGGGCTAACAGTAGTCCATTGTTGGATTCTCTACACTTTTTTCAGTCTCTGGCCCCTACTTTTCTGACAGAGTTGTTCCATCAACCATTGCTCCTGTTATGATTCTTTGGAAAGTTCTTGCCATGTCCTCTTCCTTTGTCCTTCAGTAAAACTGTGGCTTCTACAATCACAACACAACTCCAGGATCTCAGGGGCAGATAACATCAATGAAAGCACGACTCCATTTTCTGAAAAGCAATGATAATGTCTCAGATATTCTTCTGAATACTGTGCTCTGAGAAGGGAGGAAAGCTCTCCAATTTCATTTCAGGAAAGTAATAAAATTCAATCTTCTATAGTCCTGGGGATTTGGGGGGGTTGGTTGTTTGCATTTCTTTTTTGTTGCTTGTTTGGTTTTTTGTTTGTTTGTTTTGCATAAGCTTAAATCCAATGAGACATGTGTCTTTAAGTCTGGTTTCTGAGATCAATCATTTTCTGCCAAAATGCTCCCTTATTCAAAGTTGGTTAGGATCATATGCTTCTGAAAATAGACCTGTGCTGACCAATTATTGCTGTTATATAAGCTTTAGTACTTCTTTAAAGACTGAGCCTGTCAAGAATGTAATTTGACAAGCTGAATCATACCAGATCATATATGATGGATTTCAAACTAAATTGCATCTGACCATCTGTACACAGCAGAGGAGCACATCTTTATGGAATTCCTCATGTGTTCACTTTTTTTTTTTTTTTGGTAAATGTATTATTTAATCCTGTACTTCAAGGAATTTATCTTGACAGAGATACGTCTTCTCTGTTATGGCTTTTAAAATGCAGAATGGTTGAACTATAAAAAACATTTTCCTAATGGCACAAATTTGTAGTGGATTATGAAGAATCAAACCAAGTCATTATTTACTATCTTATCCTGATGAACAAGGATTTTTGAACACTGTATTTACCTCTAGTCTGTACTTCAGCAGTGAACCACATTATAAAATAGTTTGCTAGAATCTGTAAACTTAAGTGATGTTTTTACAAACAGAATTCTTTTAGTGATTATCCTTTAGATATAAAATTTGCCTAGTTTATACCCTTTTTACCCAGTAAGATGATTTTATTTCCATGGCTGTATAATAATCAATTAAAGCTTAGGTAATGTGAATCTCAATTTCAAATAAAAGAGGACTTAGTGTTCCTTGTAAAATTCAGGGGGACAGAGTTTGAAATGGTTTCTAAATGTTACAGCACCAGTGACAAGTTTATTCTGGGAATCAGTGTGAAGTAGGATCTGATCAGTCCTACACTAGACCTTTGTCTCTAGTCTCTCTCATGGCTGAATGGGAGATGTGGTACAGTTATTGCAAAAACCTTTGCATGAAAAAGCCACATAACGATTTTCTAACCTTTGGCTAAATATCTCTGACTTCATTTAGACACCTTTCTTTTCCATGACTTGTCATTCACCTCATACTGATTTTTTTTTCTCTTAAATTGATTATCTTCTAATGGAGTTTGCACATGTTTTAGTGTGCATCTGCATACATTCTGAATATATGAAAATAATTGCTAAATATCTTCTGAGCTGTTTCTGAATCTTAAAAAAATAACTCCCTAGCATAACATATTTCAGATACTTATTCAGCTATCTGCAAATGCACAAACTCCTACTTTTGAAAATGAAGAAGACAGATTTCCCTTTGTGTGGGAGTACCTTTCTCTTTGATAGAGTCCTTTTTATCCATTAGGGATTGATCCAGAACTTCATTACAGTGTGCTCTGACAGCTAAACTGTTCTTTATACTCCTTTCTCAGTTTTACCTGCTCCAATTTTCTTTACATATGGATGAACATTCATGAACTTTTCCTGAGTTTTTAAAATTTCATCAATTATTATTTCACTCTGCTGCCCAATTAGGCAAGAATAATCTCTGCATTGTCTTCATGAGGTCTAGAGATGCTGATAGTTCTACTTTTGGGGAGAGAACTGTAAATTAATGGGTAATATCTGTAAATTCTTTCTATAGTCAGTAAAGAGGATTTTCCACAATTCTCTAAAATAGGCCATAAAATAATTTCTCTATTTTTTATTAGATATAAGAATACTTGTTTTAGCTGTCCAGCAGGTTATTGCATTCTATGTAGATCAGTAAGATTTAAAGTGAAATGCTATGCATGACAAATTTTAATACCAATGATAGGATATTACAACAATTAAATTGCTTGATCTTTCTCTCTCATGGTCTTTGAATCTGTCTTTCAAGCTATTTGTTTTGTTATTTTTTGGCAGTGCATTTATATGGCAATAATATCAAATTGGACAGTTAAAGGTACCATCCCCAAAGAGTTGTGAAGCAAGACTCGTGTTCAACTTATTTTGTCTGAAATTGTTTAACCCCGCAGTTCTTCAGGCAGTATCATAAACCCTAGTACGGCTGGTTATTAGTTGTATAGAAGGGAAAACAGGGGAGAAATGATACTCCAGGCCTCACCTAGGAAGTGTTTCAGTGTACATAAAACTGTATAAAGTAACGAGGAGAGGAGAGAAGAAGAGAGGAGAGGAGAGGAGAGGAGAGGAGAGGAGAGGAGAGGAGAGGAGAGGACAGGACAGGACAGGACAGGACAGGACAGGACAGGACAGGACAGGACAGGACAGGACAGGACAGGACAGGATTCCTTGCCTTGGCAATTAAGGTATTTATTCAGGGAGAACATCTGTGTATTGCATGCCTGTTTTAACCCTTTATAATCTTGCTAAAAGTGTGCTAGTTAATATTAAATCTGATGTAGGACAGCTATGGTACTATGAAATGGGATCAGGTTGCTAATGTATTTCTTATACATAGTGAAACTACCTTTTTATAAGTTTATTGAACAGTAATAATACAATTTCAGATAGAAAGAAGGGTTTATATCAAAGATATTTATTATATAATATTCTAGAAATATTTTTTAATTCTGCTATTTTCCACATATATGAGTCTCCTATTGTTCAGCACAGTGGAAAAATGCCCTTACACCTTCTACAGTGGCATGTCTACAATGAAAAATTGAATCCGAACACCAGCAACTGAAGAAAAAATTGTGCCTCAAAACACCCTAAATGTTTATGCCTCATGAGACAGTTTGTTGCAGGGAACCCCATTATATCAGTTTTTCAAACACGAGACAGTATTTTGGCATTGCGCTGTGACATGCAGCTATATCAGCTTTTAGCGTCAGCTTCAGTGTAACACCAGGTAGACCCACACTAAGTCAAAATTATCTTTGGCATAAGTGATTAATTATACTATATTTAGCATTTATCTCACCTATGCCAATGCAGAGAGAAGCAAGACTACTACAGAAGGTAAAAGAACCAGTATAATTTAAGAAGAAATAACCCCAAAGAGTTTGCCAAATTTAGACATGAAGGAAAAAGGAAAATAATAGTCTTAAATAAAAAATCTCATGAAGAGCAGAACTCTATATTATTTTTTTTTGTCCTTTTTGTCTCCTAGTCCAACCCATAAAACTGATATAAATTTTCTCAGATTTTCATGATGCCTCACACCACTGCCCCTAAACAGTACCTTTATTTCCACAGCGCTACCTGTGCATTTAAACTCAGCTTCCACTCCTCACACCAACAGTGTCCTTCACAGTGTTTTGGTCTGATCTTCCCACATGCTGATTGATCAGCTGACTGCAGGTTCCACTTGCTCAGTCATTTGTTTCCACGGGGATTGACAATGGCCAAGTTTTCCCTGCCTTCACCTCAAGTAAAGCCTCTCTCATCCACTCATAGAATGTTTAAAATTTTATTAGAAACCACCACAAGCTAGACTGACAGATGGGCAATGTGATCATGCAACAGGTGGGCAAAAATACTGTACAACCCAGTACAAAAGAGAATCAAGAGGTAATTTAACAGTTAGCAATTTCTCTTTTACATGACATTCATCATTTCACTGTCTCTTATGGCACAAAGTGAGACTCCAGATGCTGAAGTCCCAGAGTACTCCTAATCTGGGCTACTTTTGTATTACAAGATGTTCTTTTAAGCAGACAAATTGAATGAAGTTCTTTACAAAGAAAAAAGAAGGAAAGAGAAGGTCATGCACTCTAAGGCTGTACAAGGCTCGCAAAAGGGCTTAAATATGTTTGGAAAATTTTTAAAGAGATTACATCTTGTTGATCAAATTTGATAAAAGCCCTGATCTGTTTGATTTGTTGACTATGAGTAGTGCCTTGGGATATCTCTACGTAATAGTACATTTCAGGTTGTGGAAATTCAGCTTATCAGATCTTCTGGAAAAGAGATTTTAAATAATCAGTCTTGAGGACCTGCCAGCTCTCTCTTTGTACTGTGTAAGCATCCCTCACTTTTGGCTTTTAGTCCATCCTCTTTCTGGCTGTCCTTTCTATTATATAAAGAAACATGACCTGTCACAGCAGGACCCAAAAAAAGTTTATTCTTAAAAAAAAAAAAAAAAGAAAAAAAAGAAAAAAATCACTACATCCCTTCATATGAAGTTCTTATTTTGTCTTCTTTATCATCTTTGAAATTTACATCAAATCTATTAAAGGTGCATCAGACAATGAAGGGAAAAAAAATACTTTCCAGGAAAATTTCCTAGCCCATCTAGGAAACATTATGCACTGATTAAGACATGCCACTGTGGTTTCTCCTTATTATTTGGTTATTCATACATTACAAAGAATGGAATTTATATGTGGCTTATATGTTGCACTTTTAGATATTTTGGATATTCAAAATTATTTTGATATAATGAAACAAGTATTACAAGCAACATATTATGTCTGTAACCAGTGAAATATTCATTAGGTTACTCTGGCTCACTCTGAAATAGTCTCAAATATATTTAATGGTGTTATACTGTCAAAACCTATTGAAATTCGGTGGGTGATTTGTGGGTAACCTCTCTTGAAAGTATGAGATCTAATGTCATTGTTTTTTGTTCTAATCCCATGCAGAGATGTCACTCTCCTCATTAATATTACCAACTTTTTTATCAATATCTGTTCACTGTATTCCCACAAGACAAGTTAGTAACTACCTTATAAATGACCGAATTTATATGAGTTTAAAAAACCTTTCCTAGGGCCATTTAGTGGTTGAAAACTTGGCTTTTGACCAACAATATCTTTGTGTAACTAAATGGCTGCACTAACTTACCAGCCTTAGATTCTATTACCCAGTCAATGATGACTTTTCAGTGACAACCAGTCATACCGACTATAATTTTAAACAAAACTTGCTCTTGGAATTACCTGGTTGAGTATGATTGGGAACCTCTTGCACAGCTCAGGTCTTCTGTGGCCATCTCTGAGGCATGAATTCACACAGTTATAGAAGTATTTAGATTGGAAAAGACCTTTGACTCAGCCTCCTGGTCTCTCCAATAATGAGGCTGAGCTCCTATTCCTGACAGGCAATTTACACTATATGGAATATGTATACACATACTTACACAAGAACAGAATTCACAGATCGCTCATATGAACACACAGAACTAAGAGTTCAGAGCTTCCAGCTCTGGCTGAGTGGGATGTCTAATAGAGGGAATGTATATGTCTATGTACAAGATCCAAGACAGCTACTGGGTTCATACACCCAGTCTGACCAGTTGCCCTCCCTGGATCCCATCCTCCCAGATGCTGGCACACTCAGACACCCTCCTTCACCTCAAGCCACTTCCTGAAGGCTCATTCAGCTTGATCTTCACTAATAGACACACAGTTGCTTGCACACCTGCACTCAGTCCAGTCGCTGATACCACAGACTCACACACACATGCACATGAAATGAAGAACCTCTTTCTAGAAAATAATTGAAGTAATTTAACAAGAAAACAAAGAAAACTACAGTGATTGGGGGCAGGGCTTAACCAGAAAGCATACTGATCAGCCTTTTCTTATAAATGGACTCTTCTATTTCCCCTATTTATTTAATCCCAAATCACCTAAATTCCTCCCTTTCCCCACCTTTTCTTCCTCCCTAAAACATGCCTTAATAAATTCTGTGCAATCCCAATCTTCCCCTGTCCTCATTCTGTGTCCCACACCTCTTGGCAGGAAGTCCCTTTAGTTCAAAGGATGATACCAATATTTGGTCCTAATGATTCATTGTGATGGGTTTCACCCTGGACAATGGGGCTGAGGGCCTCTTAGGACAATCTGGTGAGTGGAACAGGCAGGGTATTTGCCTCTTGGGAGCCTGTAATTTGAATTTGCTGTCCAACATTGTGCCCATGTTCCACTCGTGGCTTATGATGGGCTGATGACTACCTGGCAACAGGTCAGGAAGCAGACACAACATGTTCTCTGCAGTCCAGATTTTGAAATCCAGAACCTGTGTCTGACATTACCTATTCATTAGAGCACCCTGCAAAATTCCCTGAAATGCTGATTTGCTTCATTGGCCAGATTAGGCACTTAATATGGAAGATATTGTACCATCCAGCCACTTGTGCTGTCTGGTGGACAGAAAAATAGATAACTGAAAAAAAACCCAACAAAAATCTGTCTCAGAACTATCTCCTTTTGAAAGGCAAAACAGTGTTTCTGAGGAGAAATTTCCACCTCCTTCTTGCCATACACATCCTATTTCTCATCTGGAAAGTTCCTGGAAACTTTCCATCAGGTAATATTTTTCATCTGCTAGCACAGACCTGGTCTTGGTGTGTTATCCCTTATCTGGGAGGTGAGAAGACTAGTAGAATAATAAGAGAGGACACTTTTGAGTTTTATAAGCCCCATTTCCTTCTACTTCTGTAGTTTTTAAAGTCCAAATGGCATATGAATATGTTAGGGTGAGTTTGAGTGGTGGAATAGAGAGAGAAAAAGTAACCCTAAAGTCTCTCATGGATCTAAGGCAAGATTTAGTTATTTTTTTCATTCTGAGAGTTTGATTCCATGCTGATGAAAGCCCACCCTCACACTCTCCCCCAGCCTGAGAAACAGGAAGGAACTGAGATTTCAACTTCGTGTGACAAGGTTAGTATCTCTTAAGGGTTTGTGGGTGTTTTGTTTGTTGGTTTTGTTTTGTTTTGTGTTTTTATTCTTATTGACACATAAGCCTGAACTGTGATTGTTTCTCTGTATGTAAAGGGTCATGAAAATGGAGGCAAAAATGGTGTCAATATTTTTCCCTTAAAAATACAAAGAGTAGAATAAGTTTATCCTTTTCTAGATTTTTATAGATGCCACTCACTTTTTAATCACGTGTTCAAACAGCCAAAACACATAAATAAAGAGTCTCTCCCTCTCCCTCATCGCAAGATAAAAAACAAAAAACCAAAATCAAACTAAAAACCAAAAACAAAACAAAACCCCACCCCCACACTGGTGACCCTTCTTTCTGCATTTTAAAAGTGTAACTGTATAAAAAGTGAAAACTATTGGATTAGAAAATGGAATTTTCTTGTAAATGTTCAATTTAATCCTGCTTCCCAAAGGATCAAGAACAAAATTTCTTGTTATAAAAGGTGCAGTTTCAACACTGTTTTAATATGGATAGGAGTCAGATCATAATTCTATTGACAAAAGACCAGTAGCAAAATACGGGCACCTAACAGATAGAATAAACATATTTGTTACTTAGCTCTCTTTCTGAGTTCTTGAACCTAAAGTTGTCACCTGATGCCTAGTTTTAGAAGTCTGGAATGCAGACATCTTCCACTGTGTCAATTGTCTAGAGTCCTTTTATTATCAATTTTGAGAAACAAGAACTTTTAGAGTGTAATTAATATGACCTAGTTTAAATGTCTTTCTCATGATAAGAGGAATAACAACTTAGAATTGCCTTTTTTACACTGACTTTAAAAAGACTTCAGACAAGTCGCTCCAATGTGGATGTCTACTTGGTAGACAAAAAATAAAAAGTCAGATCAAGCTTCTCCCAAATGCTGTTTAATCAAACCATCTTCCAGACATGTAGCACATGGGTACTTTGTTCTTTAAAAACACAAAACACTTAAAAAAAAAAGTGATCCATGTGAAGATGGGATCTTGTCTGTATCTGCTGTGCCAGAATACATAAAAGAAGGGAACAGTTTTAAAATAAACTAGCTTTTCAACAATTCATACAAAACTGTTACTTGAAATATGCTAGCCTGAATTAACATACAGGGAAGTTTAATCAGGTCTCTTTTAGATTAATAAGCTTGATGAGGGTTAAAAAAGAAGGAATTGAATAGCAAGTGGAAATTTTTAACTCTCCAAACTCCATGTTGCCTTTTGTAAGTCAGTCTAGCTAGAATTCCACCCCATTATGGCATAACTACTTTAAAATACTGAAAAAAAGTCTGTGCAGTAGATGTCAGAAGCTGAAGCAAAAGGAAGAATGTTTTCCTTGGAATCTGCCATCTTGTACTCTTCAAGCTAAGATAGTATTTGGAACAATGACACTCAGATATAAACACAATCTTTCTTAAGTTTATTTCTATGAAGACAAATAAGCAAGCCAATACTTCATTATGTAAGTCTGGAGAGCCCGGAACTATAATCCTAAAACTGAATACCTCCATTCAAATCAATTCCATACAGTTATTAACACTAGAATATTTTCATTTGAGTGAAATACTATGCTGCAGAGCAACGTATGCAACAAAGCCCCAACTATCAACAACCCAACCATGGTTCCATGCATATAGAAGGCACACAGCAGACTACATTCTTTTCAAAAGGTGTGCATGCTGCCCATGAACAATGGTCTGTTCTGAGGCTTCATGTACCTGGAACTGGGCTGGCAGAGTGTTCCACAATTGCACTTACTTTGCAGCTGTTCTTTGTAACAGCTTTTGGAACAGCTTTTGGAAAGTCTCATATATAAGTCCAGTCTCCTCTTTGCTTATATTTCTTAAATATCGGGCTTCTCAAGTCTGCTTCTGTAGAGCACTTAATTTAATGGAGTATGAATCCTCCTGGAGCATTAAGGATTTAAGTTGCAATTATCACAGGCTGAATGCTGTTTTTCAAAATCCATTTTCCAATTGGCTGGTTGGAATTTCGATAGTAATATTACCATATTCATGCCTAAGTCCCCCATGGAGCACTTATGTCTTTGCTAGCCATTTCTTTATCACTCCTAGTTAATACAACAGGTTTCTGTATACATATTAGATGTTTAAAATTCACACAATTTTGAGCTTATTTCAAAAAGCCAAGTGTACAGGTCCTACAGAAGTGTCATAATGTTTTTCTGTGCTTTTACTCCAAAACGTTCCTCATGTTCTGGGGGAGACATAACCACTTAGATGCTGGCAGACACTATGAGTCCAGCTATGCAGCCTTTTCTTATCTCATTACATCATGATTCCTTTGTGTCAAGTGTTGTACCTTCTGCAGAGGGACCACCATCGCAATGGCATTCAAGATAAATCATAGAGAGTACTGAAGATGATCAGCATCTGTCAAAACATGGACTATGCAGAAAGTCCAGCTTCCAGAGCACTCTTCCCTACCTTGTCCTTGGAATCAGGCAGTGAGGTGAAAATATTTCTATTAGATGTTAAACAGATGCCAAAGGAACAGAAATACTGTCAGAATACTACCAGCTCACAATAACGTGATATTTCACTAAAAGATTATTCCAATTTGAAATCTGCTATATCATCTACTTGGGGTGAAGATCCATTACAGCCAATACCAGCTTTTCAAGTTCAATAAAGATATGAGACTATGTTTTTACACAGAAGAAATTATAGGCTCCAACTTTACATTTAGAAAAAAAATATCACTGCCTTATTAATAGACATCCATTAATTATAAATTAATTTGCATTTCTTAAAGTAAGTACTTTTGAATTAAGCCATATCCTTTTGTTTCCAGTGTGGAATTCTAAAATTTTCTTTTTAACCCTTTTTCCAGCTGCAGTATTTAATATCCAAATAATGAACAGTTCTTTCCTCTATAGACTTGAGGTTTTGTTGTCATTTCATAAAAGAATTAGCTTTAATTAATTCTAACTGGAATGGACATTCTTTCTGAGTGAAGTACCTGACAATGTGTTAACTATCTGACAATGTATCCAGCCATTAATATCTCCCACTAGCAGTTTGTTAGCATTTCAAAGGGCCCAACGTTTGACCAGACACCAGTGTGCAATTCTGAAGAGATCTCCTGTGTGACCAATAATTGCCAAACATGAAACAAAGTTTCACACATTTAGATGCAAACCACACAGCTCGGCTAGGAGATAGGCAGAATATGAATAGGAATCATCCCTCTATGACAGGAACCATGAGCAGATGTTCTTGTTGATAGTGACCTTTAGCTTAAAAGGCAATTCTGTGTTTTACCTCTGGGATGCTTCTGCAGATTGTAATGTCTTCTTCCTTTTCAAAAAAGAAAATCCATCACTCCTGTGAAAATCCCCGTTTTCCAAGTTAGAAGCCTGCATTGTTGCTCCAATGTACTTTAAGACCTGAAAATTCTGACCAGTACCTAAAATATTTTTTTTAATAGTGTGAAAATGTATACATATTTTCCTCTTTTAAATACATTATCACTTGGGATAGACAGATTTGTAGAGGACAGCTTTGTATGGTAGCTTTTGATTCTTGTATGACCTGTCCAGATATGATACAGCAGCAGATATTTATAAATAAAACTTCATGCAATCATTTAGCAACAGCTTAGCTAGGGGAAAAGGCACAGAGAACTCTCTTCCAAACAATTTTTGATAAAACTTCTTAAATACTTGACAACAATTCTGTAACACAAGTTTTCTCAGCAAACTGAAGATGATAATGAATGTTATAATTCTTAAAAAATAAAATCAGGATCATGTACTGCTTCTTTTTCTATTTTATTTTTCTTGAATTTTCACAGAAGAATGTAGACTATATTCTTTTTATCAACTTTTGCATCTTGCCAAAATATCTTAGCTATGAATCCATTTCCAGTTACAAAAATCTAAACTCTAAATTCCCAAATTCTTTTCTCTGAGAGATTTTACTTTATATAACTAGGATAAAATACTGTATGTATGAATGTCATAAAAAAATTCAGAAAATACCTATGCACATATATTTTGAAATGTTTGGGGCAGAAATTAATAAAAGGGAAGGAATACACACCTGAAGGGTAAAAAATGCATACCTAAGGCTTTAAAAAGATGGAACCAGTGTCCTTTCAGTGACGCCTAGTGACAGGATGTTCCCTCTGAACTTTGGGAAACACTTTCTTACTATAAGGGTGACTGAGCATTGGCACAAGTTGCCCAGGGAGGTTGTGGTGTCTCCATCCTTGCAGTTATTCATGAGCCCTTTGGCCAAGGGCACAGGCAGCCAACTCTGTAAGTGTCTCTGCTAGAGCAGGGAGCTTGAACCAAATGCCTCCAGAGACCCACCAAGCTCAACCACTGATTTTATGGTTATGTGAATATCTGGAACAAAGAAAGAAACTATTTCAGACATTATGTAGCAAGAGCTTTACGATGTGATAAATTCTGATTTTGGTAATATTCTTCTGCTTGCTTTAAAAAATGTTTTTACTTTCAAACAAAAAAATCACACTGCAGAAGTATGTGAAATGGTTCCGCTCTGCATAAACATTAGTACCAAACTCTACATCCAAATCCAAATATGAATAGGACAATCTATCAAAAGGTAAAGAGAAATAATGAATCTGATAGCTTTGTGAAAGAGTAATTATGCTACTTCAACCCACTTGCTGGTAAGACAAGGGAAAAAATAAAATTGTGTTATTCTTTCACAGAACACTCTCTGTTTTGTAAGAAAGTGAAAAAATTCATAAATTATTATTATCAAGTCATCTGCAGCTGTAATTATTTGATTTTCAGAAATATGTGTCTTTCTTCTCAGGTTCCCTATTTCTTAAATCCCTTTATTTACTCTT
>JAWWLZ010000042.1:15435822-15452443 GCA_035041345.1 Poliocrania exsul
AGCAGGGCACACCAGAGTGAGTTGTACAACACATTGTCCCCTCAGATTTCGTGAGTATCTTCAAGAAATGAAACTCCACAACCCCTCCTCGTAAATTGTTCCAGTATTTGAAAACCTTCACAGCAAAAAACCACAGTGTCTCACAGTAAAAAAGTAGTTTGTTGTGGTTGTTTTGTTGTTGTTGTTGTTTGTTGTTATTGTTGTTGAGATAGAATTTCCTGTGTTTCAGTTTCTACCCATTGCTTCTTTCCTATCATTGGGCACCACTGGGAAGAGTCTGATTCCATTTTCCTCCTGGCCCTGCTCAAGTGTTTATACATGTTGGTAAAAACATGTGAGTCTTTTGTTCTCCAGACTGAACAGTCCCAGATATTCAGCCTCCCCTTGTATAGCAGCTGCTCCAGTCCCATCATCAGTCTTGTGGCCCTTTTGCTTCACTTGCTCCAGTATGTCCCTGTCTTCGCATGTACTGAGGAGCACAGCACTGGACTCAGCACCTCACATGTCTCCACAGTGGTGAGCAGACAGGAAGCATCATCTTTGTTGTGCTGCTGGGAACACCCTCCTTGTTGCATCCCAGAACATTTTTTGCTGAAAGGACATGTTGCTGTCTCACATTCAACTTGTTGTCTACCATTCAACTTGAGGTCCTTCTCTGCCAAGTTGTTTTCCAGTCAGTCAGATTTCAGCCTGAGGTTTTCCCTGCCCTGGTGAAGAACTAGGCATTTCCCTTTGCTGAACTTCACAAAATTCCTCTCTGTCAAATTCTCCAGCCTATATGGATTCCTCTGAACAGCAGTGAAATCTTCCAATAAATCAGCCTCACTCCCTACTCTCCATTTGGTATCATCTGCTAACTTGGTGAGGTTACAGTCTCTCCAATCATCCAGCTCATAAATGAAGATGGAAAACAGTATTTGCTCTGATATCAACTCCTTGTGTACACCTTGAGCAACTGGTCTCCAGCTGTACTTTGTGTGATTGTAATCCTTTGAGCCTGACAGTTCAGCCAGTTTTCAATCCACTTCACTGTCAACTTATCCCGCCCATACACATTTCTGATATTTTTTCCAACTTACAATAAAAAAAGGAAGAATTAATTAATAAAGAATTTAAACATTCCTATATTTGTACCTTGTGTCACTGTGCAAATTTTTATAACTTCTTTAATTCTTTGGTCTATAGTTATTCAATAAGGGAGTTCTTTTGCTACTTTAAATGAAAATACATAAAGATTGTTTGTGGGATCCTTTGTGAATTACATATGTGAAAATATACATCACTAGGAAGAGCTGTAATTTAAGTTATCCTGGTTTCAAGACTATCATTTAGCAATTTCTGGCACAAAGTCGGGAGACATTTAGCATCTTGCATAAATAATGCAGCATCCTTCCTTTAAAATACACTGATCTTCCTAAAACAAATATTCTACTACCAGGACAAATAAGTACATACTTGCTCCGTTCCTTAGAAAATTAGGTATCTTTCTATCAGAAAGAAAATTATCTGCATAACCACAAAACTCAAAAAACCAGACCCATACCCTACCCAGGATCCTTTCATAGTTTACACTTGACGTCCCACCAAAACAATTATTTTCTCTTCTCCTTATCCCTTGACAATTATCCATTTCCTAGTCACTACATTGGCATACTACTTGACATAAGCGACTTTTCACATTACCAAAACTCCTTAGAGGTTATGTGCTTATGAGTAAAATATGAAGTAAAAACAGCCAGATGGAACCCTTTGTTTCTCTTAATTTCACTTCTGGTCAATAAGAAAATTTAGCTGGTCCATGGATGATCGAAATATTTTTTATCTACCATCTACCAAACAGAAAAAGAGAGGGGTGAATATGCTTGCAGGTTTGGATAGATTTTAAATACCTATGTTAGCATACCTTATGATAATTTCCAGGTAGAATATTGTAATGCCTCTTTAAATCATTGTGGTTGCTTGTGATATTGCAGTGCTGGGAAGTGTCACACAACAAGTGTATAGGACTGAAACCATAGGAAAACACTGAATAAGCTTTATGAGGAATCAATAACTGCAAACACCGACAACGTATGTACTGTAGCTATTAGGGCACATTAAGTACTTCTAACAGTTGGATAAGGAATGAAAACATAAGTGAATCCAGTGTAGGAATAGATTTAAACTTTTTGCTCCAAGCAACTAATGAAGAGGAAAAAAAAGAAATTTATCTTTACAGGTGCTAAAGTTTAATAAGATTGGGGTGCATATAACAAGGACAAAGACCACCAAGGATCCTTGAACAAGAAGGTTTACTTTTTTACTTTACATTTGGGACCAATATTATAGAATTATGTGTAGAGATGAAGCTATAACAGGAATTGCAAAAACTTTTGAAGATCAGCTGATCAAAATGTCAGTGGACCACAGAAGACAGACTACCTCTGTCAGAGAAGACAGACAGCTTTTAGGACAGCTATTGTGTTCAAACATATGGCTAACCATAAAGAATGTGTACAGCTAAGATGATCAATTAAATTGGCAATAAAAATTAATTGCTAATGCTGGGATAAAAATTTCTTGTCAGAAAGAACCAAGAAAAGTAGTATATTCTAACTCAATGAAAGAAGGAAATAGTAGGAATAGTGGGATTTTTCTTCATTTTCCTTTTACTCACGCTTCCATTGAATTGTTGTTGTCATAATGAAAAAAAATGAGTACAGAAATCTGGGAGGACACAGAGACTTTGAAAGGGTTCTGAACACATGTTTTATGAATGACATTCCTTCCTGTTTGAAAATGCAGACCAGATAAAATTTTTGTAACAATTAGGCACTTACAGGAAGATGGAGAGTCATCTATTTTTAGTGGAAACTAGATGAGATATTTTTCTTGGACTTGGTTTGGAACAGGAATATGTGCCTTACATTTACATATTTATTTGTCATTTTGTTGAGATACTTCAAATATGCTACTGTCTTTACAATAATTGAAAATGTATCTGCAATAAAATTCCATCATGATTCAAGTTTGCATGTATGTGTATGCATTTGTCATTTCTTTAAAGTTTTATTCCTAAAACATAGATAGTAAATGAAAAATATTCTTTCATAAGTTGAAGCAAGCTACAAAATAAGTGAGGTGTTAATTAATCTATACTATTTGGTATTCAAATAATCATGACCAGTATAAGATAAGAATCTCACTATTTATGTTTATGTTTCCACAAGCCAACAAAGAGAAGTATAACAACACGACATTTATTATTAAGTGCAAACTTAAATGAGAACTGACCTCTGAGAACTGACTGCAGTCATGCTGAAATCACATATAGTTAAAAATCTGCCACTGTTTTAGCACTCTTTTTAGGTATCTATGTAGAAATGCTCTCTGTTTTGAAAGTTGGCTTTATCATTTCAGTGGTAATTCTGTGGAAAAAAAGACAATTTTCATAGAGGTTCTGATATCAGTTCCATTGGAAACAACCACAATTTTCTGTTGTCTCAAGTTGTACATGATTGACTGAGGTCAATCAGAATTGTGTGTAGGTCAGTTAAAGAAATTATCCTGCATGGAGTGCTTTGGAAAATCACACAATTTCTCCATCACTCATCTACTTAACTGTGCCCTAAGGTATAATGAAGTAACATAAGGGACAAGATAATCTAAATTCTGATCAAACTGAAGTAGAATTTTGTTTGTTTACTAAATGTATGAGAAGAGAGTTTACCATATAAAAGTGAGGGAGAAAGGTGGAAAGGACTGGTGAAGAGGAAATAATAATGGTATGTAGACAAACTTGAGAGAGAAGTTATAGGATTCTTTCCAGTTTGTGTTGACTGTAAAAATGAGTTTTGAAAGAAATTAGAAAATCTCTTGCATTTGACTCCTCAATACACACTCATGTGATAGCTCAACTCTCCTGGCCTAAAAGACACATAAACCCAAGATATATCTGTTCTTCACTAGAAGGTCACTCAGGATACTCACTGTGATATTCTACTTATATAACAGATAAATACAAAGAAAGAAACTATACAAATAGTTTTGAATGGTTATCAGTTTATGAATTTGATATAAAAATTCATTACTTTACTGATAATAGATGTATTTTAAGGTGTACACAGTATTTTATACATGGCGTGTGTCCTTGACTTATTACCCTCCTGTTCCCCGTGTTGAATTTCAAGTTGCATGGAGTAGAAAATCATAGACTCATACAATCATCTGGAATGGAAAAGGCCTTTAAGATCACAAAGTCCAACCATTAACCCAGCACTCCCTAGTCATGACCCCAGGGGCCACATCTACATGTCTTTTAATATCTCCAGGGATGGTTACCCAAGCACTTCCTATTCCAATGCTTGAAAGCCCTTTTGGTGAAGAAATTTTTCTCAATATCCAATCTAAATCTCCCCTATTGCAACTTGAAACCATTTCCTCTTCTCTTACCAATTGTTACTTGGCAGAAGAGACTGATTCCCAACTCACTACAACCTCCTTTCAGATAGTTGTAGAGTGAGCTTGAGCCTCCTTTGCTCTAGACTAAACAAACCCAGCTCCCTCAGCTGCTCCTTATAAGACTTGTGCTTCAGCCCCTTCACTTTCTTGCCCTTCTCAGGACATGCTCTGTACCTCAGTGTCTTTCTTGTACTGAGGGTCGCAAAACCGAACACAGGATTTGAGGTGCAGCTTCACCAGTGCCAAGTACAGGGGGATGATCATTGCCCTAGTCCTGCTGGCCACACCTGTTTTGACCCAAGACAGGATGCCATTGGCTTTCATGGCTACCTGGACACATTGCTGGCTCATGTTCAGCTGCTGTCAACCAGGTGTTTTTCCACCAGTCAGCTTTTCAAGCATCCTGCCCTAAGTCTTTAGCATTCCATGGAGTTGTTGTGACCCTAGTGCCAGACCTGGACTTTGCCTTGTTTTATCTTCCACATTTTACTTGGCCCATCATTCCAGCCAGTGCAGACCCCTTGGCAGAGCCTTCCTACCTTTCAGCAGATCAACCCTACTGCCCACCTTGGCATCACTTGCAAACTGCCTGAGAGTGTGCGTGATCTCCTCACACAGATCATTGATAAAGGTCTTAATCAGAACTGGCCCCAGCAGTGAGCCCTGGGGAACACCACTACGCAACATTACTGTTTTGACTGGAAAAGTGAAAATATATTGCTGAAAATCTGGCAAGGAATTTCTAGATTTTGAGTCAAAATAGTAAAGATATGAGCAATCTGAAAGACAGCATAGCAACATCATCCTTCTCCAGAAGGTGATTGATTTGATTTGTCATGAACTTCTGTGAGTATGACAACATTAAGAATTTTGTCAGACTCATAAGGAATCAGATAAAAACAAACAAGAAAAAGCCCTACAACCAGCCACAACTTAAATAATTGGTTTTCCCCTCACATCTACTGCACTCCATATTTTACACCTTCCTTATTTGGTATAATTTTTCTGCCTTCAAAACATAATTTTTCTATCAGAAACAGGGGATTTTTAATGAGATGAGTAAAGACAAAAGAGAATACATTACATTTTGCTAAAGATTTCATAATACTGTCCCTCACAGACTTATATTTCAAATATCTTTCTTCTATTGTTTATAAGTAATGTCTGCCTTTCATAATGTAAATAAATTTCCATGGTTTAATTAAAGTCAAAACTAAATTTTAAAACATATTTGATTTTAGAAATATCTCCTTATTTGAGAATCACCATAGAATCACAGAATGGCTTGGGATGGAAGAGACCTTAAAGATCAGCTAGTTTTATCCTCACAGCCATTGGCAGAAATACCTTCCACTACACCAGGTTGTTCAAAGTCCCATTCAACCTGGCCTTGAACACTTAAAGGAACGCAGAATCCCATTTCTTGAGGCTACAGTGCCTCATCAGTCTCTGAGTAAAGAATTTCTTTCTACCATTTAATCTAAATTTCTCCTCTTTCAGTTTAGAACCATTCCCCCTTGTCCTTTCACTACCTGCCCTTGTAAAAAGTTGGTCTCCATTTTTTATAAGCTCCTTTTAGGTAATTAAATGCTGCAATGAGCTCTTGTTGAATCTTCTATTTTCTAGGCTGAAAAACCTCAACTCTTTCAGCCTGCCTTCATAGGAGAGATACTCCAACATATTTGTTTTAAGCTAGTGATGTTCATATACATGTCTGTAGAAGAAACATGATTCCACATGCATTTGAAATGTCCAGTGTATTTTTAATTTAAAAATAAATGATATTCACACAATTGCATACTTAATGAATAAAAAGCAACATATTTAAGCCTGGAACATAAAGGAATTTTAACATGCTCTGCACTGTTTAAATAGATTATGTCTTAAGAAAAATCATATGATATGAAAATTAAGTAGAACTTGGTTATCTGATTTATATTCTTTACCTTAGCCCTGTAGATGAGTCTGGATTATATACATAGCTGTTATGAAAATAATAAAATAAAATATAAAACGGCAAGAATATTATTTGGAAAAGAGGCCCTAAGTTATAGTATTTAAAAAAATTGTTAAATTTTGTCAGAATATGTACCTTTTACATACAAAATGAATTGATATAAAGTTAAATGTCAGTTCTCTATACCATCCCTTCATGAGTACACAGACAATATTGCACTGAACTATTGTCTCAAAAAATTTTTCTTTACTGAAAACCCAGTACTTGTAGCACTCTTTGTTGAAAGTCTTAATTTTTACCAGTCTTCTATTTTGTGTTTATTATTCAACTGTTATTGAATGAGTTTGATTTTAGAAAGTTCACATATCTCCTAAAGTACTTTCTTGTTTCCTCTTTCTTTTTTTAAAAACTCATACCTGAAATGATAAGGACAGACTAATGATAAAACAGTTTTCACCTTCAAACAGTTAATTGTTTCAAAATCTGTGCAGGACTGGTAGAATCCTTGTTGTTTGCTCTTTTTAAGGGTTCCAATAATTAAGAAATCTGCAACTCTATAAAAGTAGATTTTAAAAAAATAAAGTTGGTCTTGACATGTAAAAAAATCCCAAACTTTATATATTCACTCAGAAGTGTCAAAATTTCAGACTATTGTTTTCAGTTGTCAACACCTAAAAACTATTTGAAGTAATTCTTCCTCGTTAATTTGTATAAGTGTTTCATGTGAGGCAGAAAAGATCAGAGCTATTAGTTCCCTCAAAGCCTTTTTATTGTGTGCAATGAGGTAGGCATGTTATAAATGTGGAAACACACATTGCATACAATGAAATGAATTAATATCCCTTTATATAATATTTGAGATTTTCTCAAGGGTATGTATGTTAGAGTTAACAAAAAAAAAATCATTGGCCATATTTTGCAGCTTTGTTCAGCAAATTTTGAAAGGCGTGTGGAAAGCCTCCTACAAAACATTTTATTGGAGAAGCAAAACATCCAAGAGGAGATGAGTTTTGAGAGTGTTGAATGGAAAACAACAAAGACACTGATTTTGTGTAATATTTTCAGTTTTAAATATAGAGAATGCCATGGCAATGTTATCTACAGCTACAGAGAAAGAACACATAAAGCATTTAGTTGTGCAACTATGAAAGTTGAAGCAACATCCTTTTATAAAATACTTATAGTGTATTAATGTATACATATTTTTTATATTTTTATTATATATTAAATAATAATATCCAAACTGTAGTATTTTTACGGGGGGGGTGGGGTGGGGGGTGGGTGTGGGTGTCAAAACCCAAACCCACCCTTTTAAACTGATGAAGAAAAAAAGATTTAGCATTGAATTCCTCATAGTGCAATATCATTGTACCATAGTTTCATTTTTCTACATGACTGAAGCACACAAGGCAGTAAAGAATTGAGCACTTACATTCCAAGTATATTCCTGGTTTATTATACACAGGTGGGAAAGCAGCATGCAGGGGTTCTAGTCAAAGTAAATCTAAAGCATCCAGGAAGAGGAAACAGAACTTTCTTGGAAAATAAACTGCTAGTCTTGCTTATCTTGCACTTTTTGTTTTCTCTGAATCTTGGAAACTTCACATTCCTGATTACACAGTTAAAAACTTCCAGTTTGGCACACACTTCCAAAAACTGCAGGAATTATCTTTAAACATCAGACCTAAACACTAGCATAAATTCTTAAAAAAATCCAGGTCTTAGAGACATGTTCTCAGTCTTTCTAGGGTACCAGGGTTTCAGTACCCTGATACTCAGCTACCTAAAAGGCATTGTGGAAGCCCATTTGTCTGTTACAAAGCACAGGGATTTCAAATGATTTTCAGTCCTATAGCAACTACCTCATTTGGACGTTTACAGGGATGATCGTTAAAAAGTTTGTCACTCTATTGAACTAAAATGGGGCATTTCGCCACTCAGAGAAGGGTAATTCCTCGGCCTATTGAGAGCTTTAATTAACATCTGTACTACAATTGGAGAACACCTAGCAAGGATGTCCAAGCCTGCTTCCATTCTCCCTGGCCAAGTTTAGTCTCACATTAAGTGGAAGAGACAACTCCAGAAACATTTGGGATGGCAATTCACACCAGATACCTTTTCCAGTAAATACAATGTTGTGGGGTGATCGGCCTGATAACTTTTTGATGACTTAAGGGAAATGCCTCAACCCGCTGGAGGGGTGCTCCCAGAAACCATTCAGAGGACAAAGAAACCCCAAGAGGACAATCAGGCTGTCCAGGGAGGTTCCATCCTTGGAGGTTTTCTAAGCCAGACTGGATGAAACCCTGGTCTGTTTGGTTAGACCTCAGAACTCTCAGAAAGAGGTTGGACTAGAGATTTTCTGACATCCCTTCCAGTTTGAATGAGTCTACATATATGCTCCTTTCATGTAATACTATACAGTGATAACCCTCAGCTATCATTTAATGGCTCTCACATGCCTGCAAAAAGCCCTTCATTTTTCAATAATTTTGCCAATTATTTCAACTCCAGGTACTATTTTCCACTGACTACATATGATTCAAAATAAGGAGACAGAAATTAAACTAGGAAAGATGTACATTGAGAAAAATACCCACCTACTTCAAATAAGGTTAATTCACGAAAAAATGCATAGTATCTTGAGGGAATATAATACTGAAATAGAATAGAGTTAAGATGACTCATTAATCTACAATTAGACTTCCCCAAATGTATTTCTTTTAAAGCACTAAGGAAATAGAACTTATTTCCAGCTTCAAGTAAGACAGATGTTGAGCATTTATTTGATGCAAATTTTTTTTTTCAACTACGCTGTTCAGTACTCTGTTTACAGAGCTTAAATATTATTTAGGTTTTTTTAGACTAATGCAAGCAATTAATTCATATCTAGCAATTTATTTGATGGATTTTACTCTATCCAATGCATAAATTTTGAATGAGCAGACTGATTTTTCTCTAATTTATTCAGTATTTCAAATTATTACCCAAATAATTTATTTTGATAATTTTTGGTTGGCAAATAGCTTGGAAAAAAGATCATTTGAAATGATGTGTGTTTAACCTGTGATCTAGAAAAAAACATTTTCCATACAGGTCAATCTTCTTTACTACCCAAAGAGCTCTAATTCTTGTCAGGAAACTCAAAGACATGGATTAAAATCTCCTTAGACGGTGCACATTCAGAGATTTCTGTTGCTCTCACTTTTTACTAAACCTGCAGATTTACTTCGAGCAAATAAAGACATCTTTGGAATTATGGCTTTTTTTTCTGTGTTTTTTGTTTGTTTGTTTGGGTTTGGTTTTTTTTTCCACACATGGAAACTTGAAACAGCAATTTCTTCCATAAAGGGATATCTTGTTTTGTCAGTCCCTGTTCCAGTTCTCTCATTGCCCTAAGTTTTCCTTTGTGTTTGCAACATAACATACCTCTGTAGAAAAAAAAAACCAACAAAACAGGTCAGAATTGGTGTTATGTCCCAAAAAATAAAGAACCCCAGACCAGAACTCTCCTCATGAGACTTCTAATCTAATGCTCAATGCATGGAGGCAAAAGTGAGCTCTCTGCAAAATACAGCAGCCATCCTTTTTCTTTTACCAAAGCTTAGAGGTGTGACATAGACATCTAAATCGCTGTGGGGTGAATAGATCTTTCACAGCTCACATGAGCTACTGCAAAAAAGGAAAACAAAAATAAAGTAACAATGGCATTTTCAGCCACATATCAGAAGGAGTAATTGTTGCTTTTTTTTTAAATAAATGATAAATAGCCCCCTCTCTTTGATAAAAGATTCAATATGTTCAAGATTTTTTTTTTGTGCAGCATTACTAACCTAGACAACTATATTTTGCCTTCAGAGTGCTGCTTCCTGCAACTTTTATTAGAATTACTTTCAATTAAGGGTTATTAAGACTCAAGTTTTTATAAAATAATCAAAAATTACTTATGGTGCAATTAAGACCTAAAACCTGTAAAGCACTCAGTGCATCTGGTTCCTGATCTGGAAGTGTTGATTCTGTTTCTGTAAGAGATATATTGAAGGTATTTTGTGGATTGTATTATAATCATAAAAAGTTCAAATATAAAATTGAATTTTTTTTGTGGATGTTGGTACATAATAAGTATTACCTTGAAAAAGTAAAGAAAATGATTTAACAATTTTACCTGTATATTTTTCATCATTCCTTCCTTAGACTTGTCATCCTGTGAAAGAAGTAAGGACAGGTTTCTGGTGTCATCCCATAGTGTGAACAAAAACATTAAACTTTTTTTATTGACCTACTTAATCCTCATGCCGTGTTATTCATAAAGACCACACCAATTTTCTTTTTTTAAAAGATGGGAAATCATGGAACTCAACTACTGTGTACAATCTTCAGTACTTTTCTGTTTTTCTGTCAGCACAGCTCTAGTGAAATCAACACAGCAGATAATCCCCCACTGTATCAAGGCCCTTTATGGTCTTGCAGATTGATGTTCAATATCTTCAACAGTTCCTCAAGCTTTACTTACTCTTTCTGTACTCAAATTCTTGCAAAGCCTTTTCTGGCTTGGGTCTGTATTACAGACACAACTATTACAATAACTGAAATTGAATAAGAGGCTATTTTGAACAAAAAGAGGAATAAAACTTTCAAGTTGTCCTTTTCCGATGACTGAAGCATATCTTCATGAAATACCTGAATGGGATTTCTGTAAAATTCTATCATTCATTTCAGTGCAATAATACAATCACTATATGGTATGAGGACAGCAATCAATAGTTTAGCATATAGCATTGATGAACCGCTTATTCCTGCTTCCAATTTATACCTTAAAGAGGAGCCTTGCCTGTAGAGTTCATTGTGTTCAACTAATACACCAATTAACTACTGTGAGAAGTTTCTGCATTATCAAAATTTGAAGCTTTCCAGAGAGAATAATCTCTGTAACACAGAAAGTTCATCAGGGAGGAAGTCAATAAAAGACTCAAGCATAGGTATGCATAATACTAATCTTGATGTAGCTTATACATATTAGATAAGGATAGGAAGATTATAGCCTCTGGACAGGACAGACAGCAGTATCTTTTAAAGAAAGCTACGGAATGAAAAATATAGACTTGAAATGTTTAAATGATTGATGCTAAATACTGCACACTGTGATCTCTTTAAAAACAAAAAACAAACAAACAAACAAAACAAAAAAAAAACCCAACACAACAAGATTTTTACTCCCCAGGATTTTGATTGAGGAGGTGGTGTGAGTTATTAAAGGAATTATAAGGTTTGCTGGATGCTCTTATTTATATTTTGATTAACAATTCTGTTAGTATAGTATTTTTTAATGTAGCCACTCCAGATTTTTGAATACTGTTATGCTGAATCAAGAGAAACAATTTCAGAAGTTGCCATTCTTGTGTGGTGGGTTGACCTTGACTAGCTGTCAGATGCTGCCCAGCTGCTCTCTTACTCCTCCTCCTCAAAAGGGCAGGGGAAGAAAATAAGGTTGAAAAGATCATGGGTCAAGAAGAAAACAGAGAGATTGCTCACCAATTATCATCATGGGCAAAACAGACCAACCTGGCAAAAATTACTTTAAGTTATTGTCAATTAAAATAGACTCAGATAGTGCAAGTACAAAAGAAAACACCTTCCTGCCTTCCCCCAGGTCTTTTCATTCAGACTTCCTTACTTCCTTATCTCCGAGCAATGCAGAGGGATGGGGAAATGGGGACAGGGAGGTGTGGTCAGTCCATACTATTTCCCTCTGCTTCTCATTCCTCCTCACAGTTTTCCCCTGCATTAGCCCTTTTCAAGGGCAGCTGTCCTTCAGGATATGCCTACTTCAGTTTGGTCACTCCATGTGATGTAAAAAATATCAATCTACTCCAGCATGTTGTCATCCATGGACTGCAGGGAGCATATCCTCACTCTCCTTCTTCACTGACCTTAGTGTCTTGCATTCTTTTCCTCCTCACTTTTCACTGCCTTTTGCTGTTTTTATCCTTTCTTAATGTTTTCTCAGAGGTACCACCAGCTTGGCTGATGGGCTAAACCATGTTCTACAGAAGGTCTGCCTCAAAACTGCCTGGATCTGTCCATGTCCAGCATGGAGCAGCCTTTTTTCTCTTCTCATGAAGACTGCCTGTGTAGCTCCTTGCACTGCCAACGCCCAGGCAGAGACATCCAATACAGTGTACACAGTCATTCATGCTGCCTAATGCAGCACTTGCTAAAAGAGGAATATTACAGAGCCAAGTCATGTCATAGATGTCACAGTCAAGTAAGATTGGTATGAAACCCCAAAGGCATTACAGAGTACACAAGTTGAGCTTTTCTGACCAGCTTCGTTAATGGGTTGCTACTTTTAATTGGGAGAAACTTTTCTTCTTTACTGTTTGCCACACTTCAACTATTTATTTTCTGATGCAGAAAAATAGGTGGTTAACAGGAGCAGAGGATGACAATTCATATGAGTGTGTGATCACACTGAAAATATCAGAACACTCTTAACATAGAGAGCTCAAGCTGAAACTTGACCTGTCTCTCAGAGCTGTCTCCACAGTAAAATTAGTGGTTTTAGCTACTCACTTCTGTTGTTATAGTCTGAAATCTGACCAGGTTAATACATAAACATGTTTTGTTTGGGTGCCTTCATTATACCATTCATTGATGTAAGCTTTGGAGTTGACTGAAGAGAACTGTTACATACGCTGGTTTTTGACTTCATGTATTCAAAACAGATAAATATTTGCCAGATTACCCAAGGAGAGAAATCTGCTTTCCGTGAAAATTGAAATAAAACTTTGGCAGATGGCATATCTAATGGGTGAAATGAAGAAAAACAATTTGTTGCAGAATGCATAGATCTTCCAATTTTATCCCATCCACAAAACCGAAGAAGGGCTGCTTTACTTGCTTAAGAATTTCCTGCATGTTTGCTATATCCAGGACTGGAAAACACATTTTGACAGTGATGAGGTAAAACTTCTCAATAGTCTGGGCAATTTACAAAATCATTGTCTTTCCTTGACAGAAAATGGAAGGTCAAGTGGTATCATTCTTCTAGTATGTCAGTTTAAGTCCCTGGACAGTTTGCAGTAAATTTCCTCTTCCTCTTCCTTAGGTGCTTGAAGCATAAGACTATTTTCTTGAATATGTGGTGCTGGCTCATGTGGACCAATATAAGGCTTTATTTTAAAAGGAAAAATACTTTCAATTCCTCTTTAAGTGGAAACTTTACTTGTGATTTCCAACTGAACAAACTGTGTGATTTATCTCACCAGGTCAAAGGCTCATACTTTGCACAGTAAAGACATAACGAGTTCTCATAATTTTTATGTAGTCCCTCAGAGATTATGATGTCTGTGTTAATTTTTTATTATTTGCTGTTTGTTCACTGTATATTTAAGGCACCCAAAATCTTTTTATTTTCTGAGAACCCAAAATAGCAGAGTCAAACATTCCGTTACTGTGACAAAGAGAACAAGGTCACCATCTTGGCTTTTATATTCAGGTTTCCAACATATTCACAGCCTGTTATTCCAGCGCCTTGACCTGCTTTGCACTTGTCCAAAGTAGGACTAAACATACTGGAGAAAGTAATTTTATAAGAGCATGTATATATATTGAAAATGTGAAGCAAAACTGGGAACTTGTTTTGTGTCTCTTCCATATTAAAGGATAACATGTAAACAATTTCTAACTCAGACATTATCAAAATAACTTATAAATTTTAATAAAAATATTTTATATTTATCTTATGAAACCAATACAAATGCCATGGATCAGAATAACCTTATAATTTACTTGCTCCACTTTAACAGTTTAACTGTGGTTGAAATGACCACATTTAAAACTACGTATGAGGATTCTACCAATTTAGCTAGATGAGTTTCTAAATTGATTTTGTTGGATTGGTACAACTCTTTAATGCTTAGATATCTATCTACATGCAGTAGAAATCTGAGGAAAATAGTATTGAGAAATATGTTTTATTCTGAGTTATAATGCAGTTATCCCTATATATTTCTTGTGAATTTCACCCCTGGCTCACACAAGGTGACAGAGTGGATATTTGTTCAGATTAGAGTAATACTTATGATTCTTTACAATTCTAAGAGAAGGATTCAACTCTAAAATCAATCAGTGAGGTGATTTAAATGCAGGCAAATGGATTGGGCACTAGCTATTTGAGAGAATATATAAAAATTAAACCACATGTGAAATTACAAGTGAAATTAGTCCACAGGTGCCTGAAATACAGAAGGTTGCCAAAAAGTTCCCCAAGTTTACTAAACACCATTTCAAAGACACACATTGCTCCTTGAGGGGGGAAAAAAAAAAAAAAAAAAAAAAAAAAAAAAAAAAAAAGATCAGCTTTGCCTGCCAGTCTGGATTCAGTACATTGCTAGGGTTGTATTTGAAAACCCTTAGTGTAGGTGAGAAGGGAAAGGTGAGACAAAATCTCTCGTGCTCTCAGGAAAGCTCTGAAGAATTTTCACATTCCTAGGTACAGCATGTTAATTTGCATTTAAACAGTAGAAGATCCATCCTATCTTTCATACAGGTGTGGAAGAAGGAGCTTTGAAGTTTGTGGCTGTCATTAAGGTTTGGCTTGATTTACCAGAGACTGACACTGTAATGCATTACATTATGATATTTGGATAAAAACATTATGCAAATGCAAAATTTTGAGTCCTAAGAGAAGACTAATGATAAAAAAATTACAGAACTAATGAGGTCTTTCAGAAATCAAAACCGTGTTAGTATATGCTGAAACATTATGAAAGATGCTTGAGAAATATATACTTTTATATGTTTGTCGTATTGCATTGGTTAGATCAATCATATTTCTGTATGGTTGAATTGCACCTTCCTTTATCTGAAATTACTTGGAATTACTCAGCCTTTAGGAGACCTCTTTTTTTTTCTATTTCCATGTACATAAAATGAGGATGAACAAAAGAATGGCAGAGACCTATAATATTCAACCCATGCCCTTTCCCAGCTAACTGCTTCCTTTGAAACCATTCTCAGCACCGCTGGCTATGCCCTTTAAACAAACTGAGAAAGCAGGTAATGTCTATGCTTCTTCAAGAGCTACTGCTCTCCACATTGCTTTTATTCCAATAAAGATACAAGGTAAATACAAAACAAGAGGAAAACTGTCAGAAAGACAAAGTTTTGCTTACCACCTCAGTACCTGCAATTTTCAATATATTTTTCTTACTTTACCTGAAAAAAATTACCCAGAAACAAAAGCTAAATAAAATGTTAGTAGGTCACAGAAGCTGTCAGAAGCAAGTCACTTCTTCTTCAAAATAGCTGCTGTCCACTGTTTGCTATTGAAGTCTGCAGTGCACATGGTTTGCATGTTTGAATGCCCTGCTGGCTCACAAGAGCAGAGCAGCAGGTTGAGCAGAAGGAGAGTGTGACTTACAAAAAGGCATAAGCCAAACAAAGCTGCTTGGTCTAGTTTTAAGTTTACAAGAACTGAAATTGTTTCTTTTAAATATATAGGTTAAGTTTCTCATAGTATAAAACACACATTGTATTTTAAGAAGAGATTAATAACTTCACCATTTATAAACAAAACATTATGGTTATTGTTATTGTTGTTGCTTTTATGATTATCATCATCATCTATATTATTAAGATGATGATGATAAAGAAAGTGTTTATGAAATATGTTAAGCATTAAGTAGAATACGGCTTACATTTGTTCTTTGAATAATGGAAGGTGCTGGTTTAAAGGTAAACCGGCAGGAGAAATGAATCCAATGCAAAAGAGATTATAAATCAGAGTTAAAATTTAATAACAATATTACAATAAATGCAATGGCACAAAGAGAAAATTGGTTTTAACCCACAAAAACACAGAAGTGTGACCCAGCACCCTGGGACACAAACACAAAGGGGTTTGTTAGCCCCTGTAATTAACCCCACATGGTCCCCCCAAGTCCGAATTAAAAGGAAGTGAAAAACCTGTTGGTGCAGCTGACGGTCGCAGACTGGTTGAAAGTTGTGGCTCCTCCTGTCGAGGTTCTGGTCCTCCTCTGGATCTGACAAGGGATTCCCTGAGGTCTTCAAACCCCAGGTGGGAACACCCAGTCCCTCCCCCAGGGCGGGGAGTTCCACAATGGGTGATTTGACTCTGTGAGTCATGGGGTATTTTGGAATCGTTGATGGCCCATTAGCAGACATGCCCCCTCAGGCTGGGTGTGAAGGTGCTAATGACTC
>JAWWLZ010000042.1:15460714-15473121 GCA_035041345.1 Poliocrania exsul
GAAGTCACAGTCCGGCTTAGGGGTGGTCCTCCTGGACCTTCCAGGCATCGAAGTTGGTTCGTTCGTCCCTTGTTTTCTGCTTCATAAGTCCCATCTCCAACAACTAACATCTTACATTGCTGTTTCTCTCTTCCCTCAAGAAAAGTCCGCATCAGGGGTATGTCAGATATAAATGGCTGTTAAGATCTGCCTGCAGAGGGATTTACCATGTGGAAGTCAATCTGAAGCAGGTGATTTTGAAATGAGGTGATTTTTCATTTCCCTTTTGAGAAGGCCATCCAGCAGACTGATGTCTGAAGAGATACCCTGTTTTCACTAACTCAGCGTGAATGGTGGATTATTACACAGGACAGTTCACACCAAAGATATGATTTTCCTCTTCTGGTAACTTAAGCTATGATATTAAAAGAAAAAAAAAAAAGAAAAAAAAGAAAAAAAATCAGTACTTGAGTTATAGAAACCTGCAATGCACAAGTGGAAAATAAATCAATAAAATATCTTTCCTAACAAAATATACAGTTTATTACAACTCTAGATACTATATTGCTTTTCCCTGAATAGAAGGTGGTTCTCTCTGCCTTGTATCAGCATATTTCTATCTTGCAATAAATTGTGTCTATAAATTATTTATACTTGTCTTGTCAAAAGAGAAATGTACATTGGAAGCAAGCTATATATATATGTGTGTATATAGAGGGAATATACATATGCTTGTAGTACTAAAGTAAAAGAGGGGTAGCAGATGACAAAATGGATATGTAAAGTAAGTTTTCTGCATAGCTAGTCAAAGAAAAAAAGAAGAAACAATAAAAATATATTTTAAATCAGAAGTTAACTGTCATTTTATAGTGACAGTTTTCAATGTAAATATAATTATGAAATTCTCTTAAGTCTGTTGACTCTTAGAAACAGGTTAATTATTTCTTTTTTCAGAAAACTCTCATGAGGTATTATTAAAATGAGGCTTCTAGTAGAGAGCCAACATTCAAGACAAATATATATAGTAGTTCACTTCTCATAGAGGAATTACATAAAATTGCTTGGTTATTTCCAGTCAGCAGAAAATTCAGGGATAAATTAGACGTGTTAGGCAGACTTTTTAGATAAAACTCAAGAAGTTACAGAAAGGACAAATAAAATATTGTATATGAAGCAATATAGATTCTATCTCCATGTCTAGGCAAGCAACATATCAAAGAGTACTGTTGTTGACTTGCCTCTGAGATGTATTCATGAGAAATACAACACTCTGGCATGCTGACCAATATTTCTATGCACAATCAGCCATATTCCACAAGAAATACACAGTATTTGATGGAAAATCAGATATGCTTTTCTTCATAGTGAATGAATTTTCGCTTATGTCCACTGACTGTTTTATACCTCTGAAATAAAAAGGTTACAAATACTTAAAACATTGCTCTTCAAATGTGTCCAACTACAGGCTTTCTTTTCTCTTATGCTCTGTTCTCTAGAAACCAATGAATAATTAACATGCATGCTACTTTAGCTAAGTAAAAAAAATATTAACTTTAGAAGCTGGATCTATGCATTTGGATATATAACTAATTTTTCAGAGAGTTACTACTGCTAATATATATTGTCCTTTCCATAATGAAAATCAAATGGTGATTTTACTTCAATAACAGAAAGTGTTGAGTGCATAGTGGAACATATGAACAATTTATTGATACTTTCTTTTGCTCTTACATTGTCATAATTGCTGAAAACACAGGACATTAATGCACATTTTCCAGATTTCTATCAGCAAGTAACATCCTGATTTGAGGACTGGTTTTAATGGCAACAGGTCATATAATCTACTGGAACATACAGACACACACAAATAATATATATTTTCTTTTTATTGGCATTCAAACAGTTGTTTCAGCACTGATGCTGTTTACAATTTTTGTAACTATTATGTTTGTGCAATTTGGAGCTCATCTACTAATTGAGGATAATTTGTTGCACAGCAAGAAAAATTTATGACTGATTTGTATTATAAATGGTGTTATAAACATAAATGCAGTGAATAGATCAAAGAAACTCAACTTGTTTTCCTTCAAGAATGAGAGAAAAAAGTCTTGAAATCAGAAAAAAAAAAAAACAAACCCCAAACAAACCAGATTTACCACATGAATTTAAATGCTAATAATTATGAAGGACTATCATACTGATTACTGGAGAATCAGTACAGTAAAAGTGTAGAAAGTCATCATCTATCCTAAAAGATGCCTTTGTGAAGTTTCCATTTTGATCTAGAATAACAGGCTGAATTTCAATGACAATAATTTAGATTATTCCAGTATCATTCTTAGTGAAACAATAATGTCTCATAAACTGACTTTGAAGATAGCCATTTCTTTATTCTTAGTATTGTGCTTGCAGTAGAAAAGGAAGAGTGAAAAAGATTGCAAACGATATTACAGATATGATAGACTTCAATTTCTCTTTAATATTTTTTAAATAATGAAAGGCCTGCTACTTGAGCTACTATGCTGCCTTGGTCTAGCAGAATCTGCAGAACAACTGAAATAACAGCTTTTGTTTAAAATAAAATGTTTAGGATGTAAAACTCATATTAGGCTTTCAAAGACCTTTTAGGCTATGATTCTGCAAATTAACATATTTGGTTTTTGGTTTTGTTTTTGGTGGTTTTTTTTCCTTTTGACATATATACTCTCTGTTTTTGATAAAGCAGATGTACATTTGTACTGATCCTGTCAACAAAATATTTATCAAACTATTTCATGGAACATCATTTTTCTATCACTAAACCAGTATTTTAACTAGTCAAACAAGACTTAGCATTCATTTTTGACAAATGTGATAAAATGATAAGCCTTGTTACCCTTATTTATTCAATTTTTATTATTATTATTATTATTTGCTTTCTATTGTTTATAATTCCTATGAACTAGCAAGTTATGGGAATGCAATTTCATAAGAATTTGACCAAAGCTTTCCAAGAAATAAGCAGACCATTTGGATTTCTAATCTTACATCTATTTTAAATGTCCCATTATTTTCCAGGTTTGTGTAACAACAGGCTCAAAGTAAACCAAAAGATTTAGAAGTTGCATAATTAACATGTTAGTTATATTTTAACTTTTATATGAGTGACTTTTCTTAAGAATTTTCATCCTTTTGATGTCTCCAGAGGGTTCACCAGTGTTACTTGAACAAGATGACAATAGATGCTTTATTTGAAATAGTGTTTCCAAACTACAGTTTGCAGTTATTTGACTTTACTGGGTACAGGATTTTACCTCTGCATTTTTTGTTTTTTTGGTCTCAGAGGTTAGGAAACCTCCTTCAGTGGTAAGACAAACCTGTTTGCATAGAGATTCAATAGGTCTGATCTTTGAACTACAGAAAAGATAGGTGCAGCATAGAGATTGATACTTATTTCTCCAGTGAGTGAGCTGGAAATTTCCCCATTTTTAGATAAACAAAAAGTTCATTATTTTTGGATATTTCTTATTATTAAGGCTAAATTTATTTGTGGAAGAAAACACTACACTTAACACACGCCAAAGGAAATCTGAACTGAACCTGTAAGAAAAAAAGGCAAGATCCTCTTCCTACTCTTATATGTAGAAACCCCTTAGAACATAAATTTGTGACATGTAATTCAAAAGGTGTTGCTGCAACTTCAGAGCTTGGTTTGACTCTGTAGCTTTCCTCATGCATATTCATGTAATTAGGAAACAAAGGAGGGATGGACAACTTAAGATTCATGATGTGAAATGCAACCTCAATGCACTGACAACAAGCAATTAAAAACCCTGCAACCTTCAATTTGCTCATGATCATATGCATCTCCAGAGACCAACAGAAATTGAAGTCTACACAGTGAATGTGTTCTGACTGCAGATCACATACTTTACAAAATTTTGCTACTACCTTTGTTATAAAGTTTTAACCACCTTTCCTTTTAAGTGGCACGAAGAGACTGCACATTGCTTTGATCACTGAATATGCCCAGCTGACTTGAAAAGAATGTTATCACTGTAGGAATCACCCCTGATTTCTGAGTTCTTGGTCCTCAGTGACTGATTTGTGATTATCACGTAGATCTAGTATGAATACAAGAATAATTTTCAAAGTATCATATAATAACATACATAAAACATACCAATGAGTATGGTTTCATAATAATAAGGGAATTCTTTTCTCCTAATTTATTCTGATTCTTTTGTGTCCAACCAACTCACTGTAAGGTACAGCTGAGCTTCTCAGTCAGAATGGAAGTGCTTTGGGGAAACAGTTAAGGAAAGGCAAAATACCCTTTCAAAACAGTTATGGACCATAACCTCTCTTTTCATACAGTCTTGCCCAGCTCAGGGACAGGGAGGAAGTAGTGAAAGTTGAGCCTGGGACAGTGTGTATGTGTAGGTGTTTTAGTCCTATTTTTTCTCACAATTCAGATCTATTTCAATTTGCAGTAATTTAAATTAATTTTCCCCTAGTCCCTATTCAAGTCTGGTTTGCCCGTGATGGTAACTGTTGAGTCATCTCTGTATCTTTATCTTGACCCATGAACTTTTCCATCTTATTTTCTCACCCTGCCCTGTTGAGGAGGAGGAGAAATAGAAAGCCTAGTTGGGGTCTGGCAGCCCATCAAAGTCAATCCACCACAATTATCTTCTGCTTTCTTTTAAGAGATAAAGGTTATTTCTAAATATTATCCTTCATTTTTGACATTTCTCTGTGTGAGATAATTACAAAACATTGAAAAGGAATTTGACTGGATACAGGTAACATCAGTCATCTATGGCCAGTTTTATGTTTGCATGAAAAGTGAACTGTTGTGAGTTTTTAATTATTTATTCTTGAAAAAGAACAGAGCTAAACCTCTCACCTCCCTCCCCTATTCTAATCGTAAATCAGGAATAGAGTATTTATCTTTTTGTTGGCAAACTGACTTGAGTAAGATGGAAAAATTTCCTGTTGTAGATCACAGAGCTTTCTCTGCAGCAATGTGATCTTTCTGTGGAAGGAAATAGAAAAAGTAAGACAGCTACTGGCCCTTCATGCTCCTTTTGATGCACTTTCTTACCCTTGTAATCAATCTGACCACTGCAAGGCGAAAGGATTTGGGCTGACAAAAAACCCAAACAAACAAACCAACCAACCAAACAAACAAAACCCCAAAACAAAACAAAAAACAAATGAAAGGATTTGGGCTGACCAAATTAAAAAAAAAAGAAAAAGAAAAATAACACACACAAAAAACCCCAAACAAAAACCCACCAGCATTGGAGTTATTTATGTGGCTCTTTTTTTTGTTTCTAGGTACATCTTTTTGCACTCTCATTTCTCTTTCACATAAAGGGAAACTCTCTCTTTCTTCCCTAGCGTATCCTCCTTAAAAAGCATGTCCCCATCCATCACTGCACTCCAGTTGTGTGAGCTATTGCACCACAACTATGATGCTAAGATCATAGTCTTGCAACAACGGTATGCAGACCTGCATTTCTTCCTTTTCATCATCATGCTGCATGCATTAGTGCACAGGGACATGAGAGGGGCACTTGCTCATGCTGATTTCCCAGTAAAAGTGCAAAAGCTTCTCCTATAGTGCTGTCCTCCGGGCTGTCCCTTTTTTTGTGTGAGTACATTTGGGATTTGCACTTGTCTGCTCTGTTTTATTGATTATTAAGTCTGCCATCCACATCAAGCTTTACCCTATGCTTGCCAACCTGGTTCACCATTTTCTCACTTGGCTGAAGGCTGACTTCTCTGTTCACTGTAATTTCTACTTTCAAACTCTCCTCACCAGGTTGGCCAGCCAGCTGGCAAGGATGGTTTTGCCCTGCTTGGCCAGGCGGATTTTATCCATGCTTAGCAGTCTTCAGTCCTTGAAGAGTGTTCCACAGTCATAAAAATCAAATTGATTTTTTTTCCAAGTGTTGTTACTGCATAACTTACAGTACAAGGTAAAGTATCTGCAAAATAATTAGCCTAACTAGTTTTTACTTCCAGCTGAGAGAATCTACAGCAACAGGTGGCAAGATTTTCTTCTCTCTTTTAGCTTCTGTCCAAAATGAGAAGGCAACCATCCCTATTACCTAACACTCTCTAGAAACACTATTTGATGTGTCTTGACCCTAAAAGGGCTTAGTATCTGAAAGGAAGTTTTTCGAGAAACATCACTGTGTGCAGATTGATGAAAAAGTTTAGTAAAACGCACAGAGGCTGTTTTGGATTTTCACACCATGTCACTCTAAGTGTTTCTACTGGTTTTGACTACCCTAATTTTCCTCTTTTGTACCATAAACTGTTCAACAAATCCACATGTAATCACCAAGTAGTCAGACACTCCTAACATCAGTGGCAGAGCTGATTCAGCATGTCACATTGCTGAACCTACTAAATCACTGAGCTGTGCAACAGAGAGATTAAATCTTCCTCAACACTTTCGATTGCACGTCCTTTCAGTGACAGGTACTATGAAGGGGCCAAGGATCCTACTGTGACAGATGTAACAGGGACCAGCATCTCTGACATAAGGACTCAGGAGAAGACAAGATGACAGAGAAGACAAAGGCTGAGGTCAGATCTAAATCTATTAAATTCCATTAGTCACAGCACTCTTCATTTTTTTCTTACCTTGAGGGCTGAGGTGTCCACCTTATTGTGGTTAGCAGGAAAACTGCAGGCTGATTGTCCAAGTCAGATAACCTATTTCAGATCTTAAATCTGTGTTAAAATGAAGATCTATATGATGATTGAAATGATTATGAAGGAATCTTCATTTTAGTAAGAATATCACATGCATAGATAAAACAATTCACAGTAGCATAAACAGATTAATTAAAGAGATAGACTTTAGAAAGAAGATATAAACCTAAGAAATAGACATAACCCCCTCAGTAAAATTTAGACTAGCTATTTCTTAAGAATAGAAATGTCTTCCAATAGTTCTTTGCTTTGGTCAATCATATTTTAATTACTTCAATTTATATCAAATTATGGTCCCTATAGTAGAAAGCTGTGAGAAGGAGACAACAGCAGGAAATCTAAATACAGGAAAATGTCAATCAAGAAAAACAATAAAATGTAAATAGTAAAAATTAACATAATGGGATGCTTCTCAGTAGTCACCACTAAACACAGATCATAATTTGTTTATGATATTGCACCAACTTACCTACTTTATTGGGGTTTTTATTGAGAGAAAAGAAGTAACAATGAACTAGGGCTAATGTTGAGGATAATAGGTTCCCATTTACTATTATAGTATGCAACTGCTTAAAACTGGGTAATTAAATGTTTAGTCTTGTTGAATTAATTGAACAAACCAGATAATGTGTTGTGTAGGCATTCTGAAAATCATATGAAGTGATGTGTTACACTTGTCCTGGATTTTCCCTTGATAAAACATAGCATATGCCAACAAATAACATTGTCTGTAATCCCTAAAAAAGATCTTGTTTTTAACAATTTTAACCAAATTTAACCAATTTTAACACATTAGCAACTTTCAAGAATCAGAGATCCTGCTAATTTGGCAAGTATTTTAACCTACTGTTAATAATTAACCCCAGGTTCTAACATTGTCTCAGACTGCTTACTCAATTTACATTCAAACCCTCAACTGAAGCAAAAAGGCAATATATCTAATATGTAAAGCTAAGTAAAATACAGTTGGTGATATTGAAATCTTAAACATTAAGTCCAGATTTTACTATTGCTGGAAAAGAAAATAGGATAGTATTGTAGGAAAGCTCACTAATAATACAATTGTTACCCTCACTATTCCTAATACATACCCCTTTTTCTACTTTTACACTCACACTTCTAGTGTTCCTAAGTGAGTCTGAAGGATATGGTTTCAGCCTGGACATGGAGAGAAAGGCTTACAGCAAACTGACATTTTCCCAAGCCTCTTGAAGGGATGATCATGATGCTGTCAGTTTCCTCCTCTTCTTTTAAGAAGAGAACATTTGTATACATTAGAGATGTTTTTATTAAAGATTTTCTCTCATACATATTATTTCTCTTTCTTCATTGGTCTGCACCTCTGTGTTACATCTACATTTACTAGCTATTGCCTTTCTAAACTACGTCAGATACTTGTTCTTCATTTAGTTTGTTATCCCTAAAACCAATTTTACACCAGCCCCTGTCTCTATATCTGGTGAGTTGTTTACATCTCTGTGGTTGCTAGTGTCATTTATGTGTCTCACCTATCCTCTTGAAGTTTTACTCACCAACACTGCATTCCACATCCTCACTTTCAAGGCTTTTGCTGTCATACCATGCCTGTATTCTGCACTACATCATTATTCTAGAGTTACAAGTATTTCATTCTATGCTGAATATTTCATTCTACCTCAAAATTATTCAATAAAAAGTAAAACTGATCAAACAAATGTCACTTGGTAGTTATAAAATGGCTTTTCTGTCCAAAGAAGTCAAAACAAAACTCCACATTGGCCAATGGAAATTTAGACAAAGCCCAGAAAGCCTCATTGCTGATCCTATGACCTGCTAAAAGTGATGGTAACACTATATTTACAGGGCTACAGGGCTACATTAACAGCTACCAAGGACTATTTCTCTCATAAAATACTCCTGACATATTATTGGAGATGACCTTGCCTTCAACCTGTCAAGGTATTTCTGTCTTTGCCTCTTAAATACCTTACATGCAGCCCTAGCCTAGACCATTTGTTTTCCCTATACTAATAGTGTGTGTGAGGTGCACACACTATAGGTGCACACACATAGGTTTCCCTATACTTACTGTGTGTGAGGTGCATGAATGACCACATGAAGAATTAACTTTTATCTAAATAACTTCATTCTTCACAAAGTTTTTTATAACAAAGTCATTTTCAGACTGCAGTTCATTGTGGAGAAAAATCTGCCTCAAAGTTCTGAAAGAGAGAGTCTCAGGGTAAAATCACTTGTGATTGTCTTTCAGCACTTAAGTGTTCAAAATGAAAATTGCAGTGCTTGCTTTTACTTCTTTCCAGATAGACAGTTATCAGTGTGCCTAAACCATAGTCGCACTCAGCTCAACACTGATTGAAGAGAAACACACTGCTGAGTTAGTAGCACTTCTGCATAAAGATATGCACAGAGAATGTAAATCACGTTGGGTTCATTCCAAGCTAGTGCATGGTGGCCAAACTCAGAGACTCTAAAGTCCTGCCCCTCCCCTTGTCACTCATTCCTGTTCTGAAGTTTCTCTTCTCTACTCTGAGTTGGTTATAAAGACACTCAAAGAGCAAAAGATTCCTCTATCAAATCAGGAAAATAAAGGAAACAAATGAGAAAGCAATACTAAATTCTCATATGGTTACCTCTTCCAAGCATACTGGAAAAAGAGATCTGTAACAAAACTGAGATGAGATACAAATGACACCTGATCCTCTAACCAAAAAGATTTAAATGCTACTTCTTATGTAACAGTGCCACAAGAGCATGATTGTTCAAATTTTCAGCTTGGATAGGTCCTGAATTCTTAGGGTGAGGTACTTTTGCACTTCCACTAGTTGAACTGAAAATCTTGTGACAAATTTTGAGCAGTGATAAATCCATCTGCACCTTATGACACACAGAGAATTTCCATTACTGTTTTATTATCTTTTTCTCCTTCCCATCTAAATATTTTCTTTTACAAAAGGGAATGAAAGACATTATTAATTTATAAATTCATTAGTTAAATGAGGATCCTTCAGGGCTGACAATCTGTTTAGTAAGAACCAGTGACCTTGTTTACCATAGAGACTGTGTCCTGTAACATTGGAAACTTGTGGGGCTCATGAGAGAAATGCATTTGATGACAGACAGTGGGACCCTGTGGGAAAGGAATACATTAGCTTCAGTTATTTTTATTTTTAAAATGTTCTGTAGAGCAAAGAATGAACTCATAGAACTTTTTTTTGAATGACTATCACTAAAAATGAGTCCATAGTTTGTTTTTTTGTGATATATCTGAGGGGTTTTTTAATGAAGACAAACTTTATCCTGCAGGCATATAATAGTACTGCTCGTAATTCATTAAGTCAGCACATATGGTCACATCCAGATTCAAAAAAGTTACTGACAGGAGTGGCACATCTAAAGGGACTGTGTTCATCAGCAATATGGAGTCTGAAGAGAAGGTGAGTGTTGCCATTATCAGACTGCTTGCTAAATAGTTATGGAACTATGGCATTAGAACTTCTGATAAAGAAAGAAAATTACTAAGAAAATGCAATCTAGGGAAAAAATAATGAGAGAAAATAAATGAGTTTCTGATGTTCATGAGATACAAAACAAAGATATGAAAATTAACTTTCCTGCCTACAAAGCAAAGCTTTCACATATGTTAATTCATACCCTATAGTTATTTAGAAACTCCCAACCAAGTCACATTTTATGTTTTTAGTTTATACAACTCATATTCCTGTAGAATATAGCACCATTATCTGACTCTTTTACAAAGGTTACATGATTACTCAAGCTAACAATGACAAAAATAATTATCACTAGATTGCTCAGTATCTCTTCCTAAAATTCCTAACAAGTTTTTAAACAGTACCAAGAGACTGATTCTTGCAGCCAAATTGAGGGCAGAGCCAGAAATAATTGATGTTACATTGACAATGACAAATAAAAATTTTAAATTACAAGGGAGGATTTAAATTAATTTGAGGAGAAATTGAATGCCCTGGCAAGGGAGATCATACATTGTTGCTAGTCAAAACCAAACTGTCCTAAGAGAGCCTGTTAAAGGCTAAGAAAATGAACTTTGTTCTAATTTAAAGGCACCCTAATTAAATCAGTTAGCATAGAGAGTTGTATAACTTTTTACCTTTATAGAGAATTGTGGGGAAAACTCCCTGCATTACTTCTGCTTTTGCCATTATCTGTACAACATAAAGTGATTAACTGCTTCTAGGTCTGGTCCGTTTCATTAATTTGAATTCCCAAAACCTTAGTCTGAAACTAGGAACCATTTTGCATTTTCCCTTCCTTGACACCATTAATTGGGAATCTAAACCTATTGGCATTCTTAAGTGCTTTAGAAAAAAGTGTTTCTGAGTCCTTCTTATGCATAAGTAACTATAGCCGTAAAGATAATAGGAGGGTAAATTCTAAATATTTTTGTTACTATTTTACATTACTTACCATGTTAAAAAGTGTCTTTTTCTAATCTATAATTCAGAAACACTGATGAATAGCTGGATGGGTAGTTATGTATCCAACAGACACTGTTACCTTATCTTTACATTATGCTGTTCTGTGTTTTCCTTTAGTGTTTTCCACCCACAACCCCTACCATCCCTCCCATATTTCTCTATTTCATTTGATTGTTTTCTGGTTAGTGTCCGCATAGACAAAAAAATCCAACCAAATCAAACCAAACCAACAAAAAAACCCCGAAACCAAACACCAAACCAAAACCAAACCAAACCAAAACAAAAAAAACCCCACAAAACCCCCAAAGCTCCCACCAACCAACAAAAATTAAAACCAAAAAAAGCCTACCCCAACACAAAACATCAAGAAAAAAACACCTTTTTTTTTTTTTAACTTTTAATCTGGAGTCTTAGCACAAAAATAGTTTTCAGTACCCTAGGAATAGACTTGTGAAACCATGTTTGAGCTACAAGCTCACGAAAGGGGTTTTACTTTATAAATATACAAGGCTCCAACAGTAATCACTCTCCAAATATATTAGAAGAGTCTTCAGATCTTTTAACACCTTAAGAGAGAGCACAAAGGAGAAACTCTACACAAGTTTCCTCAGAGGGTACTTTTACCTGGAAACTTTGGAAACCAAGGGAACTTGGCAAAAGTTTAAAGGGCAACTTACAACCAAAACAAAGCATTCCACAAAGCATTGACTTAGCACATGCTTACACATACAACTTAGCAAAGTCCAGCCCATCAGGTCCTAAGTTACCCAAATTATTAAGAAAGGAGCCTAGGAGAAGAAGCAAAGAAAGAGAAAAAGAGAAATATAGACACCATTCCCAGATCTAGCATCAGTCCAGTTACAGGAGTCTAAAAGATGGCAGGTTCAAACACGGGGGGACCATGTTTCCGGTTTTATCTGCCCTAGTCCCCTGTGGCTTTACCTCCCAGGTGGAACTCCCAGCCCACCAGCCACTCTGGGGCGCTGGGGGGGCGGGGGGTGGTGCAGTGCTCCCACAGTGCTTCCTAGTCCAAGGCTGGCTCAAGGGCTCCAGGGTGTGGTGAATGTGTGTTCCCAGCCTGCCTTCTCCTGGCAGCTGCTCTGGACTTGCCTGGTGAGGCTGCAGGGGCTGAGGTATGGGTTAAGGTATCATCTCACCTGTGTGAAATTTGATCTATACTCTCCCCCGGCGGGGGGGGGGGGGGGGGGGGGGGGGGGGGGGGGGGGGGGGGGGGGGGGGGGGGGGGGGGGGGGGGGGGGGGGG
>JAWWLZ010000042.1:15482325-15497134 GCA_035041345.1 Poliocrania exsul
GGGAAAGGGAAAGGGAAAGGGAAAGGGAAAGGGAAAGGGAAAGGGAAAGGGAAAGGGAAAGGGAAAGGGAAGGGGAAGGGGAAGGGGAAAGGGAGAGGAGAGAGGAGAAAGGGGAAAGGGGAAAGAAGAAAGGGGAAAGAGCTTTTTAAGAACTCAAGAAAATAAGCAGATACATGACTGAACAGGTGAAAGAAATCTCCACCATCAATCTGAGGTACCTCATGATAAAGAGTAAGGGATGCCAGTGGCTCATCCCTGAACCCCCTTTTCATTCATTCTTCTCTTTTTTTCTTGAAGAAAACTAACCCCATCGACCTTAGCACCCAAAGGGACAGTTGAAGTGTGAGCACAAGGGACAGACAGGATTTTTGTACAAGAATTTTAAATATCAAGAACCAGTAACGATATTTGTTGCATTTTTGTTTGGCTGTAAAATCTTAAATTAATATAATAAGAGGTTCTTGAGCCTACATGTAAACTATATTCCCGTTTTGCTCAAAACATCATTCTAAGTGTAAAAATATTACAGAACTATTAACAGAGTGGGGTGATGTCTTAAATCCCACCTCTAACAGGTGCAGTTGTGTATTATTTAGTAAAATCAGGAGCTTTGTTACATTATGATTCCATAAATTTAAAAAAAATCAGATTTCAATTGTACTAGATTATGTTTATTATTTTAATAATATTTTTACAGCTTGTTCTGTTTATGTATATTTTCAATAGCTACATCAGAAATGGAGCAAGGGCTCTACACTGGTCAATGACTATGCCTGTTATAATAGACCCTAGCAAAATTTTTACATAAAAGGACTGTTTCCCAGACAAAGCCCAAGCCCGTGCCTTACCAGCCATGCCCCTCCACCTTTTCTTAATTGTTAAAAAACTTGATGGCAGAAAGCTAGAGACACTGAAAGTTCTATGACTGAGGGAGAAAATTTCAGCTTAAAATCTACACCTTCTTTGTTACTATGATCTAATATTAGAGCATGTATACACATACTAATAAAAGGAAAAACTTCAGTCAGGGATTGTATTTTCATAGACTGCAGAGTCAAGCTGCTGCAAAATATAAATCCACAGAAAATCAGTCTTTCTTAGTTCTAGTACTAATTGTTTCACAGAAACAAAGCAGGATGACCTTCTTTCAAGCACTGTCAATGATGATTCCATACCTGTTTTGTCCTTTTTATAAAATACCTCAATGTCTAACTCATTTCCCCAGAACAGAAGAGACCTAGGGTCAGTGCCAGTTTCTGTCTCAGGGAATACAAACTCTCATCTCTTATCTCCTCGGTAAATGCAATAATCAACAAGATAGTTTATTTTCAACAGCAGAGTTATTTTCAACAGCAGGGAGTGTCTCTCATCTTGTTTACTCTGTATAGAAAAGATTATCTGGGGTAGAGGAAAAGAACAAGGAAAATAAAAAAATGGGAACATGACTTTATAGTTTATTAAACATTCCACTTTAAATGGAGGAAGCTGCCAATATTAAGCAATACATAAAAGACAGTTTATCCATTTTTTTCTTGCCTATTATTTGTAAAACACAAAAAAGATCTTCAGACCAAAGGATGAAGCTCAGATATCTCTTCAGTGGTAGGTTCTTTGGTCTGATGAAACTGAAGTACATTTTGCACAGAGGTAGAGCTTTGGTAGTTGGGGTTGCAGATTCATAAACCCACACAAAGAAGTCCAGCACATGGGGCTTGGGGGACAAGCCATAATATAACATTTAGGTTTAATTCTGTCAAAGCACAGTGAGGTCAGGCAGCTCAAAAAGGCCTTGGAGCAATCCCAGAGCTGGCCATGTCCTCAGCAATATGTGTAGTTCCACAGAGTCTGAACACAGCAGGCAGGACTGAGATCCAGTCATGAGCAGAGAAGATGCTCCTGACCAGACTGAAGATCAACCTGCAATGTACATCCACAGTCTGTCCTGGAAACAGGGTTAGAGGCAAGGCAGAGCAAGCTATGATGCATGTCCCAGGGTCTCTGTAGGAGAAGAGTTACTTAGAAAAAGTTCTGTTCAGGGAGGTGGAGCTGGAGTTGGAGCCAGACATACCTATATCACCGAGGCAGGGACTGACGGCCCCAGGCTGATAGGGACCTCGGGGCACATAGGTGGGGATGAAGAGTCCCTATAGTGACTGAGTAGAGACAGCAAACCCATTTGTGGAACCAACATTAGGTATCTTTGTAGATGGGACCTACTGTATCCTGCATGAACAGTCTAATTTCTGAGCTAAGGCAGAGAAAGGAAAACAACACTTTGCTGAGCAGAGAAGTATTAGGATAGTATCCTTGGATTTAGCCATCAGAAATCCACCTCACTTCAGTGAAGACTTCTATGTCCCATTGCAAGTAAGGATAATTCCCTGAGGCAATTCTGAACATTTCCTCCCTGTCCTGAAATATCTATGGTTGTAAAATGTGAGCCATTTTTAAATCCTCTAGAATTATGTAGGGAGGTAACATTGTGAGAACTTGGACTGATTTACCACCTTCCCTACACATTTATTTCTTCAGGGAGCTACTGCTGGGGATAATATCAGCCTAGTTTTCTATTGAGGAAATCCCACAAAAGAAAATCCTCCATAAACTAGTATGTATGAAATCTTACCAAGAAAAGGTAGGCAGAAATATATTTTTATATAAAAATACTTTCTTAAATAAAATATAATTGGGTATTCTTTTATATAGCATTATACATCATTGTTTAGCCCAATTTCTCACTTTTTTAGAGCACATAAGATTAATTATTGATAAAAATAAATGTCAAATCACGGTATTTTATTTCTATTTTAAAGCTACTACTACATACGGAATACTGTAGTTTTTAGTTACCATTGGGCATTTTCATCCTTAATATACAAAGGACTACTGCTACAACAAATTTCTTGTTAATTCCACATTTTGGTATGGGGTAATACAAACAATAAGCTGTCAACAATGCAGACAAGTACGAAAATCTACCAAAAGGACCCTGTTAACACTGCTGACATTTTGGAAGAGAGATTTCTGCTCTCTACCCTGTGAAATTAAGCAGTCTTTGACCATAGACAACAGCCAGTTTCTGGAATGTACATTTCTTGTGCCAATGCACATGAAAATGGAGCTCTATGACACTTCAGCATTTTCATCTAGTGACACCCTTGAGTAAATCAAAACACTAAAAGTGTCTTTCTTTCATCTGTGTAGCTCAAGACACTCCAAGGTGTCATTCTGCAGCCAAAAGCACTGAAAGATCTGTCCTCTTGAAAACATAGTAAAAGAGAAGGATTTTAACAGTCCTCACTTAATGAGTGACTTTCCTTATTATTCCTTTATTCCCCTTCTTATATTGTTCCTTTTTTTTTCAATTAGCCTTTGTGTATGTGTTGTGAAGACAGTGTCAGTACTATGGTGACTAGAACATTCAACATGTAGAGAAATATTAGACAAGGAACAAGAGTAAGATAAGCATTTTTTAACATTTTAATTAAAAATAAATTAGAAACTACTATTAATAGACAGTGCAAGAAATGTTTTACAGTGATTTTCCCTCTTTCATCCTCTCAATTAATAATGATTCTGTGGCTTGCACAGGGTGTCTAGCATTCATGAGTCTGAAAACAGATTAATTTTGGGACTCACTCAGCACTCTCAGGTTTATATGTGAATGAGATCAGTTCTCTAACACAGGACACGTAGCCAAATTCTAAATGGAGTCGGGGAACCTCGGGCAGTTTTATAAAAAATGAATAAACAGTGCTTAATCAGACTACTTAAATGCACATGTGATTAAGACTCTCCAAAACTTGAGACAAGAAATTTCTCATGCTATTTTTTATCTGGTATTTTTTACCTGAAGGAGATAAGGGGAAAGAAAAGTTGAATAGAAATATATTGATGGGGCATCTCTTCACAAAAAAAGTATATTCTCATAAACTGGCTGTTCTTTGCACTTTCTAGGAAAACATGGACAATTCTTTGTCTTGTGTTTTTTAATGTACGTCCAGAAATCTTCATTAAAGATTGTGTTTACTGAAACAGAAATATGAAAGCAGATTCATTTGTATAGGGGCTGCACAGTTGCATCTTTCATGACTTGGCTTTAAGTACTGTAAGACCACATGTAGGATTTCAGCAGATTTGCTGTTCAAGAAGACCTGAAATATTCAATATCTGGTAAAAAGTAAAATTTGTTAACTTAAAGTGAAGACCAGGCTAGATCTTCAGTTTACATCCTTTTCATATAGAACAGTGGTTCACTGAACATTAATATAGAGGTTGCTTCCTTGCTAATTTTCCTTTTTCACTCTGCTGCTGGTGGTTAAAGTTAGCAAATTCTGGAGTAATTTTGGCTCCTGTGAGTTGGAAATGAATCAGCATACTCAGGTTTAAGAGAGATTTCTAAGTGGGCGTTGCTGGTGAAGAGTACCTTAACTTAAAAATTATAGCCCTGCTGAAACAGCTATACAATTTGTTCTTTTAATCTTCTTACTGATGTTTCTTAGCGCATTTCCAGTCCTGCTTCCTGGACAGAATGAGGATGTTTCTACAGTACACTGCAAATCATAAACATTATCTCTAATAGCCAGATTTTATAAAGTTTATAAAGTTTTTTATTAAAAAAAATACTTTTCATTACTTATATAGAAAGGATTCAAATTGTTCAGATTTTATTGCATGCAATATTAAGCCCCAGAACTGATTGCTTCTAACTATAGCTGCTTAGGTAAATTTACAAATTACCATACAGTGATGTTTCAAGAATTCATACAATCTGTAAAAAAAACGTAACTGAGGCTGTTAGATCTTGTTATTGACTAATGACATTATGCAGAAAGACTGTTCACACTTGCCTGAAATTTCTCAAATTAATTAATAATCAATGAGAAGAAGCGAGCAAGTTTCAAGGAGATTTTAGAAATTAATTTCTAATTGGAGAAGATGAATGAATTTTTCAATGGAAGAAAAAGTATAAAAAGATGAATGCTGTGGTGACTGTCTATTTTGTAGACAGAAAAGGATGTGAACTTTTTTATTTTCATTTCTTAACTCTTCACCAAATACTTAGTTTTAGTTTCTCAGGGAAAGTTATCTAGGTAGATCAATCTGGGACCTGACCCAACATGTAACATAGTTGTTATTATTACTGTTATTTCTATAATTATTTTATATTTTGTATATATTATTATTGCCAAGTCCTTTAACTAATCTGTGAAATACTTTGAAATTTCTAATTTAAATTTTAAAACATCTCAGAATAGAATGAGAATATTCTTACTTCACTCCCAGTTAAAAAAAAATCATATGTATATATGTTTTACAATACAATTATACATATATATTTATTGAAGACATAAATAATTACAAATGAGGACTTTTATGTCAAGGTCTGAAGAAAAGCCCTACACATCCAGGATTGGAGGAATTGTTCAAGAACAGTTCATCCTTGTGAAAATAATTACCTTCATAAAGTTAATTAGCTGCATAAGTGCTGGCTGCATGAGGTAGCACTGCCCAAGGGCAACTTAGCATTCATGAATCAGTGTAATTCATACAAGTCTATCTCAGTGCTTTCTACCTTTTTGAAGTTTTATGGCCTTGACTAGCTCCTTTCTTAGTATTGAATCATTTGTCATGCAATCCTAGTGAAAATGTGAGTTTTACTGAGCATACCTAAGACTGCCATTTTCTGAGACCTTTCTAAAACAGTTCCAGACAGGTCTGTTTGTAAATGTTTGTCAAGTAGCAAGGGTCTTCCATAGCTTGTCAGAAGTTCTTGGTGTTTAAAAGGACAGCCAGAGAAGAAAGATAATACATATTCATATAAGCACTCTGGATATGGACAAATCTGTGATGAAATAACAACCTATTAGTCTTTCCCATATGGACACAACTGAGACACAGTAAGCAAATAAAATTATTTTGTCTTAAAACATTTTTGGCAAGAGCTTGGTTTAGGTCATATACAAGGCAGCCCTGGTTTCTTTTGACATTAAGAGATTAAATTTTAATTTTAAAATAAATAAATAAATAAATATATTGTTTAAAATGCTTTAAAACTGTCAGACCCTACTTCTGTTACTTTTGTACTAAAGGCTGAGCTTTCAATGGCAGAAGATCCTAAATTACTTGGTTTACGTGATCATTGGGCACAGCCATTTGCAAATTGAGGGAGAGTCAGGTGGCCCTATGGAAAGTGCTCTGAAGCAGGAAGATTAGGATTTGCATGAGGCAACATTATCTGTGCAGTTGGAAGACCAGTATTGTAAATGTAATTTTTAGGTCTTTATCTATGGAAAAGAAACTGACACCTCTGGAAAATGTTGCAACATACCTAATATCTGAAAACTGAAGTATTTTACTTCAAAGAGGAAATGTAAAAAGGGAAGAAGCTTTAGAATGAGACTGCATAATAAATAATACAATAGTTAAATACAAATAAAAAATTAACAGTTAAAATATTAAAGGTATTATGATTTAAAATCTAGAAAATAATTAAAACAGTAAAATACATAAAAATAGTAATGAAATAATAAATAATAAATAATTATTATTGTGGAATCATTTTGTTTTCTAAGATGTTCTTTATGACAGCATATAGTGAACAAAACTCTCTTATTTTAGAGCAACTTCAAAATTAATGGTTTTGGAGGCTACATTGCTTCACAGAATGTATGTGAAAACAAGGACCCAGACATGATCTTCCTGAATTTCAGAATCTGATGCATTTTCTTTGCAGAGAATTGCTTCTGGATTATGTTTAGATTAAAATCTATTATTTCTTTCTCCCAAGTGTTTGAAGAATCTATAAGCTGATCAGGATGGTAGTTCACAATATGGCTCTAAAAGTTTATTAACTATCAGTGAATGATTTCAGAATTGTTGTTGTCCAGTTAGCTTAGACAGATGGAGCCTTCCTCTGCCCAGACATTAAACAAAATGTGTCAACAAATATTTGAAATTCCTTATCAGCTATTAAAAAAAAAAATCTTCTTGGAAACAATAGTTCTCACTACTGATAGTGATATTTCAAAATTCTCAAAATTATGATCCATACAAGCTTGTATTTGTAAAAACTATGATTTATGCAAACTTAAACAAGAGAACAGGGCATGTGAACCTCACTGTCCCTTGATCAAAGCCAGATAAGAAGAGAACAATATCACTCTGAAAATGTGGTAAGCTTAAAATTAATCCCTCTAAAAATGATGTAACATTTAACACTTAACAATTCAAATCTGAATACAGAATACAGACTGTTCTGACAGTCAAGAGTAAATTTTGATGGTCAATAGAAGTAAATATGAAAAAGAAACATGCATCAAAAATAGATTTTTTTTTTCTACAAAATCTAATATTTGGAAAATTTAGGAAGTAGTCCCCAGAACAGCACGAAGAACTAAAGGTAAATAGAAATTTCAGGTATCATAACTCTCAGGAATCATCTATTTCATTCAATATCTAGAAGAAAGAAAAGATTTATATGCTTGACTTTAGGAACATTGGAAGATGCTATCCTTCTTCTTAAAAAGTTTGACTTAAAAAGCGAACTTCTGTTCCCTAGTTCTGACTAGAAGGAAGAAAGAAATATGTATTGGTTAACTGTCTGTCACTGTACTGTATTCTCTTGTGTTGTATTTACAAAGAAGCAAGAATTGTGTTGGTGCAGAAGAGATCAATAAGAAGTCTGTTATCAATCTACTAGCAAACTTTGAAGTTAGAAAAAAGGAGAACTGTATTGCTTTCAAACATCCTTGACAGTTTAACAAAGATGTAGAAAAGAGAGAAAGAGATGGGGAGGAACTGTAATGACTGCCCTTGGTAGCAAAGAAAAGAATGACTCAGGTGCTGAAGAGTTACACAAACCATAGTTTCATCCTTCAGAGGCTGAAAAGTTCAAGGGTATTAGCTACTTTCTACTACTGACAATGAAGAAAAGAACAAGGCAAGAAACACACTGTCCATACGGACTCACTGTTTTTATTAGCCTAGCAGCTTTACTTTCATCTAAGAAAATATGAAATAATAGAGCAAAGATACATGAAACATGCCATCTTTAGCCTTGAAAAAGAGCTTTGTTAAGCCTTTAAATCAAAATCTCTTGAGCTTTTTAACATGCAAGCCACATAGATAGCAATGTGATATAAAGTGGAGACACACATACATGTTTCCTCATGTACAATTCTCTCAAGCAGCATTAAACAGTTCCCTCCAAGAACTTAATTTTGCAAGAAGCAGAGCTGTCTTCATGGGTAGGATTTATTCCATTTTAACCCTTTAAAGAAAGAAGAAATCTAGTAAGTAGCTGATTAAAATAAGGAGGTAGCTAAACAGTTCATAAGCAGCTCCAGAGCATTTTATTATATTATTTATTGTGTTATTCAACCTACACAGTGCCTCCATAGGGGATTATTAGATGTTCTGGGGTTGCATATGTGCTCTACAGTCTCTTTGTTGAAAACACTTCTGACCATGACGCAATACTTAGATTAGCAACATTGCAGTTCTTTTCCTCAGGGAAATACCTCCCCCCCTCCACTCCCCCCCACCCTCCCCCAATAATCTTCAGAGTTCCTGCATATTTTTAATCAAGTATACAGCTTATGTCTCTTATGGTCTCCTACGGCTCAATAAAAACATGTCTGAAGAAGCAGAAAACAGCATCTGTGGCAGTTTCCTTACTTTGAAGAAGCATGCAGTATGTTCTCTGCATTTCATTATGAATATGAATTGTTAATCTAACTCCACACACATGCAAAATATTAGACTTTGAAAAATCATGTTGTATTTCTAGTCTTCATGTTTGCAAACAGAAGGATAAATATGTGTGTCTGTGTGAGGTTGAGCCTTTTAGGTTTTTAGCACCATTTGGGGGAGCTGTGTCTCTGTGGTTCTTGCCCGTTAGCAACGAAGCTCCATTTTGGCCACTGGTGTCAGTGATAAAGAATCAGCAGTACAGACGAGGTGAAAAGAGTTAGTGTGACTGAACAGATGAAATTGGAAACAATAAGGCCTAACCTTGAGGATATATATCAAATGATTTGGGGGTGAGGGGAATAGATAAATGGCCAATTTCAACAGAGGAAGAAGTCCTGAGTAACATTCAGAAGAAGGAAAGAGTCAAAGAGTTGGAGTTGCAGCTTGACTGCTGCTGCTCAAGGAGCTGTCCTGAAGCAGAGAAGGAGAAACATTATCAGGAGGAGATTAATGGACATGTGTGAGTCTAGAGCAAAAGGCAGCCCTAAAGAGACATGTGTTTGTTTGGGTGTGGTGGGGATAAACTGCAGAGCTGAGGGAGAAAAATATAGATTTGGTGTGGATATGTAAGTAAGGTACCCACTTTATACTTTTTTCTTTTTTTTTTCTTTTTTTTTTCTTCTTTTTATATTTTTCTTTTCTTTTATTTTTCTCTCTAGGCCTGCAGTTATATCAGGAAAACACTGCAAGCTTTAGGCTGAGAAGAAAACAACTGCCTTATCCTTTTGTTAGCCAAAGGATTGAGGGGGAAAAAAATGAAACTCCCAGCCAAAAGAAAACCACCATAAACAAAACAAAACAAAACAAAACAAAACAAAACAAAACAAAACAGAACAAAGCAAGTCTTTTACCAAAAAAACTCCAACAAACAGAAGAATAAAAACAAATGAGACTGAAGCTGTGAGTGAAATCTTGTAAGGATAAATACAATTTAACTGGACAACCAGTAATAAGTTCTACAACTCTATAAAAAGAAGCTGAATATGCAAGAACTGAATCTTGAAATTAAAGGAAGGAACAGAAGTTAATTTTCCTATAAAATCGACTAACATATCTTTCTTCTCTCCTACTTTCTCTGTCCCAACTTCTACAAAACCAATGCATCAGTACTCCTTTTTTTCCATGTTATTTTCTATCTCTTGCTAAGGCCTTCAAAGTTCCTGCTGTAGATACAGAGTGAGAATGCACGCAATTAATTTAATACCAAGTTATTGTAAAAGGCACAGAGAACATGTCTTCCTCCCCCTCACTGCACATCTGTGAAAGCAAAAGTTGTTTTACTTTCTACCAGAGATCATATGAAGAAAAGTCATGACCTGTATTTTTTACTGATAAATGGAATAAAAAAGCCCAAACAACAAAACCTTTTTTTTCCCCCTCACATGAGCTTAGAATCCAAGTTCCCTGATTATTTTGTGTCACAGTGAATTCCATAATAAATGGAATATTAGGTACTGAAATAAAGTGCATGATTTGTACATACCTGCACAACTATCTTTCCTCCTTACAAATTCTCGCCCTACATTGTGAACTAGTCTGCCCACAACCTGTAGCACCACTTACACTAAAAAATTAAACCTTTTTTGAAATACATTTTACTTCACTTATAACTGCATTTTGCAACCCAAATTTTGCTTTCAGGACTCCAAATGTGCAGTTGCCTTTAATGTAAGCTTATTTTTAAAATCAAATATGTACTATTTAATTTTATATTCAACTGTCACTATCTGTCTTTAGTTTACCTCTTGACAATTAAGTTATTTTTTCACAGTTATAGTTTGGTTGCAGAAACTCAAGTTAACTAGGTGGAAAAAGTTGGCCAAAGTTTAGTTTTATTTACTTTTCTTTTTAGGCATGGTTTGAGCTTCTATAATTCCCTAAGTCTTTATTTCCTTAAAGCAACTATCACAGGAAGTTAATCCACAAGCTGCACCAGCTTCTTAGGATATATTTTAAAACACAGACCTAGATAATGATTCTTACTGTTCATTCTTGTTTCTCTGCCAACATAATGCAATGGCTCAGCAAGGTGACTTCAGGACCAACTGCTTGCTCCATCCCCAGCATACTTAGGTGAAACAACCACTGCAGTGTTGCAACACACTTTTCCAGGAATTAAATAGAAAAACTGTATTCTGATGCTGAATGATAGTTGAGTGAATATTGTTGTCAACAGTATTCTCAGAAGTAGAGCCTTCCATGTTTCAGTTTACATTGAATCTTGAAAAAAAGAAAATTATAAACTGAGTCTAAAAGAAAGAAAAAAGTGAGAACCACAGGCTGCAATCTTCAGTGGTCTAAAAGAAGTGGAGGTCTAGAAAGAAGAAAAAATGCAAAAACTTCATCTCTGCAATCCACAGGCAGGCAGAAATCAGTAAAAAAATTGAATGACAAAGAAATATAGGACTGGACTGTGAGTCTGCATGTTTTCTCTCATGTGCCAGTTAAATTATTCATGATTAATCATCTCCGGCTAATCCCCTTTTGTTCCCTTCCCATTGTCTAAACAAGTGATACTGGATGGCTATTAATTCAGCCAGTTATCAATTTTGGTGAAGAATTCCCATCACAAATTTGACAGGGATGTCACCACTTTTTTCAATCCCTCAAGTTAAATTAAAGATTCGTTTGCTTTCCATTTTTATCTCCTCATAGCAGACTGCACCATAGTATTAGTATAGATTTAAAAAAAATCCTGGAATTTTCACAGAATCACGAATATGCTGAGTTGCAAAGGACCCACAAGGGTCATCAAATACAACCCTTAGCCCAAGTAGAACCATCCCCAAGAGTCACACCATGTGCCTGTATATCATCCAACTGCTTCTTGAACTCTGCCAGGCTTGGTGCTGTGACTCCTTCTCTGGAAAGCCTGCTTTGTGGCGGAAAGAGAGAACCAACTTAGTTCTTTCTATTGTTGAGAGAACATCACAATTCAAAAGAAAATGTTTTTCATGAAAGAAGGAGAATTTTTGATCAGACTAATACAATATAGGCTTTCATAGAGTCCAGGCAGTTTATTTTTTTAGCAACTTGTTGCAGTAGTCTGCACTCTTGAGTAAATATAAATAGGGCAAGAAGTTCAACTGAAGAATGAATTTTTTAGGAAATGAGAGTAATCGAAATTGAAACCTGAAGTACCCAAACTTCAGCAAAGCTTTTTCACCATATAGAGGTATTTTAACAATTGTTAATACTCATCTTTCTCACTACTTTTGACCAGAACTGCCTCACTTAGCAACATAACTTGTGGCAATCAAGGAAATAAATTGATTAGAAGATTCTGTCAAGCACACCAGATATTTTGCTAGGGATAGTTAATTTACTTTTCTCATGACAGCTGCTATCAGTGAATGAACACAAGGATACAAATACAATTTCAACACCAAAAATTTTACCTATTTCTTACTCTGGCTGAGGCTGAAGGTCAAAGAGTCCTCTGCCTGGAGGAATGAAGGAAGCAAGTCCCACAAAGAGTCTGAGGTGAGAAAGCTCTCATTCTTGCTGCTGAAACAAACCTCTGGAGCCAATTCTGCAGAATGAGACATGAAACAAAAAGATCACTACAACATAGCAGCATTTTCTTGTAGGTAAGCATCAGTGAATGCAGTAGAAGCATGCAGTCTCTTCCTGCATCCTTGTCAATATTTTTTCAATTAATTGCTAAAGTGATTACACAAAATACTACCTATGGAATGAATAAACTATGATAGACACAGGAGTCTAAACAATGACACAGGGGTCTCATTTGAGGTCTTCACATCTGTTAGGTGCTGTTTGCCTCTTCTCTATGTGTAGAACCAGAATTGGCAGTAGAAATTCAGAAAGGGTTCATGACTGTCAGAAACTGGAAGATCTGGTTTCTCATTTCTTGAGTGAGTTCTCTAACCACTCAAAGTAATGAGGAACTCTCTCCCATACACTTATAATAAAATGAAAAAGTTTCAAATGCTTTTGCTTTCAGACCCACTCCTGTCATCTTCTGAAATGTGTGTGCTAATATGACTTGCTTCTAAATCCTGGTGGGTCTCAAGTTTAGATAGCTTTTCAGCTGAACAGGAAAAAGCTTTGCAAATGCTGAGCAATTCAGATCAAAAGACTATGGCACAAAGCAGAGAATGAAGTAACCACTGAAATCTAATTGGGACTTGGCTGCCCAAACTCCTCATGAATACTATGCAACAGAATCTCTATCTTTTTTTTTTAGTGCCTGGCTACAGTCTCATAACATTTCCTATTGGTTTGCCTGATAACATTATTTTCATATACTAGATAGTGTGTCTTTTTAGGAATATGGAATTAAAAAAATAACAAATTGCTGTTTCATACTTTTTAAATTCTTTTTTAACAGCATTGATTTCATTTTTTTGTTTGTTATCTTTTGAAATACTGTGCTCTACATCTATATTAGTTTGGAAAGCTTTTTTCTTGGCAACAGGTCTAGAAAATAGAGTAAGCAATATCTCAGCAGCCTATTTTAATTGGAGTGCAAAATTATTTTTATACGTCTATCTTACTGCTTTTATAACTCTGGCAGTAAAAAGAAATTATTATAATGCCCTTGTTGCATACCAACAGCCCTTGTCAATATTACTTGCAAGGACACAACAAAAACATAAAGATAAAAGATGAAGCATCTTTTACATATAAAAAGGCATCTGTTTACTTCCTGAGTCTACTAGTATAGATTACTTATTCAGTTGCTTTTAATCGTAGCTCATTGAGGAATAATTCCACAAGTGATCTCAAGTCATTTCTCCCTTTATATGAAATTAGCAACTGCCAGCCACACAGTGTAATTGGGAAGATTTTTCTGAGAAAGCTAGAATGACTGAAAAGAACAAAACTCTGTGGTGGAATCTGCTGTAACAAATACTGGGGCATTTACAGTTTATATACAGTTCAAAATACTTCCAGATTAAAAGAATTCGTACTTCTATCACCTTGTCACATCACCTTTTTTGCAAACTGTGGGCTCCATATGACCATATCTCCAAACTCACATTTTTACCACCAAGCTCTCCCGTTTTATGAGTCAGACTCCTTGTGTTACCCACAGACCATCCACATATTTTTATCCTGACACAGTTTATGATGTTTAGTTGCATTTCCTTAACATACTAGTGAAAGACCATATGCTCCCAAATGGCTTGTGATTTTTCAATGCATGAAATGTTTTTATTTAAAAAGTATTAAACAGAAGACAATTCTAAATTAGGCCTGGAAAACTGGCAAACCTGTGGACTTGATCATCACTCTCATTGATGCTCTTCCAAAGAAATGTTAGGCAGATTTTTCCTGGCTGTGTTAAAGCTCTCTGACTCCACAGTTAGCTGTTTGCAGTGATGCAAAGAACTTATACTTAATATCTTGCTGACTAAGTGATGGGTAGAAAAGAGAGACAAGCAAAAAGTGGTTGAAATCTAGGCTTTTCACCTTCTGCTGTGTTGAAAAAAAACCTGCTGTTAAATACTATTAAAGTGCAGTAGTAAATGTCATTCTTTGAAGAGCTGTGATGCAGAATGACTTTTTCCTGAAGATAGTTCTTATTTTATGTAGCAACATATTTATTCACATGAATGGAATTAGGTAAAATACTATTCTAGGTTTACAATAGTGAAATTGAAAGGTATCTTCCATCATAATTGCATTTCTATCAATACAGAAATGTTTCCAAGACATTGCTGGAAAAGATTTTGGTAGTGCAAAATGACTACTGGTGGAAAGCATGTGCAAGAGCTCCTACACAGGTTTTGATTTATAAATTACCCATTTTTTAATAACATATTTAAAACTTAAAATGCAGCAGAGACCTGATGAGATAGGAACAACTAAAAATGGATCTTGAATTGCTGATCATTTTCATAATTTCCTTTTCATACTACTAATAATTTCAAAATAATTGAAAAGCCTACTGCAGCAAGTGTCCATGTCAAAAGATGGGAGTTCCTGAAATGTTTGACAGCAGTCTCTGTTGCCATGGGTTTAGCTAAGTGGGCCTGGGTTTGGGTTTTGGAGTTCAGACTAGGCCTGACAGTTGTCAGCTGTCTTGAGC
>JAWWLZ010000042.1:15497234-15510529 GCA_035041345.1 Poliocrania exsul
GTAGTAGTTTCCTCTTAATTTTCTCTTTTGCTGTATAAATACATGTAGTTAGTTTTAAGCATAAACCTGGTTTTAGGTTTTTTTTTTCCCTTTCTCCTTTTCTCAGCCAGGGGCTGACTCTGTCTTTGGGCAGTTGGCGTTTTGCCAGCTCAACCCAAGACATTCAGTGCTATGAATTTTTCACTTTCTGGAAGTCTGAACAATGATCTTTCATCAAGAAACCAGTTAAGCAAACAAAGAATGCAAAACCAGATGGCAAATACAGGATAGGAGTAATATTAAACTTGATTCATCAACTTGTTCATAGTGTTAGTAGAAATGACCTTGAAAATGTATTTTAGTACCTTGGATTAAAACCAAGCAAGGAAGAATCTAAATAAATCATGGCACTGTGAAAATAAAATGTATAAACTGGACTAAGATTATGTTTTTTAAACTGTTTTTCATGGAAATTATATTCATAACATTAGGAACTTAGATCTACAATAAGAGCTAAGGATGGAAAGTTCTGAATAGTGCCCAAATTTTATAAAAACTATTTAGTTTTAGCATTAACAAAGGAAAGGAAACAATCCCTGTCTAATAAATTATACATGAAGCACCAAGACTGATCCAAAGACATTTATTACTTAAAACTGAAGGGGAATTTATCAATTTTAATTTTCTGCCAATATATGGTTTAGCTTCTACATCATTTAGGGTTGCGCATAGTCACAAAAATGATTAGCTGTTGATTTTCAGTACAGATATCAGTTTTAAAAGGCAACAAAGAAGAAATATTTAACTTTAATAGTGTTTTTATTTTGTTTTTGTCTTGTTGACATAAGAAAAAGGTCTTAGCTATATATCTTATTCCGTGAGATACAAATGATTTCGAGTCAGTTGTCAAAAGGAAGCTGAAGATTATAAAGTCTTGTTTTTCCATAAGAGGATAAACAGAGCTTTACTCCTCTCTTTCTCTTGAAAAAAATAGCATTAAGGACATTCAGTCAGGATACGATAGTCATTTTCCACCACAAATATCTGGCTCTGAATCTGTCTCTTTGAAACTCTCTTAAACCTCACTCATTCGGATGAAACAAAGGCTGGCTTCCTTCAGGACTGTCTTGGGAAACAGTTATCCACCTTCATTAGAGCAGGAACTAGTTGCCTTGTATCCTAGTGTCCTTTGGAATCTGCTGGGTTTTTATATACCTTCTGAGTCTGACAGCTGGTGAGTTTGATTGATCAAGAATTATAACAGATGACAGGCAGCATTGGTCTTGAGTAGGTAGATAGCCATCCAGATGGAGCTATCCAGAAAGTGATTAGGTCTTGTAGCAAACATCCTAACTATCAAAGGATAGAGCCATTTCATTTGTGTAGGACTATTAAAGTATTTTATAGATACTGGAATAGCTCCAGCAAAGAGAGAGAGAAATCTGCTGCAGAAGACTTGAACCCTAGTGCATAAAAGCTTCACCTGTGAGTTAGGGAATCAAAGCTCAGATCTTTGGCCTGAAGCAGGAAGAAAGTGAATTTGAGGTCATTTCTCATACCTCTTAAGCAGGTACCTTAATCAAAGGGACATGATGTATTCTAAAGAAGCATTGCCTCATGTTGGAACTAATGGACTTAATTAATGTTTTCTTCACTGAAGGGGAGTTTCTGCAGTTCCATAAGAATTAAGTAGTATCATCAATCCTTAGCTAAAGCAGATTTCAGTAGTTTCCTGACTATGATGTTATCTGACCTGTTCCCTTTACCTGAACAATGCTATGTGTGCACTAATGTGCAACTGGGTAAAAATCTGTGTTTTCTCTTATGTGCCCAGGAATATGGAACTGGAATGGTGGATTACCCACAGTCAAAGAGTATTGCACAAAAAGTAGTAATATATGTCATTAGAGGATCTCCCTCTATGACATCAGGCATCAATAAAACATTTTCCATCCTAGGGCAAGTATTAGTTAAAACACATAGTACTTGGTTTCCAAGATTTTCTAATAAAGGGTCTCACAGACATAAGGTCTCCTAACATAACCATAGAATGGCTGGCATGGCTAAGGTAGTATCTTGCAGTGTTATCATGACCTTGCTGTCCAAGTGTAAGGCAGCTCCACGCCTAGGTGAAAAGCAACTTATAATCTTGGTGTAGACCTAAACACAGGTAGGGAAGCCAAAAATTTTGCTAACCAGAAAGTAACTATGTCTTTGTCCTGTAGCAAGAGTGTCTAGAATCCTGCATCACATAATTAAAATAGTGTAGGATTTTGCAGCCCACAACTCACAAGTTATGTTTGCAGTTACTTGCAGTAGTTAAATATTGTGAAAGACTAGAAGAGATGTCAGAAAAAGGAATTTACTCTTTGAGATGAATTTGAAAAATGTCAGTACTCTTGTTAGTTGGAATTTGTGTACTGGCTGCTAAGCTTTGATCACTGTTTTTTTGTATTTGATACTACTACATCTTCATTTAGAAAATGACAGGCAGTATTAGAAGCATAAAAAAGATTTTTAATGATTTGGAGAACTGTAGACTTTTTTTATGAAACATGCAAGTATAAAAAAACCTTTTAGTCATATACAAAACCATATCAGAAGAAATTTATATTGCTAGTGTCAAGGTTTATTAATCTTCATTGTGACAACACAAAGTAAACGACTACTCAGACTTCTTCGTATCAATAATTATATATACCATTTTACACTAGAATTTCTCTAAGTTATATACTTTATATATATAATTTATCATAATTATTCTAATACAAATACAAAAGAAATATGTTAAAATTTGGGCATTTTGATCAAGTTTACATGATAGATAACTCTTGTAATTTTTTCTTGTCATTCTTGTGATTTTTTTCTGTTATTTTGAATACTTATAGAAATGAATCAAAGAAATGATAATACCTTTAATTTTTTGCCTCAAACTGTAAAATAAAGATTTTAGATTTCACAATTTTTAATTCCATTTTTTGTTACTGATTTCAGAGATTAAGATCCTAACTGAAATACCTGATAATGACCTATGCAAATTTATCTAAAAATAATTACTTTCTTAATTTTAAAAATACAGTCATTTTAATAATATATTTGTAATTAGAAATGCATATTTTATAATAATAGAACTCAAAATCTGGCTGCTGTGGTAAAAGATGATTTCAAAAGTTTCTATAAATAAATTAGCAACAAAATGAGGGTAAAGAAGACTCTCCACCCTTTACTGAATGCAGGGAAAACTACAGTGACAAAGGATGAAGAAAAGCTTGAAGTGCCTAATGCTTTCTTTTCCTGAGTGTTTAGCAGCAGGACCAGTGCCCTCAGGGTACTCAGCCCCTTCAGCTGGAAGACAGGGAGCAGAATGAAGCCACCATTATCCAAGTGGAAAATTCAGCCATCTGTTACACCACTTAGACACACACAAGCCTGTGGAGTTAGATGGGATCCACCCAAGGGTATGGGGTAAGCTGACAGAAAAGCTCACCAAACCACTTTTTATCATTTGTCAGCATATCAGTAGTCCTGGCTAAATGGAGAGGTTAGCAAATCTGATGCCCATCTACAGGAAATATGGGGAGCATCAGGCCTGTCATACTGACCGTGGTACCAGAGAAGGTTATGGAGCCAACCATCATGATTGCTATCACAAGGACAACCAGTGGATCAGACCTTGGCAGAATGGGTTTAAGAAAGGCAAGTCCTCTTGACCAAACTGATCTCTGTCTATGACAGGGTGACCTGCCTAGGATAAAAAAGTAAAAATGTACCCATAAAGAGGGAAAGGCTGTGGATATTTTCTCACTGGACTTGAGTAGAGCCACTTCCCGCAGCATTCTCCTGGAGAAACTATCTGCTCATGGTTTGGATGGGTAGAAAACTGGCTGGATGCTTGAGCCCAGAGAGTAGTGGGGAATGGAGTTAAATCCAGTTGATGGCCAAGCACTACTGGCATTCCCCAGGGCTTAGTATTGGGCCCAGTTCCGTTTAGTATATTTATTAATGATCTGGATGAGGGGATTCAGTGTATCCTCAGTTAGTTTGCAGATGACATCAAGCAAGGCAGCAATGTTGATCTGCTGAAGGGATCTGGACAGGCTGGATCCATGGGCTGAAAGTAGTTATATGAGGTTCAAAAAGTTTTAGTGCCAGGACCTGCTGTTGTGTCACGACAACCCCATGCAGCAGTACAGGACTGGGGAAAAGTGGCTGGAAACATGCCTGATGGAAAAAAAAGCTGTCAGTGCTGTTAACATCAAGCTGAACATGAGCCAGCAGTGTGCCCAGGTGGTCATGAAGGCAAATGGCATCCTGGCCTGTATCAGAACTAGTGTAGTCGGCAGGACTCCGGCAGTGATCATTCTCCTGTGCTTGGCACTGGTTAGACCACACCTTGAATCCTGTGTTCAGTTTTGGTCCACTCACAACAAGAAAGACCTTGAGTTGCTGGAGCATTTCCGGAGAAGGACAATGAAGCTGGTAAATAGTCTGGAGCACAAGCCTTATCAGGAGCTGCTGAGGTTGTTTAGCCTAGAGAAAAGGAGGGACAGGGGAGACCTTATCATTCTCTACCTCTGAGAGGAGGCTGTAGTGAGCTGAGAGTTGGTATCTTCTCCCAAGTAACAAGCAAAGGGACAAGAGGAAGTGGCCTCAAGTTGCAACAGGGAAGGTTTAGATCAGATATTAAGAAAGATTTCTTCACTGAAAGGGCTGTCAAGCTTTGGAACAGGCCGCCCAGGAAGTGGTTGAGCCTCTATTCCTGGAGATGTTCAAAAGGCATGTGGATGCAGCACTTAGTGACATGGTTTAGTGGTGGACTTTGCAGTGCTATCCTAACAGTTAGACTCAGTGACCTTATTTGTCTTTTTCAAACTATATGATTTTATCATTCTATAAATGTCATTAAAAGACATAAAATTTATAGACACCTTTTCTCACAGAATGAAGTCTCAGAATAAAGTCATATAATAAAATTCATATGAAACAGTTATTTCCTGGCATTCTTTGAAAAATGCAAAAAATACTTTAGATTTACAATTAAAGCATTATGATTAAAAGGTGAAAACCCATTTATTAAATCTTCTTAAATGTCCTAATAAAGGAAACAAAGACCTTCTGTTTTAAGTTGAAAAAAATATTATCTAACACCCCTTCTTCCTTTTTCTAAATATGAATCTTTTATTCTCTCTACAAATTTGCACCTAAATCATGTAACCTTATCTTTTATTTTCAGAGTTCATATGGGTCATTATTTATACTCCTTGGTTTGTCTATATCCATTATTTTGTAAAGTTGCTTGAACTGGTTTGCAATTCTCTGCACTACCATAGCTTTTTTACCAAGAAAATATTTATAAATTAGTACCTCCTGAACTGTCAATGTAATAGAAAAATCCCCCCAAAATATGTTCATTTGAACAAAATAATTATAATTATTTTTTGTGAATAGGAATGTAGGGGTAAATAACTCTTTTCTGGAAGATATTGCTACTGAGGAGGCAGTTATTTTTGCTAAGGAAGCTTTCCTGCCTGGAACAAGACATCTTTCCCCGAGACAGTTTTAGATGTTTCTCCACATGCATTCCACAGAAGTTGACTCCCTGGGTACAAGAGAGAGAACTCTCACAGACATGCTACAGGCCTGTAGCAGTGAGGAGGGGAGCCAAGGATGGGGGAAGCAATGATAAAGCCCAAGGTACAGAGGTTTGTCTTTTCTCAGCACTGTGCTCACAGCACTGCTAGTATTATCTTTGTAAGTGTTTTGTGTTCTTGCCTTCGAAATAAAACTTCTTGAATTCTTTCCACTGCTTTGCCGTTTTGGGGGAATAACTGCATATATTTTGCTTTACAGGGATGACAATATATTTTGTTAATTTCACTGTTTTAATATAATAAATAGTGAGAAACTAACAAATACCTATTTTTTATGGCAAAAAATATTGCATTCAGGTCATGTCTTAGTATAAAGTCTTTGCCATTCTTCAGTCCACATCTGTGCAAACAAAAAAATGCATGTCTTTTTAGTACTATGTGTTTGCAGTTTAGTATGCATGAAGGCAAAATTATTTAGGCATAACTGTTTAAACTTAGATCCAGGTAAAGTTAGAGTTCAAATTTCCATTTGAGTCAAACAAGACAAAACTCTAGCTGTATCAGTAATAAAGTAACATTTTAAATCATAAAACATAAATTGAATAAGTAACATTGTGTAGGTTGTTCTGCACCGGTTTCCATTGCCTTGAACATTACAATACTGGTTAAGTGTCCCATTTTTATTTACACTGGCCGCTTTAAATATTACACATTGTCATGAAGGGAAGCAAGAGTTCTTAGTCCAAAAGTCCCTCAAACTTAAAAGATTTGTGTAATAAGGCCGGCTTGCTCAAGCTGAAAATCTAGAGGATTATTGATGCACTATTTTAAGTTTGTAAATTTGTAAATTTCAATAAGAATGAAACTGTTTCTTGAAGGCACATGTACATTTTGGTATAATTCGTCTCCATGTTTTACCTCACATTTATCTTCTGTAATATTTTTTTGAATCAGCATAATAATATATGTTTTGTTAACCTAATTTGAGATGAGACGTTAACATTTTAGTGGATTGCACTTTATTACCATCAACATAATTTTTAGCTATATATTTAAAATAAACCCACTCTCCACTATGTTTTTATATGTCTTTCAGGTATTATGAAGATTATAATCTGAATGAGAATTCTAATTTTTCACTTTTTTTTTTCTTTTAATTCTTAAATTTTCATCTCTGATGAATATGATGTGTGTGTATGTGCAATTGCCTGGCATCTATAATCTGATCCATTTTAAAGTTTCTTAGTAAAATCCATATAGTCACATGACGCAGTCTTGATCCGTGGGGTGGGATCAGACCAGCGTCGGGGGTTCTTGTCTGCCTGCTGAGTGGTGTTCGAGGGCAGCTGCCAAGGTCCAAGGTTGGGATCACCCGCCCCGTGGCCCACAAAGAAGACACGGAGACGAGCGAGCACCTGCTGAACCAAGGCGATCCACTGATCTCCTTTATTAACAAAATGGAGGGCTATTTAAGCCCTAGGGGAAAGAACCTTCTGGAAACTGGGTGGAGTTGGGGCGGAGCATGCAAATCCGCTACAGTTGATAGGTGAGTGGGCGGTAACTGGGGAGGAGTATACAGGGACTACTAGGATTGGACAGCACCTCAGAGGAACTGACCAATGGTAGCTGTACCCTTACTGACAGGCTAAGCATGCCAGTACTCCTATAGAAACAGAGGGGAAACCTTAAATTTCAACTTTAACAAAAAACTGGGGTAACAACAAGTAAAGTCCTTGGTATAAAGTCATAGTCCGGCTTAATGGTGGTCCTCCTGGACCTTCCAGGCATCAAAGTTGGTTCGTTCTTCCCTTGTTCTCTGCCACTCGTTCATGTCCACGTAAGTCCCATCTCCAACAGTCACACATTGTAGTTTTTCAGAGTACAGATCGTTCTCAGGAACTCTTTTCTTCTGAGCTGTGGAAGATAAATAATTTGAGTTCCCAGTTGTAAAAAACATGAAGAATTATGAGTTTTACTTCACCTTGGCCAAATTGTTCTATAAATGTTTTCTCCATCTACTCATACAATCTTATCTAGTTCTAAATAGGGTTTTCAGTAGAGAAAGGCTTACAGTAATCATAAATTATGTTTTAGAAGACTTAGTCCTTTTCATTAAAGTTCGGAAATGTGGTCAGAAGCTTTCTAGGATCTAAATCATAGGAGAAACATTGCATTTTGGCCCTTTTTGTCACTATATATATATAATATATCGCTAACTCTTGTAAGAGGAATGATAACATGAAGACACTGCATAATTTTCTAGAATTCAAGGTAATTTCTGTGTCACAAAGATCATCAGTGGATTGGAGCACCTCCTTTATGAACAGCCTGAGAGATCTGGGATTGTTCATCCAGGAGAAGAGAAGGCTCTGGAGGGACCTTAGAGCATCTTCCAGTACCTAAAGGGAGCCTACAAGAAGGCTGGAGAGAGAGTTTTCTACAAAGGCATATAACAATAGGACAGTGAGGGAATGGCTTTAAGTTGAAAGAGAACATGTTTAGATGAGGTATTGGGGAGAAATTCTTGACTGTGAGAGTGGTGAGGCATTGGAACAGATTGACCAGAAATGCTGTGGATGCCCCATCCCTGAAGGTGTTCAACACCATGTTGGATGGGCTTTCAGCAACCTGGTCATGGGGGAGCTGTCTATGCCTCTGGAAGCAGCGTCAGAAATGCATGATTGTTAAGATGCCTTCCAACCCAAACTATTTTATCATTCTATTCTATGAAATAAATCAATGTACAGGAAAACAAACAATCACAAAACAAAACAAAAAACCCTTATTATACATAGATTATCTTCCTCTAAACACCTGCAGCTGTTGGTTGTCTCTAGTTATCAGTTGCATTGCAAAGCTGAGCAATTCAGTGGGAGCAGTGTTTGGGAAAACTTGGAAAAAATCTTGTAATAGTTAAACATATAGCTTTGTTCTCTCTCTGTTATACAGTTTTGCTCGTTAAGCTGAGACTTTTCAAGATATGAATTTAATTTTGTCTGGTACATACTCTTCCTTAAAAAGTGTAGTGAGATGATGAGGCATCATCAGCAAAAATCCTTTGTGTTCTTCACAAAGATAGGCATGAAAGTAAAAAGAGATCACTGGTCATCTTTATCAAGGATGTAGGAGATTAGTTCTTCTGCTGAATTTGCTATGTAACACATTTAAAAAAAATATTGGGATTAATTTACAGAACTCATAAGCAATGCCTTTGAAAGGCAGTTTTCTTTGGTTTTGGGTTTGTTTTTTTCTATTTTTGTAATAGCCGAGACCCTACATGTAGTAGACCTATTTTCTAAGAAGCAGTTCGCAGGAGAATATAACAACTAAAGGCTCTTCCTTCTTCAATTACAGAAATACAGGTGATACTATAGGAAAAAAACCTAAGAAGTCTCCTAAATTGCCTATGTATCCATTAGTTCTATATTTCCAAACTGGACTTGTCATTATATCCGGAACACATTTATTCTTTTTAGCACAGGTAAATAGAAACATTTAATCACACTACTGTGACTATGAGGAAACATATTTGTTTAAATAAAAATAAAGGAAAATGAATTTCTGGAGAGTTATCTATCATGCTATCATAGTTATACCTGTACTAACAGCATTTTAGCATTTTCTTCTAACTATAATGCCTTTGAAATATTTGAAAGCTTGAAATACTGTAATATAAATGCAATGCATATTCAGTTCCTGGAGAAATATTGAAAATGTAATTGCTTTTATATAACTGAAATTCAAGATTGAAAATGTTTAAAAAGAGCCACTGTAGGAAGAAATTATTGAAATACTGTAGAAAAAGAAGAGAAAAATGCAGAAAAATAAATATCAAATTAGAAGGGAAAGATTAGGGCAGTACATGGCTTTTAAAGTCACATGGTCAATAAGAGATTTCTTAAAGGATATTCAGGAGGAAAGAAGTGTTAATTGGGTACAAGAGCATGTTTATGAGGGAATACAAAAAGATTTAACTAAACTATATGCAAATAACAGCAGAGGATTGGACATAGAAAATGGACCTTATAGTGAATAGTAAAAATGAGAGCAATAAACATCAGCGAACCCTGGAAAACCAAAGACACCATGGCTTGGAGTTTCTTACTATTCACTGTGCTCCAAAGTTCGCTATTTCACAAATAAATCCACTCCATAAATTGATATCAGATCCAACTTGCTATAAGGAGAGAAATTATTTGTTTAAGAAAAAAATAAGTATAAAATTAATATATTAGGTTATAGGTAAAAGAATTATATGTTTCAAATGTTGACATTTCAACATTTTGAAATGAAAATACTCTGTTGTTTTATTATTTACCATTTTCCTGAAATATATTTAAAATATAAAATATTCTGATAATATTTTCACCAACACACATAAAATATTATCAGAATTATTAGGCACTTTAGAAGTTTTTCATTCATTTTTCTCTACTGTTTCAGGTATATTAGAAAATAAAACTATCAGCTTTATGGCTTTTTGATAACTTCAAAATTAAAATCATATTAAGTTTTCCAAAGTTTTCATATATCCTAGAACTGAGCAAATAATGTTTCATTATTGCTTGATTGTAATAAATAACTTCATTATTTGTGAAATATTAGACTAACCTAGACAATTTTTTTTTCCCCAGGAAACCATCAAATAGGGCCATGTAGGTCTATTTTATCCTCTGTTTCCATGTTAAATTAGGGTAGAAAGGTATTTAGTTTTCCCATAGTTACTGGCAACTAAGAAAACTGATTGATCACCTAGCCTTACTAAGCCTTAAATTCAGGTTTATTAGATCCTGATGTCTACAGGAAAATATTATACATATTTTAATTTAGGAGTAACGAGTTTTCTGTGATTTACTCATACATAAATTGAAACTATTCTACATGTCATCTTAGTTATTTTTATCGATGCTTTTCCATTTATTATTACTGTAGAAAAATCTTATAGCTCTTTAGATTCATGGCAGTGGCAGAAAAACATAAAACTTTTATCCAGCTTCTGAAACTCTAGCTGAACCCACTGACAACACTAAGAAAATCCCACCAAGTTCTTTGGCAGTGCTTCTAACAGAAGCCTACAAAACTATGAAATATTTAATACCGTGAAAATCTGTCACATCATGAATTATAACTCTGACTCAATCCACAAAATCATGAATGGGCATCTGTTCAGAAATTATCCTTAATTTGATATAAGGCACTTAAATAAATAAGTAACCCCACATCTTTTTATTCTATACTCAATGCAAAATGAACATCTCAAGTGACTGAGATTGCTATGGAAAGGAGTTTGTTATACTGTTTTCCATTTTCTATTTACACAAAGCAAATTTAATGATGTTTGTCCAGGATTGTTGTCGTATCACATTTTTCCTGCATCAAAAATATGTATATGTTCCTAAGCACTAGACTACACTTCTTTACTGTTCTAAATGGTCTAAATACTTAATATTTGAATATGAGGTTTAATTTTGATCCTAGTATATACTATTCCATTAACTGGATCCAAGAAAAAGTAGGTATTATCAAGACAGTTGATGCACTGATGGACTGAACACTTCTAACAATAACAAAGGAAGAAAAAATAGTGTGAAAACTCATGGATGAAAAAGAAATTCTGTAGAAAGCGAGAGGGAAATTTTTACCTGGTGTTGTTTACTTTCTGTTAGTACTTGAGGATAGAAAGTAGAGAATACTAGGTAAGAGCAGCAGAAAGTTTCACAATTTAATAAAAGGACAGTGGCTGGAGGCAGAGCCTGGAGGCAGAGCCTTCAATTGTGTGGCCCAAAGGTCAATAGGAATGGATAAGGAAAATTGTCTAATATAAGAAGGAAACAACATTTTCCAGAGGGAATATAACAGGAGAGGCTTGATTTTTGGTCTCCTCTGCTCCAGTCTTATTAACTAATCACTTTCATTTGCTAACTAAAAGTCAAAATACTTTTGTTGGCGTAACTTCATTGTCAGGGTAGAGAAGTCAACTCCCTTCCTAAGTTTATTAAGCTCCTTTAATTGATCTGGGACATTTCTAAGGGGTCAATTACTATGGTACTTTAAAACATTTTCAAATCAGAATTGTTAAAAAACATGCTGAATATTGCTGGGTTTATATATTTGTAGCATATTTTAGAGTCACTTTAGAAGGACTGTTTTCTTAGTTTCACAGGTGGGGAACTGACATAGTAAGTGCCCAAGTGCTTGACTAAGTATTAACTCAAAGACCAAGCTGAAAAAAAAAAAAAATTCCTTACTGCCGTTTGCTCAATTTTAGTACCTTATTTATCCAGGTAGAAGGAAGGGAGGATGAAGAGAAGACATGTGATGCTGATATGGTTCTGTTAAGTAATTGAATAATTTGGCACACAACTATTACTGTTCTGATGTCAAAAAATGAAAGCCTAGCAAGTTCTTGTGGTGGTGGAACACACATGGATACTCTGAAGGACTCTTTCTGCCTGGAAATTGCCATAATAGTGAGTCTTTTCCAGTGATTCAGGTATTTCTAAATATCCAGGAGCAAAATGTATCAAGTTTCAGAATTTTGCATTTTCTGTAATGCATTAGGTAACATGAACTTCTTCAATTCTTTTGCTCTATGATCTACCTTTAGGTTAATTTTTGAGAGCCTCACAGTAGTATTTCATATAATTTTAGACATTTTGAACAGGTATATTTCTTATTCATGTTAGCCAATTTCATTTCCACTCCCTTTAAAATTTTCTTTAATAAGCAAGAAGTGCCCTTTTAACAGATCTTTGGAATGAAGGTAGGTTGATTTTAAACTTATTTACTTCTGGTTTCCCCTTGTTACAGACATTCACATTCATCCCCTTCAAGTCAAGGAAGGAGATATTGGAATGCTTCGGATAGGAAATTCCTTGGAAGAATTATGAAATAAAAATTTGTATTTGTGACTTTACATACTATGGCTGTATGACTCCCAACATTAACACGTGCCATTAGGTATTGCTGTGGTTTTATTTATTTATTGTTTTCCACTACAATTATAAACTTCTATGATGATGTGCTCACGTAGTTTCAAAAGTGGTGAAGTAATCATTAAGACATTTAGCACAATAAATACAATGACCCAGGGAATGAAAGGAAGAGATAAAGAAAAGCCAATAGTATTTGGATTAGTATTTGTTTTAGGAGCCCAAAACAAGCACTCTAATCTTTACTCGACTAAGGTCCCTTCTGTTTCAAGTTTCTTTTTGGCTTTCTTTTAGGTGATTACGCTGAGAGAGCAAAAGTAAAGAGAAGCCACACCACACTGACAAAGTTCCCAGTCTACGAATGGTTGGAGGTTAGAAGAATATGCAGAAAATATATCAATTTTTTTTGTCCTCTTCCTATAGTCTTTCCTGGGCACCTGCTTGCATTCACCATAGCAGACAGAAGACTTAGGTAGAGGTAGCGTTAGTCTAACCTGGTGTGATCTCTTTTATGCTTTTATATTTTCTTTCTCACAACCTCCAGAAAAAGTACTGGGAAAGAGAACAATACATCTTTGTTGGAGATGGGACCTATGAAGATATGGATGAATGGAAAAGAACAAGGGACGAGCGAACCAACTTTGATGCCTGGAAGGTCCAGGAGGACCACCCCTGAGCCGGACTGTGACTTATTGCCAAAGACTTTACTTGTTGTAACCCCAGTTTTTCTGTTAAAGTTGAAATTCAAGGTTCCCCTCTGTTTCTATGGTAACACTGGCAGGCTTAGCCTGTC
>JAWWLZ010000042.1:15510629-15530284 GCA_035041345.1 Poliocrania exsul
TCGAACATCACTCAGCAGGCAGACAAGAACCCCCGACGCTGGTCTGATCCCATCCCACGGATCAAGACTGCGTCACATCTTCTGTGTCCCTTCTCGAACAAAAACAACATTTGAAGGAAGAATTTTGAAGCTTCTTACAGTTCAATATTGAATAGACAAAACTCTAAAAGATTCATTTGACAGAATCTAGGAATAAGACTGAGTTTGCAGACACTGGGAGGAATACCAGATTTCTGCCAGTGATGGAATTACATAATTATCTTTTTTTAAATGACTGAGCTGCAGCCTTGGCTTCCTGTCATGTCTGCATGTGTGTACCTGAAATAATTCTGGTGCATAACTGAATTATATATGTGGAGAGGGAAGTCACAAGTTCCACATAGACTTCAGAAATTCTGGGTATGCAGAAACAAGTTTAGATACCTTGGAATCTAAGATTTAAACAAGTTGCATATACACAGCAGTCATGATGTTAGATACCGTTACCTAGAGGATACTCTCACTTTGGACCCCGAATCATCCTAAAAGTCTCCCACAGCACATTACTACAGCATGATTTTACAAAGACTTTGAGTTTTCCCACAAATTTACATGAGAACATTGCAGATTAATTGCTAGAAATATAATCTTTGCACAAATTATAAATTACAACTCTAAGACACTAGTGGAATGCATGAACTTGGTCTTGCTGGGCTTGCTTTTTCGTCCGTCTTTTTTGTCTGGGTTGTAACAGCACAGTGTTGATAATCACAAAGAGGGAAAGATACAGTAGAGTTGTTTTACAGTGGACATTTAAGTCCTTGAAATGATTGGTCCCTGATCAAGACATCTATAGTCAATATGCAGGAAATCAAAATTTAAGAAAAAAATGAAGGAATTCTATGAAACTTATGCAGTTCAAGTTCAGTCTATGCATAAATATAAGGACTTGTGAAAACACAAATATTATAGTGTTAAAAATACTCTTAAAGACAGAAACTGCGTCTATCATTATCACACTTAGACTCATATCTTTTTCCAATATAGCAATATGTGTAACTGCTGTTTTTATATAACTGTATTCAAATAAAGGGCAGTATCAATACACCAGCATGGGTAAAAACGCCAAACCTACGTCCAAATTTAGATTTATAAATTCAGTAGCACAGGAAAATATGAAGATCTATAAGGGATTTAAATGCAAATGGGAAAAATAGCTATTTAACAACAACAAATAAACATTTTAATGAAAGAAGCCTTGCAATCTGTATAACTATTTTGACTGAGGGCTGGATCAGATTCACCTCATCACCATTACCCACTTTTCTCTAATGGCAACAGGAGAGCTCACAAGACAACTTATTTAGTCCTTTGAAAATTTTTGTAATTTTTAAAATTTGAAATAACTTAAATCTTCACCACAAAATACACCCAGAAAGCCAAACAGATTTCCAGTATTACACCTGTTTTGCCTAATCCCAGTTTACAAGAACTGGAGCAGTTCTCACTCTTATTTGCTGCAAACTAGGATGTTCCTAAATGAAACAAAAATGAACAGATAAACAAAAAATATTTTTAATCTTTGGGACATAACAGAATGAACATCTACTCCTACTTTGTACATACATTAAGCAACAGTTCCAGTTTTCTGCATTTTGTTTTTATAGCAATATATAAGGCCTTAGGATAGCAAAAGTGTTGTGGAGGTTGATACTTTACCTCTGCTTTAACAGCTATTTCTTTTTATGCCTGGTTATGTTGTTAACCTCCTGTCCTTAAAAATAATTGTATTAGATCATGAACATCTGAGTGAAGGGCAAAAGGGCTGTGCTGGTTTGGCTGGTGTGGAGTCAATATTCTTCACAGTAGCTATGATAGGCTATGTTTTGGATTTGTGCTGAGAAAAGTGGTGTTAATGCAGAGATACTCTCAATATTGCTGAGCAATGTTTATAGAGTCAAGGACTTTTCTACTTCTCACACCAGCCCACCAGAAAGTAGGCTGGGGTTGCAGAGGAATATGGGAGGGGACACTGGGACAGCGGACCCCATGTGGCCCAAGGGGTATTCTATACCATATAGTGACACGCTTAATGCATAAAGATGGGGGAAGAAGAGGAAGAGGGGAAATGTTCAGAGTGATGGCATCAACCCTGCCAGAGTACAAAAGGCATTTAGGTGATATTCTGAGGCACAAGGTGTGACTCGGGGATAGTCCTGTGCAGGGCTCAGCAGGACTCAGTAATCTTTGTAGGTTCCTTCCAACTCAGCTTATTCTGTGATTCTGTGATTTGTCTTTCCAGGACACCATTACACATGATGCAGCCCTGATTTCCTGGGGATGGTTGAACTCCTTCCTGCCCATGAGAAGTAGTGAATTAATTAATTAGTTTTCCTTATGTAAGTGGCTTCTGCTTTACCTATTATACTCCACTTTTACCTTTCTGATTCTCTCTTGCATCCCACCAGGGGAGAGTGAGCAAGCATATGTGAGGCTTTGTTCCTGACTGGGGTTAAAGGATGACAGGACACAACTCTGTAGCCTACCAGAGACTTTTTGTGAAGGATTCTGTGCAAAAAAGAAAGAAATGTAGTGGAAAGAGAAAGAGGCAATGAGATTCAGATGCAGTAAACAAAACTTTTATGGCTAGAGACGAGCTGAGCCTCTGTGAACTACAGTAATCTTCAAACCTATAAGCAGCAGAGATATTAACCTTTCCGGTCTGGATTCATTCTCTGGAGGCATTTCAGAGTCGAACTCATTTTAAAAGAAAGAAATGGTTCTCACCACCATTGATTCTCTATTCTAAAAACAGCTTGTGAACAAAAAGCAGTTTGCATTTGACTACAAAGATCATTAGAAGCTGTGCTTGGGTTTTATTCCGCAGTACAGTGACCAATTCTAGACTGTCAGTCAAAATAGAACCTGGACTTCCTAACTTTAGAATTGGACAACTCATAACTGAGAGTACGCAACAAGACTTAAATGATAAAAGTTATAAATGATATGCTGCCAATTTTATCTCAACTAAACTTTATAAGACAAGTATATTTAGATGTATCTGTTTTTTCCTTGTGTCATTTCCCAGCTTAACTAGTCATAATGGTAAGGACTAGAATAGGTATATGGCAAGCAGTTAGATAGAGTTCTGTATCCCATATTCTCTCTCTAATGGGAGACAAGAGTGGGTGCTTTAGAAAGAAATTAAATTTGCAGAGCAAGCCTTCCACTGGTAATCCCTTGACAATTTTTTAATCTTCAGATTGATTTTCAGAGTTAAGGTTATGTTTTTAGATTGAATAATCATAGGATTTTTTTTAAATCTGAATGATTATTTTTGAATCTATTTACATTTTTCTATTTACAGCATTCCTGACATTGAATTTCATAGTTTTATTTTGTTCTCCATGAAAACATAATCTTTCTATCCTAGTCAGAGACACCTAGTCATTTCATTTGATGTTCTCTGGTTCCCATCTCATGAAAAAAACTGAAGAAAAATGCCTTTTTCTAGGTCACTCATATGGTAAAGCCATATTCAGTTTCCTCTTCCAAACTGGTGAGTTACAAGTGTGAAAAGAAACTTCTCACTCTTCATACAGAGTCCCTCTCAGTTAGACTACACACTTCAGACCTGTAAAGACTTAAAGAGCACAATTGCCTGTCTCAAACATTGTTTAGGCCACTGAAGGACTTTGCCATGAGATAAGCAGAGAATGGAGCAACAGGATGGTGCTAAATCCAGGCCTGGCAGAAGTGAGATCTGTCTAACACATCCTGGATGATGCATTCAGACAAAATTTTCCACTATGCCAAACTACGTATACAAGCAACTGCTCCTATGCATATTACCAATCAAAGATCACCTCAAGTTATGGGACAGATGGCATCTGTGACCACTGAAGCCTGCACCCACCACCCTGTACCCTATCTCCATGGATACCTGAAACTTGGACTGTGAGCAACACAACCTGCAACTTTAGAAAAAGTGCAGGTGGTACTATTGTCTGAGTGTTATCTCAGGCCTAGAAGGAAGTAAATAAAGAGAGAAGAATGTGGGAGAATAATGCAGCACTGATAATGGACATAAAGAATGCAGAATTTATGGGCAGCAAGGAAAGCCAACTCAGCAACTGTACTGAAATCAGCTCAGACTGGGCAAAAGGTAATTCCAGCAGGGAGATCACAACCACAGACTCACAACCCACTGACTCAAGATTTGAACAGACTAAAAAGGAAGGATTGAGAATGGGACTGATTAGCATTACAAGCAAGGAAATGGTTAAGAGAATTATGTAGTCAATGAGCATTCCTTTGTTTGCAAAAATGTATATGTAGTGAAGAGGTTTGAACACCTTAGCACCCCCACCACCCAGAACTCCAGGGTAAAGAAAGACCAATGGAATGGTGCTGGATCCATGGATGGTGACTAACTTCTGCTTGATCTCTCTCTCCTCACCACCTCATTTCTATTTATTTCTCTCTCTCTACCTCACATTTTTTGTTAAATAGAATCTACACTATTGACTTCATCATATAGTCTCATTTGCACTTTAATTTGGGCAGAGGCATCTCTCACTAATCAGATCTTAACAAGGTCCTAACTGGAAAGGGGATGTGGAGGACTGCTGGGCCAAATAACTGAGCCATAACAAATATCTGTCTTTGCAAGCAGGGATGTACCAGCCGCTCAATAAGTAGAGTCAGCTGCAAAAACCTACAGCAACCAAACAGAAAACCCAACCGCCACTAAAAACTAAGGGGAGGTGGGGAGGGAACCAAAAAACCCAATGCATCAATATCCTGAACTATATATGTATATATGGCCAGGCTTTGCAAAGGAAGATTTGGGAAGGGCTCTATCCATGTGGGTGTGTCCTTCATAGTGTTTTTTTAAGGTGAGGCACAGCATGTGCAGAACTGGCCCCACCCTTTAACTCCTAAGGTTCATCGCCATGGCTGAGTGAGCTTGGACGGTGACAGTGAAGTCCTCAGGACTAGAACCTACAGCCCCTGGTATTGCCAGGAGGTCTCCTATCCAAGTACCAACCAGGGCTGACCCTGCTGAGCTTCTCCGATCTGATGGGATCTGGTGTCAGGGTACCTGAACTAATTATAAGAGATTCCACTATGCCCTTCAGCAAGCTCCTATCCCCTTCTCTCTTAGGGATTTTTTCCCCTTGAGTGGTATCTTCATGACCCCAGAAGTGTCTCACTCATGGCTGTGTAGTCCCATTCTCAGAGTCAGCTGATATTTCTGTAATGAAGAAATAACTTTCAGTCAAAAAATTAGTCTGCAAAATACTGCTTGGCTTCCAAAAGAATGAATAGATTCTTGGTGACTGGGCTGTAACTTCACATCTAGCTATTCTGCACTTCACAAACCATCTCAAAAGAGCAAACACAGAAAATCACTGAGCATTGAAAACCAGATTTTATTTACCTTAAAGGTATCAAGATTATTTGTAGACCAAATATTTTAATCTTTCTAAAAATGAGAATTAAGAAAGAAAACTAGAATAGAGGAATTTTGACCTTGAGTACAGACTAGAAAGTCCATTTATCTTGGAAGTGCTGAAAGCATTTCTTATCTTAGACTTCAGAGTTATTCCTCCTAGGGAGCTTGAGAGCAGTACAAGTACTGTGTCTCTATTCCTTGATGTATTGTATCCAATCACTTTTTATTTCACAGTTCATTATCAAGAGACATTAACTTCTGTAAGAGTGAAACTGAGTTTCCATGGAAGCTTGCTTACATTCAAAAGATAATTCAGATGAAGGATTACATGCATGATTTTTTAGTCCCTGTACATTTTGGCTGGAGATTTCAAAAAAAAATTAAAATAAAAAGAAATAATCAGATACATGAAAGCAAAAGGAAGAGTCTGCTGTCTGCAAGAGACTGGTACTATCAATTATCTTTGCTGGTTAAATAGAAAAGTGTCAACAGTTGAGTTAAAAAACTTATTTCATTTGATACTCCCATTGATTTTAATAAGAATACTTGAGGACATTTTAATAAGAATACTTTAGGACAATGCACTGCTACACACAAATTCTGGAATCAGAATATCCATTGCTAAATACAGTTCCATTATAAGCAAATGTCACTCAAATTTCCTAAATAAGTTTAGTTCATGTCTTTTAAAACTTAGTATTCCTCCATCATCTGAATGTACAATTTCAAAGAGCTCTCGATGATTAAATATAGAATTTTAGAAGGCTCTTTTTTTTTCCCAGTTTGAAGGGCCTATATCAGGCTATATAACATTTCTAAGGTAAATATATAAGAGAGAAAAAGATAAGGAATTAATATCGGATACTGTGTTGGCATCCAAGTAAATTAGCATGAAGTGGAGTCTCTGAGCCTGGCCACTGTTGCCAAGTTTCTAAAAGACTTTTTAAAATTATTGGCATAATAGCACTGTAGAAATGATGGTGAGACCCTCACCTTTTTCCCAGTAGAGATATCTATATATCTATATCTATTTATACACATATTCATTGATAAAAATAAACTGAGAATACCTAATGTAGAACTGGAGCTCTTCTATTCAGCCTCATCCTACATCTACAAAGAAACTTGACCTCTTAACAACAAATTGAGTTTTTGTGTTTTCAAGTGAAAGTCCTGGGTTAATTTTGCAGCAATACTCATTGTATACCACTATCATTGAAGGGAAACACGAGGTACTAGCAATACTCATTTATTGACCCATGTATTTAATGATTCTCTCAGAATTCTCTTGATTGCAGTCATTATGAAAACAGACTGTACATTGGCAGAGTCAGAAAGCATCTCCTTTTAAACTGAGACAGCTTGAGACAGAGGAGGTCTTATCTTATAGGTATGTATGCTTAAATATTTTATGGGATGTGTAATGCATTATGCTAGCAATGAAGAATATGCTTCTTTGTCTGCAGGAAAAAAATATGTAGAATTAAAGTAACCAATATGAACATAATTTATTATTGTTTGAGAGATAACGAGAGCAGCAGCAGCTCCTGCTGAATTGAACCTTCCTTTAACTTCCCATATGCTGGATTGAGGAGAGTGCAGATTTTGGGTTGAGTTCTGTATACAAGCAAGTGATAACACCCAGTGCACAAATGTAGGTGTGGGCTTTCATACAACTATTAGCTTTGGTGCCCCTTTAGGAGTGCATAACAGATTCTGTAAAAAACAGCTGTACAACTTCTCTCTGGGATGAGATTAGTCATCTCAGTCAACAATGCAAATATAACCCATCACACAGAGAGCTGCCATGGGAAAGTGGGAACATTTCAGGGTTAAGCACTCCCTCTTCCAAGAAGGCCCAAGTTAAAATGCTGGGTTTGACACCAATTTTCTGTAGGACTTCAGGCTATTCATGTACTTCCTCTGCTCTGACTGTAATATCTGAAAGAAGAGAGAATACTGACTCACCTACCTCAAAGGCAAACTAAAGATTAATTAGTTTGTGCTTGTATAGAGTTTTGAAAATGTCAAGGCTATATAACTACTGTTAAATAAATGGCAAAGAGTCAGATTGGACAAATACAGAACAGGACTGCAAGAAGTTTAGCATTGTATATTAGCCATTATCTTTAATAATATCCAGAAAAGATTTCTTATAGTAAAGGTAGTTAGAAGTATAGCTGTTTCACAAAATTATTTCCTCAGTGAGTATAAAAGCAAATGAGACAAGAAGTACAAATTCTAATTTTCCTGAGCTTTTAAATTCAGCAGGGCAATACGTCAGTACTCTATCTCATTTGGTTCATCTTTCACTGAAGTAATATTCAACTACTCCAGTATAAAACATATGGAAAGGTCCTGGTCACCTGAACAGGAAAGAAAAAATAATAAAAAATATCCCTCCCTCAAAGACTAGGGCCATAGGGCTGCATATAATTAATCTGCTTCCACTCTACTTCTTTGTACAATGAGGAATATTACCATTGTAAATCCTGAATTTTTCAGAGAAAACTGTAATAAACAATGTCCCATGATGACTGTTTGTATATTTGATGTATATTATTCATACTAGAGAGCTTACTTAGCAACAATGTCAGAAGATCCAGCTCTCTGTGCCACTGCCATCTCGAGTGCAAAAAATGTCCTAAATAAATATCCTCTTGCACTCTCAAAAAAATTCTCTTAATTTTCCATTCACTTTATCACCAGCAGTCATGCTGTTCTTATTTTTCAGTTCCCACCATCTAATGAAGACATCAGAGTATCTAAATTTCCTGGCACAGAATTACTAGTAATTTTAAATCTGATATTTTCTTCCAATGCTAATTGCCCATTTCTTAATATTCTGGTACTATAAATGCACCAGCCACCACATCGGGGCTCTCAAATCATTGCACCCTGCATCAGTAGGATGATACAAACCAGCTGCAGACAAATATATCTTACTTTCACTGTGTTTATCTGTTTTTAAATGTACATTTGCCCAAGACTAAACATTCCATTTAAAGTTACAATGTTCCACAGACATTCTAAGGAAAAAAAAAAAGAAGGATGAAACTGACATTAGAAACCAAGGTAACTGTAAAAGTTACATTTAGAGTGTTAATGGTAGGAATTTGTTTCAGGAAGGAAACATAAGAATTATGAAAGAATACAAGTTCTTAAAAATAAAAATCAAACCATAATTTTCCTTTAAAAACTGTTGGTTGTACAGAACTATGACCTCTGTACCAATATGATGAATTATAAGTTGAATTATGTATAAAAGAGACTTCAGAGGATCACCTCTTTCACATAACCCAAACAAAGTTCTTGAATTTTAGAATTATCTGCACATAAACACAACCCTAAACACAAAGCTAGTCTGTAGATGTACAGTGTAAGGAGACAATTCCACTTGATTAATTAGATTAATATGAGAGAGAACTTACAATGAGACAAACTTATTGTTGCTAAATATTTAATCTATCATTTGTTATAGACTCACATAGCCTTTTCAGACTAATAGTCAAGTTCTACATATCTAAAAGTTTTCAAAGTTAAATCCTCACCAAGGGCAAAAATCAACAGCAACATATCTAAGACTGGCAGGAGAGCTGAATGATAGCATGACAAAACCATGGAAGTAATAACTCTGTGGAGCAGGAGAGGGAGCATCACACAATCTCACAACTGCACCAGACTCCACACAGTCATCACTCTAAACACTACGCCCACTGACACTCACCCCATGATTATCTTCTCAGGTTATATTCCTCCAGAGCATCCTGAATATTTGATTTATTTCCACTATTAATTTATCCACCCATCTGTGATCCCTTAGGTATTTAATTGATTGCCTTTAATTGATCTATCCATCTGTGATATCTTAGTCATTTAATTGATTGTTTTTATTGATCTAAACACCTTGCAGCTTTGTTGTCACCTAGATGGATCAAAAGTCATTGGCTGATATAATTTAAGTCTCTTAATTCTTAGTATATATTTATGTACTGTCATCTTCTGAGTGAGATAGGGCAGTGGAGGAGAACAAACACCCAAAGTTTCATCATGTTGTGACCTGTCATGGCTAGATGCTAGGTGGCACAGATCCCACTGACACCAGTGATACTTTTCCTAGCTATGTGGGCATCAGGATACTCATTCTCACTCTGGAATGCAGGCTTTATTCAAACAAAATATGAACAATAAAATAAAATTAAAGGAAAATAATTTACATCACAACAAGATCTGCAGAATGGCAGTAGGGTGGCAAATCTTTCATTTATCCTAATCTACAATACAAGTGAATTGCACATGGAAGATCTCTTTTAAGAAAACTTCGTCCCAGCAGTCAAGTACTACTGACAAAGAAACTGTCATTTCTGATTTTAGCTCTCACACAACAGGGACACCACTACTGATAGAGAGTTTGATAATAGTATTCTGAATAATGAATGGCATAAAGGGTATCTTTTTCACTTAACAAGCCTTTGGGCACAGAATTAAAGTCATAGGAGATAATACTTGATATAGCAAATTATATGTAAAAGTGTAATTTTATGTAAAATTATGTAAAATATATGTAAAATATACAAGAATCTTGTTCTGGCTGAAACACTTAGATATAATCTATAAAATGTGACAGGTCTGGTGAAGGCAGACAAGAAATTTGTAGAACTTAGAAAAGGAATTGATGGTTTCCTCTAATAAGACAGTATTTGATGTACTTTACACACTATCCTCGACATCTCTGTCTATTGCCCAATTATAGCACTTCCTAATCCAGCAGTTAGTAAGGTAATAGACAGAGAGAAGAGAAGGAATTAGGTATTAGCAGTCTTTCACTTGCTCTGCTCTATGCTTGGAGCCTCAAGTCAGTAGGATCTGCGAGGAGACAAACAAAGCAGAAGAAATTGAAATAAGTTCACAGAAATGGAAAGTAATCCCCAAAGAGGAAAGGGAAAACATAGGATAGAAGAGGAAGTAGTGAATGCAGACTTAAGGCTAAAGGGAGTCAGTAAAACTAGTGGAGATCTCAAAAGCAAGGAAAATCATAAAAATAAATAATAGAAAATATATAATGAGAATAACAAAGATAGAGCAGATCACAACACACATAAGAATTATTATCTTGCATGTGACACTTGATTCACAAATTCTGTAGCACAATGCTGACATTGACTAGCACTGCAAACCTCACTGGAATGAGGAAAGCCAGAGTGGAAAGAAAAAAAATGAAAAATTCTTAGCTTTGTCATGTGAAGGGGAGGAGTGAGACAGAAATGCAAAGATTTCTAGTCTTAACTGTATTAATATAAAGTTATTAGCTATAAGCATCCTTGGGATAATCAAAGCTTTATGAACCCAGCACTGCCTGCCGGACTCTGGACAGAACACAGGCTGGAAAGACTTTTGACTCCCCTAGGAGGACGACACTTAAGCCAGGGAGAAATTATTAGCAATAAGCACCTCCAGACAATCAGATTCTTATGTTTCCCAACACTGCCTACCGACAGGGACAGCACAGACATTGGAAGGGTTTCTGACCTCTGCTATGAGACCACACTTAAGCCAAGGAAGAAGTTATAGATATATAAGCGTCTCCAGAAAATTAGAGCCTTATGTTTCCTAACACTGCCTATCGACTACAGACAGCACACAGGTTGATAAGATTTCTAACCTCTGCTATGAGACCTAATAGCAAGAAAAGAACTTTCCCCACAACAGCTTCCGAAATAACATTTATTAATACAAGTATGTGACAGTTATTGTGGGTTTTGCGTTGCCGGTGATAACGTTTAGCTGCAAGATTGTATTTAATTGATAATAAAACACCCGAAAGAAACCAGTACAAAACACATTTTACAGAGACAAGCACACCAAACTCAGTGTATTCCATTCTCATGACAGACAGAAACTAGCAACAAGAACTACTAACTAGAAACACAGCCACCTAAAACACTTATCTAGACACTCTGTCAATTACATAGGGCAATAAAATAGCTTACACACCACTCTCTCTGTAACACAAAACAAAAGGGAAGAGTAGAGCTGCTTCTTATCAACACACATGTTGAAAAAGAAACTGCACACTGCGAGTAGCAAAGTGTAAAGCAAGTTACTAATATTAGTATTATAGTAGCAAAACACAGTTCATAAAGAAGGTGCTTATAGAGTAAGAATTAAAGTAGCTGTTATCACAACATGTAAGATAGAATGTATAAAGGGATATGTTTAAAGTATAGGATATAAAGTATAGAGTATAGAAAGCACATGGTTTCCTCACCCTACATTGTTCTAGGAGGTGGGAAGAGACTGGACAAGCTGCCAGCAGTTACCCTCGCAGAGAAATGGTATTTCTCCCCCTCTCAGTTGCAGTTTTTAAACTGCACTTCTTCTTATACCTTTTTTATGACCAAGAATGTCTGCCTTTGAGGAAAAAGAATTTCAGAAGCAATAGCAGAGTTTCCTGGCAAATGGAAAAGCTACAGCTATGTCCACACCAGGATGCTCTAAACTGACACATAGAACTGAGTCCTTTCCCTCTAGGCCCTGAATCTTGTCTCAAGATTGCCTGGGCTCAGGCTTGATTTGAGTTTGGCAGTTCTGATTTGGATGTGAATGCAAGCTCATACTCACACTCAACAGAAAATAGGTGGTATTGACAGTTCACTGTGATGTAACATCTGACATGCAACAGTCCTGGATGTGAATCCCGAGCAGTGCAAAACACATTCCTCTGTTACTGATTTGTTAATAAATAATTCTAGCAGTTCTCTCCTGGCAACACTCACAGAAGAAAAAATAAACCAAATTTACAAATATTTACATTTTGTCATCTGTCTTTCTTGATTTCATCATCTTCCTCAGACAGAGAAATAACTTTGAAACATAGACATTTGTTTACATCTATTTTACACACCTTTAGTTTCTAATTTTACTCACTCACATTGTCCTCCATCTCTCAGTTTCTAGATTTCATCGCCATTTTAAACACCATGAAATGTTACTGGGTGGTGAATCAGAGCTCATTACTTTAATTAAAAATAAGTGGGTTAATGACTACTGGAGTAAAACTCTTTAAGAGGAGGAAAGTTGTTTAACATAGTCACAATGCTACCAATCTAGCCGTATCTAGTCTGTGCTATAAGAAAAGTTAAATTTGAAGGAAAGCTTTTGAGAAGGCCAGCACTTGAGACATCAATGTTTTTAGGGTAGAATGATTTTGGAGACAGACAGCAAAGTAAACAGCTCTGTAGGCTTAACCAACCCCCTGCATTCTGCCTGTTGTCTTCAGGGATAATTTATCAGACTCATATAAGCTTCATCTATTTTTTCCTTCAGGGAGAAGATCAGGTTTAGTGATAATTAAATCCTCAACAAAGCTTTAAATTGTCTTTGTTACAAATAAAATGGTGATTTTGTCCTTCATTCTTATTCAACAGACCTACCTGCTGAGCTCAAATCCACATCTCCCCAAAGCAATTTTTTTCATTTTATGCGATCAATCAGATTTCTTGACAAGAATTCAATTTCTATAAGGAAACACAATGATGTATTTAAATATGTTTTTGAGTAAAAATGCCTAAACTTGGCTTTTCTTATAACACTCCGATTTTCATAGCTATTGCCTAGAAACCGAATTTCAGCCAAGAAACTAATGAAACATAATTTACAAAATAAAAAATAATAATTTTAAACATCCTCTTTTGATAAATATGGTTTAAATTCATCGTCTCCCTCTAACAGACATTGAATTTCTATTTTCTTTAACTTTACTCCACTTATTCCATAATGTACATATCCCAGGCAGGTCTGCTATACATCTTCATACCTTTTTAGTCCCTCTCCTCTTCTTTGCTTACATTCTGACTTAGGCTATCGAGCTATTCCAGCCACATGCTTTATTAGTCTCTATTTCAAATAATACAGTTTCTTCTTTTTCCTGCCCCTTAGGCTTTGTAAGATGAAAGCAGGAGTGAATATTACTTTAAAAATGGGAAATAATTTACATTTGAAGCCATGTAGTAGAAATGTTACAGTGGAAGCCTTGGACTGATTAGATTGTTACAAAGCTTTTCTGTGACTTTGATTGACTGGATTTGCCCATGGCACTCCTAGTGGTAATAATACTGTGATTATTTAAGCAGCAAGTAACTTAAGGGTAGACTGAACATGCTAATTTTGAACCTCCTAGCTTTCATCACTTTGAATTTTCCATAGTTTGTATTCAAGAACATTGTGTGCATTGTGTGGTATTTACTGCAGCTGTCATTCATTTACTTTTCTGGTTTCAATTTTTCCTGCATATTTTTGTGGAAACATGTGTAAGGTCTTTCTACATAGTTATATTGGTACTGGCACTCTTTAGAGTAGACGGGCCACTGTGCCTCCCTTCCTCAGAAGCAATTGTCAGGCAGCACACAGCTGAGGAGCTGGGATATGGAGAGCATTTGCAGTCTCTGAATAAACAGTTGAACAGTCTGTTGATCTTCTCACAGCTTTACAATACAGTGTCTTGTCATTTTATAATGTCGCACAGGTCACTGAACTACAGCCATGCCACATTGACATCCAATCCTATCAGATCGGGGAAGCTAAGCAGGGTCAGCCCCAGTTAGTACTTGGATGGGAGACCTCCGGGCAATACTGGGGGCTGTAGGTTCTAGTCCTGAGGACTTCACTGTAACCGTCCAAGCTCGCTTGGCCATGGCAGATGAACCTTAGGAGTTAAAGGGTGGGGCAAGTTCTGCGCATGCTGCCTAAAAAATCCACTGCGCAGGCTCGAAGGGCACACCAACGTGGGTACAGCCCTTCCCAAATCTTCCTTCGCATAGCCTGGCCATGATGATGGCAAGTCACTGACAGGAGCAGAGTGTTTCCCTTCCTTCAAACAGCATCTCTTGTATGTCTGTATGACACATTCTTCACTGCTTCTGAGGGATCTGCCAGGAGGACAGAAGGGCAGGAACCAGTATATTCCTTTCCTATGGGGAAAGTCCCTCAGCCCAGTGAATTTCCTTGGCTACAGTTCTACCTTCTTTCCTTTTGCCTGCAAGCTCTTATCATCTTAGTCATCCCAAGTCCTTCACATCATTAAGAGACAGTAACCTTTTACTTCTGTGATACTACAGTGGTTTTGTTTCTATTTGTAACACTCCTTTTATAGATGTCTTCAATTGCATCCCACACACAGACATCTCCTCTCTTGTATTCAATGTGCAAATAATAATTTCCTGTCATGCATTCCTTATTTGAATGTAATTTTTCCTCAGTTAAAAAAAAAAAAACAAACAGACATACCAAAATATCTTCAAATTTATTTTAAAAATATAAAGGGCAAAGTTGCTTTTAATTATGCCTGAAAAATGCATTATGGTTGAGACAGGTCAGTTGACATGAATTTTTATATCTTTCAAGAAAAGCATGAGAAATGCAACCAAATATATTTCTGAGGCCATACAATTTTATCATGGCTTTCACACTTGTTTTTTCTATCCCTTGCCTTGTAAATACTCACAACACACTTGTTTCCAGAGATGTCTTTTAGAGTTTTCTGCTCTCGTTGGTTTCAGAGGGAGGCAGAAACATTTACAGCTACCATACAAAGAAGACACAAGTGTTTATTTTATTTTTCTGCTTTGTATTTTATCAGGTATTACAGGAGTTTATGGTAATTTAACTGGATAGAAGATATGCTATCACACTGTGAGGATATATAATGTCCAAAGTAATTTAATATCAAAAGCTACAGACACAAGTTGTTAAAGGGCAATGGGACATGAACTGCATTGCAGGAAAATTGTATTTTAAGAAGAAGTAGAGCTTAGTAAGGAATTTGGCTTACATTCATCTTCCTAAAATTAAAGTTTAAATTTATATTACCAGTTCAGCAGCTCTCTGGCTACAACTTAAATGTGTAACTGAAGATTAAAGGATACTTTGGGTTTTAGTTTACTCTGAGATAACAGAAGATACTGGAATGTAAAAGTTTTGAGAATACTCAGAGTCTTAGGGAACTATTAAGAAAAAGGATAAAATATAAAATCATGTAAATGTGACCAGAGAAGAACAAGACCTTTTAATGGGAAAAATCCTCTCCAACTTTTTACTAACCACATAAAACAAATGGCTATATCTTTCCCACGCTATGTACATGACTAACTGGGAGGGGGGAGGGGGGGGGGGGGCAGGGAAAGAAGATAAAAACTGTAGAGGTTTTTTTTATCATCTGCTTTTAATGACTGAACCCTCTTGTATTTTATCCTAGAACTGACTATTCTAGAGGCAGCTGCATTATATTCAATATTTCAAATCAAATAAAAAGCATGCTAATTACCACGATAGTCCAGTTTTTTACTCTCCTTTTACAAAGTTACTTGAGAAACAGAGGGCTCTATTTCCTTTCCATGTATGTGTGGGAGATAGGCATCAAAGCCACATGAATGATGTTATATTAAAATATGCCTTAAATGTGTGGAAAAAAAATGTGTAGATTATTTAAGGTGAACCTTACTACAATAGACATTAGGAAGATTGTATGTATTAAAGAAAAAGGAGGCATCATTTGAAATTTCAACGGTAAAGCATCTTTCACAGAGGTTTCATGAGACATCTTAGTGACTTAATTGTTTTGTAGAAATGTTTAGCAGATACAATCCCAGAATTAAAATTCTTCATTTTGCATCAACAGAAGCTGATTACATTTCATTAGCTTTACATACAGATGTGAAGATTTTGTTGATTTCCGGTTTGGTGGTACAAAATCACGATGACTCTTAAATCCAAAGGGGAACTTCAAGTATATATTATGAGTACTCAGCTTCTCCATAGCCAATGTCTTCACCATTTGCACGTTATTTAAGTTCATTCTTTGTAAATCAGCATTATAAGGAGAGTCCTTTACGTGGCTATTTAATACTAAATCCTAGAACAGAGGCAGTGGGGGAATTTCCACAGATTTCCATGAAAAAAAGTACTAAGTAACATTTGGAAGCAGAGTTTTAGAGAGTGAGAAAAAACAGCATTAGTAACAATGGAAGATACAGGAGAATTAACACCATAGATTCTAATACCTCCATCATACAGTCTCTTAACTAAATGTATAATAAAACATTTTTAAAAAGGTATGTTGTGGTCTTTTTTCTGAAAAATATTTTTGAGAATACTTTTGTTGCCAGATTAATATGTCCTTCTAATTTGTGAAATAAGTGTTTCCTCTGTGTGTCTAATAAAATACTTAAAAACCTACAATTTCATATGCATTCATAAATCTACATGATTGACTGACAGAACATGTTACTCTATGGATTTTAGCTCTAGAACAGCAGGCCTATATCTTAAGATGAAAATGCTCCTAGGCCACAGATGTGTACATCAGATTTAATTCATAAGTTCATTAAAATTACTGATTTAGGAGAAATATGCTTACCCAATGTAATAGTGCAATTATTGGTGCCCCAGGAGTAGTGGCAGACTTGATTTGTTACAATTTTTTTAAACATGTATTTCTTAATTTTTCTGAGAGGACTTGCTTGAATGGAGAAGCAGCTTGAAGCACATGAGAAGTGCTTTCTAACATGGCGGGGTGGGGGGTGGGGGGTGGGGGAACAGAACTCAGACAGAGGGAGAGAGAAGAATAGTAAACAGTATAAGACATAAACAACAAAATGTTTAATTCCATGATGTAAATCTACAAAGTGCCTGTAACAGATAATATTTGGAGCTAACTCCTTAAAAAGGGCTGCATGTCAGGTGTACTTGAATTGAGTTTTTTCAAATGCACATCATCTTCATAGCCATTATTCTCAATGAGATGTTCTCAAAATGTCACATTTATCTACAACACTGTCTCCTTCAAACAATACTAAAAATTTTATTTTAAACTTGCAGTAACAACTCACCTTTGAAAAAATCCTGCATTTTTGCTCCTGTTTAAAGCAGCATTTCACCCCTAATAATATCACAAAGATACTGCCAGCTAGGTCTGAAAGCTGCAGTTCTGCTTGATTATGTAAAATTATTTTTCTTGCCAATAGGAACTACATGAAAGATTCCAAAATGACTTTGCTATCAATTAGAAGTGATGAAACATCTGGTTTGATGCATTAACTGGGTTTCTTTTGCAGCTGAATTTTGATTTAAGAACCAAAGGAGAAAATTTATAATGCAGAGTTTGAACTCATTGAAAAACTATTATTCTGTTCAAGTAAAGTAAATGAGGTATGTTACAAGAAATTATGTACATCTTTACAGAAAATTTAAAAAAAGGAAAAAACCAAACCTGGTACTTTTGACAAAAACTGGTGGAAAACAGCCCCTGAAGCTTTACTATGTGTAGGCTGTAATTTTAAAAAACAACAATTATAAAAAACAAAAACAAAAACAAAACAACCAAAACCAAAGATACAAAAAAACCCCACACACAAACAAACAAACAAATAAACAATAAAAAACCAACCCCACACAACACAACCAAACCCCACAACCTTTGCATGTGTTAAAACACCTGCACATATTTTCTAAAGTAAAGCACAGAAAAAAACCTTTTATACATCCAGTACAAAAAGAATCTTAACTGAAGAGCACAGGCAGACTTGTCTTCCTGGAGGACTTAAAAATTAGACACCGTACCATTCACATGAGCAAACATTTCAATTATAGGTAGTCTTTACATGTTTTAAGAGACATCATTGGCTATTTCAGAATACAATCAGAAAGAATTTAACTACATTATTGAAAAAAAAATCTATTTGCGTGTACATTTCATCAGTGTTTTCTTATGGCAGAAATCTGAGCAAGTTGCAAATTATTTTGAAGCATTGTTATTTGTTTATTTATTTACTTACTCAATTTAGTGATAAAAGCAATAATTATACAAGTATTGTTTTCTTCCACTAACTATGAAAAGAATGCTAGATAGTTTAAAGGCATTTTGTTTTTATTTTCACTCTAGATATGCTTCTAATCTTTGACTGTTATTTATCTGCTCTGCATCTGGTGAAATTGATAGGATGCACTGTTGAGCAGGCAAGTAAGTACACGCTGTATTAAAATAGAGTAAAAGCACATTAAATTTCAAAGATATTTGTCTATATGTACCTTTAAAATTAAATGCATAGCCATTCCCTTAGGTACTTATGTGATTTAATATTGCATTTAAGTAGATTCTTAAAATGTAACAGTAGAATTGCAATAACTGCTTTTTGTCCACAAATGCAGGTTTGGATGCCTGAAAAATTAGGTAAAACTGAAATAATCCCAAAGATTTAACTGAATCAGAATTTAGTACATAGGATTTATTAAAAATTGAAAAAAACATCTATAAATCCCTTGCCATGGCTCTCACTTTAAAGTAGATGATCAGGGATGTAAACATAGATAAGAACAATATTCATGGAAGAAAATATCTTCACATCTTTTTTGCTATTGAGTTTATATTTTACATTATGAATTCTGATTTATTTTGTTAGGGCTATGAAAATAATGCATAGTCTTACTTTTCATAAATGTTATTTAACCTGTTTAAACTCTAAAAATTCAGTATTTGATGTGCATGAGACATGGTAAGTTAAATCTGACTCTAGCATTTCACTTTATAAAGCTGTGTCTCAACCAGAGCTATATTTTAAGCTCAGGAATTTGCCTTTGAATTAGTTACAGTCAGAAGGTAAGGTTTCTTTGTCCTTTGCCCACACTGAAGAGCCACATACTACAAAATCAGAAGGCAGTTTTAGAATTTTTTACCCAAAGATATCAAGTTACTTTAGTTTCTTTGGTTGCTCTATAACTAAATGACAAGCCTGGCCTCAGTGCTAATTCAAAAGCTGAACTGAGGCTAAATAAAACCTCATAAAATGGAACTGCAAATCAAAGATAGCTTGCAAAAACATTTAAAATGAGAATTCTACAGGTTTCAGCTTTCCCCTTCTCTATTTTGAATTGTCTTTAAGGAAAAAAAACCCACATAAATTTAATAAGTGCATAGAGTTTCAAATGTCTCGTGCATTGGGGTACAAATTGACAGGAAGCTCAACATGAGCCAACAGTGTGCCCAGGTGGCCAAAAAGGCCAATGGGATCCTGTCCTGTATCAAAAATAGTGTGGCTAGCAGGACCAGGGAAGTGATCCTTCCCCTGTACTCTGTGTTGGTGAGGCCTCACCTTGAGTGTTGTGTTCAGTTCTGGGCCCCTCAGTTCAGAAAGGATATTGAGGTGCTGGAGCAGGTCCAGAGAAG
>JAWWLZ010000042.1:15549564-15579404 GCA_035041345.1 Poliocrania exsul
ATATGAAGTCAACAAATTTTGTTTGTTTCAAAATAAACAAGGAAGAGAAACCTTCATAGGAGACATGGCATTCTATTATCAACATCCCTATCTAAATGCAGGGTCTTGTGCCACACAGACTACGTCTTCTTAACAGATGTTATAGGTCTGCATCTAGTAGAAAAGTAAAATAAAAAGGAGTATGGAAAACCACAGTGAATCCTTAAAGTTTGTATGCATATGTGACAGTAGATTTAAACTGGACAGCCATTCATCTTATCTCTCTAATGGAGTCAGTTCTCGCACAAAGGTTTGCTGAACATTTTAGGAGGCAGCTCCTGAATATTCATGATAGTCAATAGGATTAAAAGCTTTGAAATAGTTCATTTTTGAGCTGAGTGAAATGTGGGGTGATGAGGAGCTGTTTCATGGGCCTTCCAACATCCATCCAATAGGGACTGCAGACTGTTGTTGATATGGTTTGAGACAGACACGGAGCAGTTATACTGTTGGCATCCCCTCTTTGTCCATGATCACATAAATCTAAGCTCTTAAACTTTGCTCATTAGAGAGCTTATGCTGTTTTCTAACTACACTGTCATTGAAGGTGCTTAGAAAAACAGTGCTCACATGTGCACTATTATTTCTCATAAAGACAAGCTCATATATTTTGTAACTCTGTTGTATCCAAGGGAATCATGCCTGCAAGTAATTTGTCTATTCCATTCAGTTCGATTCAAGGTCTGAAGAACTAGAAAGAAAGAGGGAGATTAGGTATACTGGGGTTCTCTGATGGCTGGATTTAAAAAGGAAAAAGGACAAAGATTATCAACCCAAACCAAGATGAATACAATTTGTTTTTAAGGATAAGTGATGGAAGCTATTGCAGCAAAGAAATCTATGTAATCATTGAAAACTGTTCTAAGTATGAAGATAGTAAAGCAGGAAGAATAACTGGTATTTCAGTCCTCAGCTGTGTTATTTGAACACAATTTCAAGACAATAGAGACATACAGAAGTATTTGCAGTTGGATTTTATGTAACTTTAATTTTATGCCTGGAAATGTATAAAGAATATCCTTTACCAAAAAGGGAAGGAGTGAGCAATTGCAGACTAGGAAACTTTATTACTTTTAGGAGGTACACATTTTCTCTGCGCTTTAGCTTGGAGTCTTTAAAGAAACCACTCAGCAGCAATTGCAATCTCGTCAGCATCCCACCTCCACCACTGTCTCCAGTATGAAACTGAAAGGGAAAGGAAATCAGAGTGTTCACCAGCATATTACAACATCAAGTCCCACTAGCAAAGGAATAATTTCCTGTTATTTTTCACCCTTGTGACACTTCTCAAGCGATAGATGAAGGACCAAATGAACTTAGAAACCTTAAGAGCATGCTCTCACCATGAGAAAACATGGTATGACTAACCTCCTCTTAGCATAAAATACCCATAAAGTAGGGCAATCTCTTATTTTCACAGAAGTCAGAAGCTGTAGTTAACCTGTGAGCTTTTGTGAATCACTTTCTTTGCTCTGGTTTTAGCTTGAATCAATTAACTGTCATAAAAATACCGTTGTGTGTTTTATGATTTGACAGCAAAGTAGACTACAGATCCAGCAAAACCCTCCATGCTCTTAAAAAAAAAAAATTGTTCTGTTTTTTTTTTTGAAAGACAATGATCAGTTTTGTTTATAATTCTTGCAGTGTAGTAGAAATTTTAATAAAGAATAATATCCTACAAAATTGAGGGAAATTTTTTATTTCCTTCCTACATGATTCCACAGTTTTCCCCCTGTTTTCCCCATTTAATTGCAAGCAACTTCTTCGCAAGGCAATGTTTGACTTAGCTTTATAACATCATTTGGATAATTACCTTTATTTATGGTATTGTTTAGAGTGCTGTAGAACTGCTGGAGGCTGGCCAGGTTTGCCAACCATTGCAACTATCCTTTATTTTTGTTGTGGAATAACTTCACAACTTCAATGTTATGGTGGCATTTCACAATGCAGCTAAAATTCTAACATATCCCTGGAATGTTATGTCAGGAGAAAACATATTATGTACACATAGCAGGGTCAGTATGAATTCTATCCCCATAGCATGTATTTTATTGCTGGGTAATCATTAGTTACATGGTTACAAATTATGATTTATTACGATTACGTGATTTTACTGTGTATAATCTGAGTCTCAAATCCACTGTTATTTGTTCAGTCTCTCAAAAATATTAGTGTTTGAAAAGCTTGGACTCTGCACACAGCACTTTTCAGGTGAACGATTTGAACGAATTGAATCAGGTGAATTGATTGAACGAATGTGACAGCAGACCCTGAAGCAGCAACAAAAAGATATATGTTCATGTATGTGGAGTGCTCACTTGATTTCATATTAATTTCTTACTCTGTTAGTGTCAGAAACAGAAATTTATGCCACAGTTTCACTGAGAGTAGGTGGTTCTCCTACCCTTTCAGAACAAGAGGCTATGCACATTTCAGTCAATGTCTGTGTCCACAGGGACAGAAGAAATGGTTTGAAAAGTATTTCAATTTACTCATGCTGCTTCTTTCAGGCACAGATTAGATTATACACTTTAAGAAAAGCTTTTGCTGAAATGTCAGTGTGCCTTTATCTATCTATCTATCTATTGAACTATAGAACCATAGAATCATTCAGGTTAGGAAAGACCTTTAAGATCAAGACCAATCATTAACATGGCACAGTCAAGTCCGTCACTAACCTATGTCCCTGAGTGCCACATCCACACATATTTTAACTATCTTCAAGGATGATGACTTCCCTAAGAAGCCTATTAGAATGCTTAACAATTCTTTCAGTGAAGAAATTTATCCTAATATCCAATCTAAATTTCCCCTGTCAGAACTTGAAGCCATTTCCTCTTGTCCCATCTCTAGTTACCTGGGAGAAGAGATTGCCCTCTTCCTGGCTACAACCTCCTTTCAAGTACTTGTAGAGAAAAATAAGGCCCTCCTGAGCCTCCTCTTTCCCAGGCTAAACAGCCCCAACTCCCTCAGCTACTCCTCATCAGACTTGTGCTCCAGAATCTTCACCAGTTCTGTTGCCCTTTTCTGGACATTCACCAGCACCTCAAAGTCTTTGTGGTACTGAGGGGCCAAGAACCGAACACAGGATTTGAAGTGTGACCTCATAAATAATGAGTATAGTGGTATAATGACTTTCCTAGTCCTGCTGGCCACACTATTGTGGATATAAACCAGGAGGTCATTGGCCTTCTTGGCCACCAAGGCATGCTATTGGCTCATGTTCAGCTGCTGTCAACCAGCACCCCTAGGTTCTTTTACCAGCTGTCCAGCCATTTTCCCCCAAGCCTTGAGTGGATTCCATCTGGTCCTATAGACTTGTGTGTGTCTAAGTGGCATAGCAGATCATTGACCTTTTTCCTTTGGATTATGGGGGTTTCATTCTGCTCCCCATCTGCCTTTTCCAGGTCAAATATCTGGGTACACCTAGTACCACTGCTCTTGCTATTAAAAACTAAGAAGTCATTATGTACCTCAGCTTTTTCCTCATCTTTTGTCACCATGTTTACCCTCTACATCCAACAAAGGATGGAGATCATCCTTAGCCCTCTTTTTGTTGCTAAATTATTTCTATAACTTTTTTATTGTCTTTTATGACAATGCCAGAGTAAGATCTATTTGGTCTATAGTCCTTTTAATTTTCTCCCTGCATAAACTCATGAAATCATGGTAGTCTTCTTGAGGTGCCTGCTCCTTTTTCTATAGGTGATATACCTTCCTTTTTTTTTCCCTGAGTTTGAGCCAAAACTCTCTGTTCAGCCAGGCTGTTCTTCTTCCCTGCCAGAGTGTCTTTTGGCACGCAGGTATGGCCTGCTCTTTTACCTTTTAGATTTTGTCCTCGAAAATTGTCAAGCCTTCCTGGACTCCTCTGCCCTTCAGCACTCCTCCCAAGAGACTCTCCACCAGTCTCTGAAATAGGCCAGTCTCCTCTCTTACAATTCCAAAATAGCAGTTCTGCTGTGCTCCCCACTCTTCAGGACAGCTTCCCAAGGAGCTTTGTCAACCAGGCCCTATCTATCCATCTATCTATGATTCCACCTCTCTCTGTCTATCTATCTGTATATCTCTCTAGCTTGTCTCACAGGCAGAGTTGCTTATAGCCAAACTCTACACACTTAACGCAAGCAGAGAACCAGTGAATTCCCATCTCCATAATGTTCTACCAGATTACTGCAGGAGGAAGGACCTAGAGCTTACATAGCACAGATCTTATGGAAACCCTATTACTCTACAAGGAAACTATATTTAGAGCTAAACATAATTACAGTGCCAAAGTATTAAATTATTTTAATGTTTTTAGCAACTAAAACCAAATCAGCTAAGTATTATGGATCAATTTTTCAGGCTTTATGTCACATATAAATTCACTCAACAAACTCCTGCATTTTGTAAAGCCATAAACAGAGGGCATAGTCTGTTTAATGAAGACAGGCAGACAACAAATCTTCAGCTAAGGGTTATATTCAAGAAGTGACAAGTAAAATACCATTTTAGGAGATGAATGTTGTATTTCTTGTATTAAGTTTTAAGCCAGGTCAGACAAACAGATTTAAGCTTACTTTACTAAATTTCTGTCAAGTATTGTCATAAATGCAATTATTCTGGATTTTTAGTGGAAAGCAGCAGGATAAGGGGAAGCTTTAAGATCATCTCAACACATTCCTCCTTCTACAAATGGTCTATGTATAAAACCAAAATAGCGCAAAACCAGAAAAAAAATTACAGGATGCTGAGAATCCTCTTAAAGGTGGAAAAAGGAAATGGCCTCAGTGCTCTCATTTTATGCAGTAGATTATTGCAAGTGGGAGCTCCCACCCCTTCATCAGAAGAATTTTAATTTGGAGACAAATTTTTGAAAGAATTTTTCTCATTTTTGTCATTTCATTTGGATAAATCTTCCCAAACATAGACAAGACCTACTACTGTGTCTTTGAGTGATTTATATTTGTCAGGTTTCACCTGTGTTTTTCAGAACCTTCTACAGTTTTGTGTTTTGCAAAAGTCATTCTCTTTCTTTCTTATTCTTTTCCCCATATAGTTGCTACTTTTCTCCATGCCTTTCTCTTCATCCCTTTTGTGTGGGAAGAGAAATTTCAAAAGGGGAAAAGTGCCTCATTCACTTGGCAATCACCAAATATTTATGTCTGTATATATTATTATTTTTGTCCCCCAAGAGTATCATCCATAAGCAACACATAAATGTGTGTAATTGGCTGAAAATAAAAATTAGGAAAGCAATATAGAAAACTAAAATTTGTTTTCTAATCCAATGAAGATTTAATATTTTATTAATCTGTTTGACTAGTTGTTTCCATTTAGACATTATTACTTGAAAGCAGGGGAGAAAACCACACAATCTACCATAATCTTTCTGTGCAATTTAAGCAGTAAGAGGCAGCTGCAAGGTTCAGCTGGATGTGTTTTGGGGTCAGTTGTGTTAGAATGAATGTGTTTCTGTAGCTCTAAAGCATAACCTTCTGTTTGAGCCCATCTCACCATCTCACATAAAATCAATGATCTACATACTCTTCATATTTACGTGACATATTTTCATGAATACAGTTCACAGTAAAAATACACTGTAATGTACAGGTGAAGACAAGACATGTTCATAACATTAAGAAAATAAAAACCATCAGAAAATTATATTCCACAAACTGCTGTTTGTAAAGTAATAAGACTTCCTATAGGTTATTTTATGATGTAACTATTACACCTGCTGTCCATCTAGATATTTGTGTAATATAGATGTATATATATATTTGTATGTGTGTGCATATTCACAGAGGTTAAAAAGTATATGCAGTCTTTATTTTATTTAAAAGCTAATGACAATCATGAATCAGTAGAGCACTAGGGATTTCCTAATATATGTTTTAAAAGAAGAAACATCCCAAATCTCTTTGTATTCAAAATATATTTTAAAAACCTAGAGGGAAAAAAATCCATCTTCACTGTTATCTCATTAATTAACACTTGAGGATAATCTGTTCCTAAGAAAGGACAATTATTCAAAAGTAGGAGAAATAATTATTTCTTGAAAGTACAGGGAGGGATGGTATAAACGCTTGTAGAGAAATTGCTTGTCTGCAATATTTAATGATGTTGGGCTGAAAATCTTCATTTTCCACTTTGCTTTTCTGTTCATGACTCAGTCCTTTAATTAGGGACGGTTCTGGTGGCATTTTCAACACAGGGAAGCCAGTGACCCAATAAATCATATGGAACAGAGAGGCAGAAGAAAGAGAAAAGGTAAATAATTTGGAGAAACACATAGCAACCGCATATGTCCAATAATTCATTGAAAGGTAGAAACCTGAGCTTTGAGGGGAAGGAAAGGACAGCAACAATCACAGTCTTTCCTCTTCCTTCACATGGGCTCTGGGGATATTATCACACACCTAGACAAAGATTTTTTTAATGAAACTGCATTATAGAGGTTTCTCTAATGCAAAAATTATAATTTTTCATGTCCTGAGGTAATATCATAGAATCATAGAATCACAGAATGGTTTCGGTTGGAAGGGACTATAAAAATCATCTAGTTCTAATCCCACTGCCCTGGGCAGGGACAGCTTCCACTAGCCAAATTTCTCAAAGTTGCATCCAACCTGACCTTGCACACTTTCAGGGACAGAACACCCACAGCTCCTCCGGACAGCTTCTTTCTTAGTGCCTCACTAATCTTTGAGTAAAGAAATTCTTCCAAACATCTAATTTAAATCTATCATACCCCCTTTTCCTCTCACTATATGCCCTTGTAAAAGGTTTTACACCCCCTTTTTTATAAGCCCTCTTCAAGTACTGGAAGGTCTCAGTGAGGTCTCTGGAGCTTTCTCTTCTCTAGTCTGAGGAACCCCCAGCTGTCTCATTTTGTCTTTCCAGGGAAAGTACTCCAGCCCTTTGTTTGTCTTCATGACCCTCCTCTAGAGCCTCTAATGCATCTATGTCCGTCTTGTGCTGAGGACTCCAGACCTGGATGCAGTTCTTCATGTGGAGTCTCACCAGCGCAGAGCAGAGGGCCAGAATATCCTCCCTTGACCTGGTGGTCACATTGTTTTTGATGCAGCCCAGGATGCAGCTAATTTTCTAAGCTGTGAGTGCACATTTTTAGCTCGTGTCCAGCTTTTCATCTACTGGAACCCCCAAGTCCTTCTCCGCAGGGCTGCTCTCAGTGAGTTCTTCTTCCAGTCTGTACTCATGTCTGGAATTCCCCTGTCCCAGGTGCTGCACTTTGTACTTGCACTTGGTGAACGAGTCATAAGACTACAAGTTCTTGTGAAGTAGGACATATATTCACATGTGTTCTTACTGGTCATGCTCTCTTTAAAACTGGACAGGTTTGTAACATTTGCCAATTCATAGTATTTGTAAAACATGTGACACGCTACCATGCAGTATGAACCATGACATTGTTTCCATCTGTACAGCCAGGACTGTTTTCTGGCTGAATATCCATTATCTCCCATCCTAGATCAACTTCATCCTTTCTGACTTTAGGCACCTGCAGACATTCTTAAATTAGGTTCTTGGTAGTCACAGGTTCATTACTGATGATACTGATGAGAAAGAGAAGCACTCCCAGAGAAAAATACCCTTTTTGATCTGAAACTCCCCCTGGAGATTCCTCTCTCTCCTTGCTGAATATACAGGGAGCATCCATTACCTATGATTTTAAATGCAATGCCTGAAGATAGGTGGGATGAATCAGGATCCCTGAGCATTTCCTTTCCCTGTTACAATGCTTTATCTATTTGCTCTACTTAATCATAAACTCTCTGCAGAAGGGACTGTATCTTCTGTCTTTTTAAATAAAGAAGCCTGGAAAAATATTTTTAAAAGACAATATTTTTTTTAAACATATTTAGGAATTATGTGAGTTACATACTTCAGAGACAGCATTTTCATTTATGCTTATCAATAACTCTGTACTTTGAAAAACACATTGCTCATTAAGTTTATAGTCTTGACTTAAAACCTTTCACTCAATGTAGTCAGAACAACACTGGACACTTTTTCATTACATGAACATTTTATTCAATCAGCTATGGAATAGTTGTAATTTTGGTTTATTAGATTTCATGCAGCTAAATTGGAAAAGGGTGACAAAGTAAGCTAAATTTTATATGTGTTTTTACACTTATCACTTGTAATAATTCTTGGTGTAGAAACATTACCATATTTGAGGATCTGAGACCTGATCAATCATTTATACCTGGTGTCTGTCTGAGAGCTCTTGATTAAAAAAAATACCAAACTCCTAAACAAACAGAATGTTTACAATACACATTTTAAAAAGAAAAGCTATCTAAATTAGAGACATATTTCCACTGTTTACATGCATCAGGTTTTGTAACCTGATTGCTCAGGTAGTAGGGCATTGATCCCAACTGTATGTCACTGCTGTATTTATGGCACACCAGAGCTTTTCAATGCCAATTCAGAGGTGTAAATTACACTCTTAACATTCCAGACAGCACTCCAGACATTAAGCTGTATCCTAATCTTCTCAACAGTGTTCTTTCTTGAACAAAAAACTTTCCAGATAAAATTTGCATGGAAACAGTTATGTCTTTATAGAACACTAGGGCTTTCACCGCTGTATTCCTCCAATATGTCATACAGGTGAAAGTGTTCCATTCACTTGTAATGATATGCTACATATTTAAATCTTCCTTAAAGTTTGCCATGCAGATCTGTTAGTGCTGTCATCCATCCATAATTAAAATGTGTGATCAGATTTGAACTCTAAATTCCTCCAAATATAAGCCTAAATTCTAAATGCTCTTTTTCATGGTCAAAGAGATTATCAGGTACCAGTTCACAGGAAAACTCTTATGGACTGAGATGGATAATTTTGTTGAGTAATCTCTAAAGGCTATGTAAAATTTAAATCTTTAGCTATCTTGAGAGAAGCTGTTTCTTTCTGATAACAAAGACCTGGGATATTTTAAAGTCAGTTAAAAGAGTTCTTATTTAACTCATCTTAGTGACATTATTTTAGGCTGCCTTGTTAGAAATTCAACAAAGGCCCTACAGATTGATTTACATTGTTGTGGTTATCCTGCAAACAGAAGATGAGAAATTTTTAAAAAAAAACTTTTTACATTTTGAGTTATTTTTGGCAATCTCTCCACAAAAGGTTTAACGATACATTTTCATTGACTCTATTGTGAATATCACACCTGTCACAAAATTATTAAATGAAAAGCCTAAGGAGATATTTCATTGAAATTTAGTATCAAAGGTATTAATCTGGACTTTCTGTGTCTGCTACACAACAAGCAGGATTGGTCTGGCTGCATGTGATGGGGTGTGCAGGGAGTCAAGCAGGGCATCCATTGGTCACTTGAGCTGCCAGATGTGAAAGGGCTCCAGTCCTAGCAGTGAAAGCCTCTGGCTTTGAGAGTATGACTGATGGAATTTTGTGAATGGTCAGATTAAGAATTTTTCTTAACAGTTAGACTCCAGGTTTCCTATAGTAGAGTCTCAGATGTCTCATTCCATAAAGCAATTTATTCACGGTGCAGTAAAACAGCTTGAGTTGGTGCCCTCAAGGAGGGACCCCCCAAAAAGGAACCCCTGAGCTTTTATACCCTCACAGTCTTAGGACTCAAAAGTGTCCTCTTCCTCCTGTATCTCCCAGTGTCCACTTTGAGTTCCCTTTGTTATGCAAAGTTTTGGCAGTTTACAGTCTCTAGTCTGGAACTCCCACCCAGAGCTGGATCTGCCTCTCAATCCGCATCTTGCACTGCAGCTTGAAAACCAACCTACCTGCACCACGTGTGCCCCTCACAATGGCAAATATGGGGGTATTCACTGAATCTTGGTAGACTGTTGTCAGTTCAGTAATAAACTTATTTTTAAAATGTAATAATGCATTTTGGAGTCAGGACGAGGAGGCAGCACTCAGAATTTCGAATACTAAAGCATAAATACTGCAGTTCACAGCAATTTAGGGTGAAGTAGAATTATTCTCAATTTCATAGAATATGGCTGATAATTCTGATAATCTCATTTGTGTTAGATAATATACCTTTTACTGTATAAAAATCTCCCACCAAGTTACAAAGTTTGGAAAGGTCAGTCTTCCTTTCTCAAAAAAACGCAAAAACAAACCACCAAAAAAAAACCACCTAAAAATTTAGATAAATTATCATCACTCTTGGCAGTAATTGTTATTCTTACATCATATTTATTAAGGAGAAACACATTAACACTTTAGAAGAATTATCATATGTCCCATTTGTTTCTTTTCTGTACCTGTTCATATTCCTACAATGGAAATGCACTCCATGAAATTTTGGGGGAACTTTGGGCTAGTGTCACCAATAAAATGTGTCAATCCATACTAGGCAATTAAATGGTATAGTTAATCTGTTTTACCCCAGGAGAAGGCCTGTAATTCACACCCATTAGTTAATTAACTGGGCCATTAGTTGAACTGACACCAATTTAAAGGGTTGAGATTTCACTTGCAAGTACTTTTCAAAGTCAGACTATGGTACACATATAATTAAACAACAATTTTTTTGCCATGGATTTTGGGAACAAACTCTATCTCTAAGGCATAGGCTTTGATTTACTAGGGTCAATGCATAAGTCACAAATCAAATCCCTAAATTTTATTCTGTCTAAGACAGTGAAGGATAAAAAGTAATGTACTTTTTAATGCTGAATGCCTAGAGGAGACTGGAGGATATAAAGGATCAAGCTTCCACACAACCTCTCTTTGACTTTATAAATTATTTTTCTACTCTCTGAACTTAAAACTTTATTAACGAAAATTCTCTAGGACCTAATGTTTGCAGGATTAAAACCAGAATCTCTTATATTCAGAGAGCCAATTTTTTTTTGTATTCTTACTCAGCTTAGTCCTTTTTGAGATATGTTTGAAAGTAATTTCAATTAACCACCTACCTTTTATCTCTGTCTGTCACTTTAAACATTCTCCTCAACAGCACATACTTTAGTCAGCTACTTGTACAACACCGTGAAACTTCTATTACCTTTTGGTAAAATCCTCCATGTGGTACCAGACTGAGAAGAGTCAAATTTCAACTCACAAATCTGTAGTAGAAACTTGAGATTTTTACAATTCATCTTCCTTGATGATGCTATCACGTTCTTTAGAACAAATTGGCATCTAAACAATCAGACCAACTGAATTCCAAATGAAATGGGAGAATTGGGTATCCAGATGAATAAGGATAAAAGTGGGTAGTTAAATGCTGCCCTTGAAGCAATTTCAAGTTCTGCAGCCATTATTAAAATTTCTGCTAATTAATTTCAGGAAAATGACTGTACAGCATCATACCTCAGTCTTCAAATTTCTGAATGTTGTGGTGTGAAAAGCTACTTCAGAAAATAAAGCAAACACAGCAGAATTTTTTTATTTCTTAGTTAATCAAACTCAAATCGAACTTATAAATTGAGTGTGATTTGGATTGCTCTTGGTACTGCTGTGGTAGATATTTTGAAGTCACCACATTTCTAGTTCACAGCACAGTACTGTGATAATGTTCTAGTCATAGTTTTAGTGCATTTTCTCTGATATGATTATATACAAGTGTGTACAATGACAGCATACAGAGACAAACATTTAGGAAATAATTTATCAAAAAAAGCTGATCAGTATTCGGTATTGTCAAGATGACACGTGACTGATCACATGGCATTCTTTCTGTAGTATGTCATCAGAATAGAGTTCTTCAGACCAGATCTGGATTTCTGCAATCAGAAAATTGCAGGCTACACTCAGAAATTATAGAAATATGCATAGCTCTAGCAAAATTATATAGATTTACATAGCTTAAGAATTTTTCTGTGTCTTTACTTTGAAGATACATATATGACACACAATTCTCTTAGTGAAACAGCCCTCTCACCATATAAAGTGTACACTTACCTGATTATATCTTTATTTGTCTGTTTGTTTAATTAATTTAACAATTCTGTAGGATGGAATAAACCCTGTCATCCAAAACAGAGAGGCTATTACTTTGGGAATAAATGGTATTACCACTAAATACTTCTGGAAAAGTGAGAGCTCTCATGTGTGCTCTAGCACAGAGTTTCATACTGATCAGACTTGATGTATGACAAGACACTGCAATTTCTGTCTAACACCACATTCTCAAATATGGTGCAACACATTTGAGTGGGAAATAATTTGGTCTTTATGCTATTTTCATCATGAAGATCTCTTCAAGAGAGACAAATTGTGATAAATTATGTGTGGTAGTGTTCTCTTGTGATTGATGGCAGAGAAAATCAAGCTATTTCACTTAGATGCTCACTGTGGAATTCAACCAGGCTTACCAGAAATAAGACAAACATTTTACAATGAGTCATCCGCCCTGTTGCTCAGTCTAGAAGCAGTGCTTTTAAGTTCCAGCCACTCCCACTACTCAACAGGTGCCACTTCTTTCTTTCAGGGGGCTGGTAATTAGCACAAGTAGAATTATTGTAAGCTAATTATATGTTCTAAAACTAATGTACTTATGTGAACCAGAGGGTAGCTTACCATGTGAGCATTTGATAAGCAAACAGGTGTTTAAAAGATTTAATGGGTTTGTAGCCATCTGTAGTGATTAATGATGTTTGAGAACCTCACTGCAGCTCATAATATCAGAAATGAACACTGATATTTTCAGTTAAAAAAAAAATAAAGTGCAAATGATTCTTAGATTTTCCTGTTCTTATTTCTTATGCTTAGTTACAATTTTGTATTCCAAGGGCCAATAAATAATTGAACTTTCCCAGAAGAAATAAAGAAAAAGGAAAAATTCCCCCCTTCTAATTTGTCTCCATCACCACCTTTTTACACAAGGTAGAATGAAGTATATTTTTCCACATGTAGAACAGAAAATTAGAGCAGATTTTCCTTATTATAACCAACTTATTGCCTCTCAGTTCACTTAATAATTTGAAACATGTTCCCTAAAATCTGTAGAATCCTGCTCTTTCTGATATCAGTAACAAAATTCCTGCTGTGGCCAGATATTTCTCCCTGCCTGCAGATGGAGAGCCAAATATGAGTAAAGAAAATGCCCCTGCCTGTGACTGAGAAGTGGTTATGACTGAATAGTATTAAGCTATGCATTAAACTATACTGGCAGATTACTCCCTCCCTGTATTTTCAAGGTGATGTCCCAAGATTTCATAGAATTGATCTAACAGGATATAAAACTCTTTTTTCCCATAAATTGGCATCCAACCAGCAGTGGAGATGTATAATTTTACCAAAGATTTTTCACACATGCTTGAGCCACCTTTAGCCAAACTAGTTTAAGTACTCTTGAAAATATGGCAGCACAGCTTCCAAATGTGCCACCACACCTGATGTGGCCTAAAGCCAATGACTCTGAAGTGTCATCTGGTATACCAGCTAACCAGCAACGGTAGCCACATAGCCCTGTAATAAAGTGGAGCCATTGACAGTAGCATTCTGTAAGCTTTGTACACCCAAAAGACTGAGGCCTGGTAAACTTACTGTGTCTGAACTTTTTTTGACCTACTTTCATCTTTGTTTCATTTGGTTTAGCAATGATAGCAATTTATCTAAGTGATCAGGTGACAGTGGCTGTGCTTTTTGTTGTTGTGTGGCAAAAGCTCATTTGCACACCCGCAAAAGAACACAGAGGGAAAATGGCAGATGGGTAGCTTACCCTGGCTGCTTCCAGAATGCTCCCACACCTATTGTCAGGGAGCCATCAGCTCATCAAAAGCTCATCTCTACAAACCCAGAGAACAAGGGCATAATGGCAGAGCGCTGGGGAACCCAAATTAAGGACTCAGAGAAAGGAGGATTCTCTATATACCCCTTCCAGGAGAGCCTCAGCCCCAGTGTGAAACACATCTTGATGAGTTATTGGGACCAGATCTCCATGTCACCTTTTGAAATAAAGGGAGTTACTACCAAGAGGTGCGGGACACAGTATGAGAGTCAGGAAAACAGGATGTTGGAATTGTACAAAATTTATTAAGGCATGTTTAGGAGATGAACAAAAGGCAAGAAAAAGGACAGGTTTTTGGTGATATGGGGAGAAACAAGTATGGGAAACAGAGCGATGAGGGAAGAGTCTATTTGCACATAAGCAGGGGCTGTCAGTATACCTTCTGGCCATCCCCTTGGCCTGATCACTGCAGTCTGTTCTGTCTCCTTGTTAAATTCTTCAATTATTTCTAGTAAGAGGCTCTTCACTTCATGACTGGAGTGAGTGCAGGTGTGTGAGCAAGTGTGTAATCACTAGTGAAGATCAAGCTGAATGAGCCAGCAGGAAGGTGAAGTGGCCTGGGATCAAGCATATGTGTGGTTGTCTGAGGGCCATCTCTGTGTGTGAGAGAGTATCCATGGCTCCCTGAGGATGAGAGCACAGGTTCTCTTTGGGACCAGGGAGTCATGGACATGTGTGTGAGTGCGTGCGCGCGTGCATGTGTGTGTGTATGATGGTCTATACCAACAACTGGGATAGGACTATGATACTGTCACCTTTGGGGTTCATATGTCTAGGTGTTAGCAATTGGTGAAACTTGAATCCAAGGAGAGCAAATGGCCAGGCTAGGTGTATCAGGTCAGGTACTTGAGGAACTCACACTGTACGTACACATCAGGTGATGGTGAGCAATTGGCTCACTAGTTGAGAACAGAGGGTAATAGTCAATGGGGTGACACTAGTGGGGTTCTGCATGGCTCCATCTTGTGCTTTCAACATCTTCATAAATGACTTGGATGCAGGATTGGAAGTGATACTAAGAAAGTTTGTAGATGATACAAAACTCACAAGGGCTGTTGACTCCCTTGAAGACAGGGAGACTTTTCAGGGAGTCCTTGACAGATCAGAGGGCTGGGCAATCATCAACCATATGAAGTTCTGCAAGAGAAAGTGTTGGATTCTCCACCAGATGGAGAAATTCCAGAATGTACACACAGACGGGAATGAGATGCTGGAAAGCAGTGCCATGGAAAGGGACCTGGGGGTCCTGGTCAAAGGCAAGTTGAATGTGAGTCAGCAGTGCCCTGGCACCCATGATGGCCAACCTTGTCCTGGGAGCAGAATCAGGCAAAACATCACCAGCCAGTCGAGGGAGGGGATTGTTCCACTCTGTTCTGCACTGAGGCAGCATGAACTTGAATGTTGTGCATGGGTTTGGGCCCCACAATATAAGAAAGATATTAAGCTATTAGAGAGTGTCCAACAGAGGGCTATAAAGATGGTGAAGGGTCTTGAGGGAAAGCTGTATGAGGAGTGACTGAGGTTACTTGTTCTGTTCAGCCTGGAGAAGAGGAGACTGAGGGGAGACTTCATGGCAGTCTACAACTTCCTTGTAAAGGAAAGAGGAGATGCAGGCACTGGTCTCTTCTCTGTGGTGAACAGTGGCAGGACCTGAGGGAATGGCCTGAAGTTGTGTCAAGGGAGGTTTAGTTTGGATATTAGAAAAGGTTTCTTCACCCAGAGGGTGCTTGAGTGTAATGTGTTTTGCAAATCAATGAATAAAGGGAAAGACATAAAAACATTCAAGCAAACATCTAAAAATTACTAGAGTGGTTACTGGAGGAGGAGGAAGAAACCAACAATACCACATTACTCCTGGAAAACAAGCCCATATGCTACTGACTTTACATAACACCCCCCAACCCTCAATCGTGGTAAATTAAACCCAACAATATTAGAACTAAGAGGAGCAGGGGAAGGATAAGCATAACATCAGAAATAGGGGGAAAAACTAAAACAGTATGTGTAAAACAGTTTGAACTTCATTATTATTATTTCTTTAAAAAATAGATCTAGACTAATAGTGGCTAAATTCTTAAGATTTCCACAATACTAACAATAAATTCATGTCTTAATTTATATATAAGGTTTGCTTCCTCTTTGCCCTTAACAAGATTTTGAGCATAACACTACATATGCTTAAAGGCAGCTAACCTTTAGAAATGGATATCACCATAAATCTGGGAAAATGTGTGGGCAAACAAGAAGGATATATTCTGAAACACTGGAAACACTGGGTGAGGAGAAGGGTAATGAAAAGGACATGGTGGTATTGCAATAATGTAGTCATGGAGAAAATAATGGGAAGAAGAAAATGCTGTGGATGGAGGAAAATGTAACAGGAACAGTATCTGAAAGGGACTTTTGTCTAAAAGTTTTAAACAAGAATTTATCCTAAAAAGTATTATATCATTTTATAAATGCTAGTGACAATATTCTGTTAAGTATGGTCTGGTTTCTGCCAAACTATAATAGTTGTTCTAAAATCAATTGGATCAATAATATAGTCGCTAAAAATAAAATCCCTTCCTTTTGCTCCCTTTTCATCTGTGAATCGAAGAGCTGCTTTATATACTTATACACAATAATGTAACTTATGTGAACTTGAATGGAGAATACCAAACTTAGCACAGAAACTGTTCCTGATCTATTTTGGACTTTGGAATTTTTATCCAAAGAATACAAAATATTTTTTACTTTTTATAAGAATACTTACCATTTTCAGTAGGTTCATCAAGAACTATTTAAGTGAAAAAATATTAAATGAGATCTAAACACCTGCTCAAAGGTTGCTACTACTCTGACCAAGGTAGTAACTAATTTGAGGATGGTTTTTTTAAAGGCCAAATAAATGTGGCAGCTCTTACTTGCAGTTGCTCCTAATTCATGGGTAGTGCTAATTAACACATTCTTAAATCTGCTACTGTAAACAGCTGTGATCCTCAAATTGTTTAGTAGTCAGAACTACTGCTACATGTACTCAAACAATATAAACACAGGATCCTTTGCTTTGCTTTAACTATTATCACACCCAAATGAGTTGATGTCCTCAAAGTTAAGTAATCTCTAATTTTTTTTTTATTACCTCCCTATTCTTGATCTATCACCAGTGATGGTAATCATGTTACCCATCTGATCAAAGCTGACCTTTTTATTAAAAAATGAAGCTGAAGGGACATTAAGCTGCCCAGTCCTCTTCACATCATCTGTTATTGGCCCTTCTTACTTGATGTATATTGGAACATACTCTCTTTGGTTTCAGTCACATGTAGTTTAGAAATCTTTCATCCTATAACCCTTTATGCACTATGTTAGCTGTTCTTTATTTGATACCATACCAAGTTGCCACACTTCCTACCCTTTTATATCTTGTCATTCATCATGATTTATGGAAAGCGTATCCTCTTTCTGCATGCCTATTAGAATATCATCTGACTAATACTGGCAATTCCTATATATACTGGTTTTGACTGGGATAATTTTCTTCCTAGCAGCTGATACTCCTATGCTATGTTTTGGATTTGTGACCAAAGCAGTGCTGATAACACAGGGGTGCTGAAGCTGTTGCTGAGCAGTTCTTGCACACTGCTAAAGCTTTGTCTGTTTCTAACACTGCCTTGCCAGCAAGTATGCTGGGGGTGCCCAAGGAGTTGGGAGGGGTCACACAGAGATATTGTTCAAAAAAGAAGAAATCTAGAGAGGATTTGCATCTAGATTTGCACATAGAGTTAGTTAGCTCCTGTGAATTTCTCTCCTGGTATTGCTGCAGGAAACAGATATGAAATAAAAGAAGCTTTTTCAGTCTAGTAAAACAAATTATAACAGAAGCCAGTGTCCAAAAATTGAAACTGCAAAAATTTTGCATATTTTAAAGTTGAGAAATTAACTACTGGAAAGTTTGCAAAGGATCAATTTTCAGTTAATAGCTAAAAATATGAAAATCAAGACTATATTTTTTAATTCAAGAGATATATTCTCACTTAAAGTGAAATCACGAAATGATAATTGTGTACAAAGCCAGGCTAGGTAATCACAATTTCTTTTTCTGATTTTAAGAGTGTGTCAAGTTCAGAAATTTGAATTTGAATCCTAATTTACTTCAGTCTGGTTAACAGATGGCTACTACATATCCTGAGCTGGTTAAAATCTGGGATCTAGATACATACCACCTTGACAATTTCAGACTTAGTTTTATGAATCTCAAATGTCTTGGTTTGGCCTGGCTCCTTTGCCTCATCCTTTGAAGTTGATGAACAGTATTCAAAAAGAAATTACTTTCCAAATATTTCCAGGTCTAATAACCCATAGTGTAGAGATATAATACTGATGTTTAAATATGTCAATAAAAAGACCAAGAAATAAATCCATTTATAGAATCAGTGGGAGAAGAATGTTTTCAGACAGTTTCATAACTGCTGGATGATATTTAAACATTGAGAATATTATGCCCAGATGGGCATGCTGTGAACTATCCATAATGTTAAATGCTAATATTCAGAAAACAAGAGATTTCACCCTTTATGAACTGAAATACATGAAACTATTCCTGGCCTGTTATTGTTGCTCTCATCTGTCAGACTTCAATAGGTTTATAATTTAATAGTTGTTTATCAGCAGAGATATTCCCCCACTTGTTCTTCCTTGAGCATGCAGTAAAGTCATAAGTACCTAAGAATTAAGACTAGAGATCTGTGTGGGCTTGAGATTCAAGCCATGAATATTGTGTCATTGCTCACAATGCACTATATCCATACCAAAAAATTGGGACAATCCATCCATGTGTTTTCATAGAGTGAACATAACCGATATCTAGACCTAACCTCAGCAGATTCTGTATGGTTGCTTCTGCTTTAAATATAATTTTCTGAAAATCTGTGTGAAGTGCTGTGAAGAATCTATTACTGTGCACAATTGAATGGAACAACACCAAAAATAGTCATGCATATATTTTTAAATGGTTAGTGAACACTAAGTATTAATTTACTCACACTGCCTCTTTAAAAAGGAAGCAAAACACAGTACAAATGAATCACAAAAGGCTAGGAAACAGTTTTCTTGGAAAATTAGGGTGAACCAAAACTATCTTTACCTTTATATTGCTCAAAACATAGTTCTATTCTGTTTTAACTGCATGCCCAGCTCAGAAATCACAAATCAATTTATTAAAGCAAATTTTTTAAAAAATCATTTTTCAGGGCCAGGAGGTAAGGTTTGAGGGGTAGCAATTTTCATTGCAGTGTATGACCTAAATATCTCCAGTCTTAGATTAAAGAAATAATCTCTTTCTGCTGTAATGTTTTATGGGAGGCATGTCTGAGTTGCTTTGTATCTCCACTTTCTCCTGCGGTCTCAGTTCCCAAACAAGCTGCCTCTTCAATGATTCACTGGCACCACAGAATCAGACTGCATCATGAAAAATGCAGTCTGGTCAGAAAGCTTAATTCAGTTGATTGTGATGACAGATAAAACCATGATGCCGTGAGTGAACCCCCCACAAAGCAGGACTCTGAGCCGAGTTAGTGTAGGGTAAGATAAAAAGTAAAGGTCCTTTAATATCACAGGCCTACGGCCCACAGGAATACATGATGACATGCATGTGTCCCAGTTCTTGTTTCCATGGCTTTTATAATATGATCCCTCCAATCATTGCTTTACACATTTCTCAGTCCAGCCCTGGTTCCACCCCTGTTCCAACTCCCCGGAATTGGGTCTGGGGGATTGTCAAGACCCTCTATCTTCATCAGCTCCTCTTCCTCAGACACACAAAGGTCTCTTGGAGTACATCCAATGTTCTGAGTTCTGGGTCACTTTGACCTGTGTTTATGTCTTGTTCTGTAGGCCTTTCTGATAGTCATCAGCATTCTACCTTGAAGAGAGACTAAACAACTAAGAGAATTTGAGCTCTTCATTCTGGGACAGGGGTAATGATAGAAAGGCATTAAACTTAAGCTAAAGATATTAACATATTAAAATCTACTGCTACTGCTACTGTGTTCCTAAAATTTACAGAATGTGAAAATCAAAAAAATCAAAAACCCCTTCAGCATCAACCAAAATTAGACTAGATTATACTAGAATATTTCAGTTTGGAGGGACCTACAGCAATTCTACTTGTTCAACTGCCTGATCAGCCCAGGGCTGAGCAAAAGGTAATGTATGGTGTTAAGGGCATTGTCCAAACATCTCTTAAACACTGACAGGCTTGTGGTATAAACCACCTTTTAGGTATCCTGTGTTTGATCACACTCCCAGAAAACAAGTGCTTCCTAATGTTAGGTTCAAAACTCCTCTGGTGAAGCTTTGAACCATTCCTATCACTGATTCCCAGAGAGAAGAGCTCAACATCTCCTTCTCCACTTCTCCTCCTCAGGAAGCTGTAATGAACAACAAGGTCACCTTTCAATCTCCTTTTCTTCAAACTTGACAAACTCAGAGTCCTCATATGCTCCTTAGAGGACATTCCTTTCAGCCCTTTCATATCCCAAATGGCTTAATCCACTCACAAATTAAACTTATACCACCTTTCTATCTGTTTTCAAAGATATTAGTAGCTTCTTGCACTTTTCTAAGTAAATTTTTATTTAGTATTAACTGCTGTATAATTAAGGTCTTTAATTCATGCAAAAAATTTTGCAATATGCAAGTGAATCCAACTTTTTCCTTACATGCAGTACTGTATTTCTGCCCCCCTTCTTTTAGATGGAAGCCTATAGTTCATATTTCATAGCTCGATATTAAGTTTTTTCCAGTTCTTTTCTCTTTGTATGTTTTTTTACATCATTCCCTCATCATGCAGAAGCACAATGGAAAGCTTGCTAATATGGAGCACTCTGTTCAATCAGGAAGTGCTTAATCAGGTCACCCATTTTATCACGTTATCTTTGCAGGAGCTGGTGCACATAATGATAATGTCAATGAATAGAGAGAGAAGTTATGGCATTATGTTATATTTGGCCAGTGTAATATTTTAAAATTTCAAATATTTTATGTATCTTTATGGACTTCATATTGCTAGCAACGCCAATTAAGATTTTAAGATAAAGTAGACCTCCTGCAAGAACTAAAGGAACTAGGGATGGTAATTAATCCCCACTGCTGGAGAATTGTTTTTTTCTTATATGCATCAGGCTTGATATAACAGCAGGAGAAAAAAATCAAAGAGGATAATTCTATATGAAAAGAAAAGCTAAATGTGGAAGAGGAACACAGTCTAGTTAAACACAAAAGTCAAAAGGCCCTGAAAAAGAGCTTAAAGTTCAAATACACTGGGATATTCAAGTGGAGGAAGAGTGACCGTGTGGGAGGCTCAAGCACATCCAGCCATATAAGCAGTTTCTTATGTTAGGTTCATGGGATCATAGGATTCGATCTTGTGATAATTTAGAGTGGAAGGTGTCTGTGGAGATTTCTAGTCAAACCTCCTGTTTGAACAAGGTCAGACCAGGTTGCTCAGGATTTTGTACTTGAAAACCTCTAGCGATGGATAGAGAGTGCACAACTTCTGTGGTTAACCTGCTTGCAACCAAGCCTTCACCCCTTGCTTCTACAGAAAGAATTTGTCCTTATGCTCAGTATGAACCTTATTTCAGCTTGCACCCTTTGCCTCTCTTTGACATCCCATGCACCACTCTGCATACCATAGCTCTGTCTTCTCTATGATCTCTCAATAGGACCTGGAAGGGGCGTTGGTTCAGTTTATCCAGTTCTTTTCAGTTTCTCCAGTTTAGCCTGGAGAAGACTATTCTTCTCCATGCTAAAAACAACAGGCTCACAACTTCCACCTACTGTCGTGGCCCTTTGATGAACTTGCTACAGCTTGTTAACATCTATCTTGTACTGGGGGGCCAAAGCTGTACACTGTGTTCCAAGTGGAGTCTAATAACTAATGAACAGAGAAGTAAAACCTCTCATCTTAATCTACCAGCTCTGCTTGCATTAATATAGCCCAGAAGACTCTTGGATTTATTTTTGCCAGCTATCTGACAATACCCCAGGGTCTTTTTTCACAGAGCTCCTCTGCAGGTAGTCTCCAGCTACTGTCACTATAGTGTGTTCTTCCTTTCCACATGCAGGTCTTTATATTTGGCCCTGTTCAAATTCATAAAGTTCCTGTCAGACCATTCCTATTATATGTCCAGCACATTGACTAGTCTCCTCAATTTGGTATCATCTCCAAAGTTGATGAGAGCACTGCCTTTTCCAGACTATTATTAAAGATATTAAACACAACAGCTCCCACTTTAGACCTCTTTGGCACTGTTCATTATCAGTCTCCAATATGACTACAACCCATTAACCTCTAGAGCATGATCATTCCACTAGTTTTACCCATTCGTTGCTCACTCACACAGCCTTTAGTGTTCTAAATCATGTGCAAGAACATGAGAGAAGACAATGTTGAATGTCTTGCTGAAATTCATATAAATTACATCCTTCATTTTCTCTTCCTGTGTAAACTCAGTCATTTTATCACAGGGGCAATAAGGCTAGTCAGGCACGATTTACCCTTAACAACCAAGCCATCTTCTTTTTCTCCTTCTTATGCCTAGAGATGTATGCCATGAGGACTTTCTTTATGATTTTTCCAGGGACAAAGTGAGGTTCAGTGGCCTGTAGTTCACCAGATTTTCTTTTTTGATCCTTTCTGAAGCTGAGTGCTTTTCTTCTGTCATCAGGAATGTCCCCCAGTCTTGCTTTTACCAGTGAAAGACAACACAAAGCAGCTGTGCAAGGATATTGTTCAGTCCTCTTAGCATCCTGGGATGCAGCCTGACCTATGGATAAGTATAGATGGAGGGTTTTTTTAAGTAATACCAGTCTTGATCCTCATCCACTGCTAATAGTTCTTCCCCTTCTTCAATTTTTTGTTAATCATAGAGACCTCGGATATCCCATTGATGCAAAGTGAGAAAAAAATGTAAGGAACAAAAGTAACTCAGTCTAGTTTGCATCCATTGCTATAATTCACCTGCCCCATTCATCAATGTTCTCACATTTTCATTTTCAGTGTTTTGCTCCTAGTATAACCACAGAATATCTTTGTCACTATTTATATTCCTTGCAAACACCACATCTCAGTGTGTTTTAGCTTTCCTAACACTATCCCCAAATATCTAGGTAACAATTCTAAATCATTCTTCTCTAGCTTGTCCCACTTCCATCTCCCAGTTTTTGCATTGAGGCAGTGTCCTCCCACAGGATCCCACCAAGATGTTTCCTGAACACATTTAAGGATTCTTGCCTGAAGTCCAGGATCAGTATTCTTGCTCTCCTCTTTTGTAACCCTCTTACCATTCTGAGCTCCATGCTTCAAGGTCACTGCAGACAAGACTACAATTGATTACCATCTCCCCAGCCAGTTATTCCTTGCCTGTGAATAGCAGAACCAGCTGTGTGTCACACAGGGCTCGTCCACCATGTACTTCTGTCATCTTCAGAAATCTCCTTGAGTGCTTGCATCCACTGCATTGTCATTCCAGAAAGGAACAGAGAGATCAAAACCTCCCATAAGAGCCAGGGCTTGTGATACAGAAACTTCCAGGAATTGTTCTCCTTTTATGCCCTCTCTGAAATACTATTGATTTGAATAAATTGAACGAGAGGAGTCTGGTCACAAAATAACCTTGTCATTGCCACTGAGAGAGCAGATGCTGAACATCAGTGATGCCCTATGGTGAACAAGGCAGATTCTCAATGTGGAGTCCAGGGACTGCATCTTGACAAGTGCAGACTTGAAAACTAGATGAGTTAGCCTTTTCAGCATGCATGAGGGACCTGAAAGTACAGAAGAATTTAGGAGTGCAGATAGATGGCTGTAGCCTGCACTCGGAATGAAAGCACTTCAGAAAAACAGAGAACAAGATCAGATTCGTGGCACAGCTGAATCTGGCATCTTGAATTCATGGAGTCAGAGGTTGGAAGGGCACCTCAAATGTCATCTGGTCTAACATTTCTTGGCAAAAATACAGTCTAGGCAAGATGGTCCAGTACCCTGTTAAGCTCAATCTTTAGTGTCCAGTGCTGGGAAAGCCACCACTTCCCTGGGGAGATTATTCTAGTCTGACTGTTCTAATTGTGCACATTTTCCTATTGTGCCTAATTAGAATCTTGCCAGGAGTAACTTGCACACATTACCTCTCATGTTTTCCATATGTCTCCTTTTAAAAAAGGAGTTTCCATCTTCTTTGTGGCTGCCCTTTACATACTGGAATATGCTGATATCGTATCCCCTAAGCCTTCTTTTCTCAAGGCTGAACAAACACAGTTCTCTCAGCCTTTTTCCTCATATTGTCAAACTTCCCAGTCCTTGGATTATTTTTGTTGTCATTCTCTGGATCCTTTACAGCCTGCTTACATTTTTTTTTTTTTTTTTTTTTTTAATATTGGGGACCAAAACTGAGCACAGCATTCCAGGGGTGGCCTGAAAAGCATTAAGTGGGATAATGAATTATTTATTTTTAGTGGTTATGCTCTTGTTGATGCAGCTCAACATCCTGTAAGTTGCAGAAGCACATTGGTAAATTATATGGAGCTTGTTGTCCACCAAACTCCACAGGTCCCCTTCTACAGAGCTGCTCCTCAGCTGGGTAGATACCAGTCTGCGCTGCACTTCTGCATTATGTTTTCCCAGTTGCAAGACCTTATGCTTATCCTTGTTGAACTTCATAAAGTTGAGGTAGCCCACACTTCCATCCCATCTAAGTCTTTCTGTAGGATGGCTTTCCTTTCTAAAGGACCTGCTTCCTCACTGACCTTCGTATCTTCTGTGAACTTCACCAGGGTACACTTGATCCTGTCTTCCAGATCACTTAGGAAGACATTAGACAACACTGGGTCCAACATCCATTTCTGAAGATCTGCCTTGGGACAGGTGGCCAGTAAAGGAAAAGGAGCTGTTCACCACCATCCTCTGGGTATGCCAGGCAGTTTCCCACCTACTACATGGGCCATTTGTCCAGTTAGTCCAGGAGAAGGCTGTGGGAAAGAGCCTTGGAGAAGTACTGGTAGGTCATGTCCACCACTCACCCCTTATCAACTGAACTGGTTACTTTGTCGTAGAAGATCAGGTTTTTCCAGCATGATTTCCCTTTAGTGAGTTCATGCTGGCTTTTCCCAGTTACATGCCTCATCTGACCTGTGATATGCTCCAGGAGGATTAATTTCATAACCTTCTTGGGGACTGAAGTAAGACTGATGTGCCTATAATTTCCTGGATCCTCCTTTAAGCTCTTCTTGTAGATTGAGGTGACATTAGCCTTCTTCCAGTCTTCTGGGATACCTCCTGGTCCTCATGACTTCTCAAAGGTTATGGAGAGTGAACTCAAAATTATGTCAGCCATCTCAACACCTGTGGGTGGATATAGCCGAGGCTCATTGGTTTCTAGGGGTCCAGCTCTTGTAATAGTTCACATACCAACTCTTAAGTGATGGTGGGTGCATGTTTGCATCAACTTTTATTTTTATTTCCAAGGTCTGTGGCCCAACAGAGCTGATAAAAAACAGAGGTGAAGAAAGTGTTGAGAACCTGTCTTTTCAGCATCGTTGGTGACAAATTAACATGTGCTGTATAACAGTGGACCAATATTTTCCTTCTGCTTGTTAACTACTAGAAGAACTCTTTTTTGTGGCTTTTTACATCTCTGGCCAATTTCAATCCCAGCTCAGCTTTTATTTTTTTAATTGGATCTCCGCACACCCTGGAAAAGCCCTTGTAGTTCTCAATAGGTCTTTGTGTCTTTTCCAGCTCTGGTACACTTCTCTTTTGGTTTTGAGCAGACTCAAGAGCTCAAAGTTAGGCCAACTCTTCCAGCTTCCCTTACCTTTAAATGGAATGATTTGGGGTGTTTTGTGTCCAGGACAGAGCCACTCACTGCAAGTACTCATCATTTCTTTTTATGGTGTTCACTCTGTGCTGCTGGTATGTTTTGTCCTTGCAGATCTTGTCCTTGGGTGTCTGCAGCTGTTAAAGTTTCATATCTGGTTTTGGTTGTAATTCTAGAGGATGTACACTGAAGCAGAGCTCTGCTTTTGTTGGTCACCAGGGTCCAAGGTGCCTCATTCTCAGTGGTGTCCACCATAAGAGCGTGTTCTGAAACCACTTCCCTATCTATGTAATATCTCAGTACCATCTGTACTGAAGTCTCCTTCCTTATCAGTTCCATCTGAGTGGAAACATCAGGCATCTCATGGACTTCCTCTGTAGAAACAATGGTTCGGACTATGAGGTGAGTGTCCAGCACGGTGGCAGAGCCTTAGAGCACTTCCCTGGGCTGTCGGCCTACAAGAAGGGTATACAGCCCTTCTCATATGACCTTCTGCACAACCACTGTCACCCTCTTGATGCCTGTTTGCATACTTCGATTTCAACACTCCCTACAACTGTCTCAGTTTTCCATGGTTGCTCCTGGCAATGCCCAAGCCATGCTAGCCTTTCTCAGGAGTATTGCTGGCCCCTGGTGAGGCTCTTTGCTCTTATTTCTGTTTCCCTGCTTCCAGGAACCCCCTGCCATTTCCATTTAGCTCTCCTTCACAGAACTTACCACTTCCAGAGCTGTGTGCTCTGCCAACTGAGGCAATTCACCTTGAAAAGGCATAGTGATGATTATGTTTAATTTACAGCACTGTAGTCAGACTCTACTTAAAATATTCAGGTTTCATGGTTTAAATGGCAGAGGATCTGCCCAGGTGTTATAAACCAGTCATACAGTCAGCTTATGTGACACTTAGAATACTGCACCTCCACTGAAGAGTCCTTGGACAGCAGTGGGAAGTCATCAGCACAAGATTTCTGGATTTGTGGATTTCTGAAAGAATTAATTTTAAATTGAAAAAAACCCCCAAACAAACAACCAACAAAAAAAAAAACACAAAAAACCAAACAAATAAAATACCGAAACTAAAACCAACCCAACCCCCTAAACCACCTATATTCCTGAAGTCTATTTACTGTTCCTATGATGATAAGAAGCAGTTTAGAGCTGGTATTTTGAGGATTATCTGCTCTATCATGCACAGTTTAAAGATTTGAATAATTGAATCAAATTATTTACCATGTACTAAAAATAAAAAAAAAAAAATCATTATGGTCAAGGTTTCCAGGGTGTGGTATCTTTTTCTGGGACAAGGGATAGGCTGTTGGCTGGAATGTTGAATGTTTCTGCAAGAAAAAACATATTTTTCTGTGAAAGTCTCACTGAAAAAAACCCTCTATATGTTACCATTTCCTGGAAAAAAAATTTAAATATTCTGATTGAGTATAGTTTTATTCCACTCTTTTTCATATTTGTACTGCTTCCTTAACCTGTCTTTCTGCTCACCAATTAAAGAGCACCTTTTTTTTTTTGTTACTGTAATTTGTCTCTTTATTCTAAAATCCTCCCAGCTGATTCCCCCCTCATCCTGACTTTCTCTTCATTATCCTAAATATTTCTTTTTACTTCTCTGATTAGAATTAAAATTTCTTGACAATTTCCAAATGTCGTTGTGGTAATTGAGGCAGCTTTGCAATTTATTTTCTCTTTTCTCTGGTCGCAACCTAAACCTGCTGATCTCTTTTCTTTAGAGACTCCTTTGTTCAAAAGTGTCAAAGACAAACCTGATCATCCCTTGGCTTACGAAGCCTCAGGGACTTCATCAAGTACATTTAAATTAAAAGAAAAAAATATATATCCACAACTTGTGCACACAATAAATAGACACCATAGAATTGAGAAATTGCCATATTCAGAGGCTGTAGTTAATGAGAAATCTTTCTTCATGTGCATGATCCTTTAGTAAAAGACAAAGTAGGTCAAAAAATGTTAAAAGGAAGAATTTGGAGGAATCAGATTCATGTTTCTGAGTCAGTCACTCTTCAGCACATTCTAACAAGCAGCAGAATGAGGGTATTCCAGGACCTGTAGGATTTCAATCTGTTCTTCTGGAAGGGCCTGCCTCCTTTAGAGATGCTCTTTACATAATCCATAGATGACCAGAGTATTCCCTGTCATGTAAGAACAGTAATTCCTAATTTCATATGGAAGGGAGAACAGGCTTCAGGTAGATGCAGAATTGTCAGATAAAACATAACTTTTAGCTCTTCCATGTTTGGTCCAGTATGTCTGCAGGAAGAGGACAAAAAGTAACAAAGAAAGGAATACAACTGACTGAGAAATCAATAAACTTTGCTAAGATTCAAACTTCCCAATTAATAACCTGCCCTGCTTTATTTTTATTTTGTGTCCTATGAAGTAGTATTACTCTGGCATCCAAAATCTTTCAAATCTTATGGTAGTTATTCCTTTTATGGTTAGTTTCCTATAAATATATCAGAGCTATTAATGAGTGAAAATACTTCACAAAAAGAATGCACTGTCAACATGCTTGGGGGTTTTTTGCAAATTTTTAAGGGATCTAAGGTGTAAAATAAATAGGACTGAGCCACATTTTTCCTCCTATTTTGTGAAGAGAAGAACAAAGAAATATCACAGACCTATAACAAAACCATAATAGTCTCTTAAATTGCTGTTAGCACTTGGTGAGTGAAGCTTAGAACTTCCTTAGTTTTCTTACAGCTGGAGAATAAAGTCATGGAAATGGAATAATTCCAACTAAACTCAGAGAAGTGTTAGATTTTTCAAAATTTCTGCCAGACTTTTATTATCTGCTCATACACATATGGTTGCTTAGTGTCTCAGATTAGTTTCTTGTTTACTCTCACCACGATAGAGTGAAGGAAGTAAGGTTTTAGCATTTTTCAACCACACCAAGTAAATCCCAGGGATGTTTCTCCCAGTCTTACTAAACTGCATGTTTAGTGTCTTTGAATAGAGGCAAAAACATATACTTGATTATAGTAATATTGTAGGAGGTCAGCAAAGGCAAAATAACATTATGGCACTCATTCTTTTTAGCAACTTTTTAAAAGAAGTTAAAGCATTTTAAAACCACTATTTCAGTCTTGAAGTAAATACTACCTATCTTTAAAAAAATAAAATTTCACAGTTGCTTCCAATTTTATGTATTCACTATTTAGCCTAATCCATAAAGTAACCACTTTCTAAAGACTACTGTGTATCAATTTGTCAGCTCATCCTTTTTTTGTGGCATTGTCTAGCAAGATGCAAGGTTTTTTTCCTATATCACTATCACTTTCTTCCCCAGCAGTACCAGTTCACACAAGAATTGCAGTAGGAACACAGCTGTCAGACTAATTTAGTTTGTCTAATATTGATAGCAAGTAACTCAGAGCATTTGCTATTTCATGAACAGTACAAACATCCTGGCTATTTTTAACCTATGTCATCATGATAAAAAATAAAACTTACATGAAGCACAGCATGAACCAAGCTGCTTTGGATCCATTTCAAAAATTGCACCCCTTGGGGTTTCTGTTCACATCTCAGCCAACTGGGTAGAGCTTGAAGGCAAAGGGACAGAAACAGCTGCCTACAAAATAACTGATCATATTCACCTCATATGCTTAAAGCTAGAATCATCTAAAGGTCTCATCTGAGTAACCTATGGCTATCTGAGTTTTCTGTTTCCTGACAAGCTATTTTAAGCAATGAAGACAACTTAAGAGACTTAGTGCTGTGATACATGAAAGCCCAGAAACCATCCTTGTGCCATTGGATAGTCTAACAGCTTATACTTATTTTCATACAGTGTCATCCTGTATCATGATTCCAGAACATGTGCCTAAAAAACCAATTTTATTATTGTGTGTTTTCTGCTTCCTGAAAGAAATGCAATGTCAGGAAAAAAACCCAACAAATAAAAACCTAACCCAAACCAAATAAAAAACCCCAAACTAAACAAACAAACAAGTTACAGAACACAAAATGCAACATATCAATCAGGAAGAATAGACACAAATCTTTGTTTCTTAAAATACTCTCTGAAATAATCTAATTGGTGGTATGCTTATAGATTATAATGAAGCAGAAAAAACAGGATATGTGATCTCATTGCCTTTGTATTCTGTGGTATTAAATTCAGAGTAAGATACAGCTTTTTTTCAGGCAGTCTAACATCATGGTTAGA